>CM076569.1:640343624-641044626 GCA_034641835.2 Pinus albicaulis | reverse complement strand
ATAGCAAACTCACCATTTCACCCACCTCTAACACTGGTCTCCACTGAACTGTCCATGCATTGCAGTTAATTGATGTGTTCTTTAGTTGATTTATGAGTTAATAATTAGTGAATTAATTAATAATTAATTCACACCACTCATCACTAGTGTATTTTTCAGTTAGAATAAATACAACTAGTGCAACTAAGTTAAACATAACACAACTCCACCAACTGTCTCATCAACTCCACCAAACTCTGCCACTGGAGTTCTAACTGAAGTCAACCATGCATTAGCTCAACTAACCCCTAGGAATAGCGTAATTCCTTCTATCAGCTGCATGTGCCACATCCAAGCATCAAACTGAAGTGCTCCAAGAGGATAAGATAATGTTTATAGTCTAAATATTATTAAGGGTTAATAATATTTGACTGTTCTATTTTTAGCCCGGCAGTCTAAAAATAGAAACTGCCCAATGTCTAAAAATAGAGGTCCATCTATTTTTACCAACTCGACCAATCATCCATAAATAGAATCCTGCAACTCATAGACCATGATCTGTATGTCTAAAAATAGACATAGTCTAAAAATAGACATAGTCTAAAAATAGACTTTGCGCCAAAAATAGCCTATGGGCCCACTTAGTGAAGGCGACTTCATTTCACTAAGCTCCATCATCTTGTTGCATTTTCAACAGGATCCTCTTGATAGGATCGCTCCATCGCATGTAAGGCATCCATATACCATGGTATTTCTGGACAGTGGTGGGTATAATGCCCGTAGGTGTCACATAGGGTGCATGCATGATTGGTACGCAGTGGTTTTCCTGTACTTTTGGTGGCAAGTTCCTTTTTATTGGAATGCCATTTTGAGGTGCCTGCCTTGCAGTCGAGGAGTGGCTTTAAATCGTACAACTCTAGGTATATGTGATTAGGGTGTCCTATGACATCACATATAGTGCAGGCTGATGACTCCCTCTGTATGGTGGGGGTCATCACTTTCTTTCCTTTCTTGGAAATTTTATTTATCGTGGTTGCTGATTTCGCAGTGGGGATTTCCCTTGCGGGGGTAGTTTCAATTGCTACTTGGGTAGGTTAGGGCTCCTCGGGACTGGGGGGTTGTAACCCAAATGCAGTAACATTGGTAGCTATCATTCCAAGAGGGGGAACGAGATACTACACTAGGAATGCCAACTATATGTTGGGTAGTACCAGTGTTGCCAAGACTTGCTGGGAGGTGAAGCCAGGAGGTGGGTATAGGAAAGGAGTTTGGGAGGCGGCATAGACTATGGAGGCTACAGTAGCTGATGCCTCGGTGTCTTTATTGCTTGAGTTCGTGTCCTGACTAACCTTGGTGCTTGATGTGGACATCATGCACATCGGGGCCCCTGTGGCATCAGGCGATACTTCAGGGATAATAGGAGGATCTCCTAGGAATGAGCCTAGGACAGACGATGGTTTGAATTGGCCAGGGCCATATTCTTGATACCATACAAGACCTTTAGTGGATGTGTCTACATGGGTAGAACCATATCCGTGTTGGTCAAAGGACGCTTTTCAGTGTGCGTCAGCTGGTCTACTGTAATGATTCGATCCTCATGGGGGAACATCATGATGCCGAAAATGGAGGATGCTATGGCAGACATGGCATACATGTAACTTCTCCCAAAAAGTATATTGTAATCCAAGTGAGCATCCAAGACTTCGATGTCTATGTGGACCATTTTCCCGGCTAGCAGACCAGTACGTTTTGGAAGAGACCAACAGGGGTCGAGGGATGACCGTCGTATGCTCTGAGAGTGATGACAGAAGGTTTGAGTTCTGGGGCTCCTAAATTCTGCCATACATTCTTTGACATGATGCATGTGGATGCACCCTTGTCAATGACACATCAGTGAATAGTGATATTCTATACCGATACTGGTATCTAGAAGGCGACCATGGAGGGAAGCCTATGGGTGGCTTTGTCTAAATCAAAATCCATCATGCGCGTGTTGGCAAGGTCGACGGCGCCTAAGGCAGAGAATAGGGTTTTCCGCTGCTTCGGGCACGACTGCAGTACCTCCAAAGTAGACATATCAGCAAGTGACTGGGCTAAATCATCTACAATGTTGTAATTATGGGCTGCTTTAGAGTAGTTACCTACTCGCCTATTAGGCCTGTTAACCATTTTTGGCAATGGTTCCAAAGGAATATTTGGAATGGTCAACGGTGCAGTTGGCGTGCTCATACTAGCCCCTGACGTACCGGTGTTTAGTGGGGTGTCATAGCTGTGATTCCAGGTTTGGAAAAAAAATTCTTCACCAGCCATGTAAATTTCATGGATGTTTTTCTCGGAATCGTTTGGGTATTACTGCTGAGTTCTGACCGTTCCTTGATGGGGGAAGGGTTCTTGCATAACTGAAATTGTCTGGGAAGATCCTCCTTGTCCTCGGTTACACTAAAGCTTTTTAAGCTCAGGGAGTTTGGGACAGTGGTGAGTATAGTGCCCATACTCACCACATATCGAACAAGAATGGTTTGTTCGTAGAGGTGGCTGCTTGCCTTCCTTATGGGCATTTCTTGGCTCCTAGTTCTGGTTCCGGTTGGAGTTATTTCCTGGCCAGGGCCACGGTGGGCGCTATTGGTTGCTGGCCCCCTGTCCAGGGTTCCCTTTGAGTTTGTTTTTACCTTTATTTTGACCATGTTAGGAGGGTAATTCTCCTTATCATACTGGTGTGGATGATCTTGGGACGGCTGCACAAAGTTCACCTGTGCATTGTTTTGCGTTGGTGGGTTATGTGCTTGGGACTAAGCATACTGTTGTCCCATGTTTACACTTGGCCAATGGGGGGGATTTCTTCCGTTATTTTTCTTCCTGCGTACTCGGTCCCCCCAGCCGGAGGGTAAGGTCCTCCTTGGTGATACGCTGGCGCCCTGTTAGTCAAATTTTGCTACTGCATATGATGACTTTGAAATTCAGGTTGAGACATGTTCTGGGTAGACCCATGTGTGTAACCGAGATTCTGATAGCTGCTGCCTAGATACCCTTGGGTCATTGACCCAATAATTCCGTTTGCAGAGTTCAACGTGCCTGGAAATTCTTGATAATATTGCAGGCATGGGGCGTTAGGCAGGATATTGTATATGTATCCTAATTTCGTATAGATCAGTTCAAGTTGTTGGGCTTTACTGATTGCATCCTCTTCGGATGTGGGGTTACGTTGCACCACGTCATTTGAAATCTTCGCCATCAGAGTTTTCAAGAATAAATCTAAAAGGACCCGATCGTCGAGTTGTGCTTTGCATAAGCTGCGACGCCATCTCCACTCATGGAGGTGTTTAGAAATGTGGGTAGAGGGAGATTGTCTAAAATGAGTGAGTAACTCCATTTCCGAATCGTGGTGAATGGGTAGCTGAAAATATGTGAGGAATGCAGTAGCGAGGGCGCTAAAGGTTCCATGTGAAGCAGGGGGTTTCTCGACGTACCATTTCGCAGACACTCCCGTGAGAGTGCATTGAAATAGCCTCAATCGAATAGTATCGTCAATGATGCTATTCGATGAGCAGCATAGGTGAAATGTCATTATATGATTCCCTGGGTCTTTCGCTTGCTTGCCCTCAAACTTGGTTATGTATGAAGGGAGATTCGTGGGCATGGGAGGCCAATTGGGGTCATGTGCGATGGGGTCATTGGTGAGCTTGGTTAAATCTAGTAGATTTAACGCCGCTAAGAAGGGTGACTGAGAGGTTGACGCCATGGCAACGTGTGAAGACACAAAGTTCTGGTTAGAATGAGGGTTAGTCTGTGACGTACCCGGTTGTGAATTCAGTTGGCTTCCCGTATGGGATGCACTCTTCTGCTCCCTAGGGGATGAGGGGGGAGTGATGTGCGGTGTGGTGTTGGGAGACCGACTAGGGTTCCCAACCAAGGTTGCTCCAAGAAAGGAGGAACCAACCACTATGGAAATGTTCCGTCTTTGATGCCTAAACGGAAAAATACCTGAAACCCCTCCCGATAAGGGGGGGAGGTCCAAAAGACGCCTGGACCAACGAGGTTCCATTGGAACCGTTTGAGGGTCGTCTAGGTTGGGTTTTGGAAATTTTTTTTTAGGATATTGAGTCTGTGATCACAACAATTTTATGGCCACATACATAAGACAAAGAAAAATGAAATGAATTTTCCTTTAACTTAATCTATGTGAGCAATCAAACAAAAAATGGTTTTGTTTGTTTGCACGTGCTACTCAAAAAATCCTAGAAGACCTAATAAAGTCCTCACGCACTCAAAAGCAACTGGGCCTTGAGAGGATTTCTTGCGAGTGCTGTCACAACATCCTGTAAGAGCTGGAGATGCCCCTAGTCAGCCCAAGAGAATCAACCAAGGTAAGGGTAGAGGGTCTGGTGCTTGCCTGCAACGTCACCTATAGGGTAAAGTATTCCCTAGTTTTTGCCACTAAGAACCACCGTCCCATGTGAGCGTTCAAGTCTTGGGCTTCTTGGTAGTCAGCTAACAGTACCGAGTATCAGACGGGTCAGGTAGCCCCAACTGATATTGCACGCACTATGCCTAAGCCTAACCCCCTCTGAATTGAGTCTCTACCACGCTCGGTATTCTTTTCCATGGGTTGATATGTGGATTTTAAATCTCCCTAAAAACACAACTTCTATGTTTCAAATGTGAACCGTGATCAAGGCGGCTTATTGGATGCCTACCCCCTTGATCCTAAATTAAACTATAATTTCTCTTGTGGCCCCTATGGGGAGAGTTTAGTGAGTTGGTTTAAGTTATTTTTAGGTGGCTTTATTTTCTTAGTGGGTGAATGTGTGTGAGCATATGGTGAAAAATATCATAATTTGAACATATGGATATCGGTGATCCTTTACAAAATTCCCCTAGTTAAACTATGTGATGTTGTTCCTTGCTCAAATAAAAATCATTTGCAGATAATGGGCTGCTTCCAAAACCTCCTAATTAGTCTATGTGAGTGACTAAAGGGAGATGGCGAATCAAAAATATATAGTGTTCATATGCTTTTCTAGGCTCACCCAATGGTGCAAAGACAACAGAGATTACCTGCTCTAACTTGCGATTCAATCCTAGTCCCACAATTTCCTAAATGCAAAAATTGAAATTTAAACTAAACAATTTCTACACTAGCTTATGCATGTGTTGTCATGACCCACTTACTTGGACTAGTTAAACTAAGTGTGCATACCAGAATCTGCAAAAAACATAAATTTTTTGGAAAGAAATGGTTAATTTCCCCCCTACTTAAACTATGTGAACACTTTTTGCAAAAAACAAACTTTAAATGAAAACTAACTAAATGCCTACAAAAAGCAGCAAAAATCAGTTCTCAGAAGCTGCGGGGTATCAACACAGGTGTTGGCAGATACATTAGGGGCTGCCCAACACTCTTACAAGTAGAAAAAATGTAGAAGATAGGGAGAAAAACTCTCTCTGCAAATTGTGCGCAAAAACATCTGACAGGTGCGCTTTCCTGAGTGCAGGTCACCTCTGAATGCGCACCCTGCGCGTCTGTGTGAAAAAACAGCGCGCAAAATTATTACAAGTAAAAAAAAATTAGGAGCCACCTTCTTTAGTCTGTCACCTCAGTGAGTTTAGGGACTGCAACATGGGTCAAAGGACTGTTAGCTCCACCCCAGCATAAACTAAGGGTCTCTTGCAAAATATGGCACAACCACATAAACTTGAAACATGTCAGTGGAGTCGCCAATCCTATTGTGGTGGATTCGACACATGAGTGTATGAAATCGCACGAGTTTAGAGAGTGTGGTCTACCCTCTAAAATATAGGTAACAGGTAGTATCTGGGGGGAGCTCAGAAGTATAAGATTTAAATGAAGTAATACACTAAAGTATGCTCTGTTAAAAAACTAAAACTAAAAACACAAAAAGAAGCTATATAGAGAGTTCCAAATAGTAACAAGGTAAACAATGGCTCGATGGAATTCTTCTTATTGAATGCTTGGAATGAAAAAAAATCTTACCCACTTGCTAAAGGGCCTAGGCAGTGGCTCTAGGACTCGATGCAATGATGTTTTTCCTTCAAGTTCTGCCTTCTAACGCAGTCTAACTCTCTCTCTTTGTTGCAATGGGCTAAGATTGTTAGGTGGCCAAAAATAAAGTCTTCTTCTTCAGCTCCTGCTCCTTGGGTCACACAAGAAACTGGTGTTTCTTGGGAAACTTTGGCCATCATAACCTTGTGATCACACATTGTTCATCTCTTTGTGGGTTTATTTAGGTGAGCTTTCAAACCTCCTTCCCTCCCTTGGTACATGATGGATGGTGACCCAAGGGAGGGGCATTATTCCATTGTGTGTTGAAATATGCTTTTGTGTGCTCACACAATGCCTAAGGGGGCGCTGGTGCTCTCCTTAGGTGGCTTTCACATAAGGATAAATTTTCCTTTGCTTAATTGTGGTCCCAGAAAGAGAATTTTTTCCACTTCCAAGAATGTGCGCTTATCGGGCTCCAGTGCATGCAGAAGGTGCTCGTTTCGAAGGAAAAAACACGCATTTGAGCATTTATGAATATTTCAAATTTGATCTTCTCAAAACCTTAGAGATTTTAAATACTTTTTGATTCCATAATGTATCCCTGTCTTATAAATCCTTAGGCTCGACATTAACTGATGTATTTTTCTGCTGTACAATTTTCCAGTGTTAACAATGCTCATGCACACTTTCAAGATTGTATGATAAATTTGAGCATGAATATATATTTTCACCTGATCCTCACATGGCTTCATTGGAAGTACTCCTATACATAAAAAGAAGTCTTCTACCTCTTAGGTAAACTAGGGTAGGTGCATAAAGCTGTTAAGATGCTATTTGGGTTTTTGATTTTTAAAGTGTAGTCACTAAAACTACTTTTGATCTGCATTGGTTGTTAACAAACACATATGTGACACATCTTGTTGAGTATGATTCACTCTAATACCTCATGATTTTTCAAAGTAACCATGACTAATCACTCTAAGAAGTTGTCATCTGTTATATATGATTTCAGTTTCCCTTAGAAGGTACTATTGGAAGCCCCCTATGGAGGACCACTTTTGTTAAGATCATAATAAGCTACTCATGAGAACACTAGCATTCTTAATTCAAGAAGTATTTTAGTCATTATCTGGGATATCTTTAATAAGTATTTAAGGCAGAGGAACTAGTCAGTAATGATTAGTCATTAAAAAAATTTCACGCTATCCCGTACTCTTAAGGAGTAGATCTGTCTCCCCACTTATTAAGTAACCTTTTAGGTTGATCATAATCAGAGTATAAAAAAGATTTAGGGGAGGATAGGAGGTCTCATGATGAACCGACCTACCACGATCATGAGACCTAGCATGCATGACATTACTGCTTCTAGTCACCAAGCCAGAGTAATGGATTTCAACCGAAAAGTTGGAAGATAGGAGGTCTCATCACGAGCGGACCTGTTCATCCATGTTACTTCTTGTGAGTGGCACTGCCATTAGTTTTTTACCAAGCCAAAATAGTGGCCTTCATCTAAAATTAAAATAAGATAACTCTGAATCCATACCTAGTAAGTGGGACACAGACATTTCGATGGGTCAAAAGACACCCCTGCCGAGGTTATGGACACCTGTGGGCAGCAGGGCTATGTCTGTGGTATTAAAGTTAATTGCATACAATGATTTTCTTGGATATCTTTCTCTTCCCCTAAACTTATCCTCTTTTTTTTGGACAATGGTTTTAAAGATGATTTGAACATGATGCTTTGAGTTATATCTTTAAAAAAATCAAGAATCTTTAAGGATGTGGTACCCTTAGCAAAGGTTATTCTTTGTTCTATATTAAGAGGAAATTTAGTTTGAATCCAGATGACAACTGAATTTAGAGTGTTCAATAAAGAAGTTGCTAATTGGTATCATAACTCATTTTGACTTTCATGGTATTTAGAGTGATGAATTACTCAATGATGACTGCTCACAGGATGTTGGTTGGCAATAATGTGTATTGATGGTGGTTGCCTCTAAATATGCACTACATAATCTAGGTACAAGATTGCTATAGTAGGTGCATGAACTTGTGGTAGTTATTTTGAGATTGCACCTTTTAAACAAAATTTGATTTTCATTACAATACTTTGGGCAGAAACTCTTTTGTCTATAATTCCTGCAGATTTTATGCTTGCGCCAGTGCAATCACATTGTAATATACAGTAGTGCAAGAAGAAAAGTGCCAACAAAGCAGGGCAGTTTAGGCGGTGTAAGCAGATCAGTGAAAGCACACACCATCCTTGCAAGTTAGTATTTTTATTTTAGTCCTTGTGATAGAATAATCAAAGAGTCAAACAAACACTCTGTTCTTGAAACAAGATTTATCTAGCGAAGGAAATGTGATCACATAGCATTGCAGGAAACATCATTACAAATGCGCATAAATGTTTTTAATCTTGTTTTTGCGAGGAAGTGAAAATACGACAATTGATTTCCTTGCATGAGGACATGCAACAAGGTCAACATGGGGGGATGTTGGGCCTCTATTTTACCTTCATTTATATCACATTTTACTTGAAATTGCTCATGCTTTTGTTTAGCTTGAATATTCATTGTCATAGTTTTGTGCATTCTCAGAGATAATAAGCAAGTATTTGTTATTCCTTTGTTTTAATTAGATTTAAACATTAAAGGCATATTTAATAATAGTTTGTGTGTTTACAGGTTTACAAATTTGGTTATATGCCTATTCTGATAAAGGCGAAGTTCTTGCACCACACATTCTTGCACTAGTACTGGAACACATTCCTGCACTAGCATTGCAAATTAATAAGTCTGCTCAAAATCCACATAATTTCTAAATGGCCAAGTTTGACCTCAGTTTTTATGCAAATGGAGGTGAATTATGGAAATCTGAGAAAATGGGTTTTTCACAAATATAACCAATTACCCATAACCAAAATCGTTTCCTGAGATTCAAAGTATTCCAAAAGTTACGAACGGGTCTTTGAAGCACTTTTATAAAAAAGATTGTTTTTTCCAGAATTCTAGAAAACATAGTCAACAAGTTTCCAGACTGCCAACTTTCACCTCAGTTTTTGTGCAGATGACGATAAATAAAGAAATTCCACGACATGGGTTTTTTTTCCCAGTCTAGGAAATTGAGTAAAACATGGGCCGATTTCCAAAATACGTAATGGTTGAAGAGATACAAAGGGCGCTCTGGAGGCAGTTTGTTAAAATTACCAAATTTTCCAGAATTCTAGAAAAATCCCAGAATTGGAAAATTTGTATTAAATCTTTATTCTTTTAATAGGGGAACGGTTGTATTGTTATACTATGTAATTAGAATTGGTTGGGATTCAATCCCCATATTCCTTGCAAAGGAACAACTTGTTTTAATCATTATGAAAGATTACAAAAGAAGGAATGATGCACGTAGAAAAGGAGGTGGAGGAGTGACGCTACAGTAGTGTTGCTGTAACTTTATTTTGCTGGTAATGCCCAAATCTGGGTTGGAATCTGTACTTCATTATGTACTTTGCCTTTGTGAATTAATAAGAAAGGAAGCTTCGCCTCATGTTTCATAAATAGTTTTCTATTTTTAAGGTGATGAATTAACTGGTTTACTGAGCAGCATTTTAATTTAAAGGGGAACGCGTTGGTTGGCTAGGGCCCAACCAACACAACATGTTTAGCCTCTTTTTTGTTTCCTGTAATGTGTGTTTATATTATTAAAGTGTGATTTAACTTTCAGCACATATATTCCTATAATTTTTGTTTAAATTATTAAAGTGTGATTTAACTTTTAGCACATGTATTCCTGTCTTATTGAAAACGAATCCATCGTGTGAAGTAGTTACACTTTCTTTCCCTACAATTTACCTTCCTGCATTTAATTTTAGATTGGATTTCTCGACTGGTACAAGCAGAAGAAGTGAACCTGCACCAGTGCACGTTGGTGTGACATTTCTTTTTCCTGCAGTTCTGTTTATTCAGAATTCCCTTCCTGGTATAAGCAGGAGAAGAAAACCTGCACCAGTGCACGTTGGTGTGATATTTCTTTTTCCTGCAGTTATGTTTATTTGGTTTTCCACCGCTTGGTACAAGTAGGAAATATGAAACTGCACCAGTGCACATTGGTGTGTTGCAACAAGTTTTCTTAATCTACTTGCCGTGATTTTTTTTCTTTATTTAAACACTTACGACAGGATAAATGATTTTTTATTTACTTTTGAATTTTTTTAATATTAGAAACATTCACTTTTATGTGTGCGATTTGATTCGACAACAAACTAGCACTTGCAATAATTGAACACTTGTTTTAAGGAATAAAGCTAAGTGCAGGAAGCTCTGATCTAGTGCAAGAACTAGTTTCTTGTCATGAGATCTGAGTGCTCTGAACCTTGAAAAATTTGAGCCCTTGCATGAAGTAAAAACGCTTTTAGTAAAGACACCATTTATACCCTCTGCATAAATCTCTGTTCCTGCACTAGTGCAAGAAGACTGTGATAGTGCAGGACAGATTAATGCAAGAAGGAAATCTCTACATAAGCAGGTTTGAAGGGCCCATCTGATGAGACTGCTAAAGTGTCTCTTCTAAAAGAAAAGCATAACACATACTCAGTAATTAAAAATTGATCAGTTGGAGTGATTTCCTTTTTATTTTGATTCCTTTGCAAGTGCATTCTTTCTTGTTCCATCACTAGATTACTTTGATGATTCAGTTATCTTTTACTCTTTCGATTCTGCAAGATTTTCTTTAAGAAAGTAGGAATTTCTATCAGTAAAATTCATACCATCTCTGGCATTGCATGTGCTTCGTCTCTAAGTTTACGAATCCCTCGGGTTGAAAATTAAGTGTTGAGGAGTTTTCTTAAGTGAAATTCCTGCACCCGACAATCTCCACTGTTATTTTGTAATTTTCTTAGGAGGCCCATTTTAGGCCTCAAAATTCCCCTAATTCCATTTTCATAAAATAAACATATGCGGCGAACCAATTATATCATCATGAAATAACATAAATAATTGAAGCATCATATCATATAACATGAGTAAACACCATAGACATGCATCAACAACATATGTGAGAACCAATCAATAGATAAGACAATGTAGTTATGTCTCCAAGTATCATCCAATAGATCTAACATAAGCATATCAATAACCATGTCTTAATGATCCTTGTAGCAACATCATACTCTTGTTCCAATATGAAAGAAGAGTTATCATATGAGAACCACTTCATCAATAATCAATATTATCAACCAATCATCCCTGTGATCTTTTATCACCAAGGTCTTCATGTTTTAGATTAATTCCATTTGCATAATCACGATGTAACATGTGTAAGAATCAAGGTCAGCACAATAGGCATCATTCATAACAGCAGTCATCAACAACAAGGTATGCGTGTTATTTCTTAATATCTGAATCATCAGTCATTCCTCAACTCCACATGTGCATATAAAGAGAATATTCTAAAAATATGATTATGGCTCATCCATAATCTCATCATAAGAAATACATGTATCATGAGAGAAACATAACATCATTCGAACAACTACATGAGCATCACAAGTATTAAATAATAAGCAAACATAATGCCAAAAATGCATCATTAACAACAAAGTTAATGATCCCCCTAAACCTGTGCCAACAGTATACATTCAAGTCTGATCACATCAACTCATACAACACTAATGTCATAAAATCAACTTCATCAATCAGTAATTTTATCAAAGCATCAATGTCATGTAGTACCAACTCATATATCATCATATCTCAATACCACTTATAAGTAGCATCAGTAGACTGTAACCTTCAATATCAGAACAAGAAAGCCATATACTAGTTTTCTGAGGCATATCAAGGTTTTTTTCTGAGTCTGTACCAATGTTTCTCTATCAAAGAAAAACATGTGTGACTGTCTATATAGGAATTCACATATTTACGTGATTGTCTTTCATAGGACCTGTGTACAAAAGGTGAAATACTGAAAAATTCACAATTTCAGGTCCCCCTGACCCTGTACAATTTTTACATTTCTTATGTTATCACATCAGATGCACTTTCAGAAATATAAGAAACCATAACTATCAAAAAAACCACGGGAATCTTCATCAAGATAACTTATGTACTACTTCCCCTGAGATTATATATCATTGATATTAAGGATCTGATAATCATCTTCTGCACTTATGAGGTCTTGTACCTCACATCACTCCCACAGTCACTGATAGCAATATTCTTTCAAGAATGACGGATTGTAGTTTTCACTATCTTCTTTCAGTTTGAGTCTGAATCCTCCTTATATATGCAAGAATTAAAATCTTTAAGCACATATATTTTTTCTACGTTTCTATACCCTCTTGCTATGATATTTCCATTTTGTTTATCCATTACCTTGTAGTTGGTTGATGTGAACACAATTATATTTCCTTTATCTTCCATTTGGCCAACATTGTTTTAGTCCTTGAACTAATAAAGTAACAACAACCTTTTTATTTTTTTTAACTTTGGCTCTTCCTTTTCCCAAAATTTTTGTTGGAGTACTATTTGAAATAATTGCCTTACCATCTTGATTTTTCTTGAGAGACTCCATCTTACTCTCATCACTAGAAATATGATGAGAATATCCATTGTCTATGTACCATTAATTTTTATTTTCGAATGATTAGAGAGCAAGACCACATCTTATCTCTTATTCGTTATGCTTGTTAAAGGGAATGTTGGTGGATCCATATTATTTAGTCATTTTGTCATCGACATCCTTTTTTTATTTCTTTCCAGGTTTGTTCTTGCATTCTTTTGGTATATGCCCAAACATGTTACATGCATAACATCTTATGTGACAAGAAAAGGAATCAGTGGAATCATAATATTTTTGTCTCGTGTTCATTTTATTGCAATCAATATCATTGTGACCAAAAATTTTGCAAGTAAAATAAAATCCCTTAAAGAAACCTGAGTACATGGGAGTTGATGGTATTTCTATGGAGTAGCTATTTGTCTGCGACAAAAATAATCTGCTTCTACAATTGGGTGCAACATGTCCATAATTATGACATATAAAGCATTCAATATTATTGATCAGAGGAGATAATCGACTGAAACTTCTACAGTTAGGATCAAATGATTTCATTTGAGGATTCATGATCCTTGGTTGTTTATCAATTTGGATTTTGTCTCCTTAAACACTTCAGGTTTTTCATTGCTATCCTTTGGTTATTTTTCACTAGCTTGTGAGCTAGATTCTCCTTTAACAATTTCATGAAAAGCAACACCAAATTTGATATAGGGAGACCTTTAACTACTAATAATATTATCCATAATCTTAGTACTATCTTTAAATCTCAAATTTTTATCCTTTTCTTCTAATTTACCTTTTAAAATGTTTACCTCAACCTCCATTCTTTGGTACCGCTTTTCCTTTTCTAGATACTCCTTCTTCATAACTTCTTCGGCCCTTCTTCCTTCTTCTACTTGCTCTTTTAATTTGACAATCTATTCTTTCAGCTCATTTTATTGTTCTTCACATATTTGAAATAGTTCTTCATTTTGCTTATCTTATTTTTCAATATATGATTTTAGAGAGACGATCTCGGCTTCAAGACCTTCACAATACTGGTTATATTCCACACCAACATTTACTGATTTAATATGATCCTTGTTATCATATGCCTGCAACTTTACTTAATATTAACAATATTTTTCAAATCAAGTTCAAGTTTTGTTCTAAGATCATAAATTTACTCTAACATGTTATCTACTTAATTAATAACTCCATCCATCATTGTAAGAGATGCTTTATCATCATGAACTTTATTTGGCATATTGTTAGGGATAGTATTACCTGATAGTTTCTCTGATGAACAATATTCCTCTAGGATTTCTTGATGGATTTATTATAGCTTATCCCATAATTTCTTTGCGTGTGTATAATGCATAACTTTATTCAATACTGAATCAGATATGCTACAAAATATGTCACTTAATTCCTTATTTTTCTTTTGCACTTCCTCGTTTGATGGGGGAATTGTGGGGGAATTATGGTGTATCCATTTCATACTAAATACCAAAAATCATGTTTCATTGTATTAGATGTCATATTTTATTTCTAGTGTTGATAATTACCTTTTCTTAGCATAGGTATATTTGTATTAACCATTGTTTATGACTTGCCTTGATCTTCCACTTCTAGAGGCATTATTTTTTAATCTAACTTCTCTTGAGAATGCTTACATTCACTTTTACCCATGAGTGAAAGTTTATTTGTGTCACTGTCATCATCACTATCAATATGGCATAGACAAGGACATGGACTACAATTAGAACAAGAACCCATACCTGTTATTTCTTTTTTATTGTCTTCTTCATTCCTGATCAATAGAAAATGGGGTCCTCCAAAACTTGAATATTTTCTAACATCAATAATTGTTACTCCATCTTATATATCACTATCACAACCACTTGTTGTCAAATCCTTTCTTTGAGCTAATTTCTTCATTCCCATAATATTGATGGATCTCCTTCAAGCAATCAATCTTCTTCTGAAGAACCTTCCCTGATTCCAATTGTTGGAAAAATACTTGGGGGGGAGGGGGCGGGGGGAGGGGGTTTGGGGGGAGGTGGGGTGGGGGTGAATCAGTATTTTAAAACTCACTTAAATTTTTATTTTCTTATTCTTATTTTTGTACATGACTTTACTAAATTAACCTGCGTATGTACGCGACTGTTATCCACGCGTATATTTAGTGAAATTTTATTTCAGTTAAATATTTCTCTATTTAATTTAAACCAGTGTACCATTGATTCATTAGACATTTGAAAAGAAGTAAACCTGTACAGTAAGAATATAATACAACATTATACACAAGCAACACACTTGAGCACTAGGATTTAAGGTGGAAACCCAATGTGGGAGAAAACCACCGATGTTTTCTTCTCTATATTCAATTTTTATTATAATGAAAAATTCTTACAATATTGTACTCACACAGACTCATACCAGCACGCAGGCACCCACCTGCAAAAGGATTGAACCTTCACTCCGTATCCAACTCCGGCTCGAAGGGAGCTCAAACCCCTTTATCTGATCACCAGATACTACTGGCAAGAAGTTTCAACTTCCTTAATGAAGGAACTAACCCTCAACACCATCGTGGACCACGCTTCACAAATTTTCACACTGGATCCACCTGCTTCAACACATTACAAATTGTAGGCCACTTTTCATCAAATTTTCAGTCTGGACCCACTGCCATTATTTAAGCCCAATACCATATATCAAAACTGAAAATGATCATTTTACTATGTCATTCAACTAATCACTGAATCGTTGAATCAAAAAATCACTGAACTAATCAAACATTGAATGAAACAGTCAAACTAATCGCTAACTCAAATAAACCAACATCTTCTTAAACATTCAAAACAGTGACATCATTCTAACCATAATATCAGTACTGAGCCCAAAACACTGCATAAACATACTAAATCAACTGCAACCTTGATCAACCATATGACAGAATATGTACGCTACTTTTCTTAAACAAACCTGTGTATAGACGCTCTTTTCATGAATGAAACCTATGTACAAATCTCAGTTTATACCAAATTATGAACTACTACCAATCCGAACCATAAAATGAATTACACACATACATACTGAAACATTCTATCAGATCACAGATATCTGAACCTCAAACAGTTAGCTGCATCATGGAAATTCTTTAACAAATCAATACTCAATAAATTTAATTTCAGACATCACTATTAAGCCTAGATCAACACGAAGACTTCATTGAAAAACAATATAAACATAGCAATATTGATTAGATTGATCAGACATATTCTTCAGCATAAACCCTAGATTTCAAATGTGCTTATCATAAATTGTTTTCATGTGTATACACTCTTTTAAGGAATGAAACCTACGTACAAATCTGCCCATACTGTAGAATTGATACTCTACTACTTAGAAGAGTATTTGTGTATATATGTGCCTTACCAGAGAAAAACCCATGTACAGATCTTCAATTACCAACTCATAGTTTTGTTTCACTTCAAAAATTCAAACATACCCAGATCACGACATACATAGTAATAAACATGTGTCATACCACATATCTAATCAACCCATAAGAAGATCATACAATACATAGTCACTTCACTTGTATTGATCCTCGTCCATCATTTTATTACCTGGTGCATACTTATTTCATATCAACCACTCATCAATAACCCATACCATGAAATTATACTTCAAATTGAAGTATTCATCAATCACCCTCACACATGCACACACTATCACTTTGATGTTCACCTCCTTATATAGCTTAGACCTTAGTCAATACCATAGGTCAAAACCACACTTGTGATGATGGTAATCCTTGATGGGATTAAATAGTCATTACTCCACTCAATATTGTGGGAAAATACCATGGCAAGGACCCTTGGTATTTAGGAAACCATAGTTCATAAAATGTACACAACTTTGTTTCATAAAAATTGCATACATATGCGACTTTTATTGACAATGTTGAGGTTTTGGGGTAGCATATGGTGTGCTCTAGCCCTGAAATTTTGTAGAGGGGCTAAGACACACAAGGCCTCCAAAACCTAGAAATATTTTGGAGAAATTTCATCTAGTGTGTGAGATATTAAATTTTTTTTTTTTTTAAATGAGGACCCTAAGTCTAACTTAGGGAATTAGAAAAATTAAAGTGAATTAATTAAACACATGTGATGAAATGTTCTAAGTGTCGCGGATGATGCAGCCTTTTAATCTAAGCCATCAATAAGATATTAAATCATGGTCTTTGATGTGTCAATGAAAAATTATAAGAGAAAGGCTTGGGGTTAGCTGGAGATACACACAGGGAGTCTAAGAGATAGAATTCTTCTGACGAAGCAATGCTCAGACAAAGATAAGATATGAGTGACTCAGAGTTGTTATGAGGGGCATATGCAGTGATTGGTCACGAGGGCTAAGAGTACAGTGTAGAGCAAGGGAAGCAGAGATGCAGTGGAGGCAACCTAGCCATTAGAGGGTGTGACACGATCCCTCAAGAGGGTAATGCAGGCCCATGCAGGGGCCACGCAGATGCAGCACACCATCTCCAAGAATAAGTCTGAAATTATGTTGGAAGAAAGGGTTTCTGAGCTAGCAGGGCTGAAACCAAGATCCTGGAGAAGCAGATCCACGCAGAGCTAGGGTGACACAGTTCCTTAGCCCAGGCTACGCAGGCTTACGCAGTTGCTGCACAGAATCTACACAGAGCTGGCTGAGACTTGCAAAAGTGAGGTATATCTCACATTTTCTCTCATTTCCAAGGTTTTATCTGTTGGGTTAACCAAGTTTATGGCACCCTAGATGTACTTAGAAACTACTGCTTAATAATAACAAACCCTCATATCTACTGCACCATTTTTCCTGGACATTTGTCCAAAAAAAATTTCACTTTGTCATATGAGCGTGCTATTCAGTAAATGATCTATATGTGTAGGTTGTTAATTGTATTTACTTTGATGTTAATTCAAAATATTCATATTAATAACTTGTATGTTTAATCAAGTAAGAGAAGTAAATCGAGATTTAATAGTAGGGTTTATTAGTTAATAAATTTTCACATGGTATCACAGCATTGTAGATCAAGCTAAATATGTTGTCAGGGGGAGGAAATTCTATAAAGGGTTTCTAATCACCAAGAAACCCAAATCTAGTATTTCTATTTAGTGTTTCAGCAGAAAGAGGGAGAAGAGTATTTGTTCTGATAGATTTGAGCTAGATGGCTTCTCATGTACTGAGAGATCCGGACATGTTGGACGGCATGTCCAACTTCGTTATCTGGAGGGCTAGGATTTTGACAGTCCTGGATGAGTACGATATCAAGGACCATGTAGAGAATTTCCTAGTTGTGCCTACCAATCCAGATCCTCTGAATAAATTCAAGGAAAATCAAGCGCGGACTAAGCGCTTGATCATGGATGGAGTCAAATATCACGTCGTGCCACATATTGCCAGGAAGAACACAACAAATGAGATGTGTACGGATTTGGAGATGATGTATCAGGGATGCTCTATCCAAAGGAAATTGATTCTGGAGAATCATATGCGGTTGTTCTAGATGCAGAAGGGTGAGGAGATAGATGCCTTCCTCTTCAGACTCCAGACTATCTGGGATCAACTGATCATCATGGGTGCGACTCCGGATGAAGGATTCTTGGTAATGACTTCCCTGACTACAATCCCCAAGGAAAGGGAAATGTTTATTATAGAGCATATTGGGTAGGGCGGCATTACCATCCTGGGCAGACATGTGGGCAATCCTCTATCAAGAGGAAATCGATAGATTTACCAAGAGGCAAAGCAGTGACAACGGAACAGACAAGGTGAATAAATAAGAGGAAGAGGATTAAACCCATGCATCAAAGGAATGAAGGAAGAAAGGGAAGAATAAGAGGGACCTTTCCAAGGTCTGGTGCTTTAATTGTGGCGAACATGGACATTTCTCCAGGAATTTTCCTAAGAATAAGGACAAGGGATCTTTTGAATCCAAGGCAACAGCAACAAATGAAAATGGGAGTGATGATGACGTATTCATGAGTGCTCATGAGCCACGTAAGTGGGGAAATATGGATCTATAGAGTAGCTACACATGAAGATGGAGGGATCCTTGAGTATTCCCAACTCTTCGATCACATACGAGCTACGGGAGCCTTAAGACGGTAGTGGGACAAGTAGAGCAGTGGGTGCAGGAGATCACAGTGAAGCGGAGGGAAAATCTAGGATGTTGTAGAGGGAGAAGCACAGTGCAGATGTAGCATCAACTTAGAAGCAACAACATAAAGAGGCTGATGGGACTTCAACAACGCAGAGGAAGCAGTGCTGCAGCAACACAGTGACTTCAAGGAAGACACCGTAGAGAAGTAGCCAAGGGAGCTTTAGTGATGAGATGTAGCCCAACTTGTCTGTCAATGATTGGGATGGGGTCCTTCAGTTTATTACTTCTCAGCAACTAAGTTGCAGTGCTACAGTTAGCAGTGGTAGTGCTATGGGAAGCACGATGCATCAAATTGAGAGGGAGTTGCAGTACAGATGTAGCAGTGTCAGTGGCAATTACATGGGTAGCAGTACAAAAATCAATAGCACGGTGGATGGAGGGCAGTAGGCCAAGCATCAGAAGTGTAGATACTGATGCCGAGATATCGTGATACATGGTGTGGAGAGCACAGTCCGTGCTAAGAGGAAGTGTTGATATTTTGAGGTAGCATCAAGTGTACTCTATCCCTGAAATTTTTTAGTGGGGCTATGACACACAATACCTCCAAAACCTAGAAAGCATTGGGAGAAATTTCATCTAGTGTGTGAGATATTAAAATAATTAATTTTTTTAATGAGGAACCTAAGTCTAACTTAGGGAATTAGAAAAATTAAAGTGAATTAATTAAACACAAGTGATGAAATTTTCTAAGTGGCGTGGATCAAGTAGTATTTTAATCTAAGCCATCGATAAGAGATTAAATCATGGTTGTTGATGTGTCAACAAAAAATTACAAGAGAAAGGCTTGGGGTGAGTTGGAGATACACACATAGAGTCTAAGAGATCGAATTCTTCTGTCGGAGCAGTGCTTGGACGAAGATCATATATGAGTGACTCAGAGTTGTAGTGAGGGTAATATGTAGTGATTGGTTAGGAGGTCCAAGATTACAGTGCAGATCAAGGGTAGTAGAGACATAGTGGAGGCAGCGCAAACATCAGAGGGTGTGATGCAGTCCCTCAGGAGGGTGACGCAAGGCCACGCAGGGCCCACATAGAGGCAACACAACATCGCAAAGAAAAAGTCTAAAATTCTATCAGAAACAAGGGTTTCTGAGCTAGTAGGGTTGAAATTGAGATCCAAGAGAAGAAGATCTATGCAGAGCTAGGGTGACGTAGTTCCTTGAACCAGGCTATGTAGGCTTATGCAGTGTCTTCCCAGAGCCAGCTGGGGTTTCACCAGTTTCTCATCCGAATCAGCCGGGACTTGCGAGAGTGAGGTATATCTCAAATTTTATCTGATTGTCGAGTTTTTCTCTATTGGTTCAACCAATTTTATGGCACCCTGAATTTATTCATAAATGGTTGCTTAATAATAATAAACCCTCATATCTGTTGCACCAGTTTTCCTGCATTGGGTTTTTCCGGGGACATTTGTCTGAAAAATCTATGTGTCACTTTGTCATATGAGCGTGCTATTCAGTAAATGATATGTATGTGTAGGATTTTAATTGTATTTACTTCGATGCTAATTCTAAATATTCAGATTAAAAACTTGTATGTCTAATCAAGTAGGAGAAGTCAATTGATATTTAACAGTAAGGTTTCTTAGTTAAGAAATTTTCACACACAGAACCTACATATACACCAACTACAACCCCCTAATATTATCACCAACTACTACTGGCAGGAAGCTTCTACTTCCTCACTGAAGGCTCCAACCCTCGACACCATCGTGGACCACATTTCATAAATTTTCACACTGGATCTACCTGCTTCAACACATTACAACTTGTAGGCCACTTTTCGTCAAATTTTTATACCAGACCCACTACCATTATTTAATCCCAATACCATTTATCAATAATTAAACTTATCACTGTACTAAATCATTCAACCAATGACTGAATTTTTGAATAAAACAATCATTAAACCAATCAATAATTGAACCAAAAATCACTGAACCAATCACCAACTAAAATCAGCCAACCCATTCTTAAAGATTCAAAACAATGAGATCACTGTAACCAGAATATTAGTACTTGACCCAAAACCCTACATCAACATATTGAATCAACCACAACCATGATAAATCGTATGAAAGAATATGTACACCACTTTTCTTAAACAAACCTGTGTATATACGTGATTTTCATGAATGCAACCTGCATACAGATCTCAACATACCAAATTCTGAACTACTGTCAATCTGAACCAAAGAATGAATTACACAACTACATACTGAAAAATTCTATCAGATCACAAATATCTAAACCACAAATATTTAGTTTCATCATGGACATTCTTCAACAAATCAATACTCAGTCAATTCAACTTCAGACATCACTATTAAGCCCATATCAACATGAAGACTTCATTGATAGACAACAGAAACATAACAAGACTGATTAGAATAATCAGACATATTCTTCAGCAGAAACCCTAGCTTTCATACATGCTTATCTTAAAGTGTTTCCATGTGTATACATGCTTTTCAGGAATGAAACTATCGTACAGATCTTTTCATACTACAAAATCGATACGCTACTACTAAGATTAGAATTCACATATATACACGCCTTACCATAGGCAAACCCACGTACAGATCTGCAATTACCAACTCATAGTTGCGTTGCACTTCAAAATTTCAGAAAAATCTAGATCAAGAAATACACAGTAATAAACATGTGTCATACCACATATCTAATCAACCCATAAGAATATCATACAATACATAGTCATTTCAGGTGTATTGATCCCGATCCATCATTGTATTACTGGGTGCATACTTATTTCATATCAACTACTCATCAATAACGCGCGCCATTCAATTATACTTTAGATTGAATTATTCGTCAATCACCCTCACACATGCACACACTATCACTTTGATCTTCACCTCCTTATATAGCTTAGGCCTTAGCCAATACCACAGGTCAAAACCACACTTGTGTCCATGGTAATCCTTGACGGGATCAAATAGCCATTACTTTTATCAATATTGTGGGAAAATACCATGGTAAGCACCCTTGGTATTTAGTAAACCATAGTTCGTGAAATGTACACGACTTTGCTTCATAAAACCTACATACATACATGAATTTTATTCATATAACCTATGTATACATGACTTCTCTTCATCATGCCTACATATGTACACAGTTTTTCTTCACAAAACCTACATACATCTGACTTCTCTTCAACATACTAGTGTATGTACATGGCTTTGTTTCCAACAACTTCATATACTTCCTCAACTTTACCTTCATCATTCCTCTATCAATGACTGGTATTTCTTTCTATGTCATGTCTGAACAGGCATGTAGATACATCCTATTGGCATCTTCATCAAGTAGGTTGCTATCAAAATACAACTCATCGAGTAGGTTTCCATCAAGGACAACATGTTAGTCATAATTCCAACATCTATTCTGCTACAAAACTTCATGTAAATATTATTTACAATAGTTATGTGTTCTTCTTGCTTCCTTTTTCATTAACTTTTCATTTATATTTTATGCTTGTATATTATATTTTTCAGCAAGATAATAGTTTACTTGATTGACAGTATTTTGTTGCAGCAATCAAGAGATTTTCTCATTTCTTGATATATATTATCAGATGATGATTTGATTTCGACACTTGCCTTTTTGTAAAGTGAGAAGAAAAGTACAATACTAGATATTACACCTTTCGCATTTTTCATTAAGATGATTTATTAATAAGAAGATACAAGTATAGCTAACCCTTTAGTATTTTTATTTTATTTTATGTTCTATTGTTTCTTTCGTTTTAACTTGTTTGTGAAATATCCTTTTTTTGGTCGCATAATAAAGGTTACAACTTTATATGATTCACTATATGTTGTATAGGCTTCTCCCACATAGACCTTTGCACTTTGTACCTCTTTGCATTATAAAAATAAACTGGCCTATTTATTTGGTGAAAGGGAGGCCAGCCCTTGGCATCTAGAGTGGGAGGAATGATTAGTCCTCAGTGATCTGGTTTGAGATTGCACTTAGTTATTGGGACACTTTGAGTGCCAACATCTTTTGGCACCGTTGTCAGGGATAAAATTCTTAAAGTTTTGTTTCCCTAGTAACTAGAGTAATCAGTTTAGATTGTGACCTATTGGTGGATGAGGTTACAGTTGTATACGCCT
This sequence comes from Pinus albicaulis, assembly GCA_034641835.2. Taxonomy (NCBI): domain Eukaryota; kingdom Viridiplantae; phylum Streptophyta; class Pinopsida; order Pinales; family Pinaceae; genus Pinus; species Pinus albicaulis. The sequence continues at coordinate 641,021,757 of CM076569.1, read as the reverse complement.
TATAGGATATCAAAGTAAATATTTCTTATTTATTTGTTCACCTGGCGACTCCTTAGTTTAATTTTATTAATGATTTTGTAGTTTAATTTTATTATTGATTTTGTTTCAATGGAGGTTTCATGGATTTATTCATGTTTTTCTCCTTTGAATTTTTATGATATTGCAGGTTTTCCACGTGATTTACCGAACATAGACATATGATATGCTCACCTACTTCATTTTCGAAATGATGAAGGGGATAATACGATGCAACATCTCAGAGAATTTCCCCACTACATTTTGAAGATAGGAGTATACCATGAAGATGTTATAATGAAGTTATTCATGATGTCCTTGGAAGGTGACACTCAAAAGTGGTACATAATTCTCCCTCCTGGTACAATTTGCTCACTCAAAGATTTTCATACAAGGTTTTGTGACTATAATAGATGTATGTATCCTATAGGATTACTTGACTTTGACTATTGCAAACATTATAATGATAATAATATTGAAAATCAATATGATGAAAATGAAGAAACCCAAATGGATTATGAATATGAAGTAGAAGGAAACATTAATGAATCTAACTTTGAAAACCTTGAAAATTCATCTTCTATCATATATGTTAATGAACATGATGTGTTGTCTAATATTGAAGATCATGAACCGAGACACTTCTCTTTCTCTAACAGAATGTAATACAACACATTTTTGTTTAAAATAATCTTCAGACTTATAACTCTTAATGGTTCTTATCTATCTTTGATTTCATGTTTAGAAGAGGATAGTAATGATAATAATAAAGCAGAGGTTACATATGAAATGATTTATTCTACACCTAACCAGTTAGAAATTTTGTCACATATTCCTGAATTCCCTTAATAACTAATAAACAAAGATATTCTTCCACCTATTGATACTCATCCTAAACTGTTTAGGAAATTTCAGCCTAAAATTGGCCTCCTAAGGAAAAATAATAAAATAAGAGTTATGAATTTTAGAGGGAAAAGTAGAAAACTACTTTCTTTAATTGTATTTTAAGCTTATATCCTTATATATATACTCCAATTTCACGTTTAGACAATCATTAGATGTGGAATTAAAATTTCACATCCAACGAGTACCCATTATGCATTCTTTTTAGAAGACCCACATTGATAAAATTTGCAGATACATTAAAAAACGTGTTGAAACACACTTTTTTAATGTATCTACAATTTTTATCAAGGCAGGTCTTCTCAAAAGTATTCATAATGGGTAATAATTAGATGTGGAATATAATTTTTCATCCAACGAGTGTCTACACTTGAAATTTGACTAAACCTATAAGGAGACCACTGAAAAAAATTAATTTAAAAAAGTAGTTTTTCTTTTTTTCCCTCCAAAAAATTTACATGTACCTCTTCTTAAATTTAAATAATTTTGATTGCTTTACATATTATGACATGGAAATTACGTGAAAATTTCATGGGCTAGGTTGAAATTTCCTCTAATAGGCTTTTTGCAATCTAACAGGGAAGTTATTACATGAATTTATGTTTGACTCTTTTGACTCAAATTCACCTGATGTTCATGTCGACTTTTCCCAAGCCCATATTTATGATCGATATTATGATGAATTGAATCATGAAGTAGGATTACAATCTGATCACGAGTTTAGTCCTCGTTTTGAACATACCTTAGAAATTTAGGATACATGTCAAAATGAGGGCTATGATAACTTAATTGAATCAACATTTTCGCAAGCTATTTATGATAATTATGAGGAAAATGAATTTATAAATAAAAATTAAATTAAACGCATAAATTATTTCATTTCATCCCCTCCTATTTATTATAGATATAATCGATCTAATAGCCTAAAAGAAAATCATGATTTAAATTGACATTTTTCTAAACATAAGTTTTATAATGAGGAAAATGGAGTTTATCCTGTTTATAATGATGACACCTTCAATCAAAATTTTCAAGTTGATGCATCTTGTAATAAAAATAATGCTTTTCGTTTACAATCTCTTTCACAACATTCTATGAAATTGGATCATAGTACTACATGCTTTGATTTGAAACATGTTTGTTGTTTCGAAGAATACACTTTATCTTTTTTGAATCATAAATATAAAGGATGTTGTGGGACTAATTCTACCGTCATTTTGGAAAGCAACAATAATTCCTCCTATGAAAAGATTGTTAAAAATTTTACACTTGAAAACTTTGATCATTTAAATTTTCAAACGGGATATCATGACTTTGTGGAGGGCTGGATGAATCATACTTTTAAAATAAAATAAGTGGCATGTCGCTCATACCTCTACTTTATTTTAGGAAGCATGTTAGATGACAAAACTTACTATTTGCTTCCTATATTACAGTTTTGTTTAAGAATGGAGCCCAATGTCAAAAAAATTTCCATTGACAAAAGTTTTGTTTGGGTACACTGGATTTTCCACTTTTTTTATAGATATTGTTGTTGAAACACATTGTATATACACCATGTATATAAATAAAATTTTATTTACTTACATTTATTTGGTTTAGAATGAATAAACATGAATTTTTTTCCATCTTGAAGAGTCTTTATGTGATCATACTACAATGAAATACATATATATGAGTCCTTAGCATGAACTATATTAACAACATTTTTAGATACATATTTAATGATTTATTTTCTTAATCATGTTTGACGGCTAACAATATTTAAAGGGCTCAGATCTTAATATTTTAGTAATGTCACCTTCATATTGAATATTCCTCTCCACATTCCTCTCCATACTACTTACACATAAATTCTAAGGTATTGCATTAATTCATGAGGGCTAGAACTATAACTATAATATTGAGTTGTCATAAAATTCAAATGAAACTTTGGTGGAACTAGTTAGTCTCATCACAACCATACATGAGACCTTCCCTTATCACCATGCTACCCTAGGGATAGGAACAAACATTTTCTTGGGTGGGGCATGATGGTAAAAAAATTCTTACGTGACAGGGAGAGATTATGGAGGAGGGAGGAATATGGAGTGATAAGGAAGGATAAGGCGGAGAGATAAGGAGTGGAGGTGAAGTCAACAGCAGGTGATGTGAGTGGGAGTCATAAGGGATTTAGAACCTTATGATAAAAATTTTGACATCGCACATGAATTCACAATTCGATTTTGGCAGTTTTAATACAAACGAATAAAACAAATATAAAATATTTGCGATATGCGATTTGCGATGTTTCGCAATCACAATATCGCATTGCAACATTGTTTTCAATCGCACATTTGAACTTGTAATTTTTAGGTTGGATTTTGGAAGGAATGATGTGTTGGGAAATGGGGCCCTTGTGGATTAACCATCCTATAATTTAGACTACAGCTACTTTGCATTTTTGGAGTTTTGGATTTGGAAATTTGTTTTAAAATAACAAGTTAGATTATATTACCAATATCCTGAAACGTATTTTCCTCTAGTGTTCAATTTAGCTGGGTCATTTTGTAGGACCGTTAGTGAAAAAATGAAAAAAATTAGTAAAAATTAACTAAAATTTAATATTTACAATTAAGACTATTTTAACTAAGAAAATTGAAATATTGGTACATTTTATACATTTTTTAGCCCAAGCGAGAAAATGATCAAACTTCAAAAGAGTGCCATTTACAAACCAGTTGACCAAATGAAGTGAAACACGTATCGTTGGAAAGCTTATGAAAAATCAGATTCAATGAAACAATCAAAATAGAAATCCGATAAAAATTAAAAATTATAAAATTATAAAATAATTAACTTAATCAAAATCCTACAAGGTGTTTAGATAAATTTTTTGTAGAAAGGGTCCCCATTATTTGAAGTACATGAGTCAAACCACAATAATGGTGACATGTGGGAGAAGAACCAGTTATCTTTGATTAAAGATAGTAAACTTAAATTTACCTAAAGGTTAAAAATAATGGAAATCACAAAATCGTCTAACAATAAAACATTTCAATAGGTCCCACATAAATAGATTAAGCAATATGAGTTTGTAAAGATAAGTACTTAAAATAGACTTGAGTAAAATTGATGAATCCAAATTTGGGGAAATTTGTTTTTTTAATTTTCCTCATGTGAAAAATAGAAGAAGGTAGAGATAGGAGTTTTTGATAAAGCATGTATCCATTTTGTGATTGTCTCTAACATCGCTTCGCTGCCAGCGAGCCTGAACAATACACTGACGAAGTTATATTTTATGTCATACATGCCTATTCCCATTGCCAGTGAGCGTCCATAGCCCCGACAGCTTTACTTGTATTTCTCATGCTTCCTCTTTGTCACTCTTTTGATAAGCACATTTTTAAGATTTTTATTTATGATGTATTTGAGTGAAAGAGGTGGGATGGTAATAGAGATTTTATGTTTAATGGACATAGTACTTTTATAATGTTTGCTCCAAATTCTTTCCCTGCAACTACCAATCGGAGGATTTTTATGTGGAGGGGTGGGAGGAATTCATTGATTAAACTCAAATCAGTTCTTTCCTTGAAAAGGTAAACTCAATCACTTAGAAACGATGTGTGTTCAACCATGAAAAATATTTAAAGCAAGATGGCTTTATGGTTCCATAAAGACATGCCCTTAATGATAAATGAAATTCACTTAAATGGATAGAGTAAAATATTTCCCATGTATGTCAACAACTGTAAGGTAAGAAAAATTCCCTTCACACAAATCATGACAAAGTCACCAAAATCAAATCAAAACTGAAAACAAAAGGAAAATTCCTAAAGTAAAGTAAGAAAATAAATCAGCAAATAAAAATGAAGAAAGAAAAACTTGAAAGAAAAACAAAATTTAAAAGCTAAACTCTAACAAGATCACTTATATGAATTTCTCAACAAAGGATTATAAAATAAAATAAGCATATGTACATTCATTCCTATGTTGATATTTTAAATTTTTTATCTTGCAGAGTTTTATAAAAATGAGGCTCTCAAAATGTAGAAGGTGAATAGTAGTTATGTTGAATGAGAAGTTTTTGTCTGTTGCAAATTTTCTTTTTCGAGGAAAAACCTACATAAAAGCATCTTAACTATTTTCTAATAAAATCAATGCTTAAAAGAAGCAGACTAAAGGTTCAGAAACTCCCTAGTCTAGTTGCTTTGATGAGCATCATTATTGCTTCTCTTAAGAATTTCAAAAAACAAATTTTAAAAACTAATCTGGTAGAGGTGCGAAAATTTTATGAAGACCTGAAAAACAGAGTTAGAGATCAGGAAAAAAATAAAAATAAATAAATAAATAAATAAAATAAAATAAAATAAATGAAAGTGGGTAAATGAAACCTACCATTGAAGAACTACATTTAATCTTACCTGAGAAATATGATTTTCTCCAATGCAAGTTAACTTCTTTCTTGAATTAGAATTAAAAGCATGAAGAATTTTTATTAACCCAAAATCATTATTTATTAAATCTAAAGTAAAACAAATAGTAAACTAAAAGAAATCAATGTTTCATGTTCAAGGAATCAGAAATAAATTGAATCCATCAGAAATGAGGATGAAGTTATGCTTCTTTATGAATTTTAGTGATGAATGTTATTTTCGTTTCTTCCATTCTGAATTTATATCAGCCACAAAGTATTGAAATTGATTCAGAATCCCGAATAACGTAAAAATATATAAAAAGGATTTAAATCTCTATATGACAAGTATGGAGAAAAATCAGAATAAAAGAAAATAAAAAATATGAATTAATCATCGGTACATTACCTTGCTAATTTTTACGCATCACGAGATTCTTTGTCATGCGTAGCTTAAAATATGTGAATTACACTTTTGTCGATATGCGATTAGACTCTTTCCATAATAATTTAAAAGATAATGGTGGAAAACCGAATACCGAAATTTATCGCATCAAAAGATCTTGAATCCAAAGCTTCATTTGAGTTAGTAATGTGATATAATTATTGTGATGGAAATGTTGCAAGATGAACATGTGCGATGGGAAACTCTGAAGGGATGAATGTGATATCGGAGAATAGTCATATTGGAAGATTTAAAGCTTGTGAATGAAATGAAACGCCGATATTATTCTTGCGATAATGAGAATGCGATAAATGACTGATGCAACGTGACTGCAAATATCAAAATATATGTGTGGAATTTTGGTTTTACAGCCCACACAAATGGTGGCCAATCATGCATGGTTTCACTTCGCATATTTTATAATTTATTTTATAGCAGATTTCAAAACTTAACTCTTTTTCAATTTTGCGATTTTGCGATTTCGCAAATCGCAGCGAACTCCACATCGCTCGCTACAACTTTTATCGTTTAACATATTACCTATCTCATTCAATATGCGATATGTGTAGCATCACATCGGAATATCCTTACCTTGTCTTTTATTGCATCGCAACTAATATAATTTATCAGGCGAGGTCTTAACAATAACCACTAAAATTGCTGATATGCGAAACCTTTTTGGGTGTGATTTAAACTCCACTATTGATCTCACTCAGATCTAACGGTCGTCATTATACCCTTACTCTTCTGCTTCGCATTGCAATTCAAAAATTTGTTGTGTTGATATGCCGATTGAGAATGGACATGATATTTTATTATATGGATTTAACCTCATATTGAGTTCGGGACATCGAGACTTTTTAAACATATGCCCCTACCATTATTTCTATTGAATGGATGCAATATTTTTATGAACTTGATTTAAATTTTATATCGAGTCCAGAATTGTGTGGTCATTGCAATATTTGGAGAAATCAACTATTGGATATGCGAAATGCGATATGCGAGAGAATGAGTGAAAAAGAACATCAAAGGTATTTCATTATAAAATCTTATTAGTAAATGCTAAGAGTCGCTTCTGATGGAATATTGCAATACAAATATTTGTGATATGGATGATGTGATATCAGACAAAAGAATCATCAGAAATCGGAGGGAATGAGATTATCGAGAGATCGGAGATATTTGGTGTATGCTCATTTCAAAATCTTTGATATGTGAATTGCGATATATGATGAGCCATATGTGGGGTCAATGATTTCTTTAAAATATTCAATTCAAAAATAAAGTGAGCGATTTAACTTCTCTTTATAATAAATAACCCTTTAATAATTTAATTAAATGTCAAATTTTTTTTATTGAAAATTAATTTTATCAAAACTTTATTATAAAGAGATTTTGTGAAATAAAATGATCTAATATGATTATTCCAACAATTTATTAAGACTTATCAATATTTCAATATAAGAAAAATTTAGATATCCTTCAAATTTCAAATAAAATCATAAATACTTCCCTGAACATGTTGCAGATTTGAAAAGATCTAGCTGCTTGCTTATCTTGTGTCTTCATAATCAAGTCAATGAAGATATACACACAAAACAAAATAGGAATAAGAAACAACCTTTGAAATTAAAATAAACAATAGATGATGATGAATATGTAAACACATACCTGGAAGAAAATTTACGGTAAATTTTACCTCTTTAAAGCTTCAAGTTCTCCCAAATTTTCTCAAAATTTGCATATGTTCAACATTACCTACTTATTTTAATCTATAATGCTAAGTAATGATTTTTTTGAAATTGCATCATTTCCAAAATTACATCAGAAGACAAGAATGGTAAAAATGAGTTCTTAGAATTATTTATGAATAAAAAAATTGTCAAGTGGTAGAAAATCCTTGGAATTTCTTCATGTATGATCAATGTTATGAATTTTGAAAACCGATAAAATTGGATGCTTGACAAATAAGTGTGATATGATAATTCGAGAACTCTTGAAATACTCTAGGCTTCTTTTCTACTATTTAAATAGGATGCTCGCAAGAAATTGGATTCATTACTTGTTTTATTGAAAATCTGAAAATCTAAAATAAATGTAAACAGAAAAGAAAATTAATCTATTCCTATTTCTAAATCAATGAAGGAAACATGACTAGGTATAGTCATACCTCCAATGTAACCATGTAAGCATTTTAATTCCTGCATGTATGTACATGTCAAACATTAGTAAAAATGAAAATATAATTAAACTACAAAAACTAGATCTAAAAGCAAAATGTATCTTTATTGTTAGTAGATTATTCACCATTACCTTCTCTTGAAATGTCCTTTCCAACTGAATTTCAATTGAATCATAAAAATCTGGATGGATTTCCATTATTGAGTGGGAGAGGTTTAAAAGAGAAGATGACAGGCCAGGTTGTAGAAATGATCTTTCAGAAACAATGGTCTGTGTGATTTTATTAGTGTTATGTTTAAGTGCTAAATTATGAACAATCTTCGGTGAAGGAAAATTTTCCAAATTTTTTTCAAATGAGTCAATGAAAAACAGACAGAAGTGTGCTAAATCCAACAAAAGATTATTAATTGAATTAGATTGCTGGTCATAAAGTGAAAATACACTCTCTTTTTGGCACTACTCTTGAGAAGTAAGAAGTAATTGATAAGGAATGAACACCACTTGAAATTGGAAGTTTAATAACTTTTGATGTTCATAATTATGATTTGAAACTTCATTTTTCCATTAAGGTAATGCATTAATTAAGTGTTCAAAATTGCGCTTCTCAATATGTCAGCATAAAGTATCTAAAAGTCTAAAACTAAAAACATAAAATAAATCTAAAGTTAAAAATAAATGTTGAAATAATAACAAAATTGAATCATAGTTTATACTAGTGTTAAAATTATTATTACAACACAATTGGTAATGACTTAAAGTAATTTCCTTTTCACAAGAATTAGGCATAATAATGCAATTAGAAAGATTGTTGATACCCACTTGTGAATTAGAGAGAAGGATATGACTATGAATAGGAATGCAAGCTTGATCATCATATAAATCATAGATTGGAATGGTTTCTTGAATGCTGAAATCATGAATATGATTATTTGTTTGAAAATGAGAACTATTTGGAACAATTTCTAAATTAGATTGTTCTTCATTTTCACATGTGATTAGACTTTGATCATGAGGATTCAATTTTAAAGAAAACAAATCAATATCCTCAATGTCAAAGTATTTATCATAAATGACTTCAAGACATTCATTAGAATTTCCTTCGGTCTTATTCAATGTATCAAAACAAGAAGGAATATTAAGCTCGTGTTCATTAATGTCATAAGAATGATCATTAATTAATTCTCTATCCTGATAAAAACTAATTGGAAATTCATTTAGATCAGATTCTATGTTTTCTGAAATATCTTTAATGTGAAGAGATGTTAAATTACTTTTAAAAAAATTATTAGGATAAAGAGAAAAATATGAATTTGAAACAATGCATTTGAAAATATCTCTATTTGAAAACTCTTGTGCATTTCCTTCATTGCAAATTTCAGCTTTAAGATCATTTACTTGGGTAATTATGCTTTCTTGAAGAATGTTACTTTGTTGTTCTGAATTTGGAATTTGTTCATCGTAAGATAATTCAGAAATTTTTACAGCAAATTGTGTATTATTGGAAACTTCAATTGTTTAGTACTTGCCGGATTATAATCTGATTTTCTGATTCTAATGCATACTGATTTTCTGATTTCAAAGCGGTATCTTCTTCAATAATGCCGCTAATATTTTCTTGCAATTGATCAGTGAAAGTTTTCAAACTTCGTGACTGAGATTTATGGACATGTGAAGGTGCACCTTGATCTTTCTCAATACTGTAAGAAGTGTGCAAAAATTGAAGGAATTTATTATACAAAATAGAGGTCATTTCATCATCATTTGTTTGTACCTCCATATTGGAATTTTCACTTATGTCAATGAATTTAGAAGGAGATTGATCAAACTTTGAAATAATTTTACATGGATTATGAATGGAAGGAAGAGAGAAAATATGTTCAAACCAATCTAATAATTTTGTTTTCAAAGGTTTATCTTCAATTTTAAATTTTAAACAATTTAAATGAAACCTTATGGTAAAATCAATTAAAGATTCACCTTCAAACCTTCGTAGATCTTCAAAATCATCACATCCATGTTTGTAAATATATCCATCAAATTTACAAAGGAAGATTGTAATAAATTGTTCCCAAGTGTGGATTGAGGCAACTGAAAGTGATTGACACCAGCTTCTTGCTTTTGCCAAGAATGTAAGAGTAAAAATCCTACATCAAATATCTTCATCAAAATTTTGAAATTTTTTGAATGAATTGTAAAGTATGATCAAATGCAGAAGTATTCATCTTACCATTAAACATTACCTGAGACAAATGTCTTACGATTTATGGTGAAGTATTGGAAGATGCACGTCCAGAAATAAAACTCCAAATTGGAAGTTTTAGAGGAACCATTGTAATAAAAATAAAATGTTAGAATACAAAGACTCCAAAGTAAAACAAGTCTCATGCCCTCCTTCTAGTGCCAAAATGTTGAGGCCTCAAAATTCGCTGCAACAACATGGGAGATGACCACTCAGTCCAGACCTTAAAGCATTTCCTTTTGTGTTTAGAATGATGGCTCTAACTGGTTTAACTAGGTCCAGTTACCTTCTCTCAATCTCCATTGGCTTAAAATATGACTTTTATCTACCAATGGGAAAGAGACGTCAGATCATTTCTCTTGCCGATCGAAAAAGAAAATGATCCTTAAGCTAATTTGGGCTTAACCAAGCCACAACTAATTTTTTTTCTCTTTGGGAAGATGACTTTTTAAAGATGTATAATTTAATATATATGCAATATTATTCTAAGATGTAAGAAAAAGAAACTATTTTAATCCTATCTCAATTAGGCAGATATATATCAATCCCAACTGAGAGCAAGATATTTTAAATAATTAAGATTTAAATATGTTTGTTTTAAATGAATATCAAGCTAACGAAGTAGTTCAATTAAATGACATTTTGAATACCAAACACATCATATCTAGAGACCTCTTAACTGAAATAATCAATCAACAACACTCAGGAAATAGCTCTCAAAATAATATTGATCATTTAATCAGTAACTTAAATAATTAAACAATAACATAGAAAAATAGTTCACAACATATCACTATTCAATAAATCAGTTTTATAAGATAGATTTCTGAGTAAATAGTTACTTAGAAATCAGAATTCAACCCATAAGAGTAGAGATAAATAATAACATAAATTGAGACAAATTACTCATACCGACAGAAGTGCACCAAGTATGCGAGTAAACTGACACATCCATGTTATCATAAAATGAAACTAGCATTTAAAATAATAGTATTATAAATACCAACTTATGAAGTCCATTTATCTAGCTTCGGTCTCTAATATTCTTTTACAATGCTTGAACTTCTACTTTCAAAATCAGAGCTACAATAGTGCAAGACTCTGTTCATTATACATAACTGAGAATGTAAAATAAAAACCTCAATAATCTCCACATCTGAGATTCCTCTCCTCTCACCCTACAACTCTAAATTCCTATTACAGAAGTGCTTTTAGAATTCCAAAATTGTAGAGGAGAGAAGTCTCTATTACATTTTGCAATTTGTTATTTATAATTTTTACAAAGGAATTCTTCATAGGAAAGTTTGTTTGAAGAGTGGTTTTGCTTAATCAATTTTCATTGGTTCAAATCATATTATTCAATTGCTGGAGCCTTCTCATTGATTGATATCTTCTTCTTCTCATCTCTTCAACTGTTTTCCTATAAAAACAAATCAAAAAATAAAATTAAAATGAAAAAATAAAATCAAAATACAAAATTTAGAAATTAAAATAAAACCAATCAAAACTTAATTAAATAAATAAATAAAAATGAAATATAAGCTTTCTTTTTGTAATGTTCCAAATTTTGCAAATAAGTATTTGGAACATTAATCTTTCTTTTATTTTAATAAAAGTAATAAAATGGGTGAAGGAGCCTATGTAGCAAATTAATAATCACTCCTAAGGTGCAAAAAGTCACTTAAGTGGCTTAAGTTAGCAGCCCAAGTGTGAAAAGGGGCCAAAAGCAAGTGAGCTAAACCATGGTTGACTAAAGTCAACAATGTACCCAAGAGGGGAAGCTTGCGCAAGAAGATTGCGTAGTTGGATGGAGGGAAATTAAAAATGGGAGAAACCCTAATGTGAGTGGGGTCCATGGCAAGGAAGCATTCCTTGTATAAAAGATGAAGGAGAGCCATTGTTGGGGTTTCATCTTTGGAGAAAGAATTTGGAGGTTGAAGCTCTCTTCAACTTTGTGCTGCTTAGCACAAGAGGGATTCCTATTTAGGAATGCCCTTCTCTTCCATGGGAGGCCATGGAGAGATTTATCTTCATCTTCCTCACATCATGGCTTGAGGCCAAGGCAGTCATTTGCAGCTACTACGTTATTCTTGCAGCAAGAGAACGCTAGAGTTGCTGGTGTTGCAGTGAGGGACCTTCATCACCACTTTCGGAGCTGGTTTGTAGATAGGAAGCTCATTCCTTCTCTAGGAGATCAGAAAAGGACCATATCAAGAGCTTTATTGCAGATTTGGCATCAGGCCATATGTGTTTCTCTCATGCCCAGCATAGTCTCCTTCCCTTACAATGTTATCTTCAAAGGTGGCTTGCACAAGGGATTCATTTGGTGCACTAGTGAGTGCAATTTTTAGTAAGGGGATCAGCCCCTTCCTTTTGGAGATCATTGGAGGATTTTTGAACATCTATTGTAGCACTTCCCATCCTCTTCCATGTTGTATTATATTGGAGCTACAGTAGCTGCCCAGCTACTCTGGCATTTTTGTCTTTTATGTATTTTAGCCAATCCCTTGGAGGATTGTTATAATAATGTTTTCTGGGGTTGAGATCTTGCTCCCCCATATTTATTTGAGCTCTTATTTATATATCATCTCATGTCTATCAATTTGCAGTCATTTTCCCTCATAGACTGCACAATTATAGAATAGCTGGGTTTATGCAGCAGAGTATTATCTTGTTTATGTACATTTGCCTTAGAGGCTGATTTGCACTCACCTTGAGAGGTCTTTTCCTCAAGGATCTTGTACAATATTTTCTGCTGCACATTATGTATCAGATTTGTACTCTTCTGAAATTATATGATGCATTCTTTCACTGTTGTTCATATTGAAGTTTTCATGCTGCTGAAGATTTCTCATTGAGCATTATTTCAGTACACTTGTTGGTGGGAGATCTGAATAACCCCCTTAGGGTTATTTCTTTGAGCTTATATTCTGCAGGGATTTTGTATCATATATTTTCTAAGGCATCTCGACATTGGATGGCCTTATTTTCACATGGGCTTCCTTATACAGCGTCCTCATGGGTAGCTGTTGCAGAAATTCCTTGAATGGAATTATTAGCTCTTGACAAGTTCTATTGGCAGAGTCTGCTAGTGGGCCAGGTAGCCTCTGGATCTCATCCTTCCTTGTGAAGGTGACATATCCAGTAAATTCCCCTACAGTAAATCTTTGAAATATTTCAGTGTTGATTTTTAATACTCCCGGAGTTGGAAAATAGGAATATCTCAAGATATTCCCGAGAAAGAAAAATATTCCAGAATTGGTATATTACACTTTTGATGTCTTTTCTGATATAATTGGCCAAGGATATAATTTACTAATGGATCTGCATTTAGAAGAAGTTGTGGGAAAATTAAAATGCAGAAAATAAAACTCAAAAAATTTATTTTTTTAAAAATTCGGAGCATGATCTTCTGATAAATTTTAGACCTAGTAGATGATCAAATCTGGAAATGAAACAACTTCAGAAATGTTCTCCATGATTTTATCTATCTAATGAGCCATCCTGAGCCTCATTTGGCTAAGTAAAATTTCATTTATGAACTTCCAAAATTTGTATTTTAAAATTGAGAGAATTCTTGAATTTTTATTGCTTTGGCTAAAAATCAGAATTTTTAAATTAAATTCTAATCCTAAATTAGATTATAGTTTTTAATTAATTAATTTTAATTAATTGTAATTATATTATTAATCTAATTTAGTTACAATCTAATTCTAAATTAAGTTATAATTATCTATTAATTAATTATAATTACATTATTAATTTTAATTAATAAAAACTAATTGAAAATAAAATTAAACTAATTAAAAAATGATTTATTTATTAATTAAAATATTAAAATAATATATTAATATTATAATTTGAATTATATTAAAATTATAATTAAAATATTATAATTAAAATATAATATTAATTATAATATCATATAATATAATTTCTTTTAATTAATAATTTAAAACAATTTTGAATGCTTCACGTGAAGGAGAGGAGGAGAGGAGAGGAGAGTATGGAGTGATAAGGGAGGATAAAGAGTGTTAAATTGTTAATGGAGGGAAGAGTTAAAGGTGAGGTAGTGATGACGTGAGGGAGTGAGGGAGTGAGGTGGACGGTGAGTGAAGTGAGCGTGAGGTGAGCGGGAGTTATAAGGTGAACCAAAACTTTGAATAAGATTTAAAAGCCCATCGTATAAACCAAAATCGCACATCGCAAAATTTTTAAATGACAAGTTTTGAAATTTTAATAAGTTTGCGATATGTGATATGCAATATCTCAATATCGCAATCGAAAAGATTTCGTCATAAAAATTTTAAGATCACATTTTTTTTGTTTTTTCAAAGGATGTGAAGGGGTGTGAACTGGGGCCCACGTGGGATTAACCATCCTACAATTTAGACTCTAGCTACTTTGCAATTTTAGATTTTTGGGTTTGGCAATTTGTTTTGTTGTTTTAAAATAACGAGTTGGAGTATATTACCAATATCCCTATTTTCGTCTATTGTACAATTCAATTGGGTCATTTTGTAGGTCCGTTAATACAAATGAAAAATTAGTAAAAATGAACTAAAAGTTAATATTTACAATGAATGACTATTTTAACTACGAGAATTAAAATATTGGTACACTTTATACATTTTTTAACCCAAGCGAGAAAATGATCAAAACGTCAAAGGAGTGCCATTTAAAATTTGATTGACCAAATGGAGCGAAACAAGTATCATGGGAAAGCTTGTTAAAAAATGGATTCAATAATGCAATCAAAAAAAAAATTCGAGGAAGATGAAAAATGAAAAAAATGTAGGATAATTAACCTTATGAAAATCCTAAAAAGGTGTTTAGCCAAAAAATTTGCAGAAAGGGTCCCCATTATTTGAAGTACATAAGTCAAAAATGCGGGGGGTGTTTGTTTTACCACAACTCAACACCAAACCTGGTAATCACATGACTGAAAAGAAATTGTGCAGCCGTCTTACCATCATCTCTGAGTGTAGGCATTGCTTCAACCCATTTAGTGAAGTAGTCCATGGCTACGATAATATAAGCATGCCCCCCGATCGAATGAGGGTTACATGTCATAAAATCGATGCTCCATTTCGTAAAGAGACCAACGGTAATGACATGATGGAGCTGTGTAGGTAGCGCACGCATCTTGCACTAGTAAATCTGGCATTCATGGAATTTACGGACAACGAGAATACAATATTTAAATATGGTAGGCCAAAAATATCAAGCATGAAGTATTTTTTGAGCAGTAGCATACCCAGACATGTGACCACGACATGTGCTAGAATGGCAGTCATTGAGGACTTTTTTAGCTTCCTCGAGGGTCAAACACCGGCGGAGAACAAAATCAGCTCCAATTCGGTATAAAGTATCTTTGGCTATGTGATAGGGTTTCGAATGATGACGGATATGTCGATGAGTATCCTTCGTCAACTCAGATCGAAAGGTGGAAGTCTAGAGATAAACGATGATATCACCGTACCATGGATCGACGGTGATAATTAGAAAAATAATGTTATCTGGAATGCATTCCTCAGACTAGAGGGAGCAGAGGTAGAAGGGAAAGAGCAGATAAAATAGGAAAAAACCAATGATTTTTTTGATTTGGCGGTAGTGAACTCCAAATCGAACTCTTGGAGGATAAATATCAACTTTGAGTATTCCCCCCCCAACAATTGTCGAGTTAAAATATAGGTAATGGGGTCACAATCAGAAATCATGGTTACTATGAGAAGTAAAATATAATGGAAAAAATGTTGGACGGTTTGAACAACTGCCAATGCCAATTTCTTGACATGTGCGTAACGTGTTTCTGTATCGAGAAGATTGCGAGTCAAGTAATAAATGACGTTCTCATCACCATAATCGTCATCCTGTACCAGAACCATGGGAACAGTGCTAAATGCAGCAGCCAAATAGAGGGAATAGTCGCGACGATAATTTGGTGGACGCAAAAGAGGAGCATTGAAAATAAATGTCTTTAGTGCATCAAAATATTTTTTGGAAATCTCATCCTAGAGGAATGGGATGCCTTGCTTAAAAAATCACGTGAATCCTTTGGCTACTTCAGCATAATTTGGTATAAAACGGTGCAGGAAATTAGCTTTCCCTTGCAAACTCTGCAACTGATGTAAAGAGGAAGGGGAGGGGAGATTAACAATAGCTTCGACCTTAAGAGGGTTGAGATGAATTCCATATTTAGAAATGATAAACCCAAGGAGTCGACTGGAATCGATACAGAAGACACATTTATGCAGATTAAGATGAACGTTGTAGCATCTACAACGAAGAAGATTTGACGGAGGTGATCCAGTGGTCTTTACGCTTAGCAGAATGAACCGAAAGGTCATCCAGTTAAGGTTGAATAATTCACTTAATATCATTGAAAGTGTATGACATTGCTCATTGGAATGTGGCACCAGCATTATTAAGGCCAAAAGGGAGCTTCTTGTATGCGAAAGTGCCCCATGGAAAGATGAAGGCGATCTTGTGTTGATTAGCCGATTGAATATTGATCTGGTTGTAGCTAGAGAACCCGTCCATAAGAGAAAATATCTCACTCCCAACGCATTCGTCAATGATCTGGTTGATGGAAGGAGTGGGATAGTTATCCTTAAGACAAGCGTAATTTATGTTGCTGTAATCCACATAGATTCGAAGAGTACCCTACTTTTTATCCACAGAGACAATGTTAGAGACCCAATCTATCAAGGGGATTGGATAAATGAAGCCAGATTTGAAAAGTTTTTCAACTTCTCCCTTTATGGTGGCTTCCTTTCTAGGTTGTACAGGACAAAGACGTTGGCGAACAGGCTTCGCGTCAAGATAAGTAGGGATCTCGTGCATGACTATACTTGGATCGATGATGGTAATTTTATTGTAGGACCAAGTGAAATTTTTTTGAAACTCTTGGAAGAGACTAGTATAGACCTTCATCTCATCAGGAGAACATGTCACCCAAATATGGATGTTCTCAACAACCCCAGGTTTAATGCAGATGTCAATAGGCATCGTTTGCATAATATTCTCCATGTTACCTTCTGAAAAAAATTCATGTGTCAAGATGGGAATTTAAAGCGGATGGGAAGGAGCTTGGGAGGAAAATATCTCAAGACAAGTAGGCATGGCCCCAAGGCTAGGAATAAAGGAGGAATGATGATGACTATCATCCCATGGAGGATCCTCTAGAGACATGGTTTACAAGATGGCTTCATCAGTGGAAAACGTCTTATTCAAGGGATCAGGAGAATCTGAAGTGCTGAGCCAAGGGGATTAAGAATATGTGTCGAGAGACACACTCAAAGGAGTATGATTGGAGGGAGGTGGAGCCGAAGCTAAGATAACTTCACATCAACCAATTTTATTGGTCTTAACAAAATTGCATCACAAAACGGATCAACATGCTCAGGCGACGAAATGATCCAGGGATTAGAAGACGCGGAGATCATGTTGACCTGAGTAGTGTTGGGTGGACGAAGAGAAAAAAGACGCATAAGGGTGATATATTTGAAAATTCCCAGCCCTATGCTCTCATAAGGTATAGGAATACAGTCTACATATGGAACGTTTCTCTCAAAGCAGGGGGAAGTGAAAAATGATAACTGATCGATAGTGACGATCTTTCCTTCGTGCGGGAATGGAAGAACACGAAAGAGAGTGGACAAGATGCATAGAATGGCGTGAGTCCAACTGCCACCGAGGAGAATATTATAATTGATCTCGGCATTAATGAATTCAACCTCGACATTAACCATTTTCCCTTCCAACATTATAGTTAAGCTGACGAGAACACCAAGAGGGCGAGATTCCCTTCCATCGAAGGCTTCTAAAGAATTTGGAGACTGGTTAAGGGTTAGAGAACCAATGGATTTCCAACATGAAATGGACATGATGCAAGTAGATGCACCTTTTTCCATGACCCCTTAATGGATATTCTTACCGTTAATCCCAACTTGAATAATCAAGGCAAGCTGGTGAGTGAGGCATGGAATGGAATTTTCTAAATTGAAGGTGATAAGGCTTGAATCAGCAGGGTCTACCCCTCCAATAGTGGATAGAAAATCCTTACGTTGTGACATATAGATGTGAAGAACTTCCAATGTGGATATATTGATGACGCTTGAGCCAAATCCTCAACAATACTGTAATTCTGAGCGGCATGGGAGCTTGGGTTATAGGAAGACTTACAAAGCATGCCTTTAGAAGGTGGTCATACAATGGGCTCAAGACTAGGACTTTAAATGTGAAGAGGGCCTGAATCAGGTGAGGGAGGAGGACCATCTGTATTCTCTTTCCCTGCTACCTGATGTGGTTCGG
Source organism: Pinus albicaulis (assembly GCA_034641835.2). Taxonomy (NCBI): domain Eukaryota; kingdom Viridiplantae; phylum Streptophyta; class Pinopsida; order Pinales; family Pinaceae; genus Pinus; species Pinus albicaulis. The sequence goes on along the minus strand of CM076569.1, from coordinate 641,003,262 downwards.
TATAATCCTTTGATATGGTAGCAATATACATGGGTGTAGCACCATTCATAGTAAAAATTTGAGAGCCAAAAGGGGCAGAGGACTGAGGTTGCTCCACCATTTGAGTTTGGAAAGAATTCATCTCCATGGTCTTATGATTAGGAGTTGGCTTAGAAGTAGTATTAGTGGAATAAGTAGATTTTTTCTTCGTAGAATTGGCTGAAGACTTATAGGAATTCTGAGACACAGAACCAATGTTACAGTCGATGGATTATGTCGTTGGTTCTTTGGAAGTTCCATGTCGCGGAGCATTGAGTAAGAGTTCATAAATCATGCTAGATAGAGAGTACACGAGGTTGAGGTACTGGGCACGAGCGATGGCTTGTTCCTCAATAAGACATGCCCCCATAGTGATGTTCTTATAAATCAGACCAATAAAAGAGGTAGTCAACCAATATGTTAGAAGTTGATCAGGGATCTCAATCCTAATCAAACGACGACGCCACCTCCATTCATGAATATGATCGGAGATATGAGTGGCCCGATCCTGTTTCAAGGATTTTAGAAGGTGCGTCCCAGTTTCATAACAAACTGGTAACTGAAAGTGCATGAGAAAAGCCATGGCTAGAGAATTGAAATATTGAAAGATTCTAGAGCTCAATGTACCACTTTGTAGCGACACTAGTGAGTGTCCTTTGGAAAATATGTAAACGAATCGAATCATCAACCTAGGAGTTAGAGGATCACCATAGATGGTATGTCATAATGTGTGCCTGGGGGTCTTCTCCAGACTTCGCTTCAAATTTGGGAAAATTTCTAGGGATCTTGGTAGGAACTGGGGGGAAAATATGGATTATGAAGAATGGGATCATTCATAATCTTTGAAACATCAAGTAGTTCGAGCATAGCAAGAAATGGAAATTGCGGATTGAAAGGCATTGTAGGCTATTAATAGAGACCAGTTTTGGGGTTCCAACCAGGCCAAGAGAAATTTTTAGCCCATATGTTCTGTCCCAAAGAATTTTGTTCATAGTGTTATAATTTTGATAATTCTGCCCATAAACCGGTTTGGGACCAGTGTACTGATTCCGAGTGAACCACTGAGGTCTTGTTTGAGAAACATATGGATTTTTTTGTGGGATGTAAGCAGTGCCTTGGGGCGGACCTTGTACCATCAAAGGTTGAACTTGAGGAATGAAATATGGGACTTGAGGCTGCACGGGCTGTCCCTGGGGTTTAGTTTGGCCCAGATATTAAGGTGGAATAGGCTGTCCCTGGGGTACAGGTTCACCTAGATATTGAGGTTGAACAAGTTGTCCCTGAGGTGCAGGTTGACCTGAAGGAAGTGGAACAGGTTGCCCCTAAAGACTAGGTTGTCCTAAAGGTTGATATGAGCCAAGTTTCCCTTGAATACCAGGTTGGCCCAGCTGACCACTGGAGGGTTGGCATTATTGTACAAGAGATGGGCCTTGCTGAATGTAAGGGTGGTTCGGTTGCAAAAAAGGTTGTCCCTGAAGTAGATAGGTTTACCCTTGAGGAACACAAGGTTCTCCTTGATGAACATAAGTTTTATTAGTAGGACCGTAGGGTTTTCCGTGTTATACTGAAGGTTTTCCCTGAGAGGGTTGTCCTTGTGGACCATAAGGTTGTCCTTGTAGGTATGTAAACTAGTTGGGGTTAACCGGTATATGCGGCATTTGAACATAAAATGGAACTTGTGGAATAGGTCCATGGTAATCGATGTGATTTCCGTGCTCATCGTAGTAATGTGGAGGGTTGATGGGAGCTTGAACCTGCTAAGAACCCTGGGGAAAGTAATTATGTTGGTGAATGGCCATCATATACTATTCGTATGTCAAAGCTCTAGGAATAAGATTAGAGGAGATAGGTGCAATACCAATAGGTTGATGGACTCCCGATACGTGAGGCTGTGATCCAGTCGCAATGGGTCCAACAGGAATCGCGGAAGCATTAGGAAGTGTTGCACTAACAGTAGAAGATGAGGGTAATGAAAAAATCACACTAGCAGATGGTGTGGAGGAAGCCACACAAATAGTGGGTTGGGTTGGGACAGATGTAACCATTGTCAAAACAAAGGGAGTTGAAGAGGATGGATCCCACACAAACGACCCCACAGAAGGAGCCGTTGCACTTGAACATAGCGGATTCTGATACAAATATGTAGAGCTAGAGATCAACTGACCCAACGAATGATAACCAGCCAGGAGAGTTGAAGGTTGAGAGGGAGGATGAGTCGTGACATGAGGAAATTTCTCTAGGGGAAACTAATGTTCCCCCATGGAAACATAAGTCTCTTCCCTACCAATAGGACTCGTGGCATCCATGTCGAATGAAGACATGCTCTCGGTGAAAAGGTGACGAGTGGTGGAAAGTAAAGCACGTGATAACGAGTGGTGGAAAGTAAAGCACGTGATAACGGTGAATCAAGCGGCTTCGAGATTAGAGGGGGATATTCTATCAAAAGGCCCAAGCAACTGGAGGTTTCCAATTGATATCAAATGAGTCCTTAGGGGGAGATCGAGTAGTGAGAGGTTGAATACTACGAATAATGGCATGGCAGTAGCCTCGTGTCCCAACAGATTGAGATTTCTCTGAAGAAACTTCGAGGGAAGGTTCTTCACTATGAGGTAATGAATAGGACGACAAAACTGGTGGTTCCTCCAACGTGACTTTGTCTCAAAGAGAAGGAGAGAAAAGAGATGATCAATCGAGTCTTCAAGACCAATCAGTAAGGAATTACTTATGAATAGGCCAAGAAAATAACTTAATGGGAATGCGATCATGGGTAATTAATTTTTTGAAACTGAAAAAAAACTCTACCTTTTCATATTTTAAGATTCAAGAAAAGGACAAAAGGTGACTCTAGTCACTTTCAGTTTAGACGAGCTTGAATGGAAAAGTGGTCGATGATCTTTTCAAAATTTAAACAGTCATGGAAAAATCAAAATGACTACTTAGGAACTATAAGAAAGAGGGTGTACCAAGCTCCCATGAACTGCAATATACACCTTGGTGATCAAATGAAAGAGAAATGACCAAAGACTTAACGTACGTGCAAGTAGTCTCACCAAATGTTGTGTTTGATGTATCATGGTTATACGGTGGCAGACTCAGCTTCCTATGGATAAAGGATTGCAACCTATGAGGGTATCCATTTATATACACGACAATACAGGGAGCAAAAGTACATGATAGTGCTGTCTAATGTGAGATAGCGAACAAAAACTACTAGGTTTAATGACACTAGAACACGTCACTAGCCTAAACCTCTAAATGTGAGTGTTAAGTTTTAGTTCTTCCTTAGGTTGATTTAGTTCATTTTAAAGTTTATCTTGAAATTATGTTTTAGTTTCAAGGCCTTACTGAATGTAATCTCAAATCCCTAATGCACAACTACATGAGACACATCATTATTTAAATTCGATGAGCTATTAGATAAGAGAAGGATAGAAGTTCACAACAAAGAAGCAATCAATAGAATGCAAGAATTACGCTTTCATAATGTTACTAACACATCCAAAGAAGAAAACGAAAGGATTTTCTCTTTTTGTTCACTTTTTAATGAGAAAGAAATATATTAAAGAAAAATAATACTTTTCATTTTCAAATAGAGAGAAAGAATTCAAATTTTGTTCTTTTATATGAATGAGAAGCAATAATGCAATGTTACACTAAAATGAAAAAATGAACACTAGCTTTGAGCAACTTGAATGAAACGATCAAAACACAAAGAGACCAATCCAAAGAAAATATAGAACACACTCAAACCCAAATAGACATTCCTTCACATAGAGAAATGACTTTCAAATTGACTCAATGAGCAATGTGATCTATGCTCAGGGTGACAGATGGAGGGTCAAACGGACACTAGGATGACAATTTTACAATCCTACAACACGTAGAATTGAAAGAAAAGAACAAGCAATCAGACAATAGGCTGAAAATTGAATGACTAAATTGACTCATCCACAACTTGGAAACTTAGCAAACATGTGGCTAAACAAGCAATCAAAGACACCTAGAAAACCTAGGATGACAAAGCTACACCGATCAGATGAGGGATAATCAACCGAAATGAATAAGACAGGGAAGTTAAAAAAAATACAAATGGATTAATCCATGGAGAAAAACCAATATAGAGAGTAAGATGCACTACAAAACTCATGAAAAAGGCCTAAACCCAAACCTACAGGACTCGGTGCGATTGTTCAACAGTAATCCACGTTGAACAGGGGAAATCACACCCGAAACAAAGGCAACCCATGCCAATCGACGGATTTTCAGGAAAACAATAGTGCTAAGTAAGGAAACCATAGAAAGGAGAAAAGGAAAATAAGAAAAATCCATGCTTATCACTCTAAGAATAGGTGATATGTCTTAAAACATACAGATAAGCACAATAAAGAAGATAAATAACAATACGACCAAAGTCAAATAGACAAGAAAAAATATAACGAACAAGAAGAGATGAAAAAAACACGGTTCCTCCCCAGTATTGTCACCACCTTGTTGAGAAGGAAAATCCCCTTTGTAGACAGAGGTGATCCCTCTAGCCCCAAGGTGGGTCTATCAACAAGGGAACACGCTGAATTCCTAAATTTCTAGCTTATAAATGACATATGGACTAGAACAAATATCCTACTTCAGTCCATTGCTTTTGTCGTGGGATGTGGCAATGATCCTTAGATATTTTTCTTCATGCCTTGTGCTCTGTGTTGGTGATGATGTTCATGCATTTGCATAAAGATCAAACAAACGATGACAACATACAAGCATATACATTCATATAAATCTATTCAAATAGTTTGGAGATCTAAGAACTTTGAATATAAATAGAAACAAAGTTGGAACCAGAAACCAGTCATGTATTATTGATATATGAAAAAGAAGTTTACAACCTTATGCCTTTACATTGCAAATCTCCTTCGACGGGTTCATTTGGGAACGTCTCAAGCATTCATTAAACATTCGATTCAATGAGGCAATGGGCTTAAAATCTGTCTCAAAAATGGTTTCGTCTCTGCTTTCTTCAACATACCAACTATAACTAATGACTGTTTAGCTAGTTGAATCAATGTGAGGAGGAAGAATTTATAGGAGAGGAGGAGGAGGTTTTGGATCCACATAAGGTGGAGTAGAGGTCTATCCCTTTGGGGAGTTTCACATTTGTAGGAACTAATAGACCAAACGGAGGAAATCGACTTGATCCATTCGAACAAACCATCATGACTCTGTTCATGAAGCTATTAGAGCATGGAAGATTCATTTCTATTTTAAAAAACTTTCCAAAATCAGCTCGACGTAGGTGCCCTTCTGAGATAGAGCGCCAATGGGCGCGAGGCCATAACTGCCTACTAGCGCCGACCCAAAACATAGGTTTATGAAGGTCTGCTTGAGGAATTATCAACAAAGATTATATTCTTGACATGCCAAGGGATGCAATAAATTTTATGGAAATGCATGACAATGCTCAACGGTCACTGAAATGCTCCTCCAATGTTTAGAATGGGGATTACAGGGACGCTGAAAAAATACTGTGTAACAGTTAGTCCAAGGGGATTTTCGTATGATTTCTACAGATAGTTAGTGACAATAACATAAGGTTGAGTCGATTCATTATTTAAGTAATAAACATTAGAGTGATTACTATGGATAAATTGGATATCAAAGATTCATCTTCAAATGACCAATTTCCACATAAGATCCCCTATTTTTATAGACACCGAAACATTCCATTTTCAGACAATGACCAAGTCCGAAAGTGAGCAAGTTGACAGACCTACTACCGATAGATTAGAACAAAGTGATTTTGACCTAAATTCGGGACCTAAAATTCTATTTCCCGAGAATGAGAACATAGGAACGGGAAAACCCACCCCCATCATGTGTCTAATATTGGGTTTATTTGGTCACCTGGAAGAAGGTTCAAGTGCATGGAGGGAGTGCTTGTGAATGATACATGAGGATTTCATGCCCGTAGAATTAATATTTTATGATTAATTTATTTATGATGATCACTCTTTGGGAATGTCTCCATTAGTTTTTAGGATGATATACAAGGTGCTTATGCCTACATAATCAAAAGTAAATAGATCTGGTGCATTGATCTTGAGAAGGATGTGATGGGATTCTACTCTGCCTATTGGCCTAGTTTCTTGACAATGGGAGCTACATATATTAAGTTTAAGGTGTGTGTGAGTGATGACAAGGGACATATTTTTTTATTTGCTAGGTAAGTGATAACTTCTAGTAAACAACATTGTGGCCTCAAAATTTTAATTATTACGATACATGATAGTTTGTATAATGGACTAACACTTTATTGCTAATGTGATGCTAGTAATTTCAAATGGTCAGATGTATGTTAATGTGATGCTAGGAATTTCAAATGGCTAGATGTATGTGATGCTAGGACTTTCAAATGGTCAGATGTTCAGTGGCAACTATATACTTACATGAATTTGTCAATATTTTTTAATTTCTTTTAATTTTTGGTTTTGATTCCCTAATTAAACATGTGAAGTATATTCCCAAAACTCTAGTTTTTATAAATTTCCAAACTCATAATTATTTTGAGTGGATGGCAGTTATATAATTATATGAATTTGTCAATATTATTTTATTTCCTTTGATTTTTGGTAGTGATTTCCTAATTAAATATGCAAAGTATATTCCAAAACTTTGGTTGTTATAAATTTCCAAAATCATCATTATTTTCACTGGGTGGTTAGTCTAATGTTCCTACTCTGGAAGTTATTCCATGTAATTGATTCCCAATGATATTCTTAATTGAGACACTAAATCATTGAGAGCCATAATCGCTTAAGGCATTAATCAGGACTACAACAACGAGATGCCATCAAATTGCATTTGTAATCAACTTCTGCCTTATTTCTTTTAAGTTATCATAAAAGAAAAAAAATATTTTATGTTCATTTTAAAGTATTTAAAAACAATAATATATATATATATATATATATATATATAACCATTTACAAAATAGTAAGATTTAATATTGTTTTAAAGTTATTTTTAATATTTTTAACTATTAATATATTTTTAAATATAATTTACTTTTAATCAATATGTTTTATTGTTTGTCAAGTTGTTTTTGATATTTTAGGCTTCACCTATGATTTAAGGAGTAGCAATCCAGGGGCATCCAATCTGTCAAAGTCACTTGGGGATCGCACTTGGCCTGGGCCACACCAACCCTAGGTTGACTGGAGTTTTTAGCCTGTCAGTTTTAATCTATCAAATTCGTACCTGGCTTGGGCCACACCAACCCTAAGTTGATTGGATTTTTTAGCATGTTAGTTCTAATCTGTCAAAGTCACCTGGGATTGCACCTGGCCTAGGCCACACAAATCCATAATTTGTCAAAGTCAGATGGGAATCACACTCGACCTAAGACACACCAACCATAAGCTGACTGGATTTTTTAGCATGTCTCGTTGCCTAGGCCACACCAATCCCTAATCTATCAAAATCACCTGGGGATCCCACCCGACCTAAGCCACACCAACCCTAAGTTGACTAGATTTTTTTTAGCATGTCTCCTCCCATAGCACAGGGCACAACCACCCACGTGAAATTTGACCTTGGGTCTCCTTAATAAGGAGGCCCATTCTCAAATTTTTGGGATTTTACCATTTTAACAAATATTTAAAATAATTATAATAATAACTTAATTTTAAAAATATTATTAAATTAAATATTGAATTAATAAATAAAAATAATTAATTAATTTTATTTTTATAAATAAAAATATGAAATTTTATATTCTAAATTTGGTAGCATGTTTAATTTATCATTCTATTCACATGAACATGATGTAGCTTCATCAATGCCCTAACTTAAAAAAATCACAAGATGAGTAAGTTCCACTAATAATATTTCCAAGTAGAATTTTGACATAAACCTTGAATTATAAAACTCTACTATGAAAATCAATTTGTTCAAAAAAACAAAAACTAAATTGAATAGTTGCATTAATGGAAAGTACGAAATGAAATAAATTTAACACATTTCATAAAAAATAGAAGGCACAAAATGAATATTTTGAAATACTGCATTTCAAAAACCAAAAATCAATGTCTAATCAATGTATCTCACTCATGTCGAGAGCTCTCCATTTTAATATATACAGGGGAATTTCAACATGGACCTAAATCTCACTTATCTTCAATTGCCAAGATTTATAGAACTCCATATGGACCTAAAAATCACTTTATATTGGATTTATAGAATCCAATACCATCTTCTTAAACAAGTGTTATATTGCAAAAATAAAAACCCAAGAGAAACCTCAGAATACACCTGAAAAGAGAAATCCAATACCATCTTCTTAAACAAGTGTTATATTGCAAAAATAAAAACCCAAGAGAAACCTCAGAATACACCTGAAAAGAGAAATGAATGGTTTTTAAAACCACAATTGCTTGAATGATTCGAAAATCATGCATATCAATAACAATACTTATTTTTCAATTTCACTTCTTAGAGTTGCAAATGGGGGAAATTTTGATGGACAATACCTCTTAAGGGCTCCATAGTTGTGAGTTAGATTGAGGAGGATGAGGCTCTAGATCCTAATGTAGAAATATATGCACGACTTTGTTCGACGAAAGCACCTGGTCTGAGGAAGGGGGGGGAGGGGGGAGCAAGGGATGCACCTTCTACTCCATCAAAGAACCCGCAAAAAATGACTATTCGCGGGGAGAGGGTGCAAACCTCCTACTCGATGGAAGATACAGCGACAAATGACTGCTCAACGATGACTGTTGCAGGGGAAGCTTATGCGGTCTCCATCATGAGATCCTTGTAACATTTAGAAAACGTATTTCTTGTTGAAGAACTCCCGAAAAAGCCGCAATTGTTTCCACGGAGCGTGTGCCCTTTGGGATATTGTTGGTGCCCGATGTCGTCGACACATCTATTCCAATTTTCTTGATCTGTCTTGTAATTCTGATTTTCTTTTGATTGAGGATAACCGCCCTACAAAAACATTTAAATATATCTGAATAATGTTGTATGACGCTTTTAGAAGAAATCAAAGGCACAAATTTCTGGATATTCTTATAAATAAAAATAAAAATAAAACATATAATTTAAAAAATAATTGATAATAAAAAAAACTCTGTTATTAGTAAATTTATTTGTTTTTTAATTCGCACTACGCACTCACTAGAAACGATTTGTACACTGTAAGAAAGTGGTTTCTATCTGAACAGTAGTACCAAAAATTTACACATTGGTACTAAAAGCTACACGTTGAATAATACATGGAAAAACTAAAAGAAAACAGATCAGGACTTTGTTTTCAAAAACCATTCTATAAAAAATTGTAATGATTCATAACCACTGTAAAAATTGAGAGATTAATAGAGATACAAGATTACTTAAAACCTTGTCAAAATAGAAAGCATAAAATGAAAGAGGTTCTTTTAAACTGAAAGCAATGACTTGTCAAACCAGAAAGCCATCGAAGTATGGTAAATAAACTTCTTTATCAAGGCTTGAAAAAGAGAATAGGGCTTTGATAGTTTCATATCGTTTAATTCAGTGTCTTCCAAAAAAATTCGTTAAAACATTTAACAATTCTATACAGGAATTCTGAAACATGGGTGGTATTTATTTGCATTTGTAAATGAATTAGTTCCCCTCACATTGTCTCGATCGCTTTAAAACACCTATGGAGTGATGCATCTATGAATCCGAGTTGTCTCACCATCTTTGAGAGTTATAGGCTTGTATTGTATCAATTTGAAATGGTTGAAACTGTATCAATCCAATGACAATATTTTTCAATTGTCTAACATTCAATCCTATGGTGTAGACCACTGTAGAGTTGAAGCCGAGGGAGTTTTTTTCAAACAAGAATGCCTTACGATGTAATTATGGATTGATTTAGTAGAGCGAACTTCTATGACGGGTCGCGTATCACTGTTTTGACCTTCGGCTTTGAAATTGATACACAACAAACTAAATTATGTTTACTTTCAGCAACCTTTTATATAATTCAAGTACAATTCCTAAAATTAAGATTATGACAATTTTACCTCAGTCACATATTTGAGATGAAATTATGGAGCTTGCAAAAGCCCTAACTTCCTCATATCATATCTCCTAAAATGAAGTGAGCCAAGATCTGAAATTCATACATATGGTTTACCAGTATTTCGACTCCACTTGGTTTCAATTTCAACTTCTAAAGCTTCATAGAAAAAACATTATAGCAAACATTCAAATATTGCTTGTTTGAAGAATCGAAACCATAAAATCCAAAGCTATGATACCAAATGTTATGCAACCAACTCACAAAATAGAAGAAAAGATATATCAACGACATAAAAACTATCCACTTCCAGGGGGAAACCTCCTTTCAATTACATAAATGAACAATTATTAGATGACACAAATGACAAAAATTATTTTCTATATATAGGAGTGTAATGGGTCATAATATAATAAAATCCTACATAAAAATAATAATGTAAGGGCACAAAAATACGAATAGTGGGATTTTATGGGGTACAATAATAATAATATGGAGACTACATGGGAACAAAAATAAAAATAAGGGGGATACACTAACAATAACAATAAGGGGATACACTAGTATTATAGGTACCTAACACATTTGTAGCATTTTCTCTTCAGTGCATATCCAAGGAATATACCCTCATCTACATGAGAGTAAAATATTACAAGGTATTTATCATTTCTCTTGATATAACATTTACTCCCAAATACCTTAATTTTTTTTTACAAATTTTGGTCTTCCATTCCATAACTTCTAAGGGGTTTTATCACTGTTAGGCCTCGGTTGTGTATGTTTTCTAAGTAAAAAATTTCTTGAGTTGCTTCACCCTATAAGTTTTGTGAAACCTTCCTTTCATCCATCATTTCTCTAGCCATGTCTTTAAATTTTTTTTTTTCCCTTTCAACCACCCCATTATACTGTGGTGTTGTTTCTACTTAGTACTACTTCCTTATGCCATGTTTTTCACAAAAATATTCAAACTATTTTGATATGAATTCTCCTCCACTGTCAAACCTCAATAATTTAATATGAATTCCTTCTCATTCTCAACCTAAGCCTTAAACATTTTAACCTTACTCAGGGATTCTTACTTTTCTTTCAACACCATTATCCATATAGCCCTAGTAAAATCATTAATAAATAAAATACGATACCTTTCACCTCTTGGGATATTTGTTCTCGTGGGATCATAAATATCCATGTTAACCAACTCTAAAGGTTTAGAATATGACTACTCCTTTATTATAAATTATGTCCTTTTATTTTTTCTAAATTGAATGGAGTTGTATATTGGACTATTGGGCTTTGATAGTCTTCATAAGCCTCTGAATTTCCTTAACTTAATAATATTAACTAGGATATTGAAATTTACATGCTCCATTTTTTTTCCATAACCACGTTTTATATTATTTCCTCAAGTAGAGATTCACTCTCGAATGATCAAACCCATACATGTTCTTATGAGTCATGATTGCCTTCCCTACCAATTTTACATTCTCTACTTTTCCTATCTCACAATCCTTATGGTGAAAAGTCACATTGTAGCCATTGTCTCACATTTCAATTACGCTCATTAGGTTTTTCTTGAGACCATCCACATATAAGAAAATGTGTGCCTTGATATTTTCATCCAGACTGGCTATGTTGTTTCCTTTTATTTGTGTTGGGGCATTATTTCCAAATGTGGCATTGCCTTTAATTTTCTCTTTTTAAAATAAGAACTAGATTTTATGTCTGGTCATGTTCTTGGAGAATCCACCATCTAGATACCAGTTTTATTCCTTATCACGTGAAAATAAAGAAATTTTTTATTCCTTAGGTTTCTCATTCATCCACTTCCACCTCTTCATGTTTCTTGGATGTACTAAATGTTCATAGTTTTGTTGTTAAGATGAACAATAAAACTTTATTTTGCACTTAATTTCCTTGTGGCCAAAGTGATTATATTGAAAACATTCAATTTCATTCAACAAATGAGATAATGGATTTCTATTTCCAGGGAAAGAATTTCTAGACATAGGATTTTGATAATATATAGATCTGAAATTTTCATCTCTTTCAACTTTAACAGTTCTACAGTTAATGGCTTTATGTCCAATATTGTGAGGAGAACAACAATGTACATAGCTAAAAATTGGGTATATGATATTATATAATTGATGAGCTTGATAAAACGGATTGTCGCTTAGTCGTCTTGTTGGATGATTTACATATGTGTGTGGAGGAGTGTTTAAAAATTTAGAAAACATCATCCATTGTTGAGTACCTTTGTGAGTTGGATTGTTTTTTATATTCACTGGACCTCTCTTGCATTTCCTTTGCATATATTTGGAGACCTTTTGAATCATTTTGGTGCTAATAGTGATGCAAAGTCACATTTCTCAATTTGTGGATCCTGTGGGTTATGGACCCACGTAAATTTCCAAGCACGCACAAAACAACCAACAAATTTTCATTAATTATCGACCAAAACAAATAAAAATCCACCGTCCACCTAAACACGTAGTCGAAACCAAAATAATATTTAATTCACACCCATAACTTATCAAGTCCGGCTACACACATTAACACCAGATATTTTCCTTGATTGAACGACAATCACAACTCTTCCTCTAGATCTCACTCTGTGATTTGCATCCAAATAAGATTCGACAATTAAAGGTTCAGGCATGCGAAATAGTGCATTTAAAACTACCACATGTCATATGTCAAGTGTATCGCTCTTTCATAGTTATTATCGCTAACAACCATCAAGCTATGCGATAACCCTTGGTGGTTTTCAAAAAACCATCTTCATTGTTCCTTCACTCGTGGTTCCAAAATGCATATTTTCACCACGCTTACAATGTGCCTTCAACTCATGGTTCGACATGAGTGTAGGTTCCAAATTGCATCACAACTTTGGTCACATTAAATCAAGACTCATCGTAAATTCCAACCTTCTTTGATCCGATGCGATGTGATGGAAAATATCGCATCACAATATCGGCTATCGTGATTTCATATCGCATCGCCAAAACTTTTTCTGCCGAAGGCGATGTGCGCTAAAATCTTGTGGTTGGATGCGATGAAATCGAGATTGTCCATTCCCATTTCAGATCTGCGATAAGATCTTAACCCTCCATTGCTCTCACTTCCGATCTGTGATCCAATCTCTGCCATCGACCTTGCTCGATCCAACGATCCTCACCTACTTGCCTTTCTTTGTATCACAAGTTATTTGGTTTAACTTGCGAAGTCATCTTAGCCATTAGTTTCCTCCCCTTTTTATTTGATCAATCTGATGGTTTCCATTCTTTTTCGATTGACTTCTTTTTACACCATTGATTTACTGCTTATTAATGAAATACATTACACACAATTTTAACTCTGCCATACTTTGAAACCACTCACATTCCTCCATACAACAACTCACTCTATGAAATTGTATTAACATTGGATCGCCATCGATCCTCATAGTGATCGATGGTTGATCAATGACTCGTAACACTGAATTTAATTCATAAAACCAAACTGTAGATAAATGATATTCAGGCACGCAAATACACACACCACATATTTCAATTATTTACAAAAACAATTATAGTCTAAGGCATCTCAGCCTTAGCCACAATTTCTCCTACGATTACATTGTGTCATCTCATATTCTCCTTTTTTCTGTCACACAACACCCTCGCTTATAAAGAATTTTCAAGAGCGTGAATCATCTAAGATCCATGATTTTACTCCTTCAATTTCTAAAACAAACCCCTAATCTCTCGTTATGCATACATGGCAGATAATTACAATTAATTTTTAAACCTCTCACTCCCTATGGAATCTCAACTATCCTACTTCTCACATGTTCTCCAATCATTTGGGAACATTTACAAATTCCTCTCAATAATTAATATCTCTCATTAAAATCACTCAAACTCTAAAATTATTTAAATTTGTTACATAAAAATCCAATTTCCTTTAAAACATAAAACCCCCTCTATCTACTAAATTACAATAAAATCGCTGAGCCGGATGCTCCTGCATCAGACTCCCAAAGTAGAAATTTATCATGATCTCCTGATCATGTGCTTTTAATATTTGTCTTCCTGGATCCCATACTCTGTTTTGCTGTTGTCCATAAGCTGCATTGTCTTCATCATTCTTCAACTGCACTTTTCCATGTTTACATACTTTATTCTGCATCTTCCCACTTGCTATACTTTCACATCAAGCATCGTCTTCTTGTTGGGAAAAAATACTGAGAAGGGGGGTGAATCAGTATTTAGAGCTGACTGAAAACTTTTTACTTTTTCTTTCTCTTAAAACCATATGCTACTTTACTGAACCCAACTCGCGTATACACGTGGATATCCTTAAGAAAATTTGCGTATGTCCAGAGATCTTATTATGCATTTAATTCTTTACTTAGATAATTGCATCATTCATTCATCAGATGTTTAGTAAGCAGCAAACATGTGTAGTAATAACAAAATAAACCATCACACATAAGCCACACACATGAACACCAATATTTAAGGTGGAAACCCAATTCGGGAGAAAACCACCGCTGTTGTCGTCTCTGTCTTCAATATTTATTATAAAGAAAACTTCTTACAATCTTGTACTGGTGCTGAATCATACCAACATGTAGGTACCCACTCGCAGAAGGCTACAACCTTCTCTCGTTCTCCAGCTACTACTGGAAGGGAGCTCCAACCCCCCGATTTTAACACCAGGTTTCTTCAATTTCTTCATCAGACTTGCGCCAAGTCTTCATCATTTCTTTTGCAGATCATCATAGAGATTCATCATTTCTAGATCTAGAGATCATATCCATAGGTGCATCATAGATTCAAATCTATCAGAAACAGAGTTCAATCATGCCGATATCTCTTAAAGAGATTTTTCCATTAACAATCCTTCACCATGCACACGTTGTATTATAATCCTCTTTTCCTTATATAGTTTTTGCCTTTATCAGTACCATGAGTCAAAACCACTCAACCTCTAATGGTATTCCTGGACGGGGTCAAAATAGATAATCCAGCGGGGTCTACCCAAGCCCCAAAAAAACTTCTCATTGTTCTATTTGTCTGGCAATTAAATAATTAATCTAAGACTTTTTAATATCTCAATCTGAGATTGAGATATTAATCCAAATTTCTCCTTTAGAAATGACCTCCCTAAGGCATACAAAAATGCTCTCTTAATAACAACCCACATATTAAAAGTCGAGCCAATCCAAATTGGAACCCCAACCTTCGTTCTTCCATTCATGAATCGTCCCAAAGGTAATATTTATCTGTATATAATATTCAAAATTATTTGCCCAACCAACCCATAATTTGAATAGTTCAATATCCTGGTTCGTTCTTTTAATTCAATAAGGGAGCCTTCTTGATCCTTTCTTCAGGTTCAATTATCGAATTCATAGAATTAGATTAAGGAATGTGTTGACGGGCTTAGTACCAACTGATATAATAGACAACCCTTATGTGACCCAATACCTTTGATATTTAAATAAACCCGACAGTTATTATTTCATTTCGGGGGCTTCCTTCACACCTCATAACTAAATGTTCGAACCTTATAACTATGACCCCAAAGATTAATAAATCCGCAAATCTTAACAATAATCAACACATTTGTATGCATGGGCCCCACCATACAATCGACGAAATCAATCAAATACACATGCCCGTACCTTAAGTTGACCTTCGCGCATCTTCCCAATATGATCACCGTCAGATCGCTTCCCTCCAAATCGACGGCTTGTATCGATATCGCACGGGGTCCTCAGTCGAGAGTTAATGTGCGATGGCGCGCAGTGAGAGTGGTTTTGCCAACTTGCTCTGGGACACGCATCGTCCGTCCTGTGGAATCGCTCCCAACTCCTCAAATACCGCCCACCGTGTAAAGGTGGTGCGATGAAAACCATAAACCGCCGTCACTGTTCATCTGGTCATGGATCTGCCCTTTTGGCTCGGGGTTCCGCCTAACTCCGCGTTCCGCTCCTGGGTTCCGTCTTCCGAGTTCCGCTTACCTTTCGCGTACAACACTAACTCGTGGTTCCAATACGGTTCAATGATACTACTCAACTGTTATCATTATAACGAATCTCTATTGTAGTTAAATCTCATTCATAGCAATCGGACTACGCTGTCGATCTAATTTCACGATCTCTGCAATGTGATACTCCAAGAACGCTATGCACACATTGAACTTTTCATCTACTCACTTCCACAGTAATGTACATTCACCATAAAATACATAATTTCTTCATAAAATAGATTATATGAATCCAGTCCAAATTCGTAACATATCAATTCAATTTAATACTTCAACCCAGAAGTTTTAAACTTGACTTCACCAATATCGACCACAAAACCTCTACACAGAAATTCATTCAGAGCATTTCCCATACAATTATTAATGTGCCATCACTATGCAATGTTTTGAATACTTTAAAGATACCCACTCTGTACATAGAGGTGGTTCTGTCTCCTTCTGTGTTATCCTCTTTGTCTCTGCCACTTCGATGTCTCTTGCTGCCTTCCTACCCCTTGGATGATGTTTAAATTGCTCCTCCTTTGTCAATTCCTTTGCCATCAATGAAAACATTTCCAACAATCTCCCCCTTTGGCATTGATGGCAATACTCTTCCTCTGATGGCCTTATAGAAGCCCCCTTCTTCTTCTTTTTTTGTTGTTCCTCCCCCTTTTACATGACAAGGTTGATCAAGCCACTTTGTCTTGACAATACCATTCTCCCACAAGAGATCATGCTGCATCTTCAAACATAATTAGAATGCCAACAATGCATCCTTTCCACTAGACCAATGCTCCCCCTTAACTTGTGCATCCAGAGATACCCAACAGCACCGCAGCTGTGCTGAAGAATGCTGACCCAAAAAAAAAATTGTCAGCAACTACCCAAACGTGGTTTTCTGTCCTTCAGGAAATCCGCGTATCCAATTTAATCTTTTGTATTTAAGTAGATCTGATCTTCTGCATGGCAGAGACTACTCCCAGCTTCTGTCTGAGATATTCGAACGCTTCCCTGGGTAAAGGTTTGGTAAATATATCAGCAACTTGTTCTTTGGAGGGCACATATTCCAACTTCACCTTTTGTTCAAGCACTTGTTCACGTAAGAAGTGATACTTGATGGGAATGTGCTTGGTCTTGGAATGCATAACAGGATTCTTTGAGATACTGATGGCACTTGTATTATCACACATAATGGAAATAGGAAGTGAACATTTGATTTGAATGTCTTGTAAGGTTTGCATCATCCAAAGAAGTTGAGTGCAACATGATGCGGTAGCCACATATTCTGCTTCTGCTGTAGATAAGGCAATAGAGCTTTGCTTCTTGTTGAACCAAGATACTAACCGGGGCCCCATATAGAATGCACCACCACTAGTGCTTTTCCGATCATTAACACTTCCAGCCCAATCTGCATCAGTGTATGCATGAAGAGTAAGATCAGCATTCTTTGGATACCATAGTCCAAAGTCTTGAGTTCCTTGTAGATATTTGAATATTCTTTTCACAGCCTGAAGGTGAGACTCTTTTGGATTAGCTTGGAATTGTCCAACAATCCCAACTGCATGCATAATGTCTGGTCTTGTCCCAGTGAGATAAAGTAGACTTCCTATCATAGATCTGTATTCTGGTTGATTCACCATGGGGGAATCATCATTAGAACTGAGATTACATCCGGTTATCATTGGTGTACTTACAGGTTTGCAATCTTCCATGCCATACTTTTTCAAGATTTGCTTAAGATATTTTGCTTGTGATAAGAATATGCCATCTATTGTTTGTTGCACTTGCAAGCCAAGAAAGAATGTTAGTTCCCCAAGTAAAGACATTTCAAATTCTTGCTGCATAGCAGAAGAAAATTTCTAACTCATAGACTCTTCATTACTTCCAAAAATGATATCATCAACATATACAACCACAATCAATAGTTTATCATTTTCAGTTTTTGTGTATAAGTTGCTATCAGCAGACCCCTTTGAAAATCCTTGTTGATGAAGATATTTGTCAAGACGATAATACCATACCCTTGGAGCTTGTTTGAGACCATATAGAGCCTTTTTAAGTCTACAAACAAGATTTTCATTATTTCCCAAAATGAATCCTTCTGGTTGTTCTATATAAACTTCTTCTTCTAGATCTCCATTGAGAAAAGCAGATTTAACATCCATTTGATAAACTTTGATTTGTTGGAAGCTTGAAAAATCAAGAAACATTCTTATGGCTTCAAGTCTAGCTACAGGAGCAAAAGTTTCTTCAAATTCTATACCTTCTTGTTGAGCATACCCCTTGCAAACAAGTCTAGCTTTATTTCTTATAACATCCCCATTCTCATTTAACTTGTTTTTGAATATCCATTTACTTCCAATGACATTTTTGTCATGAGGTCTTGGTACTAATTCCCAAGTGTGATTCTTTTCAATTTGATCAAGCTCTTCATTCATGGCTTGAATCCAACATTTATCTTTGCTAGCTTGATTGACATTGTGTGGTTCAATAGTGGATAGAAATGCCAGATAGCTAGAAGATCCCACAAGAGTCCTTCTTGTTTGTACACTTGATCTTTTTTCTCCCAAAATTTGAGATTCTGGATGATTCTTTTGAACATATCTGGATGGAGCTTTTTCAGATAAATCATCTTCGGGTTCTTCATTGGGTTCATTGTCTATATCATCCTTATTTGATGTAGAAGGATATATGTCATCATCATCTTCATCTGTTGTTTTTTTTTCTTCTTTTGGAGCTGCAGGAGACTCATCAATAACAACATCAATACATTCAACAATCTTCCGAAGTCTTTTATTGTAACATTTATATGCTTTACTCCTAGAGGAGTAACCAAGAAGTATTCCTTCATCTGCTCTAGGTTCAAACTTGCCAAGTTTTTCATCATTATTTTTGATAAAGCATTTGCTCCCAAAAACTCTAAAATGCTTCACAGTGGGAGGATTACCATACCATAGTTCATATGGAGTTTTATCACTATTTACACGAACATGTGCCTTGTTAAGAATATTTACCGCTGTATGTGCTGCTTCTCCCCAAAATGTGTCAGGTGTTCCAAAATCATCAAGCATAGCTCTAGCCATTTGTTGAACTGTTCTATTCATTCTTTCTGCTACGCCATTTTGTTGTGGAGTGCCAGCTACAAAAAACTGTCTTTTTATGCCATGTTGTTCACAAAATTCAAGGAATTCATCTGATGTATATTCTCCTCCTCGATCGGATCTAAGACACTTGATTTTTAGATCTAATTCATTTTCAACCAGTGCTTTGAAGATCTGAAATTTCTCAAATGCTTCATATTTGTGTTTAATCAACCCAATCCAACACATTCTAGAGAAATCATCAATAAATAAGATATAGTATTATTCACCACGTGGTGACTTTTTCCTCATAGGTCCACATATGTCAGTATGAATGAGTTCAAGAGGCTTACTTGATGATCCTTCCTTGGCATTAAATTGCACTTTGGTTTGCTTACCGAATTGGCAAGATTTGCATATGATACTTTCAGGTAGAGTAATATTGGGAAGATCATGAACAACTTTAAGTCTGCTTGATTTGTTGATTTGAGAGAAGCTCAGATGCCCCAACCTTCTATGCCATAGCCAATTTTCTGAAGATTTACTCAAGTAACATTTTTCTTTGCAGTTCTTCAATACATACAGGTTGCTTGGAGTTCTTTTTCCTTTTATAATTGCTTTACCTGTATCAAGATCACGTACCACACATTCTTTTGAACTAAAGACAACTTCGGTTCCTTGATCACACATTTGACTTACACTTAACAAGTTATGCTTTAATCCATCCACATACATGACTTCATTAGCTTTCACCTTTTCTTTTAGAAAAATAGACCCTTTTCCCTTAATGACCACAGGAGTATCATTTCCAAATGTAACATTCTTTTCTTTTTCTAAAGCACTATATGCTAGAAGTTTGTTTTTGTCACCTGTCATGTGTCTTGAGCATCCACTATCAATGTACCATTGGTTTTCTTCATCTTCTGCAAATAAGGCTATGCCACAATTTTCAACCTGTAATTCCTTCTTTTTCCATACTTTGGAGCTTGAAGGAACATGTTCTTTTGGCTGAACTTTGCTCCTGCATTCAGATTCTTCATGGCCAAAGTTATTGCAATAAGCACATTCAACTTCATTTTTAAGAGGAGAAAAGTTGTTATAAGTATTCTTCTTTGTTTCAATATCAATCCTTTTCTTTCTTGCTTCTCTTGTCATGATGGTTTTATATGCAACACATTGAAAAACTTTATGACCAAAATTGTGACATGAGAAACATTGTCCATTGAAGAAGAAATTTCTGCGATCATGAAATCTTCTACTTGAATTTACCTGTTGATTGGTGTTTCTTTGAAAGGTATTCTTGTTAGTGTTCTTTGAATTGAGATGGTCATGCTTTACCTGTAAAGATTATTTATTCCCTTGCTGAGTGGCAGAATGTTGTATACTGGTTGTAGCTGCTTTTAGATAATTTGGTGCTGAAGCCTGAGAAGATTCTCTGATATATCCAAGACCTGTCTTTATAAGAGGAGAACTTTGTACCTTGATAATCTCATCTAAGGTTTCAGATCCTTTAGCAAATCTAAGATTCAAAGTCTTTACTTTCTCAATTTCTTTTCTTAGACTTACTATTTCATATTCTAATTTCTCATTATGTTTCTCCTTTTCTTCAAGCTGGTTTTTCATAGTTTCTATGGATAATTTACTTTCTTCTAAGCATATTTTGAGTTGATTGATTTCATCAAGAAAATAATTGTCCTCTAAAGCATCCATAAAAGTATATTTTTCTTCTCTAGACTCTTTTTCAAATGCCATGAGAAGTCTAAGATCTTGTTCACATTCTTCCTCACTGTCTGATAACCCATCATTGTCTTCATGAGTATAGTAACTTTTTCTAGTGCTAAACCGATTCTTATTCCTTCTTGCTACTTCCTTTCCTTTTTCATGTGTTTCTTTGTGAGGACACTTAGCAACATAATGACCAACTCTTCCACAAGCAAAACATTTGAAAGGAAGCTTACCTCTGAACCGTCCTGTACCAAGTTGGAGTTTCTTTACAAAATTTACCTCATCTTCTTCTGAGATATACCCTGATCCTTCTGTCTCTTGTACTTCCTTCCCTTTTGTATAAGCTCTAAAGATGGCTTCTTTGACTTCAGATGGTCCTCCTCTTCTCATTTCATATGCAGTTAGTATGCCATGAAGTTGCACCACAATAAGATTTTGAAGATCCTGCTTTTCTTCAAGAGCAGAAACTTTTGACTCAAATTTTGTCGTTAGTGATCTTAAGACTTTCTCAACCAAAGTAGATTCGGTTATTGTTTCTCCCAGATTTCTCATACGATTTAAAATATCATCAAGACGTAAAAAGAAATTGGCAATGCTCTCCTCATTATCCAGTTTTAGATTCTCATATTGAATTCTGAGAGTTTGGAGTTTAGCACTTTTTACCTTTGCATCACCTTCATAACTTAGAATGATTTTGTCCCATATGGCCTTTGTTGTATTTAGCTGCATGACTTTGACAAATTCTGATTCAGTTAGACTTCCCAATAGAGCATTGACTGCTTTTGCATTTTTTTCGTAATTCTTTCTTTCCGTTGGATCTGTTGGTACTGCGACTGGATATTGATATACTCCTTCAACAATAGCCCATACATCTGCTCCCAGCGACTGAAGATAGGATCTCATCCTTGTTTTCGAAAAGATTAAATTGTTTCCATTGAAGAGCGGAAGCTTGATAGATGTTGTTCCATCTTGATTGCTCATCTTGATTGATCTTCCTTCTAGCGGCTAAGATTTTTCAGAAGGACCTGCTCTGTACGATTTTATAGGAAAATCTTGAGAGGGGAGTTAAATGATATTTGAAAATTTGACTAAAAAAATTTCACTTTTTCTTTCTCTTAAACCCATACACTATTTTACTAAACTAAACTCACGTATACACGGATATCTATAAGAAAACTTGCGTATTCACAAAGATCTTATTATGCATTTAATTATTTACTTAGATCATTGCATCATTCATTCATTAGATGTTTAGTAAACGATGGCATGTACATTAATAACGAATAAATACTCACATAAGCAACACACATAAACACCGAGTATTTAAGGTGGAAACCCAATTCGGGAGAAAACCATTTGTTGTCGTAAATCGGCACATCTTCAATATTTATTATAAAGAAAGCTTCTTACAACTTTGTGCGCCACCGAACTCATACCCGTACTTGCGAGCACCCACATCTCGAGAGGCTACAACCTTCTCTCGTTCTCCAGCCACTACTGGAAGGGAGCTCCAACCCCCTGATTTTAACACCAGCTTCGACTGGCAGGAAGCTTCCACTTTGCTCAGATTCACCAGATTTCTTCAATTTCTTCATTAGACTTGCGTCAGCTCTTCATCATTTCTAGATCTAGAGATCATATTCACAGGTGCATCATAGATTCAGATCTATCAGAAACAGTGTTCAATCATGCAGATATCTCTTAACGAGATTTATTCATTATCAACCCTTTCACATGCACACCTTGTATTATGATCCTCTTCTCCTTATATAGTTTAGCCTTTATCAATACCATGAGTCAAAACCACTCAACCGCTAATGGTATTCCTGGACGGGATCAAAATAGATAATCCAGCGGGGTCTACCCAAGCTCCAATCAACTTCACATTGTTCTATTTTCTTGGTTTGGCAATTAATTAATTAATCTAAGACTTTTTAATATCTCAATCTGAGATTGAGATATTAATCCAAATTATCCTTTAGTAATGATCTCACTAAAAGGCATACAAAAATTCTTTCTTAATAACAACCGGCGTATTAAAATCAGACAATCCAATTGGAACCCCAACCTTCGTTCTTCCATGCAGATCGTCCCAAAGGTAATATTTATCTCCGCCATATAATATTCAAAGTTCTTTGCCCAACCAACCCATAATTCGAATAGTTCAATATCTTGGTTCGTTCTATTAATTCAATAAGGGAGCCATCTTGATCCTTCCTTCAGGTTCAATTATCGAATTCATAGAATTAGATTAAGGAATGCGTTGGCGGGCTTAGTACCAACTGATATAATAGACAAACCTTATGTGACCCAAGACCTTTGATATTTAAATAAACCTGACAATTATTATTTCATTTCGAGGGCTTCCTTCACACCTCATAACTAAATGTTCGAACCTTATAACTATGAACTCAATGGTTAATAAATCTGCAAATCTTAACAATGATCAACACATTCGTATGCATGGGCCCCAACGCTGACAGGCCTTCACATCCAAGGGCGGACAACACGTCGCATCGGCTTTGACGATCCAACGTATATCGCATGGCTAAGATGCGCAAGGGTTAATTTCAATAGTTGCGCGATGGACAGGGCCCCAACGTTAACGGTCGTCTCCATTCGACGGTTGTTATCGCATCGCGCCGCCTCATTTGATCGGACGGATATCGCTCATCTAAGATGCGTGAACAATAACGCGCGATGGCACGTAGTGAGAGCGGTTTTGTGAATTCGCTCAGGGCCATGTGTCACCCACTCTATGGAATCACTCTGATTTCATAAATACCGCTTGCCCGTCGAAAGCGGTGCGATGAAAACCGGAATCCGCCTTCATTGTTCACTCCCATAAGGTTCCGCCTTCAAGGTTCCGCTCTTCTCCTTTATGCTCAGGTACCACCTTCAAGGTTCCACTCAGCTTTCGTGTACAACACTAACTCATGGCTCCAATACGGTTCAATGATACTACTCAACTGTTATCATTATAACGAATCTCCATTGTAGTTAAATCTCATTCATAGCAATCGGAATACGCCATCGATCTAATTCACGATCTTTGCAATGTGATACTCCAAAAAGGCTATGCACGCATTGAAATTTTCCATCTACTCACTTCCACAGTAATGTACATTCACCATAAAATACATAATTTCTTCATAAAATAGATTATATGAATCCAGCCCAAATTCGTAACATATCAATTTAATTTAATACTTCAACCCAGAAGTTTTAAACTTGACGTTCTAATATCGACCACAAAAACTCTACACGAAATTCATTGAGCATTTCCATTCAATTATTCTTTGTGCCATCACCTGTACGATGCGTGAATACTTTAAAGATACCCACTCCGCACCTTGAATAGTTCTATTCTTCTTTGCTATCCTCTTTGTCTCTGTTTCTCTGATGTCTCTCTTGCCTTTCTACCCCTTGGATGATGTTTCAAAGTGCTCCTCCTTTAATAGTCTTTGCCATCAATGACAACATTTCCAACATCTCTTCTTTGCTATTGCTTATTTTCTTTCTATTTGCTATCTTATTACGAGACACTTTCTGTTAGCCTTCTCAGTTCTTTCTTTGTCTAATGTAACTCTTCATTTGCCTGAGTACTTCTACCTCTTGATTGTTGAATTTCTATTCTTACTGCTGCCTTTCATCCTTACCCTCTTGTTTTCTGCAACTGATAACTTCTTCTTGATTGTCACTTATGACAATTTCTTTGTTTTCTGACTTCAGCAATTCCTTAGACTGGTATTTAGTTTGCCACTCATTGTCATCTTCTTTTCTTTGCTTTAATTTGTTCTCCTGGACCAAACATTCTTTAGTCTTTTCATCAGTACCTGCAATCATAAAACCATCATCAAAATCATAAGACCTTTGTGTCTCTTCTTCCTCCAGAAACATTTCAATTTGCTACTTTGACATTTTCTCCTTTATCAACACATTAGTATGTTGATTCCAATTCTTCAAAGAACTCTCGAGACTATCAGTTCGTCTTTCTTCCACATCATCCATTTCAAGGATGTCTCTTTGCTCTGGTTCAAAATAATGAACTTTTCCATTCAGCTCTGACTTTACAACCTGAACACTTATCCTTTGTTTTTCTAGCCTCTTCTCCAGAATACTTAACTCATGCCACAAATCTGTCATTTCATTTGAAAAAATCTTTGTACAATCTTCACTATCTTCTTCTTTGTCACAAGTCAAGTTTCCTGGTGACACTATCTCTTCATCTTTCATTAGAATAGAATTATGATCCTCCATCTTTGCAATAGTTTTAGTTGTCTGTCCATCACTCTTCCTTTGGCCATTTAATAAAATTAATTTCTCATTGTCATTACCAATAACAAATTTCTCATCATTAGACATAACTGTCATATCTCCATTGAAACAATTATTTTCACAAAACAAGGAATTTATGAACTCCTTTTGTTGCAATAATTCAATTTGATCTTCATCTGAAAGATAATCATCATCATATTTTTCTTGGCAACTTTCAGCCTCACTCAATACAGTTTCATCACATGATTTGTCTTCTGCAATACCTGCATTCACACACAACTTGTTAGTTTTAAAACCATAAGACCTTACGGTCCCATTTGATGATTTAATCACCAAATCTTCCTACTGTTCCAAATCCTCTATACAATTCAGAAATTCTTCAATGGTCTTCTCTTCAATCCCCTTAAGCTTTTCAATTGATTGCTTAATTTCCAGCTTTTGGCCATCATCATAAGTTAAATTTCCTCTGCTTCCAATATGTTGAAAAGTAAAACTTTTCCCCAACTATGTATGGACATTTACATAAGATCTGGCTGTCCCATTTTCTTCCTTTATGACAATATCAGCAGTTTGTCCTTCTCCACATGTTCTTCCTGCAAACATACAAAATTTATCAGATTTAAAATCATGTGACCGCTTGGTCTCAATTAAAGTTTCAGTCTTCAAGTCTTTTCCCAAATACTCATTTATTCTGAGTAATTTTTCCTTCAGCTGAGCATTTATCATTTGCCCTTTCTTCACCTGTAGCTTATGCCACTTTATCTTTCTTCTTACAAGAAAACCGCACCTCTGGTCTTCCTCATTCCTCTGTAACAAATCCAACAACACTTCAAGTTGGACTGCTATCTCAACTTTCTCTCTCTCATACTCTTCCTTACTTAACTGTCTTTGTATGCCATTTGTCGTGGCATCTTCTTTCTTCACTTTCATTCTGTTGTGGTCTCTCTCAGAATCTCTGCCATTTCTACTATGACTATCAATAGTCATCTTCTTCTCCATTTTTATCTTCATGAGTTCCTCACTCATTCATGATGAGTTGTACTAAAGCCTCTACAACAGCAAGTCCTCCCTGCCGCCACTTACCTCACCAATCCCCTCTCTGGACTAGGTCTTTTGGCAAGAACTGGTTTTCTATTCTTTGGAACCTCTTGAGCGTTCCTCTCTGCTCCTTGGCTTCAACTCATCTGCACCTTTTAAGAACACAAATGTTATTTTTATCCAACCTCTGTTGGAATTTCTTCAAGGTTCTGCCACATTCTTCTTTCTCTTAGAAACCTTTACTGGCTTCCTTCATCAATGCTCTTTAAAGCCGTGATCTTCTTGCTAAGTTTCTCCTCAACTGTCTGCAATCTACATTCTGCAAACATAATCTTCAACAAAATTAAAATACCCCCCCTTCAAGGTTTGTTTCAACACCCACTTGTAATTACTTTTGCAAATTCTTCCAATATTCTGCTACACGACATGATGTTTGTCATATTCAAATCTTAAAAGCATATTTTCTTTTAAACCCAGATTCTACAAATTTGAATTTCCTCATTATCATGCTTTCATTGCATCTCTGTTCAAATCTACAACTGTTGTCAATCAGATTTAAAATCTAAGCTTTCCTTATTTCCTTCATCACACAGGCATTCCATACAAATTAAAAAAATTTAATCTTCAAAAGAGCTTTACCATCTCTGATACCAAATGACGCAGCCTAAGTTGCTTAAAATCCACACTACGCATATAAAATTTTAATATGCATAACCACATGCATATAAAATCCAAATAGTGAATGTTCTTCTATGCGGAATCTGGTTCCCTTTAAACTATATAAAATAACCATTTTATATATTTCATATCTATGATTGACTTTAGTTAAAACCCACGATGCTGACAACATAAATCGGGCCCACAGTTTTTACCTGTCCATAATTCTCGTTTCCAAACCATCTAACAAAACCCACCTTGACATTTGTATTATTGAAATCGACTTTGGTTTAAAAATACCAAAGTGCCAACATGTATATGTTGGGCCCCAGCTGTTATCAACCAACGTATCGTCCTAATCTTAACCGTCGATCTTTCACCCCGATCCAATGGTTCACATGATTTTCACGTAATTTGATGCGCATTTAGTGTTCAAACCTCCATTGTTGGCTTCACACTCTCATCCAACGGTTATCGCACTCCAATTACGATCTATGTGTATATCCAATGGATATCGCATAATAAGATGCATGCCATTTAACCTTTCTGAACTTACGCGAAATTTTTGTAATGCCACGCGTCACATCCTAAACATCATCGCGTTCCCTCAACAAAATACCGCTTACCCTCTTTAGGCTGTGCGAAAACCTAATTGGTGGTTTTCAAAACCACTCTTCATTCACTGTACCATTAACTCACATCTCTGCATATACAACCTCTGCTTTTTGAATACGATGCTACAAGACTTCTATTTTTTCACTGAGTCCCTCCTTTTCTTTCCATGAGCTCATGATATGATTAATGAGAACTGATTCAGCTACCATAATCGGGAAACTTCTTCTTCCACGTTGATTTGTTACCAACATTATGTATTACAGGAAAGTCAACTCAACATAATAGGATTGGTCCAAACTTAGCAATACTGCAACACATTTACGCCTTATCTTTTGACTCAACAGTCAATCGGCTATGCAAATAATTGTATCCATGCCAATGTAGAATTTCATCTAGGAACCTCTGATGAAAAACTCCCTCGTAATTACTCTTATATGCTTTCACGAATTTTCAAAACAACACTTCACAAATTCAAGGAAAGATGAATACGTTTGGGCTTCTCCAGTTCAATTTCTTGATGGAAAATGTATCTATGAGCATTTTGAAATTCGATTGTGTATTAACCTCATCTCTGGAGTATACACAGTTTTCGAATTAACCAATAAATATATAAATCCTGATAGAAACAGATTTCCTACTTTCTCGCTCTTGATTTTACACCTTGACCTCATTCTCTTCTTCGAATTGCACATCGCATGTCAATTAAAAGCCCAGTTCGGACTCATGGTTCACTATTGATCCATTCTGTGATCGATGTAACTTCTCTATTACAGATTCAACCCCAAATTTTGAGTATCCATTAACTCGGCAATCAAATTCTCTGTTTATACTTCATTTTCCAGTCTTATGAGTATAAATGTAATGTCAATTCTTTGCTTCACATAAATCTGTCAATCAATGCAACACATCCAAATTTAGAATGGAATTCCTCCATATATATATGTATAACCAAATAATTACAAAATATTTCCTTTCTCTGGCCTGATATTCAAATCAGTGGCATTTTCCTTCTTACTGCCCGTAGGCTTACAATCCAAGCTCTACTTTTCTAAATCCTAAATCTCTCTCCTAATGCCTTGAGGCTTATCATTTTTATACAAAATAATCTGAACTAATTTAGGTTAAGATCCTCCATCATCTCAACAAACCCTGAATATCTTCTAATTCCTCATTTGCCTCAACTAATCCCTAAGGATCCTCTCTCATCCACAAAATCATGAACCCAATTCTAATTTTAGGATTTACAATTAATTTTTAAATCTCCCACTCCCTATGGAATTTCAACTATCCTACTTCTCTCATGTTCTCCAATCATTCAGGAACATTTACAAAATTCCTCACTTATTAATATCTCTCATTAAAACCACTCAAACTCTAAACAAATTAAAATAATTTGTTACATAAAATCCTATTTCCTTTAAAACACAAAACCCCCTCTATCTACTAAATTACAATAAAATTGTTGAGCCGGATGCTCCTGCATCAGAGAGAGATGGAGAAAAAGAGGGAGGGAGAGAGATATAGATAGATGTAGAGAGAGAGTGTGTATGTTTTTGGGGTGAGAAGGAGAGACAAGGGGGGAGAGAGAGAGAGAGAGAGAGAGAGAGAGAGAGTGCATGCAGGATGATATAGAGAGATAAATAAGGAGAGACATATGGAGATAGAGATATATATGGAGGGGGAAAGAGGGAAGGAGAGAGAGACAAATAAAGGGAGGGAGGAAGAGAGATAGATATGGAGAGAGAGAGGGAGAGAGAGAGTGTGACATGTGTTTAGGGGGCTGAGATAGAGAGACAAATAAAGAGAGATGGAGGGAGGTATAGATATAGATGGCATGGGGGGAGAGGGAAGAAGAAAAAGATAGAGAAAGGGAGGGAGAGGCGGAGAGAGAGGGACGAGGGAGAGAGAGAGAATGAGAGAGGGAGGGAGATAGACACATAATGGAAAGTGGAGAGAGAGGGAAGAATAAAGAGACACACAAAGACAAATACATACATAGAAGTTAGATCTAGAAAGTCATGAATATTTTGGGTTTTCACTAAAATAGATGTATTGATTTTAGTGTAGTTCTTTATTTCTAATCCTACTTGATCGCTTGTACTAGATGCATTGATTTCAGTGTAGGTGTCGATTTCTAATCCTATTTAATACTACACTAGATGCAATGATTTCAGTGTAGATTTTGATTTCTACTCCTATTTGGTTGCTTGCACTAGATGTATTAGTTTCAATGTAGATATTGATTTCTAATCGTATTTAATCACTTGCACTAGATGCATTGATTTTAGTGTAGATGTCGATTTCTAATCCTATTTAATACCTTATACTAGATGCATTGATTTCAGTGTAGACGTTGATTTCTACTCCTATTTGATTGCTTGCATTGGATGCATTGATTTTAGTGTAGATATTGATTTATAATCTTATATGATCGTTTGTACTAGATGCGTTGATTTTAGTGTAGATGTCGATTTCTAATCCTATTTAATACCTTACACTAGATGCTTTGATATTGGTGTAGATGTTGATTTCTACTCCTATTTGATTGCTTGCATTGGATGCATTGGTTTCAGTGTAGATATTGATTTCTAATCATATTTTATTGCTTGTAGTAGATGCATTGATTTTAGTGTAGATGTCGATTCCTATTTGATTGTTTGCACTACATGCATTGGTTTTAGTGTACATGTTGATTTCTAATCCTATTTGATTGTTTGCATTAAATGCATTGATTTCAGTGTAGATGTTGATTTTTGATTTGATGCAACTAGATGTATGGTGTACATTAATTTCAAAGTAATTAGATTAATAATGTGCATTGATTTCAGTGTAAGCACATCTCTTCCCCCTCCATCTATATCTCTATCTCCAATTGTCTTTCCTTCTTTATATCTCTATCTTACCCCCCAAACATACACACTTTCTCTCCATATCTATCTATCTATCTCTCTCTCTCCCTCCCTCCCTTTTCCACTCCCCCCCTCTCTCTCTCTAACACTTCTCTCTCCATATTTATATCTCTTCCTCCCTCCCTATATTTTCCTCTCTCTTCTTCCATCCACCCCCTCCATCTATATCTCTATTTCACCCCAAAACATACACTCTCTCTCTTAGTGTAAGCACATAAACATTATTCATGACGTGGAATAAAATACTTGAATTTTCATCCTAAATAAAATGTTCACTTACCGGAAATGTCTCAAAATGTTCACTTACCCAAAATGACTTCTTCCTAAAACTGTAAGCTATTTGTAATTGGCTACATTCTTATTATTCCCATTTTCCATCATTCAACATTGTTAATCACTTTGCATTCAATCACAGTAATAGAAAATAACTAATAGGTATGACAATAAGAACAATAGAAGAAAATAGTTTCAGATTGATCATAATGAATATTATTTGTAATTGACTATATTCTTATTATTCACATTTTCTATCATTCCACATTGTTACATTGTCACTTTGAACTTAAAATTTTTATTTCATCAATTTTCATCATTCAAGTTACTAATAGTCTCTCTCATCTCAACAAACTGAGGTAACTAAGCAAAGTTAAAATTAAATTGGCCAAATTAATCTTAAACATATTTAGCATATTTAAAATGATCAAAATAATTAGCAAATTTTGTATGACCCCCCACTACTGAAACCCACCTGATTCATCTTAACTCGGGATCTATCAAGTGCCGAAAATCTCTCGAGGTGCAAACCTTTCCTCAAGTTTTGCATTCAAAAAAGAGGTTTTCACCTATCTCTTGAGGTGCAAACCTTTTCTCAAGTTTTGCACTAAAAAAGGAGGTTTTCACCTCGAGAGATTTGATCCCTCTAGGCACTTGATAGGTCTGAGGTTAAGATGAATCTAGGCTGGTATATAAATTAGGCTTTTCTCATGATTTTACATTTTATATTTTTTTAATATAAAACTATCTATCTCTTGGAACAAATTAAAATTACATCTTTGGTCAATTACATGGTTGAATTTAATCCTTAAGAGGTAAATTAGGTTTTTCTCATGATTTTATATTTTTTTAATGTAAAACTTTCCATCTCCTAGAACAAATGAAAATTACTTGGCAAAAGATATGGAAAATTACTTGGCAAAAGATATGGAGAATCCAACTAATTTGGATTCTGTTTTATTCATATTAAAAAATAAATTACAGTTTTTTTAACAATTTGATAAATGCCACAAATGAACTAGTTATAATATGTTTCTTAAAAGACTTGAACATGTAAAAATGAGAAACTAACTATTTACCAAACCACTCAATCTAAAATTCTTTCATAAAAAATTAATGACAAAATGATATGAAATAAAAACACACATTTTAATTACAAATTTATTTATTTATTTATGAAATAAAAAAGAAGTTTTATTTCTTTGCATCGATATGCATTTCTTTCTCCAGAAGGGTAGAGTATGTACACTTTCATAAATGTTATTAGTCAAATCCATGGTGAAGGAGTTCTTTTTCTATAAATAAGATATTGACTACTAGAACACTACGTCTATGTAATATTTATATGAGGCAACTTTTATTTATCTATTTATGAAATTAAAAATAGGTTTTATTTCTTTGCATTGATATGTATTTCTTTCTCAATAAAGGTAGTGTATGTACACTTTAGTAAAAGTTATTAGTCAAATCCATGAGAAGGAGTCTCTTGTCTTATAAATAAAATAATAACTACTCGAGCAGTACGTTTATGTAAATATTTGTATGAGAGAAATTTATATGAAGAAATCACTTCTTGGTGGCTCAACTATAGAGACAAATCCATATGAAGAAATCACTTCTTGGTGGCTCAACCACAGATACAAATCCATATGAAGAAATCACTTCTTGGTGACTCAACCACAGAGACAAATCCATATGAAGAAATCAATTCTTGGTGGCCTTTCACTTCTTGGTGGCTCAACTACGGAAGGTAATTCCTGAAAGTGTTGAAAGACAAATCCATCTGAAAAAATCACTTCTAAAATTAAACCTGTAACCTATCTATATGAAATTAATATAAACTATTTTTTATATCTTTTTATTCATATAAACTATTTTTTATATATTTTCTGAGCATACTTCTTCACTTTTAACATTAAATTTCACACATCTGCTTCAATCTTAGTGTTCAATTTGGTGTGGCAAGTTATGTTGTTCACAGAAATTATTCGACTTGAAAGAGAGAAATGTACTCAAAATTGAAATCAAGGTCTTCACATTTCGAATGCACCCAATTTACCATTCAACCAATGAAGTGGACATGTATTTTTCAAAGCTTCAATCTTAGTGTTCAATTTGGTGTGGCAAGTTATGTTGTTCACAGAAATTATTCGACTTGAAGGAGAGAAATGTACTCAAAATTGAAATCAAGGTCTTCACATTTCGAATGCACCCAATTTACCATTCAACCAATGAAGTGGACATGTATTTTTCAAAAAGGATTTTTATTGGTCATCATTCCATGTGCAAATTATGTTTGGTGACCTACGCTGTCATTCATAATAAGAAATTGAATATGCCATGCTTATTCCTGGCTATGTTTCGGATACCCTTGGAGGAGCAATGTCCATGAAATGCCGTGTTCGAAGCTCGAATCATCTTCCACCAGTTCTGGCTCTTGCTCTTCCCGGGTCAAGCCCGTGAGCTCAGAGTTCAAGGATTAACATTGCTTCATTTCACACATTATCTGCCCAAATGGCATCTGACAGGCGGCAAAAGTTGGCATGGTTGGAAGAGATATGAATGTGATATGACTGATCCGGAACCCACTTCAGGGATCGAGGGCGAGATTTGTCGCGCGTACACAGGGGATCCATTGAGGAACTGGCAGAATCTATGCGGTCCGAAGGTTCCTTGTTTGTGACATAAACTGCAGGGGAGTTATTTGGAAGCAAGCAGAGATGATAACTCGTTCAAACCTCGCAGAACAATTGCGAGACTACCAGGTTCGGTCCCAGCATAAGTGGGCGCCTCTAACTTTATTCTCCTCGACGACCCAAATCACATCTGGGTATGTAAGATCCATTTCTCTCAGTTCCGGTTTAATTCAATGAAAAATCATGGATATTACATGGTCTTTTCTTTTTTTAATGCACAGGATTTGTGCCAGTTTTGCAGTAGTCTACCATGCCAAAATATCAAATTTATGCATATGCTTTCCTATTGGGTTGTACAATTTTTAGGGTTGATTCGGGATTGGTTTTGATACTAAATTATGCCAGAAATAATACCCTATTGCATTATTGATGGAATTCATCCATGGGAATCTATACGGAGTGTATTTGGTGGTACTGAACTTTGCTAGATAAATTATGTTGAGATGAAATGAGTGTAACACGATGGCTCACCCTTTTCTGTATGAAGCTTTTACTTGTGAAATCTGAAATTATTCTTGCCCAATGAAAGTCGAGTATGTTCACTGGTGTTTTGGAAGTCACAGTTGCAAGATTGTGGGATCACCTACTGCACATTCAAATTTCTAGTTTTCTTTTAGATTTTGAGAAGAATTGAGGGCTTAAATTTATTAGGCACCCACATTCTTACTCTGTCTAAAAGGTCCTCACTGAGCCAAAAATTGGTAAAAAGCCCCGTGTGGAAGTCACGGAGGTTGGTAGCTAAGGTGTCCTGATAAAATCTGTTTACTTTCATGCCTATAGAGAATAGAACCTTGGTCTCTAGGATGGCAATAGCTACCGTGATGTTGAGGGGTGACAGTTAATATTTGACTAATGAAACAGCCTTGAAGAAACCCCTTTGCTAGTCACATTCCAAACTCCTCGGAAAATTTAACTGAGCAATTGGAATTTTTACCTTCCACTGTAGGCAAGATGCGTCTTTTCCATTTTGTGAGCATTGGTCTCTGTTTTGTTTGTTTTGTGTGAGAGAAAGATAGAGATTGATTGATTTTATTAAACTGTCCACTAGACTGAATGACCATATGGCACAACAGAGTTTAAACTTGTGTTAATTTCCAAGAAAATAAAGCAAGAAATTATGATAACTAGAGCCCGTGGTGAAATGGTAGGTCCAAAATTATGGACTTGACCTCTTCAATTGAGTTTGGTCCCCTTTGCTCTGTATAAAGGGCTAGCTATGTTGTTAACTCTACTGTCAACCATATGCTCCTTGCACACATCATTTTCACCACTGACCTTGCTGTACTTCTCACTAGATCCTCTTAAAATGCTGATTCCCAATTTCTGATTTGCAATTTTGACCCCTCCCTAATTTGTGAGTATGTTGCATAGTGTAGGTGTTAATTTTGGACAACTAGGTCCAAACTCCATGTTGTGATGCTCAGATGAAGATGCCAATATTTTTGTTGGACTCCTCTTTCGGAGAGGTGCAAGATCGATCTAAAGATCATCTTGATCCGATGAGCAGAGCATTTATTTTGAATTTATTCAAAATATGTGCAGGTCCGCCTGAAGGTTTGGAGCCCCAGCAATTGTGTTACACACCCTCATTGATGGATATAAATTGGTCAACATTGGAGGACATTTTCACTCATCACATCCTCACACATTTCTCTCTCATCATCTGATTGGTTTGATCACCTTGGAGGCTCTCCTCTTCACACGTGGAAAATTTCAGCAAGGAGAAAATTCTGTTTTCGGCCTAGGGTTTCTACACAGCATTCCTCAATCTGCAATTTTTGCACAATTCCCGAGGCTGGATGTTGACTTTGACTTGGCTGTGTTGACCTTGCTGCTGCTGCTGTTTGCGTTGACCGTTGACTGACAATGTTGACTTTCGTTGACTTTTGGGGTTGACTGAGCTGGCTGTCCTAGAGGGTTGTGTGACATTTCTGGTTGGCTGACCGTATTGAGACTTCGCTGGTTGAAGCATCTTGCTGACCGCCGTAACGCACCAACACACTTATATATTTTGGCTTGTCTTCTGTCGATCTTCTGATATGTTCTATCAACATTTTACTTTCTTGTTTATCTGATTGCTGACTGATATTGGGATAAAAAGTAAAGTTGCATCAAGCATAGAACATCTACAAAAATTTGCATGGGATCAGAGCTGAGGTGAAGACAAAGCCCTAGTTTGTAGCAATCACCAAAGAAGAGCATGGGTTCCTCAAACTACAATGGCTTTAAGACTGATGACAAATTGACTGGGAAGGAAGACTTCCATGCCTAGAAGATGACACTGGATCTTAATTTGGAAGACCAAGATGTCATGGACTATGTGCAGGGTAAAATCCAAGAGCCTCCATCCATTGCAACAGCTGCTGCCAAATCAAAGTACAAGAAGGGGGAAATCAACGCAAAGCTGATGATCAGGGACTCAATTCATAAGAGTTTGGTTGCCTACATCTTTGAGCCGGGCACATCCAAGGAAATGTATGATAAGTTGGTCAACATGTTCAAGGCCAACAATGCGAATCAAGTCCTATTCTTTAAGAACCAATTGAAGAATCTGAAGAAAGGGAGGGATGAGTCTGTTCAATCATTTTTTTTGAAGCTGACCGAAATCAGGAATAATCTTCTGGCTATTGGGGAGACAATAGCTGATCAAGAGATGGTTCTCACCGCACTTGGAGGTCTCTCATCTGAATGGCATGTATTCAACACTACCATTCTCAATAACAATGTCATACCTGATTTTGACGAAGTATTATCGAGATGCGTACAAGGAGAGACAAGGATGAAGGAATATGAAAATGAAGGAAATGCTGCCTTCACTGCTCGTACTAAGAAGAAGAACTTTGGTGGTCCGAAGAACAAAAGGAAGAGCAGGGGCCCAAGAAAAGAAAGACAAATGTTACACTTGCCACAAGCCTGGACACTATGCTAGAGAATGCCCTTTCAAGAAGGATTCTCTCGATGATGATGACAACAACAACAACCGGAGGAATGGAAATCAAAGGAACAACAAGTTCAAAGGGAAGAGGAAGGCTCCCTCTGGCGGAAATGGGCAACCTTTCAAAAGGTCGAGAAATTCCAGGTATGAGGAATCAAATGTTGTTGATAAAAGAAATGAATTCATTCTTGTATCTTCCGTCTCTGCTGCATCTCCACCCGACACTATGGATGTCTGGTTGATAGATAGTGGTGCCTCAAGGCACATCACTGGGTTCAAGGAGGCACTTTCTGATATGGTTGAGAAGGATACTAATATGGAAATTATCCTTGGAGATAATGCCACATACCCCGTGAAAGGGATAGGGACTGTGACCCTCCACTTGTCTTAAGGTCAGGTCCTCTGCTTGCAGGATGTACTCTATGTACCTGATTTGAAGAAGAACCTTGTGTCTATTTCGGCTATGGAAGACAAATGTTTCAATGTGGCATTCATTGATGGGAAGGTGCGTATCTGGAAGAATAGTTTCAAGGAAGCTATCACGATTGGATTTAGAGTTGATACACTCTACCAGGTTGGAGGAAGTCCACTGGGAGCGATGACGTGTGATACTATCCGACAGACTGAACTATGGCACCGGAGGTTTGGACACCTTCACTACAAGGCCCTTCCCGAAGCAAGGAAGGTGGTGACGAGGATGCTCGAGTTCACAAATGATCATGAAGGTGTATCAGTGTTGTGCCGAAGGAAAGCATATAAGGGGACCTTTCCCCTCAAGTGTCACAAAGACATCTGATGTCTTGCAATTGATACATTATGATCTGTCTCGTATGCTGCTCGTGACATCCTTGGGAGGATATTCCTATTATATGACGTTCATAGATGACTTCTCTCGCAAAAACTGGATATACTTTTTGAAGAAGAAGGATGAGGCTTTCATCTGGTTTCGTACTTTCAAAGCCTTGGTGGAAAATCTGACAGGGAAGAAGATCAAGATATTGAGAATTGATAATGGCATTGAATATGAGACGAACGAGTTCAAGAGTTTCTGCAGAGAAGCTGGCATCAAGAGGGAGACCACAAATGTCTATACTACTGAGCAGAATGGCGTTGCTAAATGAAATAATAGGATAATTGTGGAAGTCGCTCGTGCCATGCTATGTGACCAAGGTCTACCGAAGTTTCTGTGGGGAGAAGCTGCGAACACTGCCGTGTACATACAAAACCAATGCCCGCATTCCGCTCTAGACTCCAAAATTCTCGAAGAGGTTTTCTCTGGTAAGAAACTTGACGTCTCACATTTTAGAGTTTTTGGATGTCCTGTTTATTTTCATGTACCAAAGGAGAAGAGGAGCAAGCTGGATGCTTCTGGAAAGAGGGAAATGTTTGTGGGCTACAACGAAACTTTGAAGGCCTATAGAGTCTATGTGCCTAGTCAAAGGGAAGTGGAGATATGCCACAATGTTACTTTTGACGAAGATGCTTCCCTGAGGAAAGTAGTCAATCTTCCGAGATATGAGGAAGATCATGAAGCAAGGCCTGGAAATCAAGAAGAACCGAAGGATGAGACAATGCTCGATGTTGAAGGACCGATGGACCCTATTGATCCACCTCCTTCAATGAGGAAGAGACCATCATGGCTCAGGGACACTCTCGAGGATGCTGAGGGACATATGGCCCCAAGGGGGACATTCCGCGAAAGCAAGAAGCCGAATAGATACCAAGGGTATCTAGCAGGAATGAGTACTATCGTACAATCTGAGCCTGGATCTTTTGAGGAAGCCGTAAAGCATCAAGTCTGGAAGGATGCTATCCACAAAGAGTATGAGTCCATAATGAAGAATGATGTCTGGGATGTGGTTCCAAGGCCGGAGGACAAAACAGTTGTCACCTCGAAATGGCTCTACAAGATCAAGCATGGATTTGATGGAAGTGCTAAAAAGCTCAAGGCAAGATTCGTTGCCCGTGGCTTCTCTCAAAAGGAAGGCGTAGAGTATGATGATATATTTGCACCTGTGGCCCGATGTATCACCATCTGATCTATCATAGCCCTTGCTGCTACGCAAGGATGGAGTCTTCATTAGATGGATGTGAAGACCGCATTTCTGCATGGTGCGATAAAGGAAGAGGTGTATGTGGAGCAACCTCTGGGGTTCGAAGTCCAGGATCGGGACACCCATGTTTGCAGGTTGAAGAAAGCCCTCTATGGGTTGAAGCAAGCACCCAGAGCTTGGTACGAGAGGATAGATAGCTACCTGATGAAGTTGGGCTTCACTCGTAGTAACGCTGATCCAAACCTTTACTTCAAGGTTGATAGAGAAAAGCCTCTCATTCTGGTGCTGTATGTGGACGACCTCTTCCTGATAGGTGCTAACCCTCTCATTCATCAAGAGGGAGCTCGCTGCTGAGTTCGAGATGAAGGACCTAGGATTGATGCACTACTTCCTAGGCCTGGAGGTCTGGCAGAGACCTGACGAGATTTTCTTTTCTCAAGGAAAATATATTGTGAAGCTTCTGGAAAGATTTGGTATGGTGGAATGTAAGTTCGTGTCGACATCGATGGAGCTCAACTTTAAGTTGAGTGGCAGTGCTGCTGGGCCCGTGCTAGCAAATCCTACTGAGTATCGTCAACTCGTAGGGGCCCTGATGTTCTTAGTGAACACTCGTCCGGACGTATGTTTTGCATTGAACACTTTGAGTCAACATATGGTTGAGCCTCATCACTTTCACTGGTTTGGTGCCAAGAATCTGTTGAGATATCTTCAGGGCATAATAAACCATGGGCTGAGATACGCTGTTGGGAGCGTGACACTCCATGGATATACTGATGTCGATTGGGCTGGCAGTGTGGTGGATCGTAAGAGCACATCGGGATGCTACTTCACACTTGGTTCTGCTTCGATATCATGGATGAGCAAGAAGCAGAAGTCGATGGCTTTGAGCACCGCAGAGGCCGAATACATTGCAGCAAGTATGGCCTGTTGTGAAGCAGTTTGGTTGCGAAATCTCTTCAGTTAGCTGTTCGGGCACTTGCTAGATACCATCGTGATACTCTGTGATAACCAGAGTGGGATTCGGTTGTCTGAGAATCCCGTGTTCCACGATCGATCTAAGCATATTGATATCAGGTACCACTTTATCTAGGATCTGGTACAACGAGACACCATAAAGTTCGATCATATAGGAACTGATGAGCAGGTTTAGGATATTCTCACAAAGCCCCTAGGGAAGGCCGAATTCTACTCTGGAGAATCTATGAAAATTTAGAACGACCTTATTTCGAGGGTCCCGCGGGACGATGAGCTCTGGGAGCTGGGGGGGGGGGATAAGCCTTGAATAGGGGCAAGCAACCACAAGGCTAGGCTAAGCGAACCTTGTTGGAAAAGAAGCTCGCCCCCATCGTTATGATGATTGAGTTGGTTCACCTCTGCGATTCGTGCTCCGTATGCCCCACCTACTGAGTCTGTGGCCTGCGTGTTGCACTTCTTATTTGGCCAAAGGAGGTGGAAAGTTGCAGATTAGCAGTAAACACGATGAGTACCGCATTGTCGTACTTATCTAGGATGGCACGGTCAAACCACTTGATCTGGGATCAAGTATAGTGAGGTTTCGGGCCTCCAACTG
Organism: Pinus albicaulis; assembly: GCA_034641835.2. Taxonomy (NCBI): domain Eukaryota; kingdom Viridiplantae; phylum Streptophyta; class Pinopsida; order Pinales; family Pinaceae; genus Pinus; species Pinus albicaulis. The sequence continues at coordinate 640,963,360 of CM076569.1, read as the reverse complement.
ACTTCGGGTTAGGAAAACCAACTTCGGGTTGGTATGAGACTCTTTGTGAGTCTTATATAGGTTTCAGACCTCTGGGCTGAATCTGTTAGCTGAGAATGATGTCTTTGTGATTGACCCACTTTTGTTCTGAAATAAAGAAGCCAACAAAGCAAGTTACGGCGGGATGACGCACGATGTTTGGATTGCACAGGTGGATGGAGTTCTCCCTAGTTGAGAGGGAGTGTTAATTTTGGACAACTAGGTCCAAATTTTATGTTGTGATGCTCAGATGAAGATGCTAATATTTTTATTGGACTCCTCTTTTGGAGAGGTGCAAGATCGATCTAAAGATCATCTTGATCCGATGAGCATAACATTTATTTTGAATTTATTCAAAATATGTGCAGGTCAGCTTGAAGGTTTGGAGCCCCATCAGTTGTGTCACACACCCTCATTGATGGATATAAATTGGTCAACGTTGGAGGACATTTTCACTCATCACATCCTCACACATTTCTCTCTCATCATCTGATTGGTTCGATCACCTTGGAGGCTCTTCTCTTCACACGTGGGAAATTTCAGCAAGGAGAAAATTTTGTTTTCGGCCTAGGGTTTCTACGCAGCATTGACCAGCATTGACTTTGGTCAACACATGGTCAAATTGACCGAAAACTCTCTCAATCTTTCGATTTCCTCAATCCGCATTTTTTGGCACAATTCCCAAGGCTGGATGTTGACTTTGACTTGGCTGTGTTGACCTTGCTACTGCTGCTGTTTGCATTGACCATTGACTGACAGCGTTGACTTTTGTTGACTTTTGGGGTTGACTGAGCTGGCTGTCCTAGAGGGTTGTGTGACACTTTTGGTTGGCTGACCGTATTAAGACTTTGCTGGTTGAAGCATCTTGCTGACTGCCATAACGCACCAACACACTTATATATTTTGGCTTGTCTTCTGTCGATCTTCTGGTATGTTCTATCAGCGTTTTACTTTCTTGTTTATGTGATTGCTGACTGATATTGGGATAAAAAGTAAAGTTGCATCAAGCATAGAACATCTACAAAAATTTACAGTAGGGGAAAGTGCTCTTTAGTTTCTAAGTGTTTTTGGAGGCAAACTGGAAACAGCAAAATCAGTTGGTCAGACATGGCCTCCCGAGATTGGAAATGAATGGTTCTAAGTTGCACTGAAACGGATATGGATACGGGGTTTGAAACTGATACGACAAATTTTCAAAAAATCTAGATATGATACGGCAAGGAAACGACACAGACACACATATATATACATGATATAAAAATTTCATATTATCATTCATCTTTTAGTCTTTCGAATCTAGATTCTATATTTAAAAATACATAATCATCATCATCAATTTAGTATAAACATTGTCATCATCATGAATGATTATTATAACATTCAAGTTGGGACCTTTGATTAAAATGTCAATACCCACTCACAGTTTAAAGGAATATGAGATTGTTTTCAGAGTCACATCATACTTCATGAAATTATATATTTTTCTAATGAATTTGACAGCACTAACACAAAGGAAACATAGTAAATTTGACTTTATAAATAGTATGTTGCACAATATCTTGGTCTAGACTCTAAAGGAGTTGTGACATAGAAATATTGTTTAGTATCACCAAATATAATGTAAATTTAATCATTGCAAATAACGTCTACACATTATAAATTGGACTATATTCCAGTAGCTACAATAAGAGATACGTTGAAATTCATAGAAATAAGTAACAACTTTCTTTCTTGATTTCAGAGATACCTTATGAGTTTCCATTCCAAATTCCAGGTTTCCATCCTTTAGATTTGGCATTGTTGAAAAGTTGTTGGCAAATACCTCTATCATGTCAGGAATCCTTTTTCAAGATAAATGTTCACTTTCAGATGAGCTGTAATCAGTGGATATAAGGTCTGCAAAGAATTCAGCTGCATTTACATGCTTTGGATTAACAAACCTGGAATATATTCTTGCAATAAAGTGCCTAGAACATTGGAAACTTGGAAACCTGAAAACATGGAAATGTATCCATATTTTCTGGAAACGTATCAAATTTTCTTGAAACTCCTTTGAAACGTTTCCGATCTTAGGCTGACCGTTTCCAGAAAAGTGAAATGTGGTGAAAACGTTTCCATGCCGTTTCCAAGTCGTTTCATATGCATTTCCGTATCTGAAACGCCAAACAAGTTAACAACGTTTCCGGGAGTTGGGGGCAGCATATCTGGTAACTTAGGAATGGTTTTGTATGGAACCGGTCATTCCAGTTTGAACCCATTGGTTCTGTACCTGCCAAGAATGGCCCACTAAAACCCCCTCAAGATCGAAAAAGGATTAAAAAAAATGAAAAACTGAAACCCTAACCCTAATCCTGAACCCTCCCCTATCTATTTAATGACGTCCCCCTCCATTTGTCTCACGCCCTTCGCTTGATAGATTGTGAGCTTGGGAAGAATTTGACGAGTATTAATTCAGCATCATTCTTGTGCTGAGTTGGAATACTTCTCGGGCCCTTTGGAGTATTAAATTGAAAAATTTCTTCAGCTGATTCAAGTGTTCATTCTGAGAGTTTCCTGTGCTGTGTTTTGGTGCTGCTATTTTGTTGTTTTGGAACTGTTCTTTTTCTGATTTGGACCTGCTGTTTCACTCATTCAAAGTACATGTTTCGCTATTTTTTTGGTGCCGATTTGGAGCCTTGATTGGGAGCTTGTGAAGGTATGCAAAACTGTTTCATATAGCCCTCTGTCTCTCTACAAAAGACTTGCTGTTTTTTTCCTCGAAAAAAAGGAAGAACATGGATTTATTTGCAGATTTGTTTTTTTCTGGTAAAGTAATTACCATGGTTACCAAAGACGGAAAAGATTTTGCATGGGACCATTGCCAAGTGTTTGGGGGAAAATGGTATGCAACCATTACCATCAAGGAAGTCAATGGGGGCAAAGCAGGTGGGGTGGGGTGGGGTGGGCTGGGGTGTGGGCTTATACAAAGGTGGAAACAATACTTAGCAAATGAGAGAGGGCGAATTGAGCCTTGCTTAAAAGCCTCCCCTCAAATAAAAGCCGAGATGCAATGTCTTTTGGAATCTGGATGCCTATCAAGCAGATAGAGCTACACTTAAATAGACTCAAAAAGAGATAGGGTGGGTTCAAGTTTACATGATATTGAAAATCCCATTCTTGAAGAATCCTCCTCTTTTCTTGTCATTGAACTCTCTTGGAGAAGAGGTTGCTTCTAGCACATCCATTCCTGAGAGTACTAAGTTTGACTAATTATTTGTACCTTGCATCACCCATGGGGCTCATCCCACTATTGATAGTAATGGAACAAGATGGAAAATGAAGCTGCTTGGGACTGCATGGCTAGATGATGGTATGAATCAGAAACCTTTCATTTCTTTCAGCTCTCCATATTATGGACCTATTAGATGCTATTGCTTCATGTGGTTTGAGTTTCAAATGCCATGGTTTTCATGATATCAAGGGACCACTTTTACAGAAAGAGGTTCAAATAATAGATGAATACCTCGTGGAATTCAACTAGTCATGGAGTAAAATAGGTTGCAACATCACGTCTCATGGATAGATTGGTAGAAGTTCCCACACCATTCATAATTTCCTCATTTCTAGTCCATGAGGAACTATGTTTCTTAAATCGGTGGATGTATTTGATCAAATGAAGGATGCACATTTATTGTTTTATCTTTTAGATGAAGTGGTTGAGGAGGTCAGGGTACACAACGTTTTATAGATCACCATAGACAATGCCTCCAACTATGTTTTGGCGAGAAAGACGGTGGAAAGCACTCAACAAACACTCCACCATTTGGTGGGCTCGATGTGCATTCACTATTTGGACCTCATATTTGAGGACATTTGCAAAATTGAGTGGACGAAGAGGCTTGTGGAACAAGTGAAAACCATAACAAGAGACATCTACAACAACACATGTATCTTGAACCTTATGGGGGAAGAACATTAAGGGCAAAGAGTTTGTTTAGCAGCCATTACATGAAATGCAACAAACTTTCTTATGTTGCAATCTATCCTTGATCAAAGAGGCAACTTATGGAAGATGTTTTCTTTTAATGAGTGGAATGCATCTTGGCAGACGAAAAATCCTGAAGGGAATGAAATTTTGGAAAAAGTTTTTGACAAGGGGTAAAAGAGATAGTAAAATAAAAATTGAATGAGCCTTTTGTGAAAGTGTTATGAATGGTGGATGGTGTTAAACCTGCCATGATTTATGAGGCCATAGATCATGCCAAAGAGGCAATAAAGGCAACATACAATGATACGAGGCAGAAGTATCTTCCTTTTTGGAAAATCATTGATGATAGATGGATTCTGGAACATGTAGCTCCATCGAACTTTACATGGAACTAACTATTCCTTGAACCCAATGTACCATTTAAAAAAAAAAGAGTTTGAACCAGACGGGGAGGTATTTTAAAGATTGTACAAATGCATTGAGTGCATGGTCCCAATGTAAATATACACACAATAAGCTTCTAATTTCAATGATAGTATTGGTACCGTAGAAACCAGTGCTATCACGACTGAACCGGTGCTGTCATGAAACTGATACATTTAGTTCGGTTGTGATCATGATACTAAATGTACCTATGTTTATGATCATCTGGAAATGATCTACATCCTTTGGAGTAAATAGAGCATGTAAAATTTGCCAAAAGTTCCATATATTGTTTGGATTATATTATTAATCAAAATGGTAGTGGGGATCTCATCTTCCTGTTCATGCCCCGTCCACTGAAACTTGAAAGGTCTACGCATTAGGTTTACATTATTCTATATACAGGCACTCTTAGGCACATGGCCTGGATGCACGTCTTTTGTCAGACTTTCTTTTTTAAAACTTTTCTTCGAGGAAAATCTTGAGAAAGAATTTGACATTGTATATATATTTAGAGTATTTTGCTTCAAATTTGAATCAAATTGGAAAACTAATTGTTAGTGACTATCCTGAAGATATGCTAGCTCCATAGGACAGTATTTGGCTATTGCATTTATTTAGGACGTTGTAATACCCCTTAACTGCCCTTTGTTTGTTTTTTGGGCTGGAGTGAAATTGAGCATATTTCCCATCTTATGTTGTCCCCTCAAGAAGATTAAAATTGGCGGAAAAAGATCATATTTCATATCTGGAATAGTTGGGGTGGATCTGATGAAACTAATGCAGAAAAAGAACACGTTTCTGAAGTTTTTGTGTAGTTGCAATCTGTCTGTTAGTCTGTAAAATAACAATGCAATTCAATGTTAATGTATCTTTATTATATGGCAGTCATATGATGTAGAAACTATGTTGGAACTGAACGTCGTATCTTAAATATATATTTGTTGCATATGGATGCAGGAGCGATGCTGCCAAAGCTGGCCTATGGGCGTTGCTCTTTCTTGCATTATTAATATTTTCATTTATTGCCCTGTACTTGAGATATGCATGGCTGGGCTTTACTTTTGTATGTCTTGCAATTCTTTTACCTATATGCCTAAAAATTGTCAGACAAACTAAGCTTGCAAGGAAAAGGCGGCGGCGAATGCTGCTGCCTTTGTCTATGTGAACTGTGTACTTCAATGCTGTTAAACTTTGGGTCATTGCAGGGGATCTACATCTTACTATGTCTGCAAAAAAATGTAATGTGGGATAGAACATCCCATGCTGGCTAACAGGTTAGTCTATGTACGGAGACATAAACGACTAATAATGAGTATTTCTTGCATAGCTTCCACCTCAGTTTTTCTTGTTACACTTTTAAGTTTCTCATATACCATTTGTTCATGTCTGTTTTTTCTTTGAGCTAGAACTTGCAGAATTTCACTATGCATTGGACAGTTTTAAAATTCAAGGGACTTGGCTGTTGTCTAGATCCTGGTTCACTATGGGCTTGGTAATTTGTTTGACCTACCATGTCAAATTGTGTTTTCTGGTTCAACCACATCCAAATCCTTTCGTGATAATTTTTCTCCTACCATAGGAGGTCGATTGTGTCAATGTATAATGAGGCATAAAAAATGCCTAAAATTATTCATGCTGTGAAATACGAGTATAGAAGTATGACTCAACATCCCTCTTTATGACTCTGAGCAGGATAACTATCTTTAGTGTCTTAAGGCCCATAATTAGAGTTTGTAATGAATGGTAGGATATGGCATTTTTTCTAGTTAACTAAAATTGCACATTAAAAATAATGTGGTAAGTTCGGATATTTACATGCACATGTAAACACTTTTGAATTTATTTGATCATGTAAACACTTTTGAATTTATTTGATCATGTTCAAATGCAAATATTTTTCTTTTTTTTGATAATTTCTAATTTTTAGAAGCTAGGCCCCAATTATTATTGAGTCACATCCACATTGCATCCCAATTGAGAAGATTGTCTTAGGGCATTTCATACTATGCTACATGTTGGTAGAGCATATATGCAACAAGCATATCAATTGTATTAATCGATATGGTATCAATATTAAATATCTCATGTATTGTCGCGATGTTAATAACTGTACAAAATGCAATAGATAATGGACAAGAAATGTTTCACAATGGGTAGGTAGGTTGTGGAAAAGAATTGGAAAATAAAATTTGGAATGTGAGGCAAACTTGGACAAAAATGCTCACTAGTTGATGCCCAAAATGTTTACAAGGTGTCACTATTACTGATTGTAATAAAAACATTGGTTGGCTATTTATTGAACAAATTAATATGAAGTAGATTAATTGTAGTTCATTCCTTAAATATTGCCATGGTTTATAACAATGCTAAGAAAATGTAATTACGCCGATAGGCGTAACCCCCTATCGGAAGGAGCATGTTTTGTGATTAGACTAATTAATTTTTTTGATCTGATGGTCAGGATTGGAAGATGCCGGTATATTCTGGTCGTCGCCACTCAATCCATGGATGAAATCTACCCCACTAACTTCCTTGCATATCTAAATCACGTGTTTAAACTGTACTTAAATTAATTTTTTACAAATCTTGATTAAAAATTTACTGTGCCATTTGCTGACCGCCACCTATCAAGATTAACAACTAGAAGGAAACCGAAACATTAAATCTTCTCCAAGTGTTGAAATTAGGTATACACTTGGCGGTGAAGGCATCAGAACGGGCCTGACCACATTGGTGCGCACGTTCCCAAGGGTCTCCTCATGCCTCTCGTGAACGTTGAGGAGGGGGACGGAGTTGTAACCACCGGGGACATCTGGCTGAAGCAGAAGGGTGGTGTGAAGGCCAAGAAACGGTACATGCATTTCTGGCACAGCTTGCAACCGCCTCGGCTTCTGCTCCTTGCTCAACCTCTGCGTCCACTTCTGATCCCCACTACGATGTTTTTATAAATCATTGTGGTTTTTACTAATGTTGTTTTAGTTCGGTTTTTGTCAAGCATGATTATTTTTTCTTGATGAAGTTCATTTGTGTTCGTTATTTTTTTTTCAGGATTTTTATGAAATTCCCCCATCCCAATGAAAAGCAGCTGCAAGAACTCAGTAGCAAATTGCATCTTCCGTTTTGCACCAATAAAAGTTTTTATGGTCTCATTTTGGGACAGAAGGCATGGAATTTTTTATGCCCATTAGGGTTTAAAAAACTCTGCACAAATACATGGAAATTCGCCGTTAAAACACTCTGCACAAAGTCATTGAAATTCCCCGACCTTTCTGTTTCATTTCACTGATCTGCTAACTCTTGGATTGATAGGTTCAAGAAGAGCGTCACGCTAACCCTATGTTGAGGGGAGAAAACGAAAGACTTAAAATGGAAAATCGATCTCTCAAAGAAGCTATGACGAACCGCAGCTGCTACAATTGTGGAGCACCTGGGATGCTCACGGAGATCCCTTTTGAGGAGCAACAGATGCGGTTGGAGATCACAAGATTAAAAAATGAGGTTTGGTTCCACTGCCCCTCTAACTTCATTTAGCTTTGAAATATTAATTTTGAAGGGAATTTTCGAAATGCAACTGTTTCATACATTCATTAATGTTAAGCTTTTTATTCAGTTTCGATTTTTTGTTTCTTTCTTGTTTTGGTGTACTCGGATGAGGATGAAGTTGAGGTGGGTTTTTAAACTTATATTTGCCATTTAGGCCTCCCTTTCACCAGTAAATCTATTTTATATATGCCTATCGGCGTATATCAACCACATTAGTTTTTACTAATGTGGTTGTGCTAGTTACATACAAGAAACAAAAATGGATAATGTTAATCACACAATGAACACCAAGGATATGGTGAGAAATTAAATTTATCATTGATAAGGTGGGAATAAAATTACAATGGTATATGAAATTGTAACTCACTTGTGTGCATACTAGAAAGTAAATATGCTTTTATAAAATCTCAATACCTAAAGCACTACTCAATTACAATATACAAATAATAATTACAAAGGGGACATGTGAGGAACAACAACTCAAATGTGGAAATATTAAGTCAAAAGGTAACATGTGTTGAAAAGTTTTCTAAACATGTTATTGCCACATTATACTAGATTTTGTTGTTATTGCATTGCCTTGTTGGGTTGTTGGATGAAATGAAGGTCCTAAAATGTTAGTTGCTTGTTGTATAGGCGCCTTGTTCAAGGTTGGCATGTTGTTCAAAAATGGTGATCAACTCTTTCAGTGTTGAAAGTTTGATTCATCCTTGAATCATCACTTGACACTATCTAGCTTTGAGATGTCTAGGTGTTGGGAAAGTTGTATATAGAATGCACAAGTGGCAGTGAGTGACCCACAAAAAGATGGTTAGTTGGAAAAAACAATGTTGTCAATGACACGTTGTGCAACATACTTGTTACGAATGGTGGAAGCTAATGGACTCTATAGGGATACATTTTCCTTTCAACCACTAACTCATCAGTCTTTGAGGCTTGGATGCAATGGGGACTTGGGCTTAAGCCATTAGTGACCCATTTGTAAAGAGTGGAATTCTTGGTCGTGAGAACTACCTAATGCATTAATGTGATGTATACTTCATTGTTGTGATTATGAGCATATTCGTCTCAAGTTTCTAATGAAAACACACGGTCTTTATATTGCATTTCGAGGGTTGCTTCTTGATGTTAAGTATGCATCAATTGAGGTTGTTATGCTTTGACAATACCTTCTCTCTCGACTTGGGTTAGTGAAGGGCCAAAATGGAATCCAAAGCTAGAACTGTCTCTAAGGAATACATGTAAATGATTTTGACCTAGTTGACCCCTTCCTTGGTTTGACATGGATAAACCAAAATGATGAAAACATTGTAATGGTTGGAGAAGTGCTTGATATTCATGGTGGATAGGCATGTAGTGTGGGTGGTGCCAATTGAGTTGGAGGCTTGATGAGGATTTCTTACCCTATGTGCCAAGCCTCTGAATCATCATTGACGTGTTAAAGGAGTCTCAATAATGATCTTTGGCTCTATGCATTGAACCTTTGACGCATCCTTGATGTTGCTAAAATGCTAATAATCTTAGTGCTCATCGTTAGTTGGATCAACATTCCTCTAACCTTGCAAAGGTGGAGAACGGAGAAAAGCATTTTGAAGGGCTGATCAACATTGTGATTTGTTGTGTATGTTGGGGCCAAGGCTTAGATTCAACGATGTGATTGTAGTGTCCCTTCTTGGTGAGATAGCTTTGATGACACTTAGAGATGGTGATTTTGATATAATGATATAATATTATGCATGACAGACTTATGTACATGCTTATATGCTATAGACATGGTTTGGGTCACTTGGTTATTGTGTGCTTATGATAATATCTATGGTTGTGTGTATAAGAATTTATTTTGGTTAAGAGCATATTAGTGATGTTTTCTCTTTTGGTATCCTATTTTGGACATAGGTGTATGACATGGATGGTGATCCAGGGTTGAGATACAGATCCATGGATGATCATGGTTATGTGGAACATATGGTTAATTATGATTTATGGATGATACATGATTTGTATGGTTATATGTGTGTAATCTCGTGCTAAGCATGATGTACCAGGGGACTTGGTCATTGCCAACAAGGATGCTCCACTTATAAATGACTGCGAAAGTCATTTCTCCAAAACCGAAATGACGATGGAAGTCATGCATAATCCTTGGTATAATGTGAATAAGCTAATTATGAAATTCATTTGATTCCTTTAATCTATGAGATTGTGATGTGTGCAGGTCTTGGAAGAAGACTTTATCAACGAACCATCATATGGGTATGAGCTCACAATCAATACCTTAAGGTGAAGCGCGGAGTTTCAAAACATAGTAGATGAGAAGCCAAGGAAATTAGGGTGTGGAGTCCTAAATCCATGAAATATAAAAATGTGGAGTCTTGATATATAATAAAAGGATCAGGGCGCAGAGTCCTAAATCCATGAGATATAAAGACATGGAGTCTTGGATCTATAATGAAATGTTTAGGGCGCTCAGTCCTGAATATTTAAAAAGATCAAGGTGTGGAATCTTGGATCTTTAGAGTAGATCAGGGCGCAGAGTCCTCAATCTACTAAGGCACGAAGATGCACACAATATGAGTGTGGAATTTCTATTCTCCAGAAGAAAAATACTACTCATGGGTAGATCAGAGATGTATTAAAGAACAATTTTGGAGTGACTTTCTAAAAATAGAAAGTCATGTCTAGCATCTCAAGTATGACTTTCCAAAAATAGTAAATCACCTCTAATCTATGGGTAATAAAGTATACTTGAAGGAAAATCACTTAACTTATCATTCATCAATCTCAGTAGTTCAATGTCATCTTAATCTTTGATATTATTAATATTATTATTATATTTTATGGGACTATTATATTATTATTAAAATGGAATTATATCTCCTCAATCACTTGACACCTCTCTCCTTGATGATTCTCATGGCTCTATGTAACTCTCTCTCCCTCTCTATTTTAATTATACATTACATTCTCTTTTATGCACTCATCAAATAATGACATATTCCTCTTACACTCATTAAATACATGTCAAAAGATTCCTCTTGCACTCTTATTAATGCATATGTTACACTCTCTTTAACTAAGGCATGCATACCTCTCCTTAATGTCATGGTTTACTCTCCTCTAAAAGGAATACAAAACATGCATATTACTCCTCTTTTATGACAAGAATTTGCTGCTCCTCCTATATATGTGCCTTATGTATTTTCACTTGGGGGAAGTGCATTGTGATACCAAGAGTTGCAGATATTTGACAAAGATTATGAGTGAGAGACTTGGAGAGTAGCCAATTGCTTCAAAATTAATTTGAAATTCCTAAACTAAATTACTAAGTAGCTATACCTGGTGGAGCTGACCATGAGTGGTATTGGGAGGAAGTTAAACTTCTCTTTCTCAACTTGCCTTAGATATCTCTCTACTGCTATATTTTGGTAATGTTTGCGAGCTTTTACAGCTTGGGGGTGCCAGGGGAGAAGTTCTCCCTGGATATGGTTGGGTGGAAAACCAGATGGTTCACAATGAGTTGGTAAGGATATTGGAGCTGGATCATACTCTCATCCTTTGGAGCCATATATGAACATTCCCAGGTATATCTATCAATGTTCTTGAAATTTTGGTTTCTTATTACGTTCTAAAGTGTTGTGGAAAATTTAATTTATTGAAAATTGTTACTTTAAATTATTGCAAAATTATGAACATTCAGAAAATTATTTATGAGCTAACCAACAATGAGTTAACAATTTCATGGCAGCTATGTATGAGAATGTACATGCAGGGGGATTAAACAAAGATCTATTGCAAAAGTTTTTAAGTTCATTTTATAGTGATTTTTTTTGTCCATAGCAGGTTTCCATGAGTTTGATGCAAATATCATATTAGCATAAATTTGATTTTTCTTTTTGCATGTACAGTTGTAGACTCAATTTTGCACACCATGTGTTTGATAAAAGTGTTAAATGAGATATTAGGAATTTTTCTGCTGTTGTTTTAAAGAATTGCCTTTTTGGGACTTTCTGTTGTGTTGCAGCTCAACATCAGGGGGTATCCGTGTCTTTTGGCCATGTAACCCCCACTTTGATTCCCAAAAACAGGTTTTCAGACTCCGATTCTTTGATTTGGTCGATTTTGCAAATTCGTTGCTACTTGTATGGACTGTCTATTGTTTGGTTTTGCTGATTTTTATTTTATTTTTTTATTATCTTGGATTTACTTGGTTATCTATATTGATGATACTAACCTAGTTAATGCACTTGAAATTGTTGTAGATTGCATGCTTGCAAAGTGTTCGACAAAATGCGTGAATGATTATATATTGTATGTTTGCAAACTGTTTGTTAAAAGGCCTCAATGGCTGTATATTTTATGCACATCAATTCTTAGAGTAAACGTCTCACTTATTATAGATTTTATGTACCAGAAATTTATGAATATATTATTCAATGGATGTATCTTCCTATTCTTGCAAGTTGTTGTATAAATGTGAAAGTTAGTGTTAGTAAAGTTGCTGAAGTGTGAATAGATCAGCAGGACAATGTTCCTTTTATCATATAAATCTATCATTAAAAAAAGGGTGTTGTTGTAAACAATTTTACAGTAACCAATTATGTAGGATTTAATTACTTGGTACAAGTGAGCATAATAAGTTGCCCAGGTTGCATGTCTTATGCTTGAGTAGCTGTAGCAAACAACTAATTGTGCCTAATTTTGGCAAGTCCAATGTTTTACTTGGATCTCTTTGAAGAATAATATGTTTATGAATTTGTAACAATAGCTACTCTTGCTATAACATTCATTATACGAGTTTCATGATTGAAGCAATGCCATTATGCAAATAATTGTTTTTCCTTAATACTTGGGAATGATAATTTTTAGTTGATGAATTTGGAAACATTGTTGAATCAATATATTTTTTGATTCTATTTCTCCATTTCATAAACATATCATGATATTTTATGATGAAGATAGGAATATTCCTCCTTAAGTTACCTTGTTATAGGGAGATTAATAATCATGCCCTCATATGTGTATTTTGACTTAATAGAAGCATGATATTTTAGGTTCTTGTGGCATACTTTGTGGTTATGATGTAAAGAGTCAATAAGTGGAACCTATTTAGCATAATCTAGGGGGTCAAATAGGTTTATTATTCTTAATTCTCACACATGGAATTACGATGGAATTTATTTCTAATCTTGCTTAGAACTCATGTACAAGTTTGAAAAGAGCACGTGCTATTTTCTTTTAAACCTTGAGGGGAAATGTGTTTTGGAATTGGTTTTAAGGGGAAGTTGTCCCTGAATTCTTATGTTATATTCTTATATTAAAATAGATGAAGGAACAACATCTTCATGATAACCAAGTTAGTCATATTATGAGTAGTTAGTAATCCTGCAAAAAGTTATAATCTTTTAGGAGGTAAAAAAATGAAAAAAAAAATAACAAAAAAAAAATTAAGTGATAGTTTTCAATGTAACCTTTACTTATCTACACTCTAGATGGTTGATAAAGTGGAACCTTACATATGGTATCAAAGCGAGTTACAACACTAGGGCCTAATGGGCCAACATGCTTACTTGTAGTTTGATGATGTATGGATGTTGATTTTGCATGCATGTTGAGTTGTTGTATATCTTGACTTGGAAGCATATTAGTTATTATTATTATGTCATTTAGAAACTCATGAAAGAAAAATAAAAAATTCTTTCGTATATTCCTTTATATTTTTGTTAAGACATATTATTAGCAATATGTTAAAATGCTTAAAGACATGCTGAGAAGGGATGTGCTTGAGAAAGTTCAGCTTAAACCCAAGTATGTGAATGCCTTGATTGTCAATTTATGAGTGAGATAGGTGGAGTGCATGCATGGCTGCATATATGTTTAATGCATCATTTTCAATGTGATATGGGCTTAGTAGCCATCCTTACTAGCTGAAAATTGTATCTACCAAGACAAATATTAGCTTAATTTGGACTATAGTATGATGACCTTGGTGTGTATGCTTTGGAAATAAGTAACAAGTGTAAGGTTGAGATTCAATTAACATGATGATTGAGTTCATCATGTTAATTTTGACTCTTTTCATACTCACACTAATGGAAACTTAACAAAAAGCTACCTTGAAGGATGTCCCTTTTTACTGTGAATGTAGATTCAAGAGTAATGTATGTGCATTAATTAGATGTGTTCAAATATGATTTGGGAATACATTATTAATGAGTAAGAATGCAATTCCTCTGATTTCTTTGACATGATTTTGTGTATTTTGGGTTGACATTATGCATCAAATAACTTGAAATGACTCAAATATTAGGTTGAGATATGGCCTTCCTAATAAACAAGAGACTTAAATTACTGGTGCATTAAGGGTTGTGGAAGCCATTTTAAGGAACATTTGAAGGTTATGTTTTACTTAAGCTAATGTATGGGTGTGGAATCCATACTAACATGTCTATGAGCTAATGTATGGGTGTGGAATGCATACTAGCATATATCTATTAGAAAATGTATGGGTGTGGTATCCGTACTAGTATATATCTATGAGATAAGTAATGAGGTAAGGTATGGGTGTGGAATCCATACTAAAATATATCTATGAGCTAAGTAATTCTTCTGGTTAGAATATTTTGATGGAATGTCATAGACATGATTAAGGAGTGATTATGTATAATTAAAGTTAAATGTATAGAGATTTGTAACATGAACTTGCTTGAGATTTAAATCCATTATTTTATTTTTATTACATATGAAGATACTAAGATTGGTATACTTAACACCATTAGGTGGTTTAGAATGTTTGAAATAATTGATTTTGATACATGGAGTCGATATCTATCCTCTAGTACTGTTCCTTTTGTATGTGTTGAATTTAGGTAGAATTAAAATGTAGAAAAATATTATTGTGATAAGTTGATGAAATAAGTTTTCTATTGGCTTAAGTCAAATAAGGTCTAGGAAATCCATAAGAGTCTTTTTAATGGTTTTATCAATTGAATATTGGTTGAATTCTATTTAACCAAATTAATTAGAGAAATTATGAGGATTTAACTCATGTGTTGCTCTAAACTATTGTTAGTTAGGCGATCAAGTCAAAATTCATATTGTTTATAAATTGTTAAGAGAATAACATGGTTAGAAGGTAAAATTTTATTTGGTGATAACTTGTTTGAACTTAAAGAAAAATGCGTGTGATTAATGAAAAGCTTAATTGAGTTCTTGTTTTACAAGAATATGTGATTGTGATATTTTTTGAGGGAAAAATTGAAGGAGAGTGAGATCACATTTTGATGAATTTGAATTAATGCATGACGATTGTATTGTATGTGGAATGGAAGAGATTGTTGGATTTAGGAATTTTGTGTTGGGATGTATAGTTGTATGAGTATTTATTAGTCCTACAAAATGTTGTAATAATTTGAGACGGTGGTAATTCTCCTTAAAAAAAGGGTTTAACTTTAGGCTATAAATTCCCTTGTGATAGTCTAAATCTTATTTAAATTTGACAAGATTCATCTCATTTTGAGAAATGTATGGTTTTCATAGTTTGTTGTTGCGTACATATTAATAGGAAGGAATAAGACATGAAAGCAAATGAATTGATTAATTACTGAATATAAATCATGAGTGATTTCATAGTTGGAAAACAAATTGACTTAGAATTATCAAGGTAGATAATATAGATACCATATTTGCATAATTGTGAGATTTGTTCTTGATTAAATGCCACTTTCAAAAAGATATCATTAATATGCTTTCAGAATGAAGATCTTCTAATAGAGTCATTCATGATTGATTCTCAAGTTAGAGAAGTGAATAATAATGAATATTTTGGAAACTAAAGAAATGATCTATAGTACATAAGTGGGTCATGAGGACTGTATTTAACCTTAGCTTGTTAGTTTAACAAAAAAAAATGGTGCCTTGAACCTCAAATTGTGATTTTTCCTAAAAAGTAAACGTTTAGTAAAAACGAAAGATAGATCCTAAATATTTTGATTGCAAGGATGCCTTATGGAATGAAAAGGGGAAAATTTGATTGAAAATACATAAATCAAGTGGGATGTAAGAGTGGGTTTTATATATAACATCATGTTTTGTTGCGTAATTTCACCGAAAATTGTATTCAGATGATTTTATGTTTATTATATGCAAATTTGATTGAGATATGGGATGGACCATCATTGTTGTGTATACAACCAATGTGTGATCTATTTATAGCTTGACAAGCTCAACATACTACAGAACCAAGAAGATGACACATGTAGGATTCATATAGACTATGAAATAAAAACATGTAGAATATCATATTATTATAGATAAATTAAGTATATGTCATATCAATTACATAAAATAATATATTGATATGGTACTATAAATTGTATGGCTTGTTTTGTTATAGAAATCTTTGGTGTTTTGTATCAAAACATGCCTAATATGGCATCTATGTATTTTCTACTTGATTAAGAATGGTATGTTTAGTTTTCATGGAGTTGCTTCTAATTTAGAAAACATTAAACTATTGATTGGCATGAAGAAAAAAATATATCAAATACAGATACATAAGTTTAACAACTTATTGAGAGGAGAATCGAAAAGAACTAAGTATCTTATGATTGTAGGAAAAACTTCGGGCCAAGTTTAGCCCAAGAGAGGGAGTATGTAGTGTCCCTTCTTGGTGAGATAGCTTTGATGACACTTAGAGATGGTGATTTTGATATAATGATATAATATTATGCACGTCAGAGTTATGTACATGCTTATATGCTATAGACATGGTTTGTGTTGTTGTGTGCTTATGATAATATCTATGGTTGTGTGTATAAGAATTTATTTTGGTTAAGAGCATATTAGTGATGTTTTATCTTTTGATATCCTATTTTGGACATAGGTGTATGACATGGATGGTGATCCAGGATTGAGACACAGATCCATGGACGATCATGGTTATGTGGAACATATGGTTAATTATGATTTATGGATGATACATGATTTGTATGGTTATATGTGTGTAATCTCGTACTAAGCATGATGTACCAGGGGACTTGGTCATTGCCAACAAGGATGCTCCACTTATAAATGACTACGGAAGTCATTTCTCCAAAACCAAAATGACGATGGAAGTCATGCACAATCCTTGGTATAATGTGAATAAGCTAATTATGAAATTCATTTGATTCCTTTAATCTATGAGATTGTGATGTGTGCAGGTCTTGGAAGAAGACCTTACCAACGAACCATCATAAGGGTATGAGCTCACAATCAATACCTTAAGGTGAAGCACGAAGTTTCAAAACAGAGTAGATGAGAAGCCATGGAAATTAGGGCGCATAGTCCTAAATCCATGAAATATAAAGATGTGGAGTCTTGATATATAATAAAAGGATTAGGGCGCGAAGTCCTAAATCCATGAAATATAAAGACATGGAGTCTTGGATCTATAATGAAATGTTTAGGGCGCGGAGCCCTGAATATTTAAAAAGATCAAGGTGTGGAATCTTAGATCTTTAGAGTAGATCAAGGCGCAGAGTCCTCAATCTACTAAGGCACGAAGATGCATACAATATGGGTGCGGAATTCCTATTTTTCGGAAGAAAAATACCACTCATGGGAAGATCTGGGATGAATTTCCTTAATAAAATCTCATTCCTCACAATTTTGGAGTGACTTTCTAAAAATAGAAAGTCATGTCTACCATCTCAAGTATGGCTTTCCAAAAATAGTAAATCACCTCCAATCTATGGGTAATAAAGTATATTTGAAGGAAAATCACTTAACTTATCATTTATTAATCTTAGTAGTTCAATGTCATCTTAATTATCGATATTATTAATATTATTAATATTATAATTATCTTTTATGAGACTATTATATTATTATTAAAAGAGAATTATATCTCCTCAATCACTTGACACCTCTCTTCTTGATGATTCTCATGGCTCTATGTAACTCTCTCTCCCTCTCTATTTTAAATATACATTACACTCTTTTATGCACTCATCAAATAATGGCATATTCCTCTTACACTCATTAAATACATGTCATAAAATATTCCTCTTACACTCTCTTTAATGCATATGTTACACTCTCCTTAATTAAGGCATGCATACCTCTCCTTAATGGCATGATTTACTCTCTTCTAAAAGGAATACAAAGCATGCATATTACTCCTCTTTTATGACAAGAATTTGCTGCTCCTATATATGTACCTCATGTATTCTCACTTGGGGGAAGTGCATTGTGATATCAAGGGTTGGAGAGATTTGAAAAAGATTATGATAGTGAGAGACTTGGAGAGTAGCCAATTGCTTCAAAATTAATTTGAAATTCCTAAACTAAATTACTAAGTAGCTATACTTGGTGGAGCTGACCATGAGTGGTATTGGGAAGAATTTAAACTTATCTTCCTCAGCTTGCTTTGGATATCTCTCTACTGCTATATTTTGGTACTGGTTGTGAGCTCTTACAGCTTGGGGGTTCCAGGGGAGGAAGTTCTCCCTGGATATGGTTGGGTGGAAAACCGGATGGTTCAAAATGAGTTGGTAAGGATATTGGAGCTGGATCATACTCTCATCCTTTGGAGCCATATATGTACATTGCGAGGTATATCTATCAATGTTCTTGAAATTTTGGTTTCTTATTTCGTTTTGAAGTGTTGTGGAAAATTTAATTTATTGGAAATTGTTACTTTAAATTATTACAAAATTATGAACATTTAGAAAATTATTTATGAGTTAACCAACAATGAGTTAACAGTTTCATGGCAGCTATGTATGAGGATGTACATGCAACGGGATTAAACAAAGATCTATTGCAAAAGTTTTTAAGTTCAGGTTATAATGATTTTTTTGTCCATAACAGGTTTCCATGAGTTTGATGCAAATATCACATTAGCATAAATTTGATTTTTCTTTCTCCATGTACAATTGTAGATGAATTTTGCACACCAAGTGTTTGATAAAAGCATTAAATGAGATATTAGGAATTTTTCTGCTGTTGTTTTAAAGAATCGCCTTTCTGGGACTTTTTGTTGTGTTGCAGCTCAACATCAGAGGGTATCCGTGCCTTTTGTCCATGTAAACCGAAATTTGATTCCAAAAAACAGGTTTTCAGACTTCGATTCTCTGATCTGATCGATTTTGCAGATTCGTTGCTGCTTGTATGGATTGTCTATTGTTTGGTTTTGGTGATTTTTAATTTTTATTTTTTTTAATTTTATTATCTTGGATTTACTTGGTTATCTAGATTGATGATACTAACTCAGTTAATTCACTTGAAATTGTTGTTTTAAATTCTCAATTGTTGTATATTTCATGCTTGCAAAGTGTTCAAAAAAATGTGTGAATGATTATATATTGTATGCTTGCAAACTGTTTGTTAAAAGGCCTCAATGGTTGTAGCTTTTATGCACATCAATTCTTAGAGTAAATGTCTCTCATTATAGATTTTATGTACGAGAAATTTATGAATATATTATTCAATGAGATGTATCTTCCTATTCTTGCAAGTTGTTGTATAAATGAGAAAGTCAACGTTAGTAAAGTTGTTGAAATGTGAATAGATCAACGGGACAATGTTACTTTTATCATATAAATCTATCATAAAAAAAGGGTGTTGTTGTAAACAATTTTACAGTAACCAATTATGTAGGATTTAATTACTTGTGCAAGTGCGCATAATAAGTTGCCCAAGCTGCATGTATTCGTGGGTGTAGTCTTATGCTTGAGTCGCTGTAGCAAACAACTAATTGTGCCTAATTTTGGAAAGTACAATGTTTTACTTGGAACTCTTTGAAGAATAATATGTATACGATTTTTTAATAGTATCTACTCTTGCTATAACATTTGTTATACGAGTTTCATGGTTGAAGCAATGTCATTCTGCAAATAAATTTTTTTTCGTAATACTTGGGAATGAGAATTTTTAGTTGATGAATTTTGGAAAAATTGTTGAATCAATATATTTTTTGATTCCATTTCTCCATTTCATAAACATATCATGATATTTTATGATGAATGTAGGCATATACCTCCTTAAGTTACCTTGTTACAGGTAGATTAATAATCATGCCCTTATATGTGTATTTTGACTTAATAGAAGCATGATATTTTAGGTTCTTGTGGCATACTTTGTGGTTATGATGTAAAGAGTCAATAAGTGGAACCTATTTAGCATACTCTAGGAGGTCAAATAGGTTTATTATTCTGAATTCTCACACATGGAATTATGATGGAATTTATTTCTAGTCTTGCTTATAACTCACGTACAAGTATGAAAAGAGCACATGCTATCTTCTTTTAAACCTTGAGGAGAAATGTGTTTTGGAATTGGTTTTACGGGGAAGTTATCCCTGAATTCTTATGTTATATTCTTATATTAAAATAGATGAAGGAACAAAATCTTCATTATAACCAAGTTAGTCATATTATGAGTAGTTATTAATCCTGCAAAAGGTTATAACCTTTTAGGAGGTAAAATAAAAATAAAAAAAATAAAAAAATGAAGTGATAGTCTTCAACTTAACCTTAACTTATCTGCACTCTAGATGGTTGGTAAGGTGGGACCTTAGAGTGATGTTTATTCTGCATCTAAAGAAAAATATCATCTTTGTAGTAGTGTTGAAATACTGTGGTTACGATGTGATATTCAATAAAGGGAAAGCATTCCTATGACACATAGTTATGGTGCAAGTGAAATAGATCGATGCCCGAGTCAAGAACCTGTATGCACTTGAGGTATAAGATGCATGCAAAACCTTGAGGAGCAAGACATAGAATAGAGATATGGTGGTTGAGAGGGATCATGTTATACCTCTAAACATGCATCCTTAGAAGAAGCCTCAGGAAGTTGTGGAGAAACCACAAATGGAGAAGCAGAGACGAGGCAGTGTGGAGACATCCACTCAAGTAGAGACCTCCAACAAGGGTGGAGTTCGATCCAAGTGGGAACAGGGAACACATGCAACTACAACTCCAAGAGCGATGTGGAGCGATGTAGATCCTTAGTCTAAGAGATGCAGAAATTTGGGCAGGGTCCATTGAGGCATTATCCTCATGGATCATTACCTTGATATAGGGGCCCATAGTATTTAATAGCAGGAGGGTTAGTGTCAATCAGATACTTAGGAGTGTAGAGGAGTGTTGACAATAGAGTAAGAGGCTCAGTAGCAGCGTCAAGAGCAACACATCTTTCCCAGTAGGCAGTTGCAGACACAGTTGATTCAATATTTTTTTAGATGCTTCTTAGTTGTAGATGTTGTAGTAGCAACAAAAAAAATGAGAGGTGTTGCATGCAGTAAATTCCACAAGTGCAGGATAAGGGTGGTTGATAATCCATTTATTGCTTAGAGGGAGTGTTGAAAATGCAACAAGAAAGTCTCAATTTTGATTTTTCCTAAATTAAAATTAAGGAAATTTGAAATGAAACATCAACAGACAACTTGGAGGAGTTAATTGAGGTGACATGGCTCTTGTTACTCAGTTAAGAACACTCAATTCGAGTTAATGAGTTGAATTTCAATTTACTTGAGTTGATTCCTAAAAAATAGGAGCCTAACTCAGTTAATTCAAGTTAGGGACATGAAGTTCAGTTGTGTGCAATGGGTTCCTAAATTTTAGGAGCTTAGGTTGAGTTAATTTCAGTTGTAGCAATTTAATTTAGTTATGGTTAATAAACTAGTTCTAACTGTTGGAGGAAATAGTGGAAGGTCAAGTTGTGCAGTTGGAACTTCAACCACACTTAGTGATCATCTAGATAACTAATCAATCAACCTAAATCAGCGCATGCATGCAGAGAATACAAAATGCCTAGTTGTGGTGGAGTTTCCAAGGTAGTGTACAATTAATTATATACTATATTGAATGTATAGTTCATTGTATTGGTCAGGTGATCAACCCATAGGAATTGCGGAAGAAATTAGGGGGACATTCCTATTTAATAGGGGCTAATTCCTCCAGGAAATATGCAAGGAAATAGGAGCTGAAGCCAAGGCATAAATTGACTAAGTCTGGGTCAGATGTCTTAAGTGAGTAGTGAGATAGGTTGAGCACTTGTAGGGTGAGCTTAGTTGAGAAAATAAATTGTATTCCATCTCTATTTCATCTCGTTAATGACAGAAGCATTGGGGATTTCAACAGATTTCTTTCCCCAAATAAAAATACTTGTTGCATGTGTATGATTTCTTATTTCATGTTTGAAATTTTTGTTCTATATCATGAAATAATATCTACAGAATAATAGAGTAGGTTTGTGTCTTGTGATTTTGGTTAAAAATTCATGAGCAGTTGCAAATCTACAACATAATTTCCAAAAACGTATGGAGTTCACATGCAATGTTAAAGCCATGAATTCCCTTCTTGCTAGCCTACCTAAGTAAGAACTTGTCAAAGAAATGGAATGCACATTTGCCAAAACCATCTGGGACAAGAGGAGTAGCTGATACGAAGGTAACCAAAAGGTAAAGAACGCTGAACTTCAAGGCTTTAGGAAGCAATTTGAGTATTTAAGGATGCATGATGATGAAGATATTGCAAAGTATTTTTTAATAGTTGATGAAGTAGTGAACACTATAAGAGGTCTTGATGAGAAGCTAGATGAAATTGTGGTAGTTCAAAGGTAGTTCAAAAAGTGTTGAGATCTCTTCCTAAGAGGTTTAATCCTAAGGTTTCATCCATTGAAGAGTTGTCTAATCTGTACACTCTTGCTTTATATCAACTACTTAGTATACTTACTGCCTATGAGATGAGAATTTCTAATGGCAAGCCTAAAGCCAAAGAATCATCCTTTAAAGCAAAAATAAGTAAAAAAAGGGAATGATGACTCTTCTTGTGAATCAGATGAAGTATAAGCCAAATTTGTGAGTAAGCTCAAAAAAGGATCAGGTAAATACAAAGGTAAGCTACCTTATAAGTTCTTTACTTGTGGAAAAGTTGGTATCTATGCATAAAAGTTTCATGAAAAGAAGAAGAAATATAATTACCCTAGAGAAAAGTTCAAGAAAGTTCAAAAATACAGAAAGAAGGCTAAGAAGAGGGGTTTCTATGTTCAAGAAGAGAGTTCCTAGAAAAGTGAAGCCAATTACTCCTCAGATGAGGACATAAATGATGAGAGCCCAAAAGAATTTATGTTGATGAACATATAAAATATGCATGTTGAAGCCATTAATTATGATGATGAAGAGGTTGAAGTGGACCTAGAAGGAGATATGTTATGTGTACTTGAGGAAATAGAAAGGTTGAGAAAGAAAAATAAATCCCAAAAGGAGTTGTTCTGCAAGGAAAAGTTGAAGTTGTTGAACCATTTCTCCTACAAATTGAAGAAGGTAAGAAAATTCAAGATTCCTTAAATAAAAAATTGAATGATAAGATTCAAGTTTGTGAAATATTGGAAGGAGAAATCATGTTTTTGAGAAAAGAGCTAGAGAAGGCTAAAATGCAGTTAAGCTTCAATGAGTAGTTTTGTAAAGGGGTTGATAATCTAAATGAGTTATTGGTAGTGCAGAGAGTTTCTAAAGATCATAGTGGTCTTGGATTTGAGGTCGAATCAAGCTCAACAGTAGAGATAAAAGGGTAAATGATAACTGATTCTATTCTAGTAGCAAAAGAAGGGACTACGCAATAGCAAAAGGAGAATATATAGCCAAAGAATTATCAGCAGTAGGAAAGGAACCACATTGGTCAACCAAATCGAAATGCTGAGAATTCAGCCCGAAGTAGAAGACATAGTTCAAGGTATGTTGATATTTTTCTAGGATAATGTTTCACATGCAATAATTATGGCCACAGAGCAACAAATTGCAGAGTAAATCTATCCTACAGGAAACTCAGATCTAGAAGAAGTTTTCAGCAGAGGAAACAAATACCCAAGTACAATAATTAATTTTCTCCTTTGAACTATATGGTTCAATGTTTTAAGTGTAATTTTTTTTGGCATATAGTAGTTAATTGCAGACTTAACGAGAAGAGACATGAACTAGTTATTGAGAATATTTAACAAAACACCAAGGTCTGGAAAGAAAAGGAGAAAACAGAGCAATGTGATATTGCTTTGTATGCTCAAAATGAAGGGAGTCATTGGTATGTGGATAGTGGTTGTTTTAGGAACATGTTAGGGGACATGAGCAAGTTATTTACATGGAAACCAGTGGACAAGGGTAATGTAACTTTTGGAAATAATGCTCCAACAAAAATTATTGGAAAAGGAGTGGTCAGACTATAAAATGGAAAATGTAAAGCCAAGAATGTTCTATAAGTCGATGGGTTGAAGAATAACCTGCTTAGTGTGTCACGAATGTGTGATCAAGGCTATGATTTGATTTTTAAAGATAAAAATTTTCAAATCAATTGTACATGCACATGTGAGATGGTCGTTGAAGTTGTGAGAACATAAATAATGTATATGTGCTCAAAGAGAAAATAGAGAGGTGTTTCATATCAAATATTGATGAGAGTTGGTTGTGACATAGAAGACTTGGAAATCTAAACTTTTATTAGATAGTCAAATAGATCACGAAGAATGTTGTCAAGGATTTACCCAGGCTCTCAAAACCATAGAATACAATTTTCAAATATTTCCAATTGGGCAAGAAAACTCAAGTTCCATTCAAGGCAAAGGAGAACTCATCATCAAATCCTTTGTAGCTAGTACACATGGATCTTTGTGGACCATCAAGAAGGTAATCACCCATAAGTAAATTATATTTTATGCTAATAATTGATGATTTTAACAGGATGACGTGGGTTTCCTTCCTTAGAGAGAAATATGAAGCTTTTGATAAGTTTACAGAGTTCAAAGATAATTGGCTGAAAATGAAACTAATTGCAAAATCAAGAGCATAATATTTGACAATGGAGGTGAGTTTACCTCAAAATAATTTGATGGATTTTGAAAGAATAATGAAATCAAAAGTAAGTTCACAATAGTAGAGACTCCACAAAAAAATGGTGTAGTAGAAATAGAAAATAGATCGGTGCAACAATTAGCTAGAGCCATGATGGACGAAAGAAAAGTACAATAAAGAGTTTTGGAAGAAGTTATTCATATAGTAGTGGTTATTCCCAACAAATATCATTTTATACCAAATAGTGACAAAACTCCCTATGAGCTTTGGTATGGTAAACCTGTAATTGTTAAGCACTTCAGAGTTTTTGGTAGCAAATGTTACATCAAGAGAAATGATGACAAGATGGGTAAGTTTGTTGCAAGAAGATGAAGGCATTTTCTTGGATATTCACATAACAACAAAGGATATAGATGTTATACCAAGAAAACCAAGAGGATTGTTTAGTGTATTGATGTCAAAGTTAATGAATACTTTGAGCCTGAAGAGAAACAACTAGTGAATACAGGCCCTAATGAACTAGACTGCAATGATGAGGAGCATATTGGGTCACCTGCAGAAGAAGACAGAGAAGAGCCCTCTAGTCCTCAAACCAAATATCCTTCAAGGTATGTGAAAAATTTCCCCTAGATGATTGGATTATCGGTGATTTAACTATAAGTGTTTAGAAAAGAAGAAAGCTGCTTAATCCCCCTATGCAAGCATATTTTTCCCTACTATCCATGGAGAAACCAAAGGATGATGAACGAGCCAACCAAGATAAAAATTGGTTAAAAGCTATGCATGAAGAATTGGACCAAATAGAGAAAAATAAGACACGTGACCTTGTTCCATACATGCAAACAAGAATGTTATTGGCATGAAGTGGGTTTTTAGGAATAAATTGAATGATCGTGGAGAAGTGGTAAGAAATAAGGAAAGGTTGGTATGCAAAGGTTATGCTCAAATAGAAGGTCTATATTTTGATGAAACTTTTTCTCTTATTGCTAGATTAGAGGCAATAAGAATATTTCTGGAATTTTCTTGTTTCAAGAAATTCAAAATATATCAAATGGATGTCAAATTTCCCTTTCTCAATGGAGAGTTATAGTAAGAAGTTTACATAGAGTAGCCAGAAGGTTTTCAGCTGACAGAGAAACCAGATTATGTTTTCATACTTAAGAAGGCCTTGTATGGTCTCAAGAAAGCCCCCAGATCTTGGTATTCTAGGCTACATAGCTACATACTCAAGTTTGGATTCAAAAGAGGTTCAACTAATAGTAATTTGTATGTCAAAGCAAAGGATGACAAACTCATAGTGGCGGTTTTATATGTTGATGATATTATTTTTTCCAGTGATTCAAAATTTCTAACCAATCAATTTGAAATTGATATGAAGGTTGATTTTGAGATGTTTATGTTTGTAGAACTTTCTTATTTCCTTGGATTGTATATTGCACAGTCTCCCAAAGGATTTTTTTATCTCTTGAAGAAAATATCTCAAAGAAGTGTTGAAGAAATTTGGCATGGAAGAATTATCTTTATTGAGTACACCAATGGTTATATGTTGTAAACTTAGCAATACTGATGAGTCACTAGAATTGGACCAAAATTTATACAGATCCATCATTGGAAGCTTATTATATTTGACCGCTTCAAGACTAGACATTATGCAGGGTGCTGGAATTGTTGGAATATTGCAAGAAACTCCCGAACATAGCCATCATACTAGCAGCCAAGAGGATTCTCAGATATCTTATACCAACAATGGAGTATGGACTGTGGTACCCCAAAGATAAAGATTTTTCATTAATTGTTTATACTGATGTTGATTGGGCAGGTGATGTAGATGATTGAAAGAGAACTAGTGGTGGTGCTTTCTTTCTTAGAGAATGCCAATTTTCATGTTTGAGAATGAAGAAAGCTTCCATTTTCTTATCTATATGTGGAACAAAATATATTGAAAAAAATTCTTGTTGCACTCAACTATTGTGGATGAAGAAGACCTTACAAGATGTACACGTGTTTTATGAGAATCCTCTACCAATTATTTGTGACAAAACAAGTGCAATCAAAATGTCCAAGAATCTTGTTTTTCACTCCAAGACAAGGCATATTCCAATCAAGTATCGTTTCATCAGAGAGCAAGTTTCCCACTAGATTTTGAAGCTGGAATATGTCACTACAAAAGAGTAGGTTGTTGATATTTTCAACAAGCCACTTCCTAGAAAACAGTGAGCATTTAAGGAAAATATTGGGAGTTGTTCCTCTTGCCTCCCTCCACTAGATCTTCCTTCAAGAGTAATAAAGGAAATTGTTACATATTAAACATATCAAGATAAATATGCCAGGTCCACAAGATCAACAAGACAAAATAATATTGTCGACATGGGAAGTATGTTGATAGGGGGAGTATGTTGGTGTATTTTCCATTGATTTCAAAGGGGGATAGGTACTTGGTACAAGAGTAAAGAGAGGTGTTAGTGATAAAAAAACAGCAAGAGCAAAAACAAGAAAGAACAACAACAACACCACAAAAACAAAAGCAGCTAAGCATAAGAGAAGTACATCTCAAGGGGAGAAGCATTCAAAGGAAACTATTATAGTTGATATGACATGATGATGATTTTTTGTTTGATATTGGTGTTTACATTAGTGCTAAAGGGGGATAATGTTGTCAAAATATGTCAAAGGGTGCCTTGAAAGATCAAGTTTTAGGCACAGGAAGAAGAATGAAGACACACACAAGTGGAAAATGGTACAATGCCTTTGAAGGGATTTCTAGTACAACATATCACATCAAGAGTAGATGAATCCCACCTAGATGGAAATATCTCTGAAAAATATTTCTAGTGGTATGCAAAATTCTCAAAATGACCTTATAGAGCCAGTGAAATTTGTAGGACCCCCAAGTGAAAGTTTTCACAATTAAGGAGGTTGGAGACCCTTTTGGCACGTAGTTAAGTTTGGAAAAGGTGCCAAACTGAATGAGAAATATGGAGGAGATTCCTTTGAAATCACCAGGGGTATGTCGACATACAACACAATAGCAGAGAGTGTGATTATTGGTCGTAGGTGGAGCCCCCATTACAACACATCCTGGTGGAGGCAACAAGGTGGTAAAATTAAATTTCCATGATCCCGGGTCTAGGTTAGAGTCTTAAAATCACTGACGCTACCAAACTAGGAATCTCAACCATAACTACTTTGCACAGCAGAAAATATAAAGTAGTAAATCACATATGCACAAGTATACACAATTAAGAAAAAAAAATGTACAATAATGTGCGACCAAATATTTGTTATATTAAACCAATATGAATAATACAACAACCTAAGATATACAAGATACAATGAAAAAATTCATGTTGATTAGAATCAATGTCGTATCTTGTCCTGCTAGTCCTTCGCTTCCGTATTTCTCACTAGTTTCCCCTTAGTCCTTCAGAGGACAACACATCAAGACTCCAGGAGGGCTGCCACCTAACACTGTTGCAAGTCATTTCTTCTTGGTGTACATGGGCTGATCCAATCTTCTCTCTAGGCTCCCCACTTCCCTAGCTCCAATCCACCATGCTAGAAGTCACTTTCTTCCATCAAAGTGTTGCACTTTCAACATCAATATTCACCCAACCTTCATCTCTTCTTCGTCACTTCAAGATAGCTTGTATAGGGTTACTTTGGGTAGCCAACATGCTTCCCTCCACCAAAACAATGGAACCCATTAATTCACTGCAAGCTATCCTCCTATGAAGGCTCCCGACCACCAAATCAAGCCTCCAAATTGGCTCCCACAGACTGCTCAACAAACATATCCAAAACTGACCCAAAAATTGGATCCAACACCTACAAACATTCACCAAAACCACATACCTCTGTCCTCTGTTTGAATTCTTCTCCACTACTACAACCTAGGCCTAGTTAGGGCACAAAACTTAGTCCCTAACAACCCTGAATTCTACCAAGAATTTCTCTTTAGGAGTGTGGATTCCTTTCTTTGAGGGGATGAGACCCCTTGTTGTGATGTTGGGTTGTTCTAGTCCTCACAACCTCCTTGTTCTACCCTTAATTCCCTGTGGCATGCTACAAAAATCCTCCATAGGCCTGCGACAACTTTGTTATGGATCTGCCTACCCTTAAACGGCCCTCAAAAAATCCCTTCTTGTTGCGGCCCTTTAGCAAGCCTCCTCAACCCTCTCTCCAGAAAATCGGTCACTTGAAATGGACTTCAAACATCCCTCCAAACCCACGTTGGTTTTCCTTCCTTGCTGTGGCCTAGAACATAAGTATCTCCCTCTCCAATGAGCTTCTAAGTTGTGATGTGTTGCACAAATGGATGAGGAAATGTCCTCCACAACACCTTCTATTTATACAACAATATAAGGGCTCCTCCAATGTCATATAAGGGATTTTACAACCATCTCATGGCTTATTATCATTAAGCCGACCTAGACATACATGTGCAAAACCCAACAATTAACTTCAAAAATTAATATCTCCATTTATACAACTCGGAATTAGATGATTCTCATTGCGTTAGATTCATCTCGCCGAGGTTTATCATCCTCATCCATCACATGTAGAAATTTTCTAATGGGTTTGGCCCAAATATCGATGGGTGGAAAACCCCTACCTTGGGTTCCAAGCCCACAAGTGTCTCTTGTGGCGCTTTGTCCTCCAATCCTCGAACCCTAAGGATTGGAGTACCTCCAAAGCTACTAAAAAATAAACACTCCCTATTAGCGAGGGAGGTATTTCCAAGAATAGGAAGTAACTCATCATCATCATCACTACTCATAACAATGGCCCAAATGTTTATGCTCACTACTGTAGAAATCCATGAAGTATGAAGTACACCTCTCTTAGAAGTGTCGTTTTCATTGGAAGCATACTACTTCTTCTTCTTCTCCTGTATCGCTTTCTAATATCTCCATGATTCCTTCTTGGTAGTTGTAGGAGCACTCTTGCTCCCCACTAACCACACACTCTTCTTGGGCTAAAATTTTTCCCTTTGAACCTACAATATCCTGCTAGAACTCAACTCCCTATGAGCTTTTGGAAAATGGAACTTCTTTTTTGGAACCTGTACTTGCCCCTCTGAAGCCTACACCTGTACCTTCTTCTCTAGAACATGCACCTGCTCCACCTAATTCTTCTTCTTTCCATGATCCTTATGCTTGCTTGTCAACCTGTAGAGACCATGCTCTCTAACTCCAAGCACAATCTCGTCGAAGCTAGAGCCTCTAGGTCTGAGTCTTGCCTTCCTACCTTGGAATAATACCTCAAACCCCTTATTCTAAATTATCAAGACATAAATCAAACTATAACTGAGTCTTAGTACAAACAATACATCCTCGACCCGCATCACGCGTTCTGCCTCCATCTTGAATGGAACAACACCCGATCCTCAGATCTCCTACTGACTCTTGTTGCCCGAAACCATGACCAACTTCGAGTCCCATTTAGCTAGAATCTCAAAAACCTCCTGTGACCCTATGATATGCTTCGTCGCATCACTTTCCACGTACCATCCATCCTCATTGATAGTACCTTATGAGAAATGATAGATAATAGAAAATTCCTCCTCCTCCAATCTCCTGGTGAGATCATCTATCTCAGCTGAAGTGGCAACACTAACGAGCTGCTTTTCTTTCCTCTTCTCATCATCTCCCTTTTTCTTCATTGGAAATCTCGATGAAAAATGACCCATCTAAACAAAATTTAAACACTTGACTTTACTCAAGTCCTTCTTCTACTTACCCTTCATTCGTTCTGAAAGTTCCATGTCCTCATCTTCCCTCTTCGTTGGATGAAGATACTCGTCTTGCAACTCTTCTTGAATGAAGTTTTCCCACAACCTATTTCAATATGGAAACTTCTCTCTAGCAACGATCCCTTTAATGAAGGGCTTCCATTCCTTGGTTAATCCTTTCAAGGAAATCCTCACCATATGAGTATCTGAAATAGTCACACCGACGACAACAAGCTCATCTCCAACCTTAGGCAATCTCGTTAGATACGAAGTCACTCCTTCACCCTTTATCATCTTGGTTGACTTCAAATTATCTTCCAATACCAAACCCGGTTCTTGTTCTTATTCTGGAACAAATTTTTAAGATCTATCCACATTTCATGTGCAATGTTCTTCCTGGACAAATGAGGTATTACGGTATCCTTCACACCATCTAGGATGATCAATCTCACCCTTGTATCCAAATATTTGTACACTTCCATCTCCTTTCAGTCAGTTGGCTTCTTGATGGCTTTCTCTGTGAACTCCCAAATCCTATTGACCTACAAGACCAACTTGATCTTTTCCCTTTCATGGACTATAGTTGGAAAACCCCTCCAACCCATCCTCATATCGGATACCTGTCCGCAACTTAGACATTTTCACCTACAATGTGACCAAATCCCTATTAAGTTTTACTTTTTTGTGCACAACTATAATTTACTGACTTCAAAAGTAGCTCAGACACACTCTGATACCATGTTGAATTTCCACGATATTGGGTCTATGTTAGAGTCTCAAAATCACTGATGCTACCAAACCAAGAATCTCAACTAGAACTATGTTGCACAACAGAAAACATAAAGCACTAATTCTCATCTGCACAAGTATACCAAATTTTTAACAAAATTGTACAATAATGTACAACCCAATCTTCATAATATTAAAAAAATTTGAATAAGACAAAAATCTATGGTATACAAGATACAATGAAAAACATGCTGATTAGACTCAATGTTGTATCTTGTCCTTTCGGTCTTTCGCTTCCGTACTGCTCTCTAGTTGCCCCTTAGTCCTTCAAAGGAAAATAAATCGGGATTCGAGGAGTGCTGCCACATAACACTGCTGCAAGTCACTTATGATTGGTGTACATGGGCTGATGCAATCTTCTCTCTAGGATGGCCTCTTCTCGAGCTCCAATCTTCCTAGCTAGCAGTCACTTTTTTCCATCAAAGTGTTGCACTTTCACCACCAATATTCACCCAACCTTCAGCTCTTCGTTGTCACTTCAAGATTACTTGTCTAGAGTTATTTTGGGTAGCCAACACCCTTCCCTCCACCAGACCAATGGCACCCAATACTTCACTGCAAGATATTCTCCTATGAAGGCTCTCAATCATCCAATTAAGCCTCCAAATTGGCTCCCACATGCTGCTCAACAAAAAGATCCAAAACTGGCCCAAAACTTGGATCGAACACCTACAAACATTCACCAAAAACACATACCTATATCCTCTATTTGAAGTATGCTCCACTGCTACAACCTAGTCCTAGTTAGGGCACAAAAATTAGTCCCTAACAACCCTCAAATTATACACATAATTTCTCTTTAGGAGTGAAACAACCCTTATTTGTGGGGATGAGACCCCTTGGTGTGATTTTGGGTTGTTCTATCTTTCACAGCCTCCTCGGCCTGCCCTTAATTCCCTACAAAATGCTACAAAAATCCTCCACAAGCATGTGACAACCTTGTTATGGGTCTTCCTACCCTAAAATGACCCTCAAACAATCCCTTCTTCTTGCGTCCCTCTAGAAAGGATCATAAACCTTGTTATAGACCATTTTTTCACATACAATCAAAGTGAGCCTCCTAATGGGATAAATCAACATCCTATTCCATTTTTCATCATCTTGCACAAATCCCTAAGAATATACCTTTCATCCCTCATAATTTCAACCCTAAAATTCCCTATGTGAGCCAGTTTGAGGACCAACGCTCCATGAAATCCTACTGGGGAGAATTCTCCTACATGTTCCTCCATTGTGGCCAGTGTTGGTCACCAGCAGGTTGCCCTCCTTTGCACCCGTGTTGGTTCTAGAATTCCAGGAGAATGATCGAGATTCTAGAACCTTCACCTTCTAGGAGTTTCTAGAATTTGTTTCAATTACTTACTTTGGATTGACATTCGAATCCTATCCTACCCTACTTTAGATTTTTCACCACTTATCCTTTAATCATATCCCTCCATCAAAGGTGGATCTAAAGCCTTAGAATGGTAATTGGATAAGAACTCCTAACTTACCCCTCTCTCCTATATATTTACCCTCTTGCCTATGAAAAGGTTAGTGAATGAATGGTTGTATTTTGAGAGTGATTCTTCCCGTATGCTACTACAGTAAGTAGTTATCATCTCATGCATAGGGTGACTAGAGGTGCATATTGTGACAAGGAAAGGACGGGTTAACAACTTGGAGGAGCTCTTCTATAAGATATTACCACTTATGGTTTTAATATCCTTCCATTTATACTATATGTGATGTCGTTATTTCACTTATTTCAATACCACGTTGATCTATTGAATAGAGTATTTAGATGATAACGCATACATCTTGTAGTTTATTGGCTTGTGTTATCTGACTGTGCAAGATCTATTTTTGGTGATTAAAGCTAGAATTGGATCTTCCAAGCTAAAAAAGGAGTGGAGCGTGTGACAGCTTTGAGGTAGGCCTCACTACATCATCTATTTACTCTAAGGAAAATCATTGAGTTCCTTGTCTCTTTTTTGTTCTAGGTTGACCACAAAACCTAGGGGAGATACCTTTGTCTGCAATTGTAAATCTCGTATAAAAAATTGGCGACCATACTGGGGAACGAAGTATTCCCTTGGTGGTTTTCCTTGTACTTTTTGTTTGATTACCTCCATGATAGACCTTCTTTGCATCATCCAACCAAGAACATACCTAGGAAGTGGCTTCATTCAACCTTTTTTGCAATTTTTGTGCCGAAAAATTCTTTCCCAGGCCCAACACTCTCTTAGTGCCTCTGACAGAGTGTTGCACCTCACCCTGATCCACTTTGTCCCAATGTTGAAAATCACTGGTGCCATATCTTCACTAGCGTTGGTCCATGTTTTTGCACAAGTTTTTCCTTAGTTTTTGAGCCTCTCTTTCATCACCTTGGTTCTAGCTGAGTTTCCTTGAGTCTTCAGTGTCTTGTGTTCTCTCTAAAACCCCTATTCAGTTTTCATTTGTGTTTTTTTTGTATTTTATAAGAACTGGTTTCTATTTTTCTTTGTTCTTATCGTTGGGTCACTTACAAACTTGTTTTGTTTGATTGTTGATCGCTTGGATGAATTGTTGTTTGAGTCCTGATTTTGAAAAGTGTAATTGAATCAACAATTGAACATTTTTTTTTTTCCATTTTTAAAATTAAGTGTGGTGAAAAGAAAAAAAATTCATTTGGAATTTAGGTTTTTGCATGTGCATTAGATAAGGAACAATTGCATCGAAAGGGAAATTATATATTGCATATTTTTTGTTGCATATTCTGTGTTTCGTCTTGATTGTTTGTACCCTTCCTTGGCTATATTTTCATTTAAAGAGAAAAGATTCCTATTTCCTCATGCTATATTTTCATTTTAGGGTATTCAGGGGACATTTTTGGTGAGCCCCAAAATTGAAACTTAATCAAAGATAAACAGTAAAATTTATTGAATCAACCTAAGGATCATTTGTAACATTAACGTAAACATTTAGAGGTCTAGGCTAGAGACGTGTTCCAACGTCGTTAAACGTAGGAGTTGTCGTTGTTTTCTAGCGTTGCATCTCGGTGGGGAAATCTGTTCCACGTACGTAAGTGTATAGGATTGTTCTCCACGTACCTTCGGGTATATCGGATGGCGTTCCATGCATAAAAAATATATGGGAATTCTCTCATTGAACGATTATGAATTAGACATCACTACTATGGATTGTACTCCTATGTACCGTCAAGTATATTTTTGGAGTCCCCTATAGTTTTCTATCTTCACCATAGCTAACCGAGTTGGCCGCCTTGTATACCGTGATACATTGAACACAACATTCGGGGAGATTTGCTGCACGTACATTAAGTCCTTGGTTCGCCAAGGTGTATATTGGAGTTCACGGTTGCTTGGTAAACCTTTATACCTATTTTTACCCCTTTGTTTTATTTGTGTCTTTAATTTATAAAATTAATTTATTGATCGTGGAACAACATCCTCACCGTGGAATAACTCCTTAGTGGATGTTATGTTGAGACTAATGGAAACATTTCCTGAGTCTACCAATCAAGGAAACCCCTCTGATGGGAATCCTATTCCTTTTCCTCATTTGAAAATATTGGTTCTCCTTATATGGAAACGTTGTCCCTTCCCAGATTTACCATTCCAGTTTGGTTGTTTTCGACCCCTATTGTTTCAAATGTCCAAACTACTTCTACACCAAGTTCTCCTCCAATTGAACAACATCAACCTCATGTTGATCCTAAATTTTACCCTTTTCCTTCTTCACATGTTGTTTCTTCATCCATTTCTTCCTCCTCGCCTCGTGAAAGTATTGATTCTAGTAACTAGGAAGTTAAAAAGAATAATAAAAGGATGAAGAAGAAGAGGCAAAAGAATCAAGGGGGAAACCAAGCAACTATTTCTACCAATGCAACTAGTATGGAGAAATCTTCCAATCATCCTTGTAAAGCTAAATTCCCTTTCAGGTTATGTAAGGGTGACCACTTTCTTAGAGATAGTCCTGGTATTCCCAAGGTATTAGAAGTGTGGTCTACATGATCACATCGGCCTTTGTTGTTAGCTTCTGGAGATCATGATGGTAACAAACCTTCGACTAATGATAGTAAGGTCCATGGGAAAAAGGGTAAAATCAAATTTCCCTGTAAGTTATGTGAAGGGAATCATCCTATTCACCTTTTTTTTTTTACATGGATAAAGCCTCAAAAGCGTTGGAAAACCTTACAACTTCTCATCCATGAATTCTATATGTGTTGTGGAGGTAAATCCCCTCTGCGGACAGAGGCGATCCCTACTAGCCTAGACCAGGTCTAACAACAATCGTTCACGCTATAGTGCAGGTTCCTAATTTCAAATAAACCAACTAGCGATGAAGGCTTACCTGGAATCCAATGCTGTCGCTCGTAGAGGTAGCGCTCCCGTTTCTTACCTCTGGCAGATCACAATCCTCACGATCTCCATGATCGGACACCTGCACACGCAATAAACAAAACAAACACAAGCATAAAATCCAGTGCATACAACTATATGTCAGTCAGAGAAGACATATTTCATGATCATCATCAAGAACAAGAGTGGAACCATAACCAATAGTCGCTTATCGTTAATTAATCAAAAGAAGAATACAACCATAGATCTGACGCTGAATTCTCCTTCAGAGGGTCGTCAGCGGAACGTGTCTCGATAAAGCTTGTCAGGGATGGGACAAGCCTCTCTCTCCAGATGTGTCGACAATGATCTCGTTGCTTGGATTTGGCCTTAAGGGAATGGATCAAAGCTCTTGCAGCATTAGGCTCTTGGGAACTTGGAGACTAGCTTGCAAATGAGATGAGAAAGCTTTTATAGATGGAGGAAGGGGAGTTGGGATCCCTATAATCATGGGATTGGCCCTATTCTCAAGGAAGCTTCCATGAGAGGTGGCAGACCACTTCCTCTACATGAAGATCCGGAGCCAAACCTCCCAATTCAAATTAGATACCAGTTTCTGGATCAGTTAGGACGAAACTTCCACCATTTATTTTAAAAAAACACTCCTTAAAATGGCTGGCACGAGTGCAACTTTGGGACAGAGCACCAATTGGCGCGCCCTCTTTGAAGGATTTCCCCCATTGGCGCGGGTAATGAACTGGCTACCCGCGCCAATGCAAAAATGGGTGTTTTTAGGGTTTTTCACAAGGAGTTGTCTTCAGGGCAATGAGAGTACATGTTTAGGGGAATGCCATGAAAGTGTTTTCAAGTTATGTCACTGCTCACAGGTCATATAATGAGCCCTCCAATTGTGCGGGATGGGGAATTGCAGGGACGGTGAAAAATTGCTGTGGAACAGATGCCCCCTAAAGCATGAGGCTCGAGAGAGAGAGAGGGGTGAAATTCTTTACGAGAACGTGTATAACTGAAAACACCGCCGTCTGAAAACCTGCGTAGAGAAGTACAAATGATATCTCAAATACATGATTTATGTGGTATGGGCACAACCATCCATAATAGAGTATACAATAATCCAGATCCAAGGCATGGACGCAACCATCCAGTGAGGATCGATAAATAGAATCAGGTATGGTCGCAGCCATCCAATCAGTGAGTCATGTAACTAATCATGATAATCCACAAAATTGCAGCCTGGATCATAACAAACAGGAATCCAAGGTCTTGCGCTCCATCTCGACCCGAACAAAGTACAAGTCCAAGCATGTGAATGTGTGAGCTGAAGTCGAACATGCAAGAACATCGCCTGATTACCAGCCAATGATGAAAGCTGTTAACAGATGTGAGAGGTACCACCATTAATGCCAATGGTACTCAAGGTACTACAGGTACAATCTACGGCATGTGAACAATGAGCTGACGTCGAACACCCGCATAATCACTCGATCAGAGTTCAATGATGAAAACCTCACGTCGAATGCGAAGAATCCGCCATTGAGGCATGCAAGCACCAAGGTACCAGAAGGGAGTCTCTAGATCAGCTTCCTAGATAATGAGTTGAAGTCGACAGGAAGTGACCTTGATCGAAGGTGGGCCATAGTGTTTCCCACATCATCAAAATGAGACAGAGGAACATAATGTTTTTGTGAATTAAGATCAGATGAGAATCAGAGGAAGTTTGAAATCTGCAGAGGTCAACTTCTCTTGAACATATCGGCGGCACGACAGTGAGTTTGGCAGTATTTGACATCAACGGATCAAAGGTCATGATGACGGGACAAAGAGCAGATGAGAGGTCAAAAGGGATCACCCAAACCCATGGAGGCAAGTGGAAAACGAGATGAGATGTCCCAAACTCGACACGAATGCAGACAAGTGCCATGTTCAAGAGCGACATACTGCCGACACAACAATGATGTTGGTTCCATTTTTCCCCACCATCCTGGCGAGTACCTCTTTATTTTTACACAAGCTTGAAGAGGATACCATATGCTTGTCATATAAATCCGTCCTTCGGACGAATCCATCCTAGTACATTTAACGATCCATAGGAAGGAGGAACTCGGATACCATCATTACGACTGAATCCAATGTCATTTAGGTTTAACGAGTCTGACAAAGGGAGAACTCGACGTATTTTCATATTTAGAGAGTTTGAAAAGACAGCGGAAAATTAAACTCCAACAGTCCCTTTTCGTAAATAGTTCCTCAGATCCGAAAAGGTAGAAAAATATGTCTGAGAAAACCTCCTAGTCGTGATAGGTTAGGGTATTCCTTTTTCATAAATAATCTATCCCAGCCCGAAAAAGGGGTAAACGTATACTGGGTAGATGTCATTTCGCAGCCACTTTAACGAGATCGAAACGACAAGGGACACAATCTTTTCATGTTTAGGGAGTCAGAAAAGAGCTGAAATTTGACTCCTCCTGGAGGAACGAGTGGTATAAAGGGTAGCAATTGGTTCCGGTAATGGTGGAACTGCTCTGAAAAAATAAAGGTTAAGAGGCTGGCTAACAATACCACTCATCGCAACGGTTCCTCAGGGTCGGGTAAAACAACCAAGTGAAGGCATATGATCGGCCAAGCAGATAGTGACGATGGAGTGAGAAAACCAAGGCTCATCTGGCAAAAACAGGCTGATAAAATGGCAATCACAAGAGGTAAATGGGAATGGTTTCATTTTTACACAAGCTTGAAACAAAGATAAACTATGCTTGAAACCGGTTTCATTTTTACACAAGCTTGAAACGGAAATAAACTATTCTTGAAAAAGTAAGCATGCCCCTAGCATGGTGACTCAATTTGAGGTACATGCCCCCCAAGCTTCAATCCATATGAAAGGCAGATGGAGGGAAGGTTCAAGTTACGAGATCAAGAGACAAACTCAACTGGGATTTTACGAGATCTTATCAAAGACTCGAATTGAACGGGAACGTGTTTCATTATTTTAACGAGGTTGACACATTAAAAGAACTATCCTCAGGACACCTTGTTTCATGGTTTAAGGAGCTTGGCACAAGACAAGGAACTCTGCTCCGACGACCTTGTTTCATTTTTTAAGGATCTTGACACAGGAAAAGAACCATGCTCCAAAAAGACCCGGTTTCATTTTTTAAGGAGCTTGACACAAGAAAATGAACTCTGCTCCGAAAACCTTGTTTCATTTTTTAAGGAGCTTGACACAAGAAAAGAACTATGCTTCGACAACCTTGTTTCATTTTTTAAGGAGCTTGACACAAGACAAGGAACTCTGCTCCAACCAGACCTGGTTTCATTTTTTAAGGAGCTTGACACAGGAAAACGAACTATGCTCCGACCAGCTTGTTTCATTTTTTAAGGAGCTTGACACAAGAAAACGAACTATGCTCCGACCGACCTCATCATAATGAACAAGAAGTCATCGCTTCCAAGATTTCCACTCCCGATGGAAGGAAAACATCTCGGAAATCAGGACCCAATGCCCCCAACACACTATGCATGACGGCATCATCATTGAGTACAGGCACGGGGTAGGTAGCCACATAGTTGACCTGCAGTGGGGAAGATACAACAGGTGGATAAAAACCAGGAAGGGATGATGGCGGGCCAGCTGCCATATCAGGACCAAAGAACAAAAGCTGATCAATGGTAACGATCCGTCCTTCATGTGGAAAACAGACCACACGAAAAAGGGAGGAGACAAGCGCTCCCATGGCATAGGTGTAATCACGCCCCAAAAGAAGATTGAAATCTAAGGGGCCTGGAATAACCATCACGTCCATATGGACGATTTTACCTCCCAAAGTAACAGGTAACCTTGGAAGGATCCTTAACGGCTGACTCGTTCTTTTGTTGAACGTCAACAGATTCTGTGTAACAGGCGCAAGCGGCGGCGAACCGAAATCTTGCCAAGTAGTTGAGGATAAAACACTAACAGATGCGCCTTCATCTATAATGGTGCTGGGTACGACCAGATCAAAAGCCTGTACTGTGATCTCGAAAGGCACATAAGACGGAAGGCGGTATCCTGCAAATCGACTCCAATCAAAGGAAGCGACCAAACTACTTGGAGGGGCTACCATCGAACCAAGATGGTCTTCCCCTGGTGTTATGATAGAAGAAGGAGCATCCTCCATGACCTCCATCTCGAAGGCGGGAGGGATATCCTCCAGAACCTCCATCACGGGAGGCGGAGGAGCAGCTTCTTGAGGTATAGGGATAGGAGAATATTTTTCCAAGTCCAAGGAATCTGAAGAAACCAGAAAGACATGGGGGGTGTGAGGTCCACTCTCAACGGAAAAGACCTGGTGTACCGTAGACGAGGCCAGCTCAACCGATCCCACGACCAATGGTTGGTCGGGAACGGATTCCTGAATTTGAATTTCCGAAGGAGCGGGATTGACCAAGGATGACTCTTGACCAATCGGGGCATCAACTGGTGGAAGACTCAAAGAAAGCTGTTTGTAACCAGCCAGAAGGCACGGTGCAGAAACATTCGAGTTGTCCAAAACTCTCTTGGCTTCATCCATATACGGACAAAGGTGAATGGCATGGTGCCCTTCACACAACTTACAGGGATTGGTAATATTACCCTGCTTCTTAGGAGCCTTACCAACACCAGTTGAAGTCGTGCCCCCAACTTGACTCCCAGAAGCCAAAGGCAACGGCGGGCGACCATTGGACCATGCTTCAAGCACCTTGGGAATGCCAGTGCAATCTCGAAGAAGATGGTCTCTCGTGCACAACACGCAAGGGAACCTGACTTTCCGCGGAGGGTTGGAAGGTTTATCAAGAGGAGATGTTTTAGAAGCAGTAGCTGCAGATTTAGCCTCTCTCTTATCGACCTTCTTCTTCTTTGTCTTCTTCTTCTTCTTCTTAGCCACCTGGTTACTCGAATCTAGACTTTCACCAGGTGAAGTAGAAGAGGAGGACGCAAAAACAGGCGAAGAAGGGGAGAGGTCCACCTTAGAATCAACATGATGTTGTTCAGGCGGAGGAACTGATTGAACAGTAGCCAAGACATTCGGGACCACAGAGGTTGAAAACAACCAAACAGGCAACCCAACAGTTAACCTAGGAAGGGACAATGTTGCCATATAAGGAGCGCCAACATTTCCAAAAGGAGTAAAATGACCAGGATTCCCATCGGAGGGGATTCCTTGGTTGGTGAACTCCGGAAAAGTTGCCATCAGAAACAACACCCTAAGGAAACTAACTTTAACCAGGAATATTTCGTGGGCAGTTAATTTTTATGACATTGAAACAAAACTCTGCTGTTTCATCTTTTAAGAGTCGAGAAATAGGCAAAAGGTGACTCTATCACTTTCAGATTGGAAACAAGTGTGAAAGGACAAGCGCTTGATGATATTTTCAAATTTAAAGAGTCAGAAAAGATCAAAATAACTACTCAGGAATGCTAGGCAAAGGGTGTACCAAATAACCGTGAACTGCAATATACACCTTGGTTTCAAAAATTAAAGAGAAATCAACCAAGGACTTAACTTACGTGCAGGAAATCTCCCCGAATGCTGTGTCTGGTGTATCACGGATATAGGGTGGCAGACTCGGCTTCCTATGGATAAAGGATAGAAACCTAGTGGGATCTTGCTTTATATACTCGATGGTACGGGGAGCACAAGTCCGTACTAGTGCTGTCTAAAGCCAAGAGGCGAACGACAACTACTAGGTTTAAAGACGCCAGAACATGTGTCTAGCCTAGACCACTAAATGTGTTTCGTTAGATTTCAATGCTGCCTTAGTGTAAATTGAGTAAATTTTAATGTTTATCTTCAATTACGTTTAAGTTTTCAGGACCTAGCTAGTGTGATGTCACAAAATCTCCTAAATGCACACTATATGCCACAGTATATCATTTCATTCGATGAAATCTAATTATGAGAGAGTTGAGAGATTTTCACACAAACAAAATGATCAGAAAACAACCAACAAAGCCTCTAATGCAGCTAATGTAACCAAAATTTTTTCTCTCAAAGTCACTAATCACTAATAACACCGAAAAGATTTTAATTTGCACTAACTGATCAAAAGCAAAAGAGATTTTTTTTAATATTTTCAATGTTTAATAGCAATAAGCACTAAACAAAATGAAAACTAATGAAGAGAAATTTGAGATGCGATAGTAAGAGAGAAAAAATGAGCAAATCACTCAATGACAAACACGCAATCAGACCTCAAATTGACAAAATAGTCCCTCAAAACCAAAAGAATCCCAAAGACTCAAATGGACCATGTAATCTAGGCCCAAACGAGGCAAAGCGAAATTCGAATGAAGAAGAGAAAAAACACTCAAATAACATAATAAAGTGATAAACAATTGCTAAAAGAATGTAAAGAAGCAATCAAAAGGTCGACTGAACCGATAGAAACCCAAAACTCCCAAGGGAGGCTCGACACACCAGAGGACCTAAATGCCCTAGGGCTAGAAAGTGAAATCGATTGAAACGGGCAAACAACCAAAGGACGAAGGTCACAGCGAGTCAAACAAGGCTCCAAAACACTCAAACAAGCGGAAAAACAAGGCCAAAATCATAGATCAGTCTCAGAAGGCTCAAAACACAGAAAACACTAATACCTCATAGGATTGGCGCGACTGTGAGGCTGAAATTAGCGCCAGAATGGAATTGGAACGGGTGATACACAAGAAACCTGCGCCAATGGGCACGACTGTCAAGCTGAAAAGCGCG
Source organism: Pinus albicaulis (assembly GCA_034641835.2). NCBI lineage: Eukaryota > Viridiplantae > Streptophyta > Pinopsida > Pinales > Pinaceae > Pinus > Pinus albicaulis. Next base: position 640,920,996 of record CM076569.1, on the reverse strand, counting down.
CCAGTCGAGTTAACTATGGGAAAAATAAAAAAGAGCGGTCCATACATAGACCAGTGATGACAAGGCCAAACAAAATCCAAACAAACAGAAAAACAAACCCAAAGAGCTGACCAAGCAAGCAAGGTCAAGAATCAACCGAAAATACAAGACGAAACTCCAAGTGTTCAGTTCATAAACTAAACCGGAGATTGTCTGAAGTAGCGTTGATCTACTTCGCTAATGCAGAGCAAAAGCATTTCGAAGGCTATCTGGCTAACTTCAGGCTCCGTTTATAGCTTACAAAGCAGAACAACAACAAACCAACGATCCCCAACGGAGTCGCCAATTTGTTGTGGAGGTAAATCCCCTTCGCAGACAGAGGCGATCCCTACTAGCCCAGACCGGGTCTAGCAACAATCGTTCACGCTATAGTGCAGGTTCCTAATTTCAAATAAACCAACTAGCGACGAAGGCTTACCTGGAATCCAATGCTATCGCTCGTAGAGGTAGCGCTCCTGTTCCTTAGCTCTGGCAGATCACAATACTCACGATCTCCGTGATCAGACACCTGCACACGCAAGAAACAAAACAAACGCAAGCGTAAAATCCAGTGCATACAACTATATGTCAGTCAGAGAAGACATAACTCATGATCATCATCAAGAACAAGAGTGGAACCATAACCAATAGTCACTTATCATTAATTAATCAAAAGAAGAATACAACCATAGCTCTGACGCTAAATTCTCCTTCGGAGGGTCGTCAGTGGAACGTGTCTCGATAAAGCTTGTCAGGGATGGGACAAGCCTCTCTCTCCGGATGTGTTGACAATGATCTCCTTGCTTGGATTTGGCCTTAAGGGAATGGATCAAAGCTCTTGCAACATTAGGCTCTTGGGAACTTGGAGACTAGCTTGCAAATGAGATGAGAAAGCTTTTATAGATGGAGGAAGGGGAGTTGGGATCCCTATAATCATGGGATTGGCCCTATCCTCAAAGAAGCTTCCATGAGAGGTGGTAAACCACTTCCTCTACATGGAGATCCATAGCCAAACCTCCCAACTCAAATTAGATACCAGTTTCTGGATCAGTTAGGACGAAACTTCCTCCATTTATTTTTAAAAAACACTCCTTAAAATTGCTGGCGCGAGTGCGACTCTGGGACAGAGCGCAATTTGGCACGCCCTCTTTGAAGGATTTCCCCCATTGGTGCGGGTAATGAACTGGCTACCCGTGCCAATGCAAAAAGGGGTGTTTTTAGGGTTTTTCACAAGGAGTTGTCTTCAGGGCAATGAGAGTACATGTTTGTGGTAATGCCATGAAAGTGTTTTCAAGTTATGTCACTGCTCATAGGTCACGGAATGAGCCCTCCAATTATGCGGGATGGGGAATTGCAGGGATGGTGGAAAATTGCTGTGTAACAATATGGTTACCATAGGATTTCTCCCAATCCTCTACTATTTGATGAAGTGATTGCTCAGAATCCAAATATAGTCAATCCCACTCTCTATGAACCTGAATCCCATGAGTTCGTTCCTGACCAACCATTGGTTGAGAAAATGGTTGGCTCGGTTCCACATTTAGTTGATCATACCTTTCCTGTAGAGAGTGAAATTCATACCGCTCAGGTTCTTCTCATTTCTTTAGATTCCAATGAATTAGGGGGAAATCCTCCCGTTTCCATAACACAAGGGGGTAGTTCTCTATTCCCATGACACCCCCTCCAAGTAGTATGATCACTTATTTTGATTGGAGTTGACTGGTAGGATATCACCTTACTTCATACATTCCCTTCCATATCATAGTATAGGCTTATAATATAGCCATACCTGGCATAATTATAGATGAAGGTGCGTATTTTGGATTTTAACAGAGGAACCAATCAACAGTTAGGGATCCTTCCTAAGTTTTCTATTACTCTGGGAGGAAAAATAGCCTATATTGATGTGATGGTTGTCCAAGGCCCTTTGGATTTTAATTTATCCCTTGACCGTGACTATCTTGATGTCATGGGAGATCTTGTTTCTTCTCTCTTTTGTGTGATATTTTTCTTGCATGAAGGAAGAATCACGACCATTGAGAAGCTTTCATTAGTTGGTCCTAATTTGGCTCCCAAACAACCAACATCAGTAAATGGTCCTTATATGCAAGTGGTATCTCCCTGCCACAGGTTAATTATGTGGCAACCTATTTCATGCTTGTGTCTTCTAATGATCTAGTCAATGATATAATGCATCATGTATTGGGGGCATTGGAGCCCGATATTTCCATTAGATCCCTTGATATGTATCCCTTCCAGCGAATTGTTATACCATCTTATGAGAACCTCTTAGAAGCCATGACCTCTTATGGTCCATGATTAAGGTTTGGAGCAGAGTTCCTTTTCTTTTGTCAAGTTCCTTAAAAAATGAAACAAGGTCATCAGAGCACAGTTCCTTTACTTGTGTCAATCTCGTTAAAAAATGAAACAAGGTCTATGAACTTGGTTATTTTTCATGTGTCAAGATAATGAAAAAATGAAACATATCACCTTCTAATTTGAGTCTATGGTTAGATCTCTTAAATTCCCAGTCAATTTTTTCACTTGATCTCGTAAAATAACCTTCATTCCATCCACCTGTTAGCAACTAGTAGTCTACTTAGGTGAATAGAATAAATTTTGGGGGGAATGTAACTCAAATTGATTCATTATGATGGGGGAATGCAAACTTATTCCAAGCATAGTTTGTCTCATGTTTCAAGCTTGTGAAAAAATGAAACCAATCTCAAGCATAGTTTCCCATGTTTCAAGCTTATGTTAAAATGAAACCATTCCCATTTTACCTCACGTGGTTGCCATTTTTATCAGCCTATTTTTTCCAAATGAGCCTTGGTTTTCTATTCCCATCATCACCATCTTATTGGACGATCATACGCTTTCACTTAGTTTTTACCCTTTCCTGTGGAAATTTTGTGATGGGTGGTCTTATTAGCCAGCCTATTGATATTTACGTGTTTTGAGTAGTTCCACCATGAACGGAACTCGTTTATACCCTCTATACCACTCATTCCTCCAGGAGGAGTCCTCTTTCATCTCTTTTCATACTGCCAAAATATGAAAACATTGTCGAGCACTTGTATTTTCGAACTCGTGAAAATAAAGGAAAAGGTGTCTACTTAGTATAAGTTTAACCATTTTCCGGACTGAGATAGACTAACTAAAAAAAAGGAATACCTTAGTCGAACATGGCTAATAGGTTCTCTTTAGTATCGTTTTCCACCTTTTTGGAATTTAGAGACTATCTACGAAAATGGACATGTGGAATTTATTTTCAGCCTCTTTTTCAAAGTCTCTAAACATGAAAAAGATGTCAAGTTTTACCTTTCCTGGACTCGTTAAAACATCAAACAATGATGTACTTGTTGAACATGACAGGGTTGAACCACTCCTTCTCCGGGTTCGTTAAAAATAATTGGAGGGATTAATAAGAAGGGTGACTTACAGATGAAGCATATGTTATTCTCCTTAATATTGTTAAAAAATAAAGAGGTCCTAACTAGTATGGTTGGGGAGTTTGGGGAAACAGGGGATTCCATTTTGCTAAATGACAAGGAGTCTCTCTCGAATACGACACTTTCCACTTCATCTCCATGGATATTAGGTTGGGTAATCTGCTTTTATTTTGGTTATCATACCATTTTTTAGAGCCTCCATTTCAGTTTTGGGTCAATGCTGCCAACTCCATTCAGTGTCATTATGTGTTCAAGAGAATTCCTTCAGTTGATCTTCGATAAAATGCTCTTAAGCCTTCATTTCATGTATGCCTTCCCTGATCCAGTTCCATATCAACATCATTCTAATCATTTTGTCTCAATCATGATACCCATTTCGTGTCACTCATGGGAGATACATCAAGGCCCTCCTGCAATGTGTCGCTTCCTGTCGACATCAACACATCATCCAGGAAGTGGAATTAGAAACACCCTGTTGGTAACGTGGTGCTTGCATAAATCAATGGCAAGTTTTCTCTCTCTCGGAGAAAGTTTATTTTAATGGCCTTCGAATGAAATATTTTGTGTGGTTTTTGATATAAGCTCATTTACTCACACCATATTGATTTTACCATGGTACCTTGAGATCCATTAACATCATCAGTGATTTCTCTCGCGTATGTTAATTTCTCACATCATTGGACAGTAATCAAATGGTGTCTACCATGTTCGAATCCATCTCATTGATTCACATGGATTGACTTGTACATTAGTTGGTTGTGATCATATAGACCATCATCCATACATGAGTCCATTAGTTGCATCTATGGACACATCTTTTGATCATTACACATGTTTTGTTAGCTTATGAGTTGAGTATGGGTATGCCTCCCTCAACATCCAAATTTCACGATAATTGTATTGTAATAGATGAAGCTTGCTAGTTCTCCTTGATCCCTACTTGTCACAAGGTAAAGCACTACATTCACTAGTCACCATCTCTAACTTTTCACTTTAGGGGGCATTATGTTATAGGCAATTTTGTCACATCCAATCAAAGTTAGCCTCCTAATGGGATCAATCAGCATCCTATTGCCCTTGTCATCATATTTCAAAAAATCCTAAGTATGTACCTTTCATCCCTCATAATTTAAACCCTAAAATTCCTTATGTGATCTAGTTTGAGGACCAATGCTCCTTGCAAGCCTACTAGGGAGCATTCACCTATAGGCTGCTCCACTATGGTCAATGTTTGTCACTAGAAAATTTCCCTCCTTTGCATCTGTGTTGGTTTTAGAATTCCAGGAGAATGATCAGGATTTCAGAAGCTTCACCTTCTAGGAGTTTCTAGAATTTGTTTCAACTATTTACCTTGGATTGACATTCGGATCCTATCCTACCTGAATTTGGAGTTTTCACCACTTATCCTTTGATCCTATCCCTCCATCAAAGGTGGATCTAAAGCCTTAGAATGGTAATTGGATAAGAACTCTCAACTTACCCCTCTCCTATATTTTTACCTATTTCCTATGTAAAGTTTGGTGAATGAATGGTTAGCTTTTGAGATCGATTTTGTCGTTATGCTCCTGTAGTAAGTAGTTATCATCTCATGCATAGGGTGACTGTAGGTGCATATTGTGACAAGGAAAGCACGAGTTAACAACTTGAAGGAGCTCCTCTACAATATAGACTTCCACTTATGGTTGTATTCTCTTTCCATTTATATTAATGAAAATAATTATTTGTTTCCCTATTTGTGATGTTGTTATTTCACTTATTTCAATACCATGTTGATCTATTAAATAGAGTATTTAGATAATACTACATACATCTCGTAGTTTCTTGGCTTGTGTTATTTGACTGTGCAAGATTTAATTTTGGCGATCAGAGCTGGAATTGGAGCTTCCAAGCTAAACAAGGAGAGAAGCATGTGACAGTTTCTAGGTAGGTTTCACTCCATCATCTATTTACTTTAAGGAAAAGAATTGAGTTACTTGTATCACTTTTGTTCTAGGTTGACCACCAAACATAGGGGAGATACCTTTGTCCGCAATCGTAAAACCCGTATAGAAATCCCTCTCTCCAGTAACTCAGACACCTTAAATGGAATTCAAACAACCCTCCAAACGCACATTGGTTTTCCTTCCTTGCCGCCGCCTAGAACAAAATTATCTCCCTCTCCAACGAGCTTCTAGGTTGTGATGTGTTGCACAAATGGATGAGGAAATGTCCTTCACAACACCTTTTATTTATATACCAATAAAAGGGCTCCCCCAATGTCATCTATGTAGAAATTTGCTGAATAATGATTAATTATTCACCGAGACTATCCTGATCACATACAATTCAAATTTATATGAAACACATAATCTCTTCCACTCAAATCAGATCATCAAACATGCAGAAATAAAATCAAGCGATACACATCAAATCATCATACACATTAACACAGTATGTATGGGGAAAGCTTATAGCTGAAAACCCCGCAGCTATTGTGTATATTATAATGGAGAAATCAAGTAACAAACTCAGTACAATACTCCTCACAAGTACTCAGTACTTTCTCATACAGTTACTCACAATCTAGCTCAGTTTTGAACAGGTTACTGGTTCAAAACTCATCGCCAATTGCCTTGCCTCTATTGCGCAATCCAGGCCTGTCTATATAGAGATCCAAGGTTCGAATCTCCTTGGCTTCACTGCGCAATCATCATGGACAAATCCTCCAAGTGTGGTGCAAATCTCATGCACAACTGATGTCGCCACTGATAGCTAACTCCACCCTTTCATCTACCTCTTTCACTGGTCTCCACTGAACCGATCATGCACTGTAGTGAACTGATGTGTTCTTGAGTTGAATAATGAGTTACTAATTAATGAATTAAATAATATTTAATTCACTCCACTCATAACTAATTGATTAGCTAGTTAAACTAATCTCAACTAGTTCAACTAAAATAAACAGAACACAACTCCACTATCCGTCTCATTAACTCCTCCAAACTTCTGCCACTGAAGTCCAACTGAAGTCAACCATGCATGATGCCATCAAACCCTTGGGAACCACGTGATTCCTCTGTCAGATGCATGAGCGCCATATCCGTAGCTCAAACTGAAGTGCTCCAAGAGAGTAAACTATTGTTTAGAGTCCAAATATTATTAAGGGTAAATAATATTTGACTTCCATATTTTTAGGAGAGGCAGTCTAAAAATAGCCTTCGACCTCTTTGACCTAAAAATAGAGACTCATATATTTTTACCAACATGACCAATGCTCCAAGAATCTCAAATTGGAATCCCTGAACCATGCTCCATATGTCTAAAAATAGACATAGTCTAAAAATAGACTTTGCGCCAGAATTCGCCTGCGGGCCCACTTAGTGAAGGCGACTTCATTTCACTAAGCTCCATCATCTTGCCGCATTCTCAACACTCCCTCTCAGCAAGATATGGATTATCTGCAATCCCTATCCTGCCTCTGTGGAATTCGAACTTGCTCCTGGTGAGCGCCTTCGTCAGGATGTCGGCATCCTGATCCTCCGTGGGAACATATGAAAGCATCATGATTCTCCTCTGAACACAATCTCTGATATGATGGTACCTGATGTCGATATGTTTGGACCTATCATGAAATACTGGATTAGCCGAGAGTTTAATGCAACTCTGGTTATCACAGTAGATCACTGTAGGCTCCAAATGCAACCTGAAAAAACCTGCGAGGATCTTCCTCATCCAAATAGCCTCGCATGCAACCAAGCTAGCTGCCATGTACTCGGCCTCTGCTGAACTGAGTGCCACGGATCTCTGCTTCCTGCTGTACCAGGAAACTGCTGTCGACCCAATGCTGAAAACTCCTCCAGAAGTGCTCTTCCGGTCCGTTGGACTCCCTGCCCAATCTGCATCAGTGAAGCCAGAAAGCTTCGCTCCATCCTCTTGTCTGTACCATAGACCATATCTCGATGTGCCTCTGATATAGCGCAATACATGCTTGCCTGCCTTCCAAAAGAGCTTGGTAGGCTTAACCATAGCTTGCGAAAGCTGGTTAACTGCATAGCACATATCGGGTCGTGTATTGACCAGATACATAAGCGACCCCACCAACTGTCGATAGACAGTGGCATCCACTACCTCCGCTGAAGTAGCATCCTCCTTCCTCCAACCACCAGGAAGAGGAGTGTCAACAGGCTTGCAGCCTCGCATGTTGAACCTCTCCAGAATCTCCCGGGCATACTTGCCCTGAGAAACAAACAGTCCTCCACTGCGCTGCCAAATCTCCAATCCCAGGAAATAATGAAGGATGCCCAGGTCCTTCATCTCAAACTCTCGGGCAAGATCCTCCTTGCATGAAAGTATCAACTGCTCGTCGCCAGTCAAAATCAGATCATCTACATACAGTACGATGATCAACAGCTTCCCCTCCACCACAATCTGGTACAGGTTTGGATCCGCCTCACTCTTGGAGAATCCAAGCCCTGTGAAGTAGCTGTCTATCCGAGTGTACCAAGCACGAGGTGCTTGCTTCAGCCCGTACAGTGCTCTCTTGAGTCGGCACACATGCGACTCACTGCTGAAGATCTCAAAACCTTCAGGCTGCTCTACGTACACCTCCTCCTCAATAACTCCATTGAGGAACGCAGTCTTCACATCCATCTGATGAATGTGCCACCCCATCTGCGCTGAGAGAGCAAGGATCGTCCGTATGGAAGAGTACCTTGCGACAGGTGCAAAAGTCTCCTCACAGTCAATCCCCTCGATCTGTGAGAAGCCACGGGCGACAAATCTCGCCTTGTACTTCTCCACACTCCCGTCAGCCGCCTGCTTCACCTTGTAGATCCATCGTGAACCTACCACTGATTTCCCAACCGGTCTTGGGACAATCTCCCATGCACTGTTCCTGATGATCGAATCATATTCTTCGATCATGGCATCAACCCATGCGGGTTCCTCCACAGCTTTCTCAAAAGAGGATGGCTCTGTCACAACACATTGACTCATAAGAGCCATGTATCCAGTGTACCGATCCGGTGACTGTCTCTGTCTGCGCTGTGCTGTAGGTGGTCCCACAACCTTCTCTGCATCCCGAGCCAGTCGCTCAGCTTCTGTAGTGCGCATGCGCCCTCTGATGGTTGGCGCTGCCTGGGTGGTTTCTTCCACCTCCTGAACCTCCTCTTGTGGCTGATCCACATCAGGAAGCTCCTCCTTAGGAACTAACAGCTCCTCATCTGCATGCAAGTGTAGCTCCCTCTCAAGCGAACACTGCATGGCTTTCTCCTCCTGAAATTTTATATCCCGTCGCACAACAGTCTTTCGACTGTCTGACAAATACACCCGATAGTTGTGAGGTGTATCAGTGTACCCCACAAATATTCCAACCTTAGCAGTTGGATCCAGCTTCCTTCTCGCATCCTTCATCACATGCATGTAGACAGGAGAACCAAAAATCCGCAAATGGGAAATATCAGGCCTCTTGCCAGAATAAGCCTCCTCCGTTGTACTCATGCCAAGAACCTTGTGAGGACAACGGTTCTGCACATACACTGCTGTATTGCATGCCTCAGCCCACAAGTGAAGGGGTAGGCCCTGATCATGCAACATCGCCCGTGCAGTACCCACGATCGTTCTGTTCTTCCGCTCAGCCACCCCGTTCTGCTGTGGGTTATGGGGTGCGATGAGCTCTCTCCGAATCCCTTCTGCGCTGCAGAACTCCTTGAATTCAGCCGAGATGAATTCACCACCGTTATCACTCCTTAGAGCAATCACCTTCTTCCCCGACTCCTTCTCGACCAGTGCTTTAAACTCACACAACTTCGCGAATGTATCGCTCTTCTTCGACATGAAGAAGATCCAGCACTTTCGAGAGAAATCATCAACAAAGATCACATAATACTTGTGCTTTGCTGTCGAAGCAACCGAGAAAGGACCACACACGTCTGTGTGAACTCTCTCAAGGATCGTCGTGGCGCGACTATCCTTCTCGTGAAAGGTGGCTTTCACATACTTCCCTAAAGTACACCCCTTGCACTGATCTGACTGCGCAAGGGTGCCCTTAGGAAGTCCAGTAGAAATCTGCTGCAGAATCTTCAAAGCTCCATGGGGAAGATGGCCCAATCTCCTGTGCCATAGTTCGCCCTCATCATCCCGGCTCACCACATCTCCAGCCTTGCATGCCATAGCTGCGCAGTCATCTACCTGCAACTGATAAAGGTTCTTGGTTCGAACCCATATCTTCCGGGTCTCTCCAGTAGTCTTACTGCACAGGAAGGCTTTTCCTTCGCTGAAGACCACATCATACCCCTTATCCTTCAACATCGCCACAGAGATCAAGGTCTTCTTCAATCCAGGTACATGCATGAAATCCTTCAATACAAAGGGTTTACCAGACTCCCTCTGAAAGGATATGGTACTGATACCAGTCGCACTGTATCTACCATCATCGCCCATCTCGATGTGCACACCCAGATCTTTGTCCTCCAGATCTGAGAACAAATCCCGATCTCCCGTCATATGAAATGACGCACCGCTGTCCAAGAACCACATCGATCCCATCACACTTGAAACCAAGCATGCGATCAGTGAAAATTCAAGCTCGAACTATGAAGCCAAAGCTTCTCCATCTGCAGATCTTCCCGCTTGCTTGTTTTTCTTCTTCTTTGGACAATTGGTAGCATAATGTCCGTGATCATGGCAGTGAAAAAACTTCACTTTCGCCATATCCTGCTTCTTTCCCTTTGCACCGAAATGAGAAGTTTTCTTACCCTTCCCCTTCTTTGCTTTGGCAACCAAAGCGCAATTTTCTTCATCAGCTCCCTTTGATGAAGATCCATCCCGAGTAGTCCTCCTTATCTCCTCCTGCATGAGATCCACCCAAAGGCGCTCCCATCTCGGCAGCTTCTCCCGACCATTGACACTATCTTGATATGAGTGCCAAGCCTTCGGAAGACCAAGGAGAGCCAGGTCGACCATGTCCTCGTCTTCAACAGTAACCCCCACACTTCCCAGCTCATCTCTGCATTGAGTGAACTTCGTGAGGTATTTGGCGATACTGTCGCCCTTCTCCATCTTGATGTTCCTGAGCTTATCTTTGAGTGCCAGCTTCCTTTGGTCACTCTTACTCTGGAATAAATCCGTCAAAGCTTTCCACATTAAATATGGAGTAGCCTTTCCATGCAGGCTGGATACAATATGATCCTTGACGCCCTCCAACAGGATCCTTCGACACTTCGCCATCTTCTTTTGCCATGCTTCGACTTCAGCAGGATCAGTGGGCTTTCGGACATCCGTATCTACGAACTCCTTCAGACCATTATCTTCTAATACTGCTTCCATGCGATCCTTCCATGCAACATAATTCGAACTGCCTTCAAGAGCATATTCGAGTCGCAAACCGTTGAAAGACATTTTCAACACTAGCACCAAGAAAACAAAACTGCTGCAAAATTTCGAATTCCACTTCAAAGCTCAACCGCTCTAGATCTGTGAGAACAAATTATTTCTAGCACAGAGATTGACTGCAAGGGGCGTTTACCAGACCTTTCACTTTCCGAAGAAAGATGAATCCGGAGGCTACCTGGCCCGCATGCAGACTCTGTTTACCGAAATAAGTTTGTAATCACTGTGATGATCAATCTCTGCTTCAATAGCTCCGATACCATGTAGAAATTTGCTGAATAATGATTAATTATCCACCGAGACTATCCCGATCACATACAATTCGAATTTATATGCAACACATAATCTCTTCCACTCAACCAACTCAGATCATCACACATGCGGAAATAAAATCAAGCGATAACACATCAAATCATCATACACATTAACACAGTATGTATGGGGAAAGCTTATAGCTGAAAACCCCGCAGCTATTGTGTATATTATAACGGAGAAATCAAGTAACAAACTTAGTACAATACTCCTCACAAGTACTCAGTACTTTCTCATACAGTTACTCACAATCTAGCTCAGTTTTGAACAAGTTACTGGTTCAAAACTCACCGTCAATTGCCTTGCCTCTATTGCGCAATCCAGGCCTGTCTATATAGAGATCCAAGGTTCAAATCTCCTTGGCTTGACTGTGCAATTGTCATGGAAAAATCCTCCAAGTGTGGTGCAAATCTCATGCACAACTGATGTCGCCACTGATAGCTAACTCCACCCTTTCATCTACCTCTTTCACTGGTCTCCACTGAACTGATCATGCACTGTAGTGAACTTATGTGTTCTTGAGTTGAATAATGAGTTACTAATTAATGAATTAAATAATATTTAATTCACTCCACTCATAACTAATTGATTAGCTAGTTAAACTAATCTCAACTAGTTCAACTAAAATAAACAGAACACAAGTCCACTAGCTGTCTCATTAACTCCACCAAACTTCTGCCACTGAAGTCCTAACTGAAGTCAACCATGTATGAGCTCAATACCCCATAGGAAAAGCGTATTTCCTTCTGGCAGTTGCATGTGCCACATCCATAGCTCAAACTGAAGTGCTCCAAGAGAGTAAACTGTTGTTTAGAGTCCAAATATTATTAAGGGTAAATAATATTTGACTTCCCTATTTTTAGGAGAGGTAGTCTAAAAATAGCCTTCGACCTCTTCGACCTAAAAAATAGAGTCTCATATATTTTTACCAACATGACCAATGCTCCAAGAATCTCAAACTGGAATCCTCGAACCATGCTCCATATGTCTAAAAATAGACATAGTCTAAAAATAGACTTTGCGCCAGAATTCGCCTGCGGGCCCACTTAGTGAAGGCGACTTCATTTCACTAAGCTCCATCATCTTGCTGCATTTTTCAACAATCTAATATATTTTACAACTGTCTCATGGCTTATTATCATTAAGCCGACCTAGACATATTCTTCTTGCCAAGAGCTATCAGCTTATCCATCACATGTCTAAATGTGCTCATGGTTTTGGCCCAAATATCGATGGGTGAAAAACCCATACCTTGGGTTCCAGGCCCACAAGTGTCTCTTGTGGCACTTTTTACTCCAATCCTTGAACCTTAGGGCTTGGAGTACCTCACAAGCTGCTAAAAAATCAACATGTAACACCTTGGAGAAATATTAAGGTGCACAAGTAGTTTGAATGGGCTGACTTGGAGTGATAGCGAGGTAGCGGGGAGAATTTCTATTGTCTCAAGGCGGATCCCACCTCCCAACTAATCTTGACAGAGGTACCCTAACAGATTCATCCTTGAGAAAAGTTAAGTATCACTTAAAGGATAAGCAGGATGACGCAAGCCTGAGTTAAAAGGTGTACAGTTTCGGTGGCGAACCAAAGCCACACATCCCTGCCGATGCATAAGAGGAATTGCACAGGGGTCCAATGGATGACCATTCATGAGTAAGGGGAGCCAAAAAATAAGTTGCTTTCATTAGATTGCTAATTGAGGATCAACCGTGAAGGTTTATTATGGACCCCACCTTATAATACAACAAACAACCTAAGGGGGGTCACTCAAAAATTGCAATTGGTTTTCTCATGGATCAGGAAACATGGAAGAAACAACACAAGAAAAAATATGGTCGGGACCCTTATAAATATTTAATGAAGGGTTCTCTTGCAAAACCAAGGTTCGAGGACTTGTCTCTCTCCTCTCTTACAGAAGGATAGGTGTCATAATTTTATTGGCTCTCAAGAGATGATAGTGGTTGATGACGTAAGTATGATGTGGCCTAATCAGAGGTGGACACATGGCAGGAAGATTCAAGGTTTTTGGGTACTTGAATGACCCATTTTTGGGTGACATGTGGACCAATCATAGGTCGACACATAGCACAGGTGATGTCAGCATGACATCATCTCATTGGTTAGAGCCTGAAAGAAATAAGCAGTGCATGCTCAAGACACATGAGATGACTGGGCATCGAATAACTCATCCTGAATACATGATTATTGGATCTTGGTTGTAGTAGGAAAACCCCATAGGAAAAATCATCATGTAGGTATGAGCCCAAAGGAAAAATTAGAAGGAACCTAAAATATTTCTTAACACAACGGCGGGATGATGAGGCACGAACACGTTGGAACTAACATCATGGTAGTAGCATCCAATGAGAAAGGCGCATGACAGACCCCAAGGGACATATAAGCTCGCAATAAATATCTTGGAGGTTTTTGAAGGTGCATAGAGTGAAAGCGCTAGGAAATATGCATCGAGCTGGTGGTGGTATTATGGCAGAGCAACAAAAAATGAGATTGAGGCCCAGAGGACCCCATAGGATAGTTAAGGATGCTTTAAAGAGCCCAGAGGATTTAAAAGGTGTAAATTTTAAAGCATCAGGATAGAGGGCTACATGCTAAGCACTGGCAGAGGTTCTATACAACAATTAAGAAACCAAGGGAATTTTATAAAGGGAAATAAGCCCACGATGGCTTAAAAAGAAGTTTAGCTCTTGAATGCGTGAGAGGAGGTCACAACACCTAGTTTTATGGGTGGAAAGTAGACAAGGCACCAACGAAAAAGGAGCTTATGGCCAACTGCGGTGGAAATGGAAATTTAATGGCAGATTTTGGCAGCTAAGCTAAATTTAACAACCCTATAATAATAGAAAAGTCGTGGTAAAGCCTAAAATCTGCTTGAAATGTGAAATTAAGAAGAAAAAATCAGTTTAAATTGCATAAATAGGTGTTCAAGATCTGATAACTTTCTCAACATATTCAGAAGACATATTTTGAACAAGAGAAAGCCATAAATAAAGAATCATGCAAGAATATAAGAAAAACAAAGAGGCCAAAGATAGCAAAGTAAAATCTTTATAAGTAGGCTTAATTTGGAAAGTTGGAAAATTCGTGTGAGTGAGTTGAGTTGATGCTAGTGTGAATGATGAGTTTCTCAGTAATCAATGATTGCTAAAGGTATTGGTGATTAAGGAAGAAATTGTTTTATTTTGTAAGAAATGGTGGAATTCATGATTCTAGTAGTGAAAATGGATCAAATATGAATCATTGAGTGTCAAGCATTTGTAGCTTGCATATTAGGGGTTGGTGCTCGTTCCATTAGTTGTTGGTAAATATTTTGGGTTGTAGCTCCATTCAGTTGTAGATGATAAATTAGGGAGTTGTAACTTCCTGCTGGTTGTAGCCATAGAATTGTAACAAGAAGTTGTAGCTTTCCTTGTGAAGTAATTGGAGAAAAAATTGAAGAATTTTTGTGTTCCATTTTGATTGTTGATATTATTTCTTGTCATTCTTATTTGAATTAATTATTGAAGTACTTTTTGGTTTCCTAGTGTTCTTGCACGAGTGAGAGAAAAATTTTAAATTGGTAAAATTCCTACAATACTGATTCACCCCCCCTCTCAGTATTATCTTGGTTTCTAACATGTATCAGGTGGTGGAGTGAGGTTGCAGGGATATACTAATTCAAATTGGGCTAGGAGTGCAAAGGATAGAAAGAGCCCCTCAGGGTGCTGCTTCAACTTGGGATCAAATATGATTTCCTTGTTTAGCAAGAAGTAGATTTATGTTGCTCTCAATACAACAGAGGAAAAGTATATCACAACTAGTGATACAAGTTAGAAAGAACTATGGCTTTGTAATATTATCATAGGACTATTTGATCAATTCACTTCATTTGAGACATAGTGCATAAGGGAGAAGTGAAGCTCTAGTACATATCCACACATGAGAAGATTGTAGACATTCTCACCAAGCCTCTATCTAGACCAAAGTTTGTATATTTCAGATACAAGATTAACGTTATGCATAATTTCCCCTTGTTGAGAGGGAGTGTTGTTGTCTTTGCACAATTAGGAAAACCATCTCCTAATAAGACATGGTGATTTGGTTGGGTCATGTTGATTTTTCCAAGGGAGATGGATACATTCACCCGACAAGACATGAAGGAATTTGGCTGGGTAATGTTGATTTGACCAGGGGTTAATAGACCAAGGAAGTTGAAGGATTGGAAAGATAATCTCTTAAGAAGCCATGAAGGAATTTGGCAAGGTCATGCTAATTTTACTATAGGAGCCTTGATGTAATTCACTTAAGAATCCATGAAGGAATTTGGCTAGGCCGTGTTTATTTGGCTAGGAGTGAATGGTCCAGGGGAAGATCCTATCCTGTGAAGCCATGAAGGACGTTGGTTAGGTCATGCTAATTTGAACAGAGGATATTGATACATTTCCCTGAGGATCCATGTTTATTTTTCTAGGCCATGCTAATTTGGCCAGGGGTAAATGGCCCAGGATCCTCAAATTTCCTACTCAAAGATGGAGTGATCTATAGACGTGCATGTGAAAAGACACTTCATAAACATAACATGCACTTGAAATTTTCTTGTGGAGGAGAAAATTTAGCTAAGGATAAATTTGTTGTAGCCAAGGAGAAATACCTCCCTCGCTAATGGGGTGTATTGATTTTTTGTGTAGCATTAGGACGTATTCTTGCATACCTAAGTTGACCTAGAAGAATTATGAAATTTTTTATTTTATTTTATTTTTGGAGCATCAAGTCAGCGTAGGAAGAAAAGTTGGCCCAACTCATGAAGGGGTGTGTACCTTGGGTTTTTTCACCCCCATTCGACAAGTATAGATATATGATGTGATGCCTCATTCTCTCATCAACGAAAAGTAAGTCTAAGATCTATTTTCAGAGGTTATATTTTATACTTTTATCTCTCTCTCTCTCGTTGTCGCACATGTGGAGATATAAGACCAAGTTTATCAATCATTTGATCAAGTGATTTGATTGGTCATTGAATGAAAAACATGTCGATTTTGGAAGCGAAAAATTGCAGAGTTGACCAAAGGGCCAAGTTTAACTAGGAAAAATTTTGAATGCTTATTTTACTATTGGATGGTTTGATTGGTTTTGACTTACTAGAGTTTTGACCAGATTTGACTGGTATTTGACTTGGATTATTGGCATATATTTCTAGACAATTTGTTGATTCATAAATCCTTGCTAAAGAATAATTTCTCCTAAAGAAAAATTGTTGGGTTTTCTCCCAAGGTTGAGTTTCCTAGGGTAAAAAAATGTTGTCTATATTATGCATGGTTGTATTTATATGAAATTTATTGTTTCTGTTACATTTACTGTTGATATTTTATAATTTATTATTCGATGATAATAATGGAATATATACTGTTTGGAAATTATTAGGATGTAATTATCTTGTAGAAAATTGTATCTATTGCACTCTTATATAAAAAAATCAACATTGTCAGGGTCCCCACTCCTCTCCAAAGGTATAGTGTTAATCCTTCTACTATGATACCACATTGTAACACTCCCTTTGATCCCCTTAGACCTTCCAAGTTGAATGGGAGGTGTTACTTTGACCTAACCAAACCTCCATGGTCTCCCTATGGAATTGAAGTTACAAGATTCCTCCTTTCCCAAGGTTAGCATAATTAACCTTGGGCTACATTATCATATTCATCTCATCGAGAGCCTTCCAAAAATACAAGGTTTATTAAAATATGACACCGAGATCTTGAGTTATGACCTTTCAAAGTTTGGCCAAAACCTGCCACATCAGCATGCAATTTCACGTGTAATTCCCCCTCAACTAGCCTACATGGTGTTTTCACATCACTAGTGGTCTCCACCATGGCCCTACAAAATGATCGTGCCATTGTGCCTTCGCACCTTTCCTAGTTGATAAAGGTTTACTGCTCTCGACCACCCACAATGCGATAAAAATTTCCATGCCTGTTGCAGGGATAAATTCTCATTCCTCTGCTTCGTTAACCACAACCTCCACCTTTCTCAAACTACTACCACAAAAAAATACCCCGTGACGTGATGAAAATTCCTCACGTAAATTGTTGGGAGTATTTTCGATTCCTTGACCTTCATTAAATCCAAGACATCTATTATTACAACTTCCTGCAACCTGTGATCCACGATGATGTCTTGCTGACATCGTATCACTATGTGGCCTCCTTCTAAGGTGTGAAGTGTTAACCCAAAAAAGGCCACATGGCCACGCAACAAGGGTATTTACTCCTACCACGTTTCATGTCATCTATGTGCCATGTCAATGTCCATCCACATTGTACTATCACTAGGCTCTATCATGGGGCCTACCTGAGTCCATCCCCTTTTGCAACATAACAATTCTTGTTATAATATTTCCAATAGTTCCCATTGTGGAACACTCCTACAACACTTACACCTTAACCTGCCTCGACCCAACACTATGACATAAGGCCCTCTTGGGGACCCTTGATCATGACATGAAACTTCCCTATCCTTTGATGGAAAGAATTTTCATCTTGCGACTCCTATCTATTGGGACCATTGTGGAGTTGTAAACCCTCTCAAATCCCACGGTGTGATAGGAGGTTTATATATTAATTAATGAGAGAACTCTCTTTGTCAAATTCCCTTCAACACTTAGAGAAATCCATTTCTATTCCTCCTGAATTGTAACATTGGTGAAGTTCAGTGACTCTCTTACTTAGAGGTCTTGACTCCATGATGAGTCTGTTCACAGAGTTCATACACTATCAATGTAAAGGGGATTTCATTCAGAATTTTCCAATGTTATTCTTAAGCCTATCTAGCCTCTATACAACAAAATAATCACACATAAATATTGGCTTATAAAGGAAGCACACATATAGTTAGCATGTTGGGCCGTTAGCCATTAACATAAACATACTCTTAGTTGGTCATGTTGACAGTGACGGAAATCCATCAAACAAGGGGGTCTCCTCGATGTGAAGTCCCATCTAGAGCTCACATCGTTTGGAGTAGGAGTCCCATCCAGAGTATTGCCCTGACTGCCATGTATCCTTGTATATTATCCTTTGCTAAAAATTTCAACACAATAGAGTAATACACAGGTATTTTCGGATCAGTAGGTGAGTATGCCTTGTGAATTTTCCATCTACAGAAAGTATCAAGGTCATTCTACCGAAAGGGAAGAGAAAAGTAGGACCTTTAAAGACAAGTAATAGTACTAATCTAGAAAAGGAACGCGAGCATATACATATGAATGAACCATTGATCAACCAACGAAATAGTTCACAAGGAAGCAATGAATGTTAAAGAAAATAAAAAATACCTTCAACAAGATAAGTACCAAAGCCACCAAAATAGTTCAATTTCCTTAGTATAGATGAAAAAAACATAAGGTTGCAAACATTCAAAGAATAGTCTTACAATATTCACAACATATGCATGAAAATTTTCTGGCTCAACGAGCTTATGAATTAAGTAAAATTTCCAAGACACATCAAGAAAGTGAATACCACTAGACCAAATACTGGAGAATTAGAGCAGTGACTCACTGCTCCAAAACAACTATCTTCCTCTCCAATGCCTGGTAGGAGGAGCCAAGGTGAAAATTCCATTTGCATGAAAAATGAGGATGTATATATAAAAAATGGGGTGATCATTCACCTCCCTTGTGACACTTGGTTTACCCTCATGACTGTTCAACTTATCTATGATTTTTGACTTCCTACATGAATTTTTTACATTACATGGATGACTCTTGGAATTCCACTTTACATTACATTTATCCCATATAGAATTTACATAATCCACAAAATTACGTTGCAGAGGATGAATCATGACACAACACAACATGATACTGATGAAATGGGCTTGGTGCTGACATGGCAATATGAAATCACCCTTTGCTGCTAGTTTCTTTGTGTCTTCTTGAAATATCTTACATGTTCTTATTCTCCCTCCTCCTCGTGACTTGGAGATAAGGAGTCTTCAATGTGATCTTGATCTTTTGTCCTTTGTTGTAATAGTTATTTCCTTCCTCTTCTCGCTTGATGATCATCTAGTCTCTTCAGCTCCATAGGTGTCTTATAGCATGTTATCCTTCTCCTTTTCTTACATCATCATATTGTCATGATAAGATAGAGTACCTACAACTGAAAACCATTCATGATAATATGACATCGGTCCAAAAACACATGATATAGAATGTTTCATGAAATCACTTGTTAGGGTTGGAACTAGTGACTAGTTGAGTGATTGACCTAGGGATTGCATAGTTCTCGAGGCCAAGGTATGGGATTGAGGCTTAAGACTGTGAAATACAGAGTTCAAGATGGCAAGGATCAAGGGATTGTGTAGTTGAGGAGCTAAATATCTCAAGGCGAGGGATTGAGACTTGAGGTTTTCCAATGTGCAGTTATGTAAGGATAGACTCAAGGAATTGCGCAGTTGAGGGACTCAAGAGCTCAAGCTTGAGGCTTGAGCCTTGAAATTTACCAATGCACAATTTTTAGAGGCTAGGCTAGGTGAATTCATATTTGAGGGGCTCAAGAGATTCAAGGTTGAGGCTAGAGGCTTGAAGTTTCACAATGCGTAGTTCTGGATGGAGAACAATCTCATGGATTGTGCAGTTGTGCAACTCAAAGTGTTAAGCTGGAAACTTTTGGCTTGACACTGCGCAGTACATACTTAAGGCTGACTAGGAGGCAAAAATTACACAGTTCTAGATCTCAAGGGTCAAAGTTTGGCACTGTGACCATGCAATGTATAATTCCAAGAGGCAAGGTCAGGGCTTGACTGTTGAGATTGTGTAATGCGTAGTTTAGGAGGGCTGAGTGAGGTCAAGTTTCTCAGGAAGGCCCTTTTCCATATTTCGCTAAGTGTGGGATTAATGAGACCAAAGTCAACAAAAGAAAAAATTGAACATGATCATACACTTAGATAATTTTATGACACAACATTGATCACTCAGAAAACATGAACAACATACTTTCCTTATTGTGACTACATCGAGACAACTTTTCCCAAATGCGACACTAAAGGTACACTTTGTGACAACAATGACAACACTTTTGTGGCAATGCTTTAAACTTTGGGAATGAGTGTGATACATGTCTACATGGTAATAATGACTCAATAGCACTAAGGTTATCCTTTGAAACAAACTAGAACTACACTTTACACGATAAGCAACACTTCCCATGCCAAATGATGACATTTGCTATATAAAAAGAGAAGTGCGAACAAAAATTGCAATATGCAAATGACGATGAAAGAGACACATGCCAAAGTGAAGATAACAAGAAAATGACATTAATTGAAGTGAAAGAATTCAAAAGAAACAATCGAAAACATGAAAATGACACTCGTGAAAGCGAAGGTGTGCAAAAGCGACAGTTTGAAAAACTCACCAAAACAGAAGTACAAACTTAACCAGAAGTAAGAGATTGTCAATGAAAATGTGCACTGACTGTTAACATGAATTGAAAATTACATAGACACTATCTTAATGGACTATGCTCGGCCCGTTCAAGCTTGCGTGAAGGAATGTGCTCATGAATTCATTATGAACTGAGCATGTTTGAGTAGGTGACTTTGGCACTTACAATCCAAGAAGGGAGCTCAAAGACTTAACATAGTATCAACCAACCAAGAAGCGACTACAAAATTACCAATTTCAAGATCCACAGTAGCTGGATCCAAAATTCAAGTATATGAAAAATTTTGTAGGGTGTTTGTTGCAGTGACAACATATCATAAATAAATAAACCATATAGAAGCATTTCAACATTATTGAGCTTACCTTTCCCTTACAAGAATATAAAAAACCCTGAACAAATTGAGTTACAACACATAGAATTTCACATTTCCTCTTGGAAATCCAATCAACCAATACATTTCAACAACATGATAAGTATTCACATTACAGAAGAAAATATGAATTACATTAGATCAGTTATCTTAATCTTTATATGACTGGAAACTAGGAGAGGTACTTCAACTCTCCTCCCAATCATAAGATAGCTACACTATTATTATTTCTGGTAGTTAACCATCTTTGACCAAAATTCAGGGCCTATGGAGTGAAGAGATAAAGGAATTAACACCAGTTGTGTTACTGTGTTTGGTGATGTATGTATGAAATCACACCAACATAAGGGGTGTGGTTTATCCTCTTAAGTTAAGTTATTGGTCACAGGCAGAAAAGATATGGAGTCAAGAAAGTTAGTGTAACATGCTAGAACATAAACATACTAGATAGAGAAATAGCATGCATATCCAAACATAAAAACTAAACTAAAAACTAAAACAAATAACACAAAAGCTCTAAATAGAGTCAAACAACTGAAATAATCCAAACAATGGCACTTACGTCCCCTCTTATTGAGTGCTGGTAGGAAATGATGATGAAACTTTAACCCACTTTCCAGGGGGCCCTTAGAACTGGGGGTTCTAAGTCCCGATGTAAGGATGTATTTACTTCCAAGCTTGCCTTGGTGCAAAGTCTCCCTCTCTCTACTATGTTGGACTGAAGTTGTTGGATGGCCAACAATTGAGTCCCCTCTATCTCTGCTCTGGATCACACACTGCTGGTATTTCTTGGGGCAATTCTGGCCAGCATAACAATGTGCTCTCCAGTTGTTCATCTCCTGGTGGCCTTTTATAGGAGAATTCCAATCCTCCTTACCTCTCTTGGTACATTATGGATGGTGACCCAAGAGAGGGGGATGATTCCATTGTGTGCCACATGTATTCCATTGTATGCTCACTTGATGTCCTAAGGAGGCTTTGGTGGCCGTCCTTAGGCGGCTTCAAGAGTGAAATCACTATCCTAGAGTGTGATTTTTTGGTTCCTTGGTTGTGCATTCTCCTTTTTCTATTGATTTTTCCTTGAAGACCTCACATATATAGGCATTTTACAATCCTTGGCCATGTGTTCAAAATTTATGACACACATAACACTCTATATGAACAATATATGTAGCCAAAGGATATAATCTATTGTTTCTTATTCTGGATCTCGATTTCCTCATGATATATCTGCAATCAATAACCTTGTGGAAAAATAGGTTACAAGCACAACAATAATCATTAAATGAACTTGTATACCTGAAAGTGGGTATTCTACATGGATGATAAATTTTTTGCATAGAAGTGTGCCATCTCCTCCTACAAGTAGTTTCCACATTCCCAAAATTGTGACAGTTGAAGCACTCAATCTCATACATCAAGGGGGAAAAGAAGTTTTGAATCCTCCTATGAAATATGCTACCATCAACCATAGGGGTGAAATATCTTCTAGATGTGAAAGCTCATATTGGTTCTCTTCTTTGTTGCTAGTGGATATACTTCTTCTTCCTTATATTACAGTCATGGATATTCACATTCTTTGCTACAAGCTTCTTTGGTTCTTCTTTTTTGTTCTTTCCTACATGCGAACTTGTCTCTCCCTTTTGAGAACAAGGGTCATATCTATCCACTGATATGATGATCTTTACTTGTTCCAGTTGTTGGTCTTTTACTTCAAGGTGATTTCTCAAATTTTCAATTACACCTTCAAATGCTTCAACATAATCCTTATTATCTTTTTTCTTTCTTCAATTAACTTCTTAAATTCTTTTATTTTCGATTCTGCCAGTTTTGTCCTTTAGGTGATGATATCCTCCTTGAGATCCTTCTCCTTTTTATCATAGATTAGCAATTTATTTTCATGCTCCTTGCATGCAACAATTAGTCTACCAACTTCACTAGAAATTTCTTCAATAACAAACATGGAAGATTCATATTCAACCTTGAGGAGCATAAAACTATAACCAACATCTTCACTAAGAATTTTTGAATAATTTTCACTACTGCTGTAAAAAATATAACTCAAAAGTAAATCATTATATCTTATACCTTTAGATCTATTGTCCTCTTCTACAATAGGTCCAACTGGAGCTTCATTCTTCTTGGATCTCTTCTTATTCTTCTTCCTATTGCTGATATTCTCAACCTCTTCATCATTTTTGCTGCTGCTAGCTCCATATAACATATGTAATATATTCCAAACCTCCTTGGAAAATTTTAGATCTCCAACTTTCTCTAGGTCTGCATTATGGAGATTCTCGAAAATGATATGCCTTGCTTGAGAAATTTTCTTCATTACTTTAGATGAAGTTGAATCCTCATCATATCCTTGACAAAAAAATCTGCAAATGTTATATACATAAGACAATAATTTATATTTCATACTTTCTTGCCATATATTTAAATTTCCAACAATGAGTACATGTATTCCTTGAGAAGTCATTATGAAAAAATAAAAAATAAAAAATAAAAAAACAGTTTTTTCATCAACAAACCCCATATCTACTCTCCAGCAATCAAGTTGCAACTAATATCCCCTCTCTAATACTAGTTCTTAGAAACCTTCAACATTAATATGAGAGGGGGGGGTGGTTGGGTGAATCAATAGTGTGTCTTATTAATAATTTTACTAATTTAAAATTTTTCTACTGAATCATGCATCAAATAGTCAGCAGTTCATTAATAAATCATCACATAAGCATATAACCATGTAAGCAACTAAATCACACAACCATGAGAGTAACAATAAAGAACACATCAACACAATCACATCGTCACACATGAGACACAAGATATCTAGTGGAAAACCCCTTCGAGACAAAAAAACCACCCTTTCTACTGTTGTGCCACTCTGGATCTCGATTATGTCAAACAAATGTCTTTTACATTAATTAGATGAGACTCGTAATCCCAGAGACTTTACCTCATGAACAATTATATGAAACCCATCATCCAAGAGACTTGATCCCAATGAATAACTAAGACGTCACTTCTTACATGACTCTATGGAAACCCATCCACCGGAAGCCACAAAAACTAACGAGCCTTGCCCTACCACCAAAAAAACTTTACTGTCACTACATAATCACTGCTCCAATTCAAAAACACCCATTTTTTGAAGGTCACTGCTACCATATTTACATCTTAGTTAACTGCTCCTTGGGCAGTTGAGGCTGATGAACCTACTGTGAAAGTGAATGAAGGTGGAGGTAAAAATGATATGGGAGTGGGTTGATAAACAATGGAAAAAGAACCAACAACTATATTTGGTTGAGCTTGAGTGAAGGTAAAAGAAACAGACTCGAAAGAATGTTCTTCTAACTCATGTCCTTGAAAATAAATGGGCGTGGAAGGAGAATATTGTTCCAAGAAAGAGAGTTCCTCAGAAATATCTTCAAATAAAGGGTTATGAGAATTGCTGCCAGGAGCAGAAAATGTAGGATCAGGTGTTGAAGGAGTTTGTGGTTTCTGAGCCCTTTTAGAAACCAATCTTTATGGATCTGACAAAGTAGGGACTATCTTCTGTGAGGTATCCGACCTTGTGTGAGGTCTTTTGAAAGACATAATTTTGAAAATAACGAATACAACCCAATATTTCCTCCTCACTGAACAACCAGAGGAAATAATGTGAAAATCCTAGGGAAAAATAAACTTCGTTTTTTCGTCCCTAGCAAAGGTGCCAGAAAATGTTGTATATCAACATACAATCTGTTAGGGTCCCATGATTTGGCCGATTGGTGAGCCAAATGACGATGTAACATCAAACCAAGCTTTGGAGCCCAAGGACCTAGCCTTCCTGGACTCAGAGAGGGCTCTCTCTATATGTGTAAAGGATATCTGTGTGTTTGTTTATGTTGTTCTGATATTAGGCTAGTTATGAAGTAAGTTTTTGATTTTTTGTTTTTAAGTTTGTGAGGGATGAAACTGATCAAAGATATAAAAATGGGTAACAAGAAGTTAAATCAATTGGGCTATGGGGTCAAACAGGTCAAGGAAAGCTATCAGATGATGATGTAAGGCTGCTGTAGGGCCGATTTGATTCAAGGTAGAAAGGATCTTTGGGAAAAATGGAGTAAATGAACATCAAGTTTGTGAAAGACGAGGGATTTCAAGTGTAACTAGTTGATAGCAGACATAAACATGTTATAGCAAGCCATTAATCATGCTAGATGTAACTATGAGCTAATTAATACATAGAAATCAAACATTCCTACCATACATAGAAGTATAAGACCCTCTAACTTTGGGAAATGGCTATCGTAATTTGGGGAAAACACATAAGAAGGACTAACAACTCAAAATACTATGCCTAACGCCTAAACACAACCTTTAAGTTATTGGGCACTGTTATAAACAAGTTTACAGCTTTATTGGCAAAGGGCTAGATCTAGACTAGGCCTCCTTGGTTCAACAAGATGATAAACTAATCACCAAAGAGATAGTTTCATGGATGAACTATGGATGCCTTATAGGTAAAGGTGGCACACCATACATCCTACTCAAAATGCATAGAACTTATGAATAAAACTAGCAAAAGTATCCTTAAGTTACCAAAGAGCAAAGGGCGAATTCTGATTTAGCATAACTAAGGAATAAGAAAACATAAAGCTATGAAGATTCAGGAATTTTGAGGTGCCTCCATGGGCATATCTCAAAACTAATCTCTACTGATCTATAGCAGCAAGAAGCATGTATCATGAATGAAAAATAGAAGACAACAACAAAGCAAGAAACACTATACCATTCTACCATGTCATGGAATCCATCAACAATCCTTCATCATTCATCAAAAGCATCCAAGAGGCAGTCCAAAATCATAACACAAGTATGTTCTTCAAAGCTCATATGACTAATATATTGATTCTTCTCTCAAGTTCAGCTTTCTTTTACAATGAAGCCTTGTGGAATAAATAGGCTCAAGTGAGGAAAACCTCATGGTGCAACTAGCTATCCCATTGGCCTAATCAAAATATCTAAACTTGTCCTTGAGGCTTTGCAAAGCCCAAGGCACAAAATATCCCATAAAATATTAAAAAAATGCTAAAAACGGAAATTATATTGACTTTGCACCATTTTCCAAGTGTAAAAATAGCTAAACGCACATTTGGAAAAAGCAGATTTTTGAGGTTCAAAAATTGCAAAAATACTTCAAATTTATATCAGAAAAAGGTCCCCTGACTTGCTGGAGACAATTGGCAGCCTTCCCGGTGTCGAAACGAGGCTCATGATAGCTCGTTGGAAATATTTCTGTGTCTACTTTCTGGCGCAACTAAAATCACCTCAATATGATGCCTAGAAGTCCTCCAAATCTGTACCTGTGTGTAAAAAGCCAGGAAATAGCAGATTGCTGATATGACGGGCAGAATGTGCAAAAAGTGAGCATTTTTCGCCGTTTTGAGGGGGCGAATGATCTCCGAATGCTCTGAAAATCGCTGAGGACTTGCTCATAGAATTATGGCATCAACTGGTATCATCCTTCTCCCTTGAAAAATCCTCAAACTGAAATGGCGAAATTATGAGTTTTCGACCAAAAACCCAAAAAATGCCAAAAAACAAAAAGTTGTCGAAATGGGCCCAAAATTGGCACGCATGACCCTCAAGGGTCCTTAGCAACATGCTCCGAAGCTGAGGCCAAAATGTCAAGAGCTGATGTGCTTTTCTCCTCTTTCCGTGCCGGGTGCTTCCCCTTTGCCTTCTTCAATTTCTCTTGGGCTGCCTTTAGTTTGCGCCGGGCAAACTGATTCAACTTTTGAAAGTGATGTGTCCTCTTCCTTTGCAGCTCTAGATCTTTGTTCGCCCTTTCAAGTTTCATCTCCAAGTGTTTGTTGGCTCTTTCAAGCCATGCCTCTTTTTTTTCTTCAATTTCCTGCTCAAGGAGTGCAGTGAGAGGAAAGGCTTGGAGATGGGCTTGCTCTTCTTCTTTCTGCTTGTCCAAGGCTCTTTTAAGCCCCATGGTTCTAGGCCTCTTCCGCCTAGGCTGGTCTCCCTCTTCTTCCTCATCAAACTCACCAATGAGCTCTTCTATCCTTGCTTGCGCCTTAGCTGCCTCATTCTTATATTTGATAGCTCGTGCTTCATGAACAGCTGTGTGAACATTCATCTGTTTGTTTTGGATCTCCAAGAAGTGGTTGAAGTTCCTTTCCCTTTGAAGATCCTCCTCTAATGCCTCAATTTGCCCCTCTTTATGGATTAGGAGGTTTTCAAGAAGGCGGGCCTCATTATCACTGTCATCGCTTTGGATTGGGATGACAGCCAATGCACTCCCATGTTTTGTACTTTCTCCAACTTTGCTTTTCCCTTTGAAGGCCAATCTTGCACTTTTCCTCCTTGGCATGCTAGTAGGTGTCCTTTTGGGCGATTTCCTTTTGCTAGGAACAACCTTTGTCACTGTTGGAATGGCAGCCTTAGACCCTTTCTTGCTTGCTGCGCTGAGTTTTGTTCTTTTGGGAGGAGGAGACACAACTGATTTACCCTTGACATCTTCTTGAAACTGCTGCTCTCCTTGAGGCTGCTGGATGTCTTCCTCTAGCTGTTCACTTTGCTACCC
This sequence comes from Pinus albicaulis, assembly GCA_034641835.2. NCBI lineage: Eukaryota > Viridiplantae > Streptophyta > Pinopsida > Pinales > Pinaceae > Pinus > Pinus albicaulis. The sequence continues at coordinate 640,893,450 of CM076569.1, read as the reverse complement.
TTGTTCGCCAACCTCAATTTGCTGTTCTGCTTCAATGCCTTGTTCAATTTGTGCTTCAACTTGCTGCCCTTTTTCAACAAAATCAAGCTGCTACTGTGCTTGGATTTCTTGCTCATTTTGTGGCTCAAGATGTGGTTCAATTTCCTGCCCAAGCTGCTGTTCCTGTCCTTCAACAACAAGCTGCTGCTCTTCCTCTTGTACCTACTGTTCATCACCTTCTGTTCGCTGCTGACCTTCACCACTGTCGTCTTACTGCTGTTCATCCCTTTCCTCTTGCTGCTGTTCATCCCTTTTCTCTTCTTGCTGTCTACTTCCCTCACCTTCTTCCTGCTGTCTTGGCTGTCCTGTAGTCATTTTGAGCCTTCTAGGAGTAGGCCTGCTGGACAAAGGTACTGGGCGATGGATAGGCTGAGTGGGAGACACATGGACAGGAGGAACAGTAGAGAAATCTGGGTGACTCATGAATACATCCCATGGAACTTCCTTCTTCTCTAGCTGATGTAGGATGATAATTTTGATTAGAGAATGATGGAAAAGGGAAGGTATTTGCAGAGGTGGGGCCTTCTTCTGGACTGTAGATGCCATCTTCTCGATACTCTTGAATAAAAAATAAGGGAGATTTAGTTGCCTGTTTCTAGTGAAATGCATCAATAGGCGGACATGGTATGCATAAATTCGATCAAACCTCCCTTCACAAGTAAAATATTTCATTATGAATTTCATAAGAGGAGCATAGCTGTCAAGAAGATATGAAAAAGGGAAAATAACAGTGAAAGCATCTCTATGCTCAGGTTTGATGAAAGGCTTATAATCTTCTAAGTCAAGATGGGCCTGTTTAAACCATTTTTCGCCATGATATGGAATCTTGGTGGCCTTGGACACTGATCTTGGAGAAAACTTGAAATCAAGGTCCGCTACCCTGAAATGCTTGTTCTGGAACCTCAGGGCGCATAGGTGTGTTAATGGCGAAAATTTTTTGACCTCCTGTATCTTCTGGCAGAAATCTAGGCAACCTACTTCATGGAAGTTGAAAAGGATGGATGTATGAGCATTAACCTCTTCTGTAGAGATCGGCTCATATCTTTTATGTGGACCACTCCTACTGTCTTGCCTTGGAGGCATTTTGACCTAAATATGCTTTGGAAGAAACAAACTGCCTTACTCTGTGTAAACTTCCCTTTTGGAGTAAAACTGTGTCAATGTACTGCTTTGACAGAGAAACAATATGATTTGGATGGTTGCAACAAGTTTCCTTATAATACACAACCTCTGCTCTCTTAAAAAGTAGCCTTCCACCTTGAATGTATCTCTGCCAACAGAATTTTCAATAGGATACCATACAGTAAAATGGATACAGACTGCTAGGTAAATTCCCTGTGCAAAGTGTCAAGAAATCACCTTGCTCTTGTGAAGTTTAGAGATCACTCAATACATCTTAATCTTTGCCCATGGTAGACTTTGCAATCATTAAAAACCTACTCTTCTTAGTGTGTCAATCACTCAACAAACTTACATATGGTGTAATCAACCTTTAGTATGATCAGACAGTCAATGTCACAGTTTTATGTGCCCAGGTGACAAAGTTTTGGAAAATGCTTCAAAAAGTTCAATCAAGGCCTGCAAGAGTCTTCACTTTGCAAAATAAACAAGACCTCTTGACAATGTAACACCTTTGGCTTTGTTAGAAAAACCTTTACTCTATATGAACATCTACTTATTAATAAGATATAAAAACAAAAGGCAGTTAAGCACAAACACAGTGAACACTGTCCTTTCTGTGAGAAGTGTGAGAAACTTTCCCCTGTAGTCTTTCAACTTATAAACTTCTCTTTTGACAAATCCATTTTTCTTATTATATTAGACTATTATTTATTTGTATGTCACTTCATCAAACATAATCATACATATACGAAGTTAACCCCCAGCGTGAGCATATAGCCAGATTCACTGATATGGAACCAGGTGACACAAATTGAGAGGTTTCTTTAAGGTGGTAGTCAAGGCCTTGCAACAGTCATATTAAGTACGTGGTCAACCATTAACTCCTTTTCAACAAAAACTGTTCTTTATGCTCCACCCTTCCTTAAATTCAGTTTTAATAATACATACTATTTTCACCCTTTGAGCACCTTATTGTTCTTCAAACAGTTTTGCAAAAGGAAACACCTCCAGCTACAATGGTGGTATTACTAACTCTTTTTTACGGAAATGAAAACCACACACTGTCCTTTGTCCCTTTGATATACAGAGGATTTTTCAGAAGAACACAAGTGTTCATCTTATGATCATTTTTTTCTTCAGATAGTGGCAGACTATTTTCACCTTTCAGAAACACCTCATTTTTCCTCTCTGCTTTAAACAATACACAACTAACAGATTTTGACCATGTTCTATCTCAAGTTTGATGGAAAATTGCAATGGTTACTTGTGATAGTGCTCAATTCAACCCTTTGGTGTTTTGCTCCTAACCTCATTATCACATTAAAACCTCGTTTTTATAAACTTGAACAGTGGTTTTTTAAACCCTTACAATACCTTGCAGTTTTGAAAAACCAAGGGGGCACGTGATAAATACCTTGAGAATATGGTGAAAAATCTCATTGATGCATTTTAGGCTGGCTCTAGAGGTGTTTGAATAGCTTAAGAAGGTCATAAAGACGCGCGATGTGCTGGGCTTTCAGAGTGCCGCGCCAAAACAACTGTCGGGTGGCTCTGTCGGGTCGGGCGGGCGCAGTGTACAGGCGCATCGCGCACATGTACAGGTGCGTCGCGCGACCGTTAAACGCCAATGCAAAACTTCTCCCAGGCGTGTTGCGCAGTTTTCCAGGCGCGTCGCGCGGTGAAAAAATGGCAAAATTCTGCAATTTGAGCCGGAACTTCTTTGTTTGATGCTGTGAAAACCTTTCTTTGCAACTTTGAAAATGAAAATTCCTTCTTAGATTTACTCTTATGTCATTTCAAACTCTTCAATGGTCACCTTTATCATTTATTTGAAATGCAAAAAGAACTCTCTGGTGACCATTTAACACAGCAACTTCAAATTTGAAAAATAACCTAATGACCTTCAGACTATCTCTGCCACTGTGTTAATAATGCTGGTGATATTCATTATGTAAAGTAACCCCTCTTTAAAACTGTCAAGAAAATACTGAAAACTACTTTGCTATTTGAAAGAGTAGGGTTTGTATTTTTAACTTGTTTGGACAGTTTCTGTCTCCACTTGCTTCTTCAACCTTTTCCCTATTGCAGGTGCCCACATTGCTGACATTATTTGGATTTGGTTATGGTTTTTTGATTTAAGAAAGGCGCCCCTTTTTCAAAATACTTCCCTGCTCAAAATATATCATACAATACCTCTGTCCTTTTGAATAATGAAAAACTGTGTTTGTTTCAAACCATCCAAACAATGACAATATGCAAAATGACCCTTTTTTGGACATGATGAACAATAATTCAAAAGGTGATGTCTCTTGGTGATAGAACTCAAATTGCCCTTGCCTGCTGATTTTCTTTCCATGCATTTCAAAGTTTTCAAAACTCAGATCACAACTTTGTGGATAAAATGCCTTTTTAAACTTTGACTGTTATCTACTTAGAGGAGGAGATGTCTCTTTTTGGAGCGGTGGCACTTAGCTTTTGCCTTTGATGATTAGTGCCATACTTTAGTTGCATCCATTCATACTATCTTTCTCTGTTTAATTGAAAGGAAATCTTTTAGACTTCTTGAAATGCGACAGTGAGGTGTTGTTTGACCCCTTCTCCTAAGGAAACTGCCCATTTTTGTAACAATAGCATGCATATTCAAATTGTCTCCTGTCCACTATGATGTATAGTTTGAAAGACATTTCCCTATGAGTAGGAAAACCAATACCTTTTGACACATAAACACCATTTGTTACCTGTGTAATGACTTTTTCTTTCCTTCTTTGTCTGCTTTCCACTGCATCTTTTGACCAATCAGTCTTTAAAAACAGTCAATGCCTTGGCCATCTGCTCATGAATGAAGGAGGCCCTTCACTTGGCAAAGTATCTGAAGATTGTTTGATAAGCCTGCCTGACAAGGATTTTTCTTGGATATGATGGTAAGCAAACAAACTTGAAAACATTAATATTTTTACCTCTGCCTGCAATCACTACTGTGCTTCAGAAAAACCCTAGTCAAGGTGTCACTGTCTCACTGTACTGTTCTTCGCTGAGGGGAACTGAAATGTCACCATTTGCCTTGGTCAACTTATGACAAATTATTTAAAAGATAATCTCTGTGACTATGGAGGTTAGCACCCTTTTGAAAAACAACCACCTTTTCTTCTGCCTGTGTAATGGCATGGTTTGTCAACATTTCTTCAATTTGGTCTTGTTGAAACAGCAGGCTGCTTATGATTAGAGTTGTTTTCACTAATGATATGTCTCTCTAAGGTTTTAACAATTCATATGATTTGAAAACTTCAAATGACTTCCTTTACAAGACCAAAACTCTGTTTTCCCTTTAACTAGCATACTTCAGACTCTAGCCCTGTTATGATCATCATTTACACTCAGAAAAACCTAGAGTCACTGTTTCACTATTCAGTAAAAAGAAAACCTGGGCTTTTGCAATCCTTAAAATCAATATTGGCGAGCGCCCTCTGCTTGTAGATGAAGGAGGCACCCTAACCCTCTGCTTGTAAATGAAGGAGGTTCTTGGCCATGACAAATTATCAGTTTGCTGTGACAGTGGTGTCTTTCTCTTACTATGATTTTCATGCTGAAAGGAAGCTGCAAGGCCTTGATGAGTCACTCTCTGTTTGCAGATATATCTCAGGCTCATTTTCACATTTGAGAAGCAGCTGTTCTTCTAAATGTAGATTCAAGAATTTTCTCCTGAGATGAAATTATATTTCCTGTCTTTGTAGAAACCATAAAACACTGTGAAACACCTAATAATCAGCTTGAGGCTGTGGTTTATGCACTGCTGAGACCTAGGGGTGTGTAAGTGGCGCGACCTAGGGCTGTGATCAACTTGATTTGCAGAATGGGAGGTCTGTCATGAATGTTCTGTGTCAGATGGAGGTTTTTGGCTTTTTGATGTTTGCCAAAGGTAAAATTCCTTAAAGCGCCACTTCCTAACTTAGGGGAGGCTTTTGAAACAGACTTGGATTTGCTTTTTTAGAGCTGATGGGCAGACCAGTAGGGCTGAAGCTAGAAAAGATGGTGATAATGGGTTTTAAATTTGACATGGGCAGACTGAAAAGTAAGAGGGTGAAAAAAGTTTTATGAGGGTTTTCTAGATGACAAATTGACATATGGAAATCAGCTTCTAGAAAACTCAGCTATGGATCTAGTCATCACTAACAAATGAAAAATATTGACGACTAATAGTGGCTCCATTTGGGGAGGGCAGCTCCTCGTTAGGAGGTGTCCAGAATTCAGATTTTTGGCTTATGAAGACCAGTGCCTTATCCATTGGCGCAACAATTTACCCTTCTTTGATGTTATTTCTGAAAAGTGACAGCATGGTTAACATCAATGATACCTCTACCTACCCCACTATCTTTCCTAACATTTTTTCTTCTCTTTGGCGCATTTGAACTAGCAGCCTTTTGACAATGTATATTTTTCTTTTTTGCAAAATGAACCTATCTATTTCTACTCTTATATCTGCTGGGAGTTCAGATTAAGATGATGAACTCCTTCATTACTCTACCTATGCTAGATCAACTGTCAAGATTAAGCAGTTTGACAGAATTTTGTTCTCTAATCTAAGACATGAAATTCAAAATGATCAAATCAGGATTAGACAGTCTGATTTGTCATGCATTTGTGGCATAAAGACAAGCTGCACACACATGTTATTTTGCAAAAAAGGGAAACTAGACAAGCGGGGCTAAGACGTACAATGTATTTTTCATCTCTCGCTTCTCTCTTTGGTTCTGTTTTAGGCATGTGGAACCAGAATCTCTCCCTAATCTAAACTCTGTGATAAGTCAATCTTACACAATGTTGACTATCTTTGCACTCACTAACTTATCAGCAAATAAATTTAAACATGCTCAGCTATGATTAGGCTAGATAGCTGAACAAGATATTGAAGTACTAGTAGCGGCATTTAGGCTTGCTCACTTTCCGAAAGACTATTTTTTGGAACATGGGGCCTTTGTTCTATCTTCACTTGCCCTCTTTTCTGTCTTTTACTGTTTTTGACTTTTCTATCTTTTACTATTTTTGACTTTTCTAAATTTTTCAATATTTCAAACAATGGTATGTACAATGACTGAAAGTGTTTCAAACTCAGAAATCTTGGAAATGACAGAATTTAAGCATCTTATCCTCGTAAGGATCTCCTCTCACCCTTGGCCCACTTAACTCTTGAAAAGAAAAATTTGGGAAGTTTTCTCTCTCTAACATGACATAGGGATTCATGTAAGAATCTCTGAACAACCCGGTATCTTCCCGCTGTACCTCTTTGAATATCTGATTTCCACTCCTTTCCTTACTGTACATTTTCCTCAAGTAATGCATGTATTCTTGGTCATTCTTGAAATAGATAATGACATCATCAAGGTATGCAAAAATACAGAAATTTAAAACTGGGAACATGGCCTTTATGAACAGATTTCTGATATTGGGTGGTTTTACAACTTTGAGCTTGAAATTAGATCTACCTCCCGCAAACTGGAAAAAATCTTTAAGCTGTCTACTTTGCAAGGGGATCTTATGACCATGACCTGAAACATCATCTTGCGAAAACACATGATTAAAAGCACTTTTAGTTGGTGAATCATGGTCTTGAGTAGAAAAACCATAATTTCTGTTATAGGGATATGCAGTATTATTTCTAAAATAAAAGCAGACTCTATGACCATCTGTTTTATCCCTAATTATTTCAGTTTGTTTCAGATTGTTGTGTTTTCTCTTGTTAAAGTTGTTCTTTGAGGGAAAGGTAGTGACACAGTATTTTCCCTTGTTTTTCCTGTAGAAATTGGTATTCTGTATGAGATTTATGATTTTAGCTTTTCTGAGTTCCTCATGAAAAGACAGAAGATGAGCCAATTTCAGTAGCTCAGGTATGCTAGAACTGCAACTATCATTCTTGCTCATAAGAAGTTTATCAGGCATTCTTTCTAGATTTTGAGCAGCTGAGGCTATAGTCAAAGTTTCATTTGCAGTGGATGATCCATAAGATGGTAAATCTTTGAGGTATGGTAGAAACATTAAACTCCCTTGTTCCCGGGTTCCGAACAGGTTTATGATGTGTAAGTCTTCTAAAGCCTTTACCCTAAAAAAATTTCCGCAGGTTATTTCTAGTGTTTGGCTAAGGTTAGAGTAATTTGTTTGATAGTACATAAGGGTTTGTGCTTCTTGCTCTAATTATACTTTAGAAGGGACATACTTACTTTCTTCAAGACACAGCTGTTCATGATCATGATAGTTTTGAGTGTCTAGTTCATCATAAGGCACCAGGGACAACTGATGTGGTGGATCAAAGTTTATTTCAGTTTCTCCTGACTCTTCCTCCATTTTTTCATCAATATGCATAATGAAAGAGTTCAGGTCGGAACGCAAGGAACACATTGGAATGTTATCTGGCCTATCTTGACTGCTAATCATGTATTTCATGTGTGATTCTTGGTAGAGTGTTCTGGTTTGACCGAACACAGGAATGGTGGCGTATGACATGTCCAGTTGGATATTCCCTTGGAGTTTGGCTCCCCAAGATCTGGATAAAAGCATCCCGTACTTGGGAGGAATGTCTGCCACTACTATATCCATGATTAGATGTTTCGCAGGTATTTGGGCCAGACTAAAACAAAGGTCTTTGATCAAACCCAGGCATTTGACTCTACATGAATCAAATGAATACAAGTCTTTGTATGGTCTTGTGATTTCCAAGCCTAGTCTTTCCATTACTACCTTCGGCATAAGATTATGCGAGGTGCTGGAGTCTAGCATCGCATTGTGGAGGATTTGGTCGTGGATGTTTAGGCTAATGTAAAATGGAAGAGTAGCTCCTTCTTGGAATTTTCCCTCTACCTTTGGACCAAACAATACTTCAGGAGTGTCATCAGCCAGATTAACAGTGTTTGCATCATTCCCTAGATTTAAAGCTTTTAGTACTTGGGATTTATAAGAGTTTTGGGCAATGATTTCAGTAAGAGGCATGGTGATATTAATCTTGGCGATTTCGCCTTCAAAGCTGAAAGGCAGCTGAAGTTTAGATATGTTTGTTTCAGTTTTTTCAGCCACGACCTTCTCTATGTTCTAAGTTTGTTGGCTTTGTTTTGGGATTTTGTTTGCCATAGTTGCTTCGGAAACTTTTGTGGAAGTACTCGGAATAGCTGAGTTAGGACTAGTTTGGGTGACTTTAGCTTTGTTTTGGTCATTTTTCTCCACCTTGATTTTGTCACTGCTTATTTCTTTCTTGAGGATGGTATCAGGGGTCTTAGCAGTATCTGAGTTACCTCTCTTGGAATTATCTTGGTTCCTTTTGCTTCTAAGGTCATATTGCCTGTGAGCCTCTATAATAGCATTCTGAAAATCTATGGCAGGGTCGTCGAGATCTTCATAGTTGGTCTCATCCTGATTAGGAGAAAAGAACGCTTGTTCTTCTTCTGTGAGGTACACCTCACTCTCATTATCAGATCCTATGAGGTTTAAATGATGTTCATCAAGAGGTTCTGTGTCCCTGTCATCTTCTTCCACATAGTTTTCATTGAATGGTGGCCTAATTTGTTGGTCATTTTCTCTTGGTCTGTTTTGAGGCTGCTCCCTCCTAAAGTTTTGGTTTCGGTTTCTGTTTGGAGGGTTAGGCTGGTTGTCCCTAATAGGAGCCCTTTCATTTATTCTTTCCCACATTTTGGCCATGGTTTTGACTAAGTCATCTATTCTAGGATCTAGGGAAGGTGATGAAGTGGAGAACTCGTCTTTATATGTGACCTTTCTTTCTGATCTAGTCCTGGCTCTATTTTCTGCTAAGTTGGCATATGCTTTTATGGCTATTTGTTGCATTTCCTCTAAGGTAGGGGGATCCTTGTCTCTCAGATGATATGTCATGTCCGGATCGAAACCCTCGAGGAATTTTTCCAAGGCTAAACCAAGTGGGGGTTTGAAATGAGGTGGTAGGGAGTTATATACACTGTTGAACCTAGTGCAGTAAGCTTGGACACTTTCCCCATTTTCCCATTTTAGGTTGTTATATTCTGACAAGATTTGAATGGGGTTTCTTCGGATTTCCCACCTATTTCTGAAAACTTGATGTAGTTCTGGGATATCGTGGATGCTGTTTGGAGTTAAGCTTTTGAACCATGCTTTGGGTTCACCACCAAGACTTTGGGCGAATATTCTCATTCTGACGGTCTCGTCTTGTACCTCTAGGTATTCATAGGCATCAGTCATCCTACTTATATGCTGTTGAGGTGTAGTGGTGTCTTCTCCAATAAAGTGTGGGATTTTGTCTTGATATTTATTTGGGAGAGGAGCCAAAGGCGGTGGCAACACCAAAGGTGCATACCAGGCTGCCATGACGGGAGCTAATGGATGATGTACAAGATGAGGACTGGTAGGCTAACAGTGGTGGTTTGACCCGGTGTGGCGGATGAAATTGGACTAGTGATCTGGTTTTGAGTAGATCTGGGATGGTAGGAGCCAAAATGATAGAGAAGTTGGAAATCAGGAGGAGTGGTAGGTGAAGCTTCTCTACTAGGACTCTGTGGTGGGTTTAGGGGTTCAAGATCGTCAAAGTTTATATTACTATGAGACCTGCTTCTAAAAAGAGCCTTTTATGACTCTAATTCAAAAGGTGAATCTGGTAGGATAGTGAGATGTTTAGGTACTGATCTTGTTCTACGGATGGATCTACCAGTAGCTAGATGGTCAGTTTCGGAAGCTTGCCACAGAATCTTCTCTGGGTCATCTACTATGATAGGAGGGTTTGGGTCTAGATGGGATCTGGTGTTAATTCTTCGTGAAGCCAGATTTTGGATTTAGAGAGGATGGTATTGATGAAGGTTCTGGATGAGTGGTTTCTCTAAAGTTCTACTAAGGTGAAGGATGGTCAAAAAATAAAAGGGATGGATTAGTGGAGTCGCCAGGTGGAACTGGGTTGTTTTTATGAAGATAGCTATGGTCCACCACCAGTAACTAATCTGGGAATGTTTTGGATTTTCTGAGTTTTATGTGCAGCCTATGGTTTAAAGTATCCTAGACTTGTTTCAACACTTCGCTAGGGTGATGAGAACAACAAGAGTCTACTCTAAATGGGTCTATGGACTGCTTGCTTGTTTTAAGTATCTAAAAGACCAAAGAGTCTATAAGAGTTTGCTAGACTATCATGTACTCAGTGTTTCACCATCTCCCGCTATGTTAGTGAGCGATGGGATAGGTCTATCAGATAGTAAACTAGAGTTTGGCAAAATAGTAAGGCCTACTAGAGGTTAGTGGAGTCGCCAGGTGGATTATCAGTTTGTTTAGAGGTATACTTGTATGGTCCACCACCAATAATGTCAAAAGCCAATCTAAGGGAGTGTTTTTTGTGGTTTTTTCTGAGTTTTATGTGCAGCCTAGGATGTAAGAGTGTTATAAAACTGATTCATCACTTTGCTAAGATGGTTGAAGCAGAGAGTTCACACTAAATGATTCTAAAGGCTGATGGTTTAAGTTAAAAGTTGAAAGACTAAGGAGTCTATAAAAGTTTGCTAGACTATCATGAACTCAATAAGTCCCACCGTGATCGCCATTATGTTAGTGAGCGGTGGGATAAGTCAGCCAACTAATATTCTCAAAAGTCTCTAAAGATTAGGGAAACTAAGTTTGTTTACTACTCAGAGTCCCACCGTGATCGCCATTATGTTAGGGAGCGGTGGGATAAGTCAATCAGCTAGTATTCTTAAAGATCTCTAAAGATGAGGGAAACTAAGTTTTTTAATCACTCAAGGTCCCACCGTGATCGCCATTATGTTAGGGTCCCGTGATTTGGCCGATTGGTGAGCCAAATGACGATGTAACATCAAACCAAGCTTTGGAGCCCAAGGACCTAGCCTTCCTGGACTCAGAGAGGGCTCTCTCTATATGTGTAAAGGATATATGTGTGTTTTTTTATGTTGTTCTGATATTAGGCTAGTTATGAAGTAAGTTTTTGATTTTTTGTTTTTAAGTTTGTGAGGGATGAAACTGATCAAAGATATAAAAATGGGTAACAAGAAGTTAAATCAACTGGGCTATGGGGTCAAACAGGTCAAGGAAAGCTATCAGATGATGATGTAAGGCTGCTGTAGGGCCGATTTGATTCAAGGTAGAAAGGATCTTTGGGAAAAATGGAGTAAATGAACATCAAGTTTGTGAAAGACAAGGGATTTCAAGTGTAACTAGTTAATAGCAGACATAAACATGTTATAGCAAGCCATTAATCATGCTAAATGTAACTATGAGCTAATTAATACACAAAAATCAAACATTCCAGCCATGCATAGAAGTATAAGACCTTCTAACTTCGGGAAATGGCTATCAGACTTTGGGGAAAACACATAAGATGGACTAACAACTCAAAATACTATGCCGGAATGCCTAAACACAGTCTCTAAGTTATTGGGCACTTTGACAAACAAGCTTTCATAGTTTTAGGCAAAGGGCTAGATCGGGACTAGGCCTCCTTGGTTCAACAAGATGATAAAATAATCAGTCAAAGAGATAGTTTCATGTACAGAACTATGGAAATTCATAGGTAAGCAGGGCACACCATACATCCTACTCAACATGCATAGAACTTATAAATAAAACTAGCAACAATACCTTAAGTTACTAAAGAGCAGTTAAGAATTCTTTAGCATAACTAAGGAAGAAGAAAACATAAAGCTATGAAGATTCAGGAATTTTGAGGTGCCTCCATGGGCATATCTCAAACTTAATCTCTACTGATCTATAGCAGCAAGAAGCATGTATTATGAATGAAAACTAGAAGACAACAACAAAGCAAGAAACACTATACCATTCTACCATGTCATGGAATCCATCAACAATCCTTCATCATTCATCAAAAGCATCCAAGAGGCAGTCCAAAATCATAACACAAGTATGTTCTTCAAAGCTCATATAACTAATATATTGATTCTTCTCTCAAGTTCAGCCTTCTTTTACAATGAAGCCTTGTGGAATAAATAGGCTCAAGTGAGGAAAACCTCATGGTGCAACTAGCTATCCCATTGGCCTAATCAAAATATCTAAACTTGTCCTTGAGGCTTTGCAAAGCCCAAGGCACAAAATATCCCATAAAATATCTAAAAAAATGCTAAAAATGGAAATTATATTGACTTTGCATCATTTTCCAAGTGTAAAAATAGCTAAACGCACATTTGGAAAAAGTAGATTTTTGAGGTTCAAAAATTGCAAAAATACTTCAAATTTATATCAGAAAAAGGTCCCCTGACTTGCTGGAGACAATTGGAAGCCTTCCCGGTGTCGAAACGAGGCTCATGATAGCTCGTTGGAAATATTTCTGTGTCTACTTTCCGGCGCAACTGAAATCACCCCAATCTGATGCCTGGAAGTCCTCCAAATCTGTACCTGTGTGTAAAAAACCAGGAAATAGAAGACTGCTGATATGACGGGCAGAATGTGCAAAAAGTGAGCATTTTTTGCCATTTTGAGGCGGCGAATGATCTCCAAATGCTCTAAAAATCGCTGAGGACATGCTCATAGAATTATGGCATCAACTGGTATCATCCTTCTCCTTTGAAAAATCCTCAAACTGAAATGGCGAAATTATGAGTTTTCGACCAAAAACCCAAAAAAATGCCAAAAAACAAAAAGTTGTCGAAATGGGCCCTAAATTGGCACGCATGACCCTCAAGGGTCCTTAGCAACATGCTCCAAAGCTGAGGCCAAAATGTCAAGAGCTGATGTGATTTTCTCCTCTTTCCGTGCCGGGCGCTTCCCCTTTGCCTTCTTCAATTTCTCTTGGGCTGCCTTTAGTTTGCGCCGGGCAAACTGATTCAACTTTTGAAAGTGATGTGTCCTCTTCCTTTGCAGCTCTAGATCTCTGTTTTCTCTTTCAAGCTTCATCTCCAAGTGTTTTTTGGCTCTTTCAAGCCATGCCTCTTTGTTTTCTTCAATTTCCTGCTCAAGGAGTGCAGTGAGAGGAAAGGCTTGGAGATGGGCTTGTTCTTCTTCTTTCTGATTTTCCAAGGCTCTTTTAAGCCCTATGGTCCTAGGCCTCTTCCACCCAGGCTGGTCTTCCTCTTCTTCCTCATCAAACTCACCAATGAGTTCTTCTATCCTCGCTTGCGCCTTAGCTGCCTCATTCTTATATTTGATAGCTCGTGCTTCATGAACAACTGTGTGAGCAAAGGGAGACCCATACAAAACATACAAGTAAATAGGTGAATGAGGTGAAAGAGCAAAAGTTAGGGTTCGTACAGACTATACTGTTGCTATTTGCAACACATAGATAGGTGGAGTAAGCTATGAGTATTGCAAAGTTTAGGCGGGTGGTTTATCTATATAAAGAGGCCATCCCATAGCTTTGAAATACGCAATCAAGGTTGGCTATCAAGTGGCTAAGGATTGGAGCAAGTGATTTGCTAGATCTAGCTTGATAGCGTGTAGCATGGGAGGTAGTGCATGAGAGCTTGTGAAGAGTTTTTGTACTATGATTGTTACATGATTTCTCCATTATAATATACACAATAGCTGCGGGGTTTTTAGCTTTAAGCTTTCCCATGAAATACTGTGTTCATATGTGTGAATTTTTATGGCTTTAATGTGTGCATGCAATTGATTTTATTTCCGCATGTGATGATCAATGGTAGAAGAGATTCTGTATTATGCATGAACCTAAAATAGTGTGTGATCAAGAGAATCTCGGTGGATAACATATCAGTTATTCAAATTTCTACATGGTATCGGAGCGATATTGGTCATTGGAGAAATTGCAAAGCATTGAAGCGGTTGTGTTTTAGGATAAACTCAAGAAACATAAAGATGGAGAAAGCCGGAAATATACGTGCATATTGTATATAATTTTCTACATGGAATGAGAGTGAGAATTTTTTGGTGCGCGAGTTTGTAGGGAATATTTGAAAATTTTTGGTGAAATATTTTCAGAAACAAATAGTATATTTTTATTCCTTGCGAAAAAAATACCCAAATTGAAAAAAAAAATCGGTCGAATCGGAGCTCAGATGAGGGAGATATTGTTGTTTTAAAATCAGCTCTTTTGTTAGAAAATTTTGTGACGACGGAACAATTGCAATGTGTGCGAGCCAAGAATCTACATGCACTAAGGTACAAGATGCATGCAAAGCTTTGAGGAGAAAAGCAGAGGTTAGTGACTTGGTGGTTGAGAGGGAGCCTCTCAACATGCAGCGTGAGAAGCAGTCTCGGAAGGTTGTGGAGCAGCCACAACTGGAGATGCAGAAGAATATTTATAGATTTGATGTAGATGGGATTTCTACGGAGCTTCCTACTGTTGGGAAGCGGGAGAAAGACATGCAACTGAAGCTTGAGAGGGAGCAAGTTTTGCATGCAGGTGAAAGTGAACCTCGGTGTGTGGAGCAGCCACAAGAGGATCATGGAGTGGAAGAGACCACTCATGCAGAGAAATTTCGTGCTAGATGGGTAGAGGGAGTGCATGCAGCTATACCACCAGGTAAGAGGTGGGGCGACATGCATGGATAATCCAAGAAGAAATTTCTGGGCAGGATTCATTGAGATGGTGTGGATCTCATGAATTGAACCTGGCTACGAGGTGCCCACAGTGCAGCAGTAGCATGATCAGTTGGATTGATGCAGGCAGATCAAAGTGACAGTGTCGGATATTAGAGCGCGAATCAGAGTTGACAGCAAGTGCAAGAGTGCATAGGTGCAAGAGTTCAACAACGTAGTGGTTCCTGATGACATGTCCATTTGGTAACAGCAGACGTCAACGACTTTGATGATAGATGCATCAGACTGATTGAGTTGTTTGGATCCTATTCAGTTTCAGAGGAGTTGGAGAGCAGATGCATGGAGTTGCATGGCGCTTGTGAAGGTTGCAGGGCGAATGCATGGAGTTGCAGAGCAGATGCATGGAGTTGCATGGCGCTTGTGAAGGTTGCAGGGCGAATGCATGGAGTTGCATGTCGCATGCAAAGACAGTCCTTTCTTGTTGAGAGGGAGTGTTGAAGATTGCAACAAGAAACAATGAAGGAGGCATCCTGAAACATCATTCCTGATCCTAGTTGGAAAGTGATCACCTAAACTAGGTGGGGCCCACACATGTGATTTTTGTCGCAAAGTCTATTTTTAGACATGTCGATCATATTCTATGAGTTGCGGGATGCTATTTGTGGATGATTGGTCAAGTTGGAAAAATAGATGGATTTATATTTTTAGACATATTGGGCGGAATCTATTTTTAGATTGCCAGTCTAAAAATAGATATGTCGAATATTATTAGCTCTTAATAATATTTGGACTATAAACATTATCTTATTCTCTTGAAGCACTTCAGTTTGATGCCTGGATGTGGCACATGCAGCTAACAGAAGGAAATACGCTTTTCCTAGGGTTTAAGTGAAGCTATTGCATGAAGACTTCGGTTAGAACTCATGTGACAGAGTTTGGTGGAGTTGATTGAGGAAGTTAGTGGAGTTGTATTCAGTTTAACTAATCTAAACATAGTTGAGCTTTTTGTATCCAAGTTAACTAATAGATACAATTAGTGAGAGGTGTGTGAATTAATTATTAATTAATTCACTAATTATAAACTCATAAATCAACTAAAGAATACATCAGTTAACTTCAGTGCATGGACAGTTTCAGTGGAGACCAGTGCAGAAATAGGTGAAAGAGCAGGTTAACTATCGGTTGTGACTATACTATTTCTATTTGCAACACACAGATGGGTGGAGTAACCCATGAGGATTGCGCAGTTCAGGCTGGGTGGTTTATCTATATAAAGAGGCCATCCCATAGCTTGAAAATGCAATTGAGGTTGGCTATCAAGTGGCTAAAGGTTGTAGCATGAGTTTTGCTAGATCTGAGTTTCGATAGTGTGTATGAGGTAGCGCATGAGAGCTTGCAAAGAGCTTTGTACTATGATTGTTACATGATCTCCATGACATGTATAATATACAGATAGTTGGGGGTTTTCAGCTAGTTTTCCCATGAAATAACTGTTCATATGTGGTAATTTTTCATGGCTTTAATGTGTGCATGCAATTGATTTTATTTCCGCATGCTGTGATGATCAATGGTAGTAAAGATTCTCAGATATGCATGAAGCTAAAATAGTGTGTGATCGGGGAGAATCTGCAGATAAAAAATCATTTATTCGAATTTCTACACATCCGATCTTGGAGAAAATTTGAAATCAAGATCCTCGTTGACTCGAAATGTCGTTTGTTCTGGAACCGTACGCATAGCAAAAGGTGTTAATGGCGGAAAAATTTTTGACCTCCGTATCTTCCCATGCAGAAATCTAGGAAACCTACTTCCAGAAGTTGGAAGTGAACGATGGATGAGCATTAACCTCTTCTGTAGAGATTGGCTCATATCTTTTATGCGGACCACTCCTGCTGTCTTGCCTTGGAGGCATTTTGACCTAAATATGCTTTGGAAGAAACAAACTGCCTCACTGTGTGTAAACTGCCCTTTTGGAGTCAAACTGTGTCAATGTACTGCTTTGACAGAGAAACAATGTGATTTGGATGGTTGCAACAAGTTTCCTTATAATACACAACCTCTGCTCTCTTAAAAAGTAGCCTTCCACCTTGAATGTATCTCTGCCAACAGAATTTTCAATAGGATACCATACAGTAAAAAGGAGACAAACTGCTAGGTAAATTCCCTGTGCAAAGTGTCAAGAAATCACCTTGCTCTTGTAAAGTTTAGAGGTCACTCAATACATCTTAATCTTTGCCCATGGTAGACTTTGCAATCATTAAAAACCTGCTCTTCTTAGTGTGTCAATCACTCAGAAAACTTACATATGGTGCAATCAACCTTTAGTATGATCAGAGAGTCAATGCCACATTTTTATGTGCCCAGGTGACAAAGTTTTGGAAAATGCTTAAAAAAGTTCAATCAAGGCCTGCAAGAGTCTTCACTTTGCAAAATAAACAAGACCTCTTAACAATGTAACACCTTTGGCTTTGTTAGAAAAACCTTTACTCTAAATGAACATCTACTTATCAATAAGCTCGAAAAACAAAAGGAAGTTAAGCACAAACACAGTGAACACTGTCCTTTCTGTGAAGTGAGCACCTCATCTTCGTAGTCTTTCAACTTATAAACGCTTCTTGAAAATACATTTTTCTTATTATATTTCACTATTATTTATTTGTATGTCACTTCATCAAACAATCATACATATACGAAGCACCCCCGCCGTGAGCATATGTTTACATTCACCGATATGGAACCAGGCATAAGGAACAAAGTGACACAAATTGAGAGGTTTCTTTAAGGTGGCAGTCAAGGCCTTGCAACAATCATATTAAGTACGTGGTCAACCATTAATTCCTTTTCAACAAAAACTGCTCTTTATGCTCCACCTTTCCTTAAGTTCAATTTTAATAATACATACTATTTTCACCCTTTGAGCACCTTATTGTTCTTCAAACAGTTTTGCAAAAGGAAACACCTCCAGCTACAATGGTGGTATTACTAACTCTTTTTTACGGAAATGAAAACCACACACTGTCCTTTGTCCCTTTGATATACAGAGGATTTTTCAGAAGAACACAAGTGTTCATCTTATGATCATTTTTTTCTTCAGATAGTGGCAGACTATTTTCACCTTTCAGAAACACCTCATTTTTCCTCTCTGCTTTAAACAATACACAACTAACAGATTTTGACCATGTTCTATCTCAAGTTTGATGGCAAATTGCAATTGTTACTCGATAGTGCTCAATTAACCCTTTGGTAAAGCTTCTAACCCCATTATCACATTAAAACCCTGCTTTTATAACTTGAACAAAGGGTTTTTAAAACCCTTACAAGACTTAAACTTTTTTGAAAACCAAGGGGGCACGTGATAAATATTTTGAGAATATGGTGAAAAATCTCATTGATGCATTTTAGGCTGGCTCTAGAGGTGTTTGAATAGCTTAAGAAGGTCATAAAGACGCGCGATGTGCTGGGCTTTCAGAGTGCCGCGCCAAAACAACTGTCGGGTGGCTCTGTCGGGTCGGGCGGGCGCAGTGTACAGGCGCATCGCGCACATGTACAGGTGCGTCGCGCGACCGTTAAACGCCAATGCAAAACTTCTCCCAGGCGTGTTGCGCAGTTTTCCAGGCGCGTCGCGCGGTGAAAAAATGGCAAAATTCTGCAATTTGAGCCGGAACTTCTTTGTTTGATGCTGTGAAAACCTTTCTTTGCAACTTTGAAAATGAAAATTCCTTCTTAGATTTACTCTTATGTCATTTCAAACTCTTCAATGGTCACCTTTATCATTTATTTGAAATGCAAAAAGAACTCTCTGGTGACCATTTAACACAGCAACTTCAAATTTGAAAAATAACCTAATGACCTTCAGACTATCTCTGCCACTGTGTTAATAATGCTGGTGATATTCATTATGTAAAGTAACCCCTCTTTAAAACTGTCAAGAAAATACTGAAAACTACTTTGCTATTTGAAAGAGTAGGGTTTGTATTTTTAACTTGTTTGGACAGTTTCTGTC
Organism: Pinus albicaulis; assembly: GCA_034641835.2. Classification (NCBI taxonomy): domain Eukaryota; kingdom Viridiplantae; phylum Streptophyta; class Pinopsida; order Pinales; family Pinaceae; genus Pinus; species Pinus albicaulis. The sequence continues at coordinate 640,874,813 of CM076569.1, read as the reverse complement.
TCCACTTGCTTCTTCAACCTTTTCCCTATTGCAGGTGCCCACATTGCTGACATTATTTGGATTTGGTTATGGTTTTTTGATTTAAGAAAGGCGCCCCTTTTTCAAAATACTTCCCTGCTCAAAATATATCATACAATACCTCTATCCTTTTGAATAATGAAAAACTGTGTTTGTTTCAAACCATCCAAACAATGACAATATGCCAAATGACCCTTTTTTGGACATGATGAACAATAATTCAAAAGGTGATGTCTCTTGGTGATAGAACTCAAATTGCCCTTGCCTGCTGATTTTCTTTCCATGCATTTCAAAGTTTTCAAAACTCAGATCACAACTTTGTGGATAAAATGTCTTTTGAAACTTTGACTGTTATCTACTTAGAGGAGGAGATGTCTCTTTTTGGAGCGGTGGCACTTAGATTTTGCCTTTGATGATTAGCGCCATATTTTAGTTGCATCCATTCATACTATCTTTCTCTGTTTACTTGAAAGGAACTCTCTTAGACTTCTTGAAATGCGACAGTGAGGTGTTGTTTGACCCCTTCTCCTAAGGAAACTGCCCTTTTATGTAACAATAGCATGCATGTTCAAATTGTCTCCTGTCCACTATGATGTATAGTTTGAAAGACATTTCCCTATGAGTAGGAAAACCAATACCCTTTGACACATAAACACCATTTGTTACCTGTGTAATGAATTTTGCTTTCCTTCTTTGTCTGCTTTCCACTGCATCTTTTGACCAATCAGTCTTTAAAAATAGTCAATGCCTTGGCCATCTGCTCATGAATGAAGGAGGCCCTTCACTTGGCAAAGTATCTGAAGATTGCTTGACAAGCCTGCCTGACAAGGGTTTTTCTTGGATATGATGATAAGCAAACAAACTTGAAAACATTAATACTTTTACCTCTGCCTGCAATCACTACTGTGCTTCAGGAAAACCCTAGTCAAGGTGTCACTGTCTCACTGTACTGCTCTTTGCTGAGGGGAACTGAAATGTCACCATTTTCCTTGTTCAACTTATGAAAAATTATTTAAAAGATAATCTCTGTGACTATGGAGGTTAGCACCCTTTTGAAAAACAACCACCTTTTCTTCTGCCTGTGTAATGGCATGGTTTGTCAACATTTCTTCAATTTGGTCTTGTTGAAATAGTAGGCTGCTTATGATTAGAGTTGTTTTCTCTAATGATATGTCTCTCTAAGGTTTTAACAATTCATATGATTTGAAAACTTCAAATGACTTCCTTTACAAGACCAAAACTCTGTTTTCTCTTTAACTTGCATACTTTAGACTCTAGCCCTGTTATGATCATCACTTACACTCAGAAAAACCTAGAGTCACTGTTTCATTATTCAGTAAAAAGCTAACCTGGGCTTTTGCAATCCTTAAAGTCAATATTGGCCAGCACCCTCTGCTTGTAGATGAAGGAGGCGCCCTAACCCTCTGCTTGTAAATGAAGGAGGTTCTTGGCCATGACAAATTATCAGTTTGCTGTGACAGTGGTGTCTTTCTCTTACTGTGATTTTCATGCTGAAAGGAAGTTGCAAGGTCTTGATGAGTCACTCTCTATTTGCAGATATATCTCAGGCTCATTTTCACATTTGAGAAGCAGCTGTTCTTCTAAATGTAGATTCAAGAATTTTCTCCTAAGATGAAATTATATTTCTTGTCTTTGTAGAAACCATAAAACACTGTGAAACACCTAATAATCAGCTTGAGGCTGTGGTTTATGCCGTGCTGAGACCTAGGGGTGTGTAAGTGGCGCGACTTAGGGCTGTGATCAACTTGATTTGCAGAATGGGAGGTCTGTCATGAATGTTCTGTGTCAGATGGAGGTTTTTGGCTTTTTGATGTTTGCCAAAGGTAAAATGCCTTAAAGCGCCACTTCCTAACTTAGGGGAGGCTTTTGAAACAGACTTGGATTTGCCTTTTTAGAGCTGATGGGCAAACCAGTAAGGCTGAAGCTAGAAAAGATGGTGATAATGGGTTTTAAATTTGACATGGGCAGACTGAAAAGTAAGAGGGCGAAAAAAGTTTTATGAGGGTTTTATAGATGACAAATTGACATATGGAAATCAGCTTCTAGAAAACTCAGCTATGGATCTAGTCATCACTAACAAATGAAAAATACTGATGACTAACACAATCCCTTGGCTATGGTAAGGAATCAATGCTTAAGACATTTTATAAATGTACGTCACAATTACCATATCAAATGGCCTCTGTTTAACATCCTTAGAATTCAGTTACTTAATACCCTCAATAATCTGATATAATGAAAGCCTTCACAATGCCATAAATTGTTGATATTTGAATGTAATGAAAAGAAGAAATTCAAGAGAAACTCAAAATGATATGCTGAAAACAAAAAATCTACCACTTTTAAGTTTCAGAGTAAATTCATGGAGAAAGAGAGAACTTAAAATAATATGCTGTAAACACAAAATCTATCACTTTAAAGTTCTATCAGGAGTTTATGAAGAGAGAAGAGATGAGGTGAAGGAGCGCAAATTAAGGTTATTTAACTCTTACTCATAGATGTAATTAAGAGACTGGATGCTACATTACTTCACTTCATTCAAAGAGGAATGGCCATAGAGCGAAATAGGAAAGACGTATCAACATCAACATGTGTAGGAAGCTTGATCTTCTTTCATTAATTTCTAAGAGAATTCAGTCATAAACCAACAGTCATCCAGAGGTCCAAAACTCGGAACCACTTTTATTTATTTCTATCTACTTAAATACATCACAGTGGTTCGTAACTACTGAATTTATTGAAACTATTCAACTACCTAAAATGTTAAGATAAATCGTGCAATCATACTTGAGAGAGAAAATTTAAGCTGGAAATATTGTTTGTTTTCTGAATTTGATGTTGCTGATGCATCCTCCCGAAGTGTCGAGGTGGCCTTTTTGGTCATGATGCAGTGGTTGCACAGCTCTGTAACGATGCCTTTGTGCCCAATTTGAACCAACTGTCATACTCCTAACGGTGTCGCTATATGCTTTTCTACCCGACTCTGCCTATGCCCCTGTGCTTCAAACACTGTCACTCGTATGACCTGTTACCTGAATCTGCCTCTTCTCCTTTGTTCTCCATCGAGTCACTTACCCAAGTTTGTCTACCGCGTTCTTCCTATTTCTTCATTGCCAAGGAATTTCACCGGTTTCGTGTTATAACACTCTTTTCTTCCTCCGACACGGTTTAACACAGGAAAATGCCTTACTTCTGGATCTGAAAACCTTTGGAATTCACTTTTGAAACCACGTCGCATCCGCCCACACATCACATTTTGCTGCTTTTATCTTGTCTTTTACACTTATATTCTAAGTCTTGCAATGCGCATTATGTGATCGGGTCCCATCGGGCATCGCACATCGGATTTCAGAGACTTTACCACTTACCTCCTGCGGTTATCCTTTAAAATTCACGACTTACAATTTTGAGATCGGGCCCCACCACATCGCACATTGCGCTTCGGCGAATATAACATTTTCCTTAGCCCTTAAGTGTTAAAACTAGCGATGTGCGCTATGCAGTCGGGTCCTACCAGGCATCACACATCGTACTTCGGCCACTTTATCATTTACCTCCCATGCCTGTCTTTTGAAAATTTCGGTTCACAACTTGCGATTTAATCTCCCCAGTCCATCTCTCAGCTCCGGTTCTGCGCTTTGATCCCGACCGTCTGTTTTCCCCTTTACGCCTCCTCCAAAACTCTTAAGTTTTTAAGGGAAATGTTCCCTTTCTCTGCCTTTGGGAAATTAGTTCGTTTAATCCATGACATAACCTTGCTAAACTTATTCGGTGTTCTGCTGTGCTAGTCCCTCCTGAGCTTGTGAATGAGCCCGACTCGACCCTGTCCGGTGTGCAATGTCTTGCACACGCCCATTGGTCTAGCTCTTGAAATGTTCTACACGTGACCGAGCTAGAATCGACCCACCTTCACATCTCATCACGTAATATTAAATGTACCAACACATAAATCAAAATGATTCTATGACACACAAACCTTTAAATTTTCTAACACATGCTTTTTTGGTGTTTTGTAAAATATTTCAAAGGTAAATGAAAATGAGCCATAACACTTGGCTCCACCTGGGTATAGTTATTTCTTCCACAGAAGCGCTAAGAACCGCAGGCTAGTGCCTTATCCATTGGGAATGGAGTCAAATATTTCTTGGTGACATACGAACAATGAGAAATCCGGTATTTACAATGGTGGAGTGATGAATTTTAATGCTGGAAGTAATACTTCTGATACTGTACTAGCTCTCCATCTATATCTTCCAAAATGAATGTGTCATTTGACCTTGCGTCAGAGATTCTGAATGGACCGTACCATAGAGGATCGAATTTACCATGCTTCCCCTTGTATTCTCGTCTGGTGTCCCATATCAGTACCAGATATCCTTCTTGAAAGAGAATTTCTTTTGCTTTCCTGTCAAATTTATACTTCATATTTTCCTGATAAGTAATCAAATTATCCATGACTTTGCTTCTGTTTTCCCTTGACTCAATTATTTTGTTCAATCTCTTTACCAGAGCATCAGTCTCTTCCTAAGCTTCTTGAAGGAAAGAAGTTACTGGTTTGGCTAGCTGAGTAGGAAACAACACTTGAGTTCCATAAACCAGTTCATAGGGGGACTTTCCAGTAGATCTCTTGGTAGCGACTCGAACTACCTAGAGGGAAAACTTCAAATTCATATCCCAGTCCTTCTGATTTTCAGTGATTGTCTTCTTCAAGATCCTGACCAATGGCTTGTTTGAGGACTCTGCCAATCTGTTCCCTTGAGGGTGATATGCTGTGGAATGTGATAATATTACATTATATGTTTGAAAGAAATTAATGAAACGTGCAGAGCTGGGCATTATCAGTCACAATTTTGATTGGACACTCGAATCTGCTGAAGATGTTTTCCTCTAGAAACTTAATCACTATTTGGTCATTTTCCTTCTTCGTGGGTATTTCTTCCACCAATTTTGTAAAATAATTAGTGGCAAACATAATCCACTTGAACTGTCCACTTGATGGTGGATTGATCTCTCCAATAAAATCCAATCCCCATTGCCTGAAAGGTTCTTCAATAAATACAAGGATGAGAGGTAATGGAGCAAGATTTTTCTTTTCAGCAAATAGCTGACACTTCTGACAACTTCTGACCAATCTGTAAACATCTACAAACAGGGTTTGCCAATAGAAATTTGACTTGATAATTTTATGAGTAGTGACCTTCTAGATATAGTGTCCTCCACACAGAATTTCATGATATTGTTTGGTGACTTCAACAGATTATGCTTCGGTCAAACATAACAGCAAAATACCAGTAGGTTTTTTCCAGTATAACTCTTCTTCTATGATAACATATGGCTAAGATTTGATCTTGCGAGCTCTTTATTTTTTTATATTTAGTGAATTTGGGCAGGAAAAGAAACATAGGTAATGTACAATATCTTTATACCAATCAGAGCACAAAAATTTATATTGAATACCTGTTTTGGACTTGCTTTGACCTTCTTCACTAACAGCTCCATCCACTGGTGCCAATAGATTAATTCCCAAGGCTTGAAAATTTGTCTTTGTCAAAAACTTCGCTAACAACTTGGTGGGTTTGATGTCCAAATCATACTCTTGGATTTTTTCTATCCACTTCCCCCTCTTTCCTTCGACATCACTTTGGACCAGCAGGTATTTAACAATAGAATTAGGAACATAATCAGTTATTTGGGACTGTAACACATAAGTCCTGAAGGCTTTCAGTGCTTTAACCAAGGCGTATACTTGTTTCTCCAGAATATTGTATTTGAGCTCAACTTCTCGGAGGAATTTGCTGAAAAATGAAAATGGCTGGTCTTTACTATCTTCATTTTTATGCAACAACACAACTGGAATAGTAGTGGGGGATGAAAATGAGAATACCTGAAATGATTTTTGATAGTATTGACTAATTAGAATTGGAGCTTCCTGCAGTGCTTATTTTTTTCTAGAAAATGCATCTCTTGCTTCCCTATCCCATTTCACTTTTGCATTTTTCTTCAAAATATCTGTTGTACTCCTCACAATCTCAGCATAATTGGGCACAAATCTCCTCAGAAAGTTTATTTTTCCTAGAAATCTCTGGATATATTTCTTGCTTCTAGGTAAAGGAATCGCCTAAATGGCCTCCACCCTTGCTGGTTCAATCTTCACTCCTTGTTTAGAAACTATGTGACCCAATAATTTACCTTCTTCTAAGGAAAATAAATATTTCTTGGGATTTAATGATAGACCTAAATTTCTGCACTTTTGAAAAGCTTTTTTCAAATTCTCCAAGTGTTCATCATCCGACCCTGAGAAAACAGTTACATCATCCAGGTATATAACTACGAACCTATCACCCACGAAGGCTATGTCCATGGCCCTTTGAAATGTTGCAGCTGTGTTCATAAGGCCAAATGGAATCCTCGCATACATGAAGGTGCCCCAGGGCATCGTGAAAGTAGTCTTCTTCTGATCTTCTTTTTCTACCGCTACCTAATTGTACCCAGAAAATCCGTCAACCATAAACAACCTGTGATCTCCTATCACCTTCTGTAAGACATAATCCATTTTTGGTAGAGGGTAATTATCTTTTAGAGATGCTTGATTCAAATTCCTGAAGTCTACGCACAATATTATCTCTCCATTCTTCTTTCTTATAGGGACCAGATTAGAAACCCAGTTTGAATATCGGAGAGGGACTATAATTTTCGCCTGCACAATTTCTTCACTTCCTTTTCGATTGGAGTTAGCAACAATGGATTGATCTATCTGAGCTTCTGTCTGTGTGGTTTGAGTCCTTCTTTCAAGGGAATCTTATGTTAAATTACATACTTTGTCATATGTTTTCAGGTCTTCATATGACCAAGCAAAGACATCTATATATTTCTTAAAGCGATCAATGTATATTTCTTTATAGTTTTTGGGAACGCCTTTGAACAATTTCACTATTTTGGGCTCCTACTGAGTTCCCAAATTAAAATCTTCCATCTCTTCTTCTTGATGTGTTTTCTTCAAATCAACAACAACATCATTAGCATCGAATAATATTTCAAGGGGAACCAACCCTCTAGGGAGCACATTATCATTCAATTGGATAATCTTCTGGTCACCTATTGACTGCTTGAGGTTTCTTATTTCTATTCGCTGCTGTGTTTGTTATTCCTCCTTGTCTATCTCAGCATCTTCAAAGTTTCCAATCATTGTCATGAACTGATTTATCTATTCATCATCATCAAACACCTGCCAATGTTTCACATTGTCAGGGATAAAAGGTATACCTCCCAACTTAGCTCCCCAAGACCTTGATCGGAGCATTCCAAACCTAGCTGGGATGTCTGCAACCACTACATCCATGACTATTCTCTTTGCTGGGATTTGTGCCAATGAAACTGTTACATATTTATTCAACCCAAAAAATTTCACCCTTTTGGAATCGAATGAATACAAATCCCTATAGGGTTTGGTAATCTTCAAGTTAAGCTCCTTCATAACAAAAAATGACATGAGGTTATGGGATGCTCCCGAGTCTAGCATGCAATTATGTAGAGTAAAATCATGAAGCAACAAAGAAATATAAAAGGGTGTAACAAAAGGATCTACTTCTTCTACATGAGGGCCAAAGGTGACCACTGAATTTTCTTCTTGTAGGTTCACCATGTCACTTATATCTTCCACATGTGTGAGATTAATCAACTATGAAATTTCTTTCTTGTAAGCTGGTATTTTAGCCAATTCTAGAAGAGGTACCTGAATTTTAACCTTATCCAACTCTTTTGCCAAACTGAAGGCATGAGTTTTCTTAACAAATTTTTCAGTTTCTTCTTCACTCTTTATAGAATCTGCTGCTTTTTCAGGTACATGAACAAATCTCTCCAAAATATTAGTGTCAATTGATTTGTCCTAGGAAGAGTCAGCCTGCTGCATATTTGTTCTCTTAAGTGATTTTGTAGGTTGTTTCCCATTACTGACCTGTTTCACAGGGTCCTTTTGTTGTGGAGTCACCATTGGAGGAGGAATGGAACCTTTTTGTTCACCTACATTATGTTGCACTCTAGATGTCTTTCTAGACCTTAAATCATACTTTTTATGCAACTCAACTTGCATGAAATTTGTGAATTGTCTACAGTATTCATCCATCTCATATTGATCAAAAGATACTTCAGCTTCATCCTCTTCTATTGCGTATATAGCATATGCCTGATCCTTGGCCTCTTTTTGGTCATATTCTGCTAGCTCTATGGGTGCTTCTTCTATATACAACGGTACTTGAACCCGATCTTGATCTCTTCTTTCCCTTTGAAAAATTTGTAGGGGATGTCTTCTGAATTGAGGGTTGAACCCCCCTTGGTTTTGTTGTACGTACCTTTGGGAGTTTTTATATTCCATTTCTATCTTTGATAACTTATTTTTCATATTTTTTATCACCCTTTCCATAATATCTATCCTTAGATCTTGTGATTATTCTTCTTTTTCTTTCCCCTTCTCTTGGACTGGCTGTTTCCCTTTTGCCTTTCCAGCTGCAGTCATTTTAGCTTCAATCTCTAAAGTATCTTTTTGTATCTGATCAAGCGTAGGGGCTCTTATTTATCTCAATGTAAAGCTAAAATAAACTTCAAAAGCCCTAGCAAAAAATACCTTTGCTCCTATAGGGGGGGCTTCATCTCTATAGGTAAACTATTGTACAATTTGTTGAATATTTTTACAAACTTAGAAATGTATTCATTAGGCCTTCTTTTAATTGCATTAAACTCTGTCAATGAGTAACCATGATCTCTCTTTTCTCCCCATCTCTGAGTGAATATATTTTCTAACTCTTCCCAGTTATTTATTGAACCATTTAGTAAACCTTTGAATCATTTTATAGCCTCTCCATCTAGAGACTGCACAAATAGTATCATCACAACATCCAGGTGTTCTACATTCAAATTCTCAGCAAAAGTGCAAAACAAAGGTAAATGTTATTCTGCAGTTACTTCATTTTCTCCGATGAAACGAGGAAGTAATTCAAGGTATTCTTGAGGCATGGTGTTTATTGGTTGTGAAAGATTTAGTGGAGCATAACTGTTAAAAAAAAAGGTTGGTGCTGCCACATTTACACCTTGGTTAACTTCTCCTTGGGAAGTTGAGGCTGATGAACCTGTTGTGAAAGTGAATGAAGCTAGAGGTAAAACTGATATGGGAGTGGGTTGATGAACAATGGTAGAAGAACCAACAACTATATTTTGTTGAGATTGAGTGAAGGTAAAAGAAACAAACTTGAAATAATGTTCTTCTAACTCAGGTGCTTGAAAATAAATGGGCGTAGAAGGAGAATATTGTTCCAAGAAAGAGAGTTCCTCAGAAATATATTCAAACAAAGGGTAATGAGAATTGCTACCAGGAGCAGAAAATGTAGGATCAGGTGTTGAAGGAGTTTGAGGTTTCTAAGCCCTTTTGGAAACCAATGTATCTGGATTTCACAAAACAGGGACTATCGGCTGTGAGGTATCCGACCTCGTGTTAGGTCTTTTGAAAGACGGAATTTTGACAATAAAGAATACATCCCAATATTTTATCCTCACTGAACAACCAAAGGAAATAATGTGAAAAACCCAGGGAAAAATAAACTTCGTTTCTTCGTCCTCAGCAATGGCGCCAGAAAATGTTGTATCTCAAGAAACAATCCCTTGGCTGTGGTAAGGAATCAGTGCTTAGGACATTTTATAAACGTATATCACAATTATCATATCAAATGGCCTCTGTTTAACACCCTTGGAATTCAGTTACTTAATACCCTCAATAATCTGATATAATGAAAGCCTTCACAATGCCATAAACTGTTGATTTGAATGGAATGAAAATAAGAACTGCAAGAGAAACTCAAAATGATATGCTGAAAACACAAAATATACAACTTTTAAGTTTTAGAGGAAATTCATGGAGAAAGAGAGAACTTAAAATAATATGCTTTAAACACAGAATCTATCACTTTAAATTTCTATCAGGGGTTTATGAAGAGAGAAGAGATGAGGTGAAGGAGCATAAATTAAGGTTATTTAACTCTTACTCACAAATTTAATTAAGAGACCGATTGCTACATTACTTTACTTCATTTAAAGAGGAATGGCCACAGAGTGAAACAGGAAATATGTATCAACATAAATAGGTGTAGGAAACTTGATCTTCTTTCATTAATTTATAAGAGAATTCAATCATAAACTAACAATCATCCAGAGGTCCAAAAATCAGAACCACTTTTATTTATTTCTATCTACTTAAATACATCATAGTGGTTCGTAACTGCTGAACTTCTTGAAACTATTCGACTACCTAAAATGTTAAGATAACTCACGCAATCATACTTGAGAGAGCATATTCAAATTGGAATTATTTTTTATTTGTTGAATTTAATGTTGCTGATGCGTCCTTTGAAAGTTCCGAGGTGGCCTTTCTGGTCATGATGCAGTGGCTGCACAGCTCTGTAACGACGCCTCCGTGCCCGACTTGACCCAAATGTTGTGCTCCTAATGGTGCCGTTATATGATTTTCTTCCCAAATTTGCCTATGCCCTCGTGCTTAAAACGCTGTCACTCGTATCACCTGCTACCCGAATCTGCCTCTTCTCCTTTGTTCTGCGTTGGGTCACTTACCCAAGTTTGTCTTCCGCGTTCTGCTTATTTCTTCATTACCAAGGCATTTCACCGGTTTCATGTTATAATGCTATTTTCTTCCTCCAACATGGTTTAACACACGAAAATCCCTTACTTCCGAATCTAAAAACCTTTGGAATTCACTTTTGAAGCCACATCGCATCCGCCCGCACATCGCATTTCGCTAATTTTAGCTTGTCTTTGACATTTATATTCTAAGTCTTGTGATACGCGCTATGCGATCGGGTCCCACCGGGCATCACACATTGGATTTTGGAGACTTTAGCACTTACCTCCCGCGATTATCCTTTAAAATTCACGACTTGCAATTTTGCGATCGGGCCCCACCACATTGTCCATCGTGCTTCGATGAGTATAACATTTAACTTAGCCCTTAACTGTTAAAACTAGCGATGTGTGCTATGCGGTCGGGTCCCACCGGGCATCGCACATTGCACTTTGGCCACTTTATCATTTACCTCCCATGCATGTATTTTGAAACTTGCGGTTCGTGGATTGCGATTTAATCTCCGTCGTCCATCTCTCTGCTCTGGTTCTGTTATTTGATCCTGACCGTCTGTTTTCTCCTTTGCACCTCCTCCGGAACTCTTAAGTTTTTAAGGGAAATGAAACCTTTCTCTGCCTTTGCGAAATTAGTTCATTTACTCCATGGCATAAATATCCCGAACTTATTTGGTGTTCTGCTGCGCTAGTCCCTCTTGAGCTTGTGAATGAGCCCGACTCGACCTTATCTGGTGTGCAATTTCCTGCATGCACCCATCCATCTGGCTCTTGAACTGTTCTACATGTGATCGGGCCTGACTTGACCCACCTTCACATCTCATCATGTAATGTTAAATGTATCAACACATAAATCAAAATTCTTCTATGACACACAAACCTTTACATTTTATAACACATGTTTTTTTGGTGTTTTGAAAAATATTTCAAAGGTAAATGAAAATGAGACACAACAGTTACCATCTTCCTCATTGATGGATTCCCTCATGTCTTTTAAGGTTTTACATCATTTATTGATAATCATATGGATCGTCCCATATTCGACTCCAATACATCTATTGATGTGGGTTGGTATTTTACCATCATGGTTAAGACGAAGACCTTGGGGCATCACTACAACACATCAATCATGCATTCTCTCCCCACACCACCACCCTGATCACAAAATTGTGATAGAGTTGTACTATAACAACTATAGGGGAATTATGATACCTAACAAACATATTATTGATATATCAATGTGTCATTGATCAATATTGTATTTATTGATGCCTATGATATATTGAGTTTGACATGGACCCACCATGTATTCTTAGTGATCGTGCTATTACATTTAAATCTATATGAAATGTATTGTTTTTGGCCATGATTTCTGATTCCCTTGAGTATGGGTATGCCTCCCTCATCAATGATATATGATATAGATTCATGACCAATTATATGTACTCTCTATTTTTGGACTCCTAGATTCTTTCTTGTGCTTCCTCTTCATACTATATTCATAACATGTTTCAGCCACTAGATCCTCTTCTTATATTATACATTAGGGGGAATATTTTATAGCTTAAAAAATAACCCTCATGAGCCTTTGATCATCCATTTACATCACACACTGATACACTATAACTTTTTCTCTTGAAAGATAATTTTTGAGCATGGTCACACCCATCCTTTATAGTTGAGTGCGACTCGCCATTGTTTGTAGCACTTCCTGTTGAGAAATGTAACTAGTTTCAGTCTTCATAATTGGTGTACTCATTTCAATATGTACCTTATGTAAGAAACAAGAAAAACAAAGAAAAATTATTATTATTAAAGCGAGAGTTTCATGCTCATTATTTATGGTATTTTAGGTTAAATCATGTTCTTTGTGCTTCCACGGTTGGTTAGTTCTTAGGATTTATTGTCATGAGTCAAAGGAGTCAACATCATGTTTATAATGCCCCTCTAGGAAATTTGTAATTTTAAAAAGAATTGTTTTTTAGTCTAGAAAGTCCTAGAATCTCCAAGAGTACAAGTCGGCCTTGGGATCCTCAATTCTGATTAAAGGAGGGAATTTGACCCCTTGAGAAGGATATATAAAGAGAAATTTGACTTCATTTGGAGATACGCTCATTCACATGTTTGATCTACAAGAAAAAGTTTGATCTATTGTTGGGTAGCTATAAGAAGGAGAGTGAAGGTCAAGAAGAAGGAAGGAAAAATTTTGTTGGTTTTTGGGCTCTTTCTCTCTCACACATGTGAATTTTTAGGGTTTCTGGGTTGCAGGAAGAGGTCGAAGTTGCAGGGCTGAGTTGCAGTAGAGAAAGTGAATAAACTTGTAGCTAGAGGGAAGGAAACTTTGTATCGACTTCAATGACCTTAGGAAGAGTTGTACTACTCTTGGAAGGTATTAGAAGGAGGTTGTGTTAGTGTTTCTTTAATATATGCAAGGCCAAAGTTGCAGGTCAAGTAGAAATGTTGTAGCTGGCAGGTCGAATTTACAGTGTCTAGCAGTTTAGGGCAGATACAAGGAATTGCAAAAGGGTTGCCTTGGTACTAGAGAAGGACTTATTCTAGGGATTGGGTGTTTGTATCTCATTTGAAGACAATTATAATAAGAGAAGAGTTTTTTGGTTTCCCCCCTGGAAGGGTTTTTCCATGGCTGAGAGCCTACATTTTTCCTCTTTTGTTGTTATTTCTTCTCGATATTATTTGATGAAAAGATATAAATAAATAAACATAAATAAGATAACTAATTTTGGGTGTGTTTTATATTCTTTCCACGACTACTCCCCCCTTCGTTGTGTTGGGCGCAGTAGGGGGGTCATAGGGGGGCGTAGCCCCCCTTGTCGGGGGGTTTGTAGGGGGTGTACCTACCTATGGTTTTGTGCATGGGTTTTGCACATGGTTTTGGGCATGATGGTTTTCTGTCCATGGTATTTTGTAGATCCAGTCAAGGAAACTACAATTATGTTCTAATATAGGGTTAATGGATTGGGGTTTATGAATGCTTCTACATGTATATATATTTATTGTAACATTGAAAGGAATATAATGAAAAATCAATCTGGTAGTCCTAGTTTTGGGATCCAGGGGAAAATATTTGTGTATATATGTTTCCTGTTTATGTTCTTGCCATTGTTTATTTTCTGTTTTTAAGAATTCATTCGTAGGTAATTTTGTACAGGGTTAAAACCTACATTTGGTATCAGATTTGTTTCGACTTCAAGGGGACACCTTTGCTGTTGAGGGGTTTTGCTTGGGCTTGTGGTAGACCTTGTTCAGTGGGAGATCTACGAGATTGATTCTTGTAGTGAAAGAAGATGAAAAACCGTAGAAAGATAGAGATTGATAAATTTAATGGTTAGAGTTTTGAGTTGTGGAAGCTCAAGATGGAGGATCTACTAATGGATAAATTTTAGTGGATCGCAATAGATCCAGGTATTAAACTAACAGAATGTCAGAAGAAGACTGGGCAAAGTTGGATCAGAAAGAAAAGAGCACAATATGGTTGTGTATCTTAGATTCGGTATTGTTGAATGTATCTGCGGAAGTTACGACGAATGATTTGTGGTACAAGTTAGGGAATTTGTATCAATCTAAGTCTTTGGTGAACAAATGTTTCTTATGGAAAAATTTGTATAGCTTGAGGATGAAGGATGGAGACTCAGTGACAGAGCATATAAACACCTTTAACACCGTGGTAAGTCTGTTGTTATCTGTTGATATTAAAATTTCAGATGAAGATAAGTGCATCAGTCTGTTGTGTTCTCTACCAGATTCGTGGGATAGTCTGGTTGGTACAATAGGTAGCAATACATTTAATTTGAAGTTTGATGAAATTATCTCCTCCTTATGGTCGGAGGAAATAATATACAAAAGTATGGAGGGCTAGAATGGAGGTTCCTTGTCTATACTAGGATAGTCCCATAATAGGAAAATAAATAAGTCCTTGAGTGGGAGATCTAAATCTAGAGGGACGTCAAAATATCGAGGAAAACTTGTAAATGTATGCTAGAAATGCAGAAAGGAAGGGCATTTAAAAAGGGATTGTAGATATAAATCTCCCAAGAAAGGAAATGGATATGATGATGCTCCTTTTGCAAAGGCGAAATCCACCTTAGATGAAGGTGAGGATGTGTTCTTGGCTTCTTCTTCAAGTACACATGTAGATCATGAGACATGGTTGATTGAATCAAATGCATCCTTTCACTTCACTCCTCATAGGGAGTGGTTCTACAAGTATGAGAAATATGATGGTGGTGATGTCTTCTTAGGGGATGACAGGAAGGGAAAAATCATCGAATCCATAAAATTCAAGTTGAAGTTGCAAGGTGGCTTCTCGGTGTTCTGCATATTCCTGCATTGGAAAAAAATATAATTTCTGTAACCAAGATGGACGATGCATGTGTATAAATAATGTTCCAGAAGGATACCTTCAAGATGGTTCGGGGAGCACTATTATTGATGCGGGGAGTTTGGATTGGAACTCTGTGCAAGATTTTGGGTAGCATTGTTATTGATGGGTGCAACAATTTTGTGGTTCCTGAAAGTAGAGTTGAAAACCTTGTGGTCTCTGGAGAAAAGACCATGATATGGTATCAAAGTCTTGGACATATTGGAGAGAAGGAGCTTTGAATACTTCATGGTAATGGTATGGTAGAAGGTATGTCTAATTTCTCTCTGGATTTAGATTTATGTGAACATAGTGTATATGGGAAGCATAATTGGGTGAGTTTCCCCTCTAGGTCAAAGAGGGTGAAAGCGATATTAGAGCTTGTGCACAGTGATGTGTTTGGACCTTTGTCGGTTCCATCACTGGGTAAGTCTGTGTACTATGTTTCATATATAGATGAATTCTCAAGGAATACATGGATATGTTTCCTCAGAAATAAATCTGAAGTCTTTGACGGATTTAAAGAATTTAAGGATCTCGTGGAAAACTAGACAGAGAATAAGATGAAAGTGTTGAGGACAGATAATGGTGTAGAGTTCTACAAGAAGGAATTTGAAGAGTTATGTAATAAGTGTGGCATAGCACAATAGAAGACTAATCCATAAACACCTCAAAAAAATAGATTTGCAGAAAGAATGAACATGACGTTGATGGAAAAGGCAAGAAGAATGCTTAGTGGTGTTGGTTTAGGACAAGAATTATGGGTAGAGGTTGTGGAGACTGCATGTTACATGGTTAACAAATCATCTTCATCAACGTTGGAGGATAAAACTCCACATGAGGTATGGAATGATAAGAAACCCTCTCTTTCACATCCGAGGGTATTTTCTTGTGATGCATATGTACATGTTCCAAAGGAGAAAAGAACCAAGTTGGATAGTAAATATGAAAGGTGCATCTTTATTGGGTAAAAGGATGGTTTAAAAGGTTATAAGATTTGGAACCTGTTAGCCACCTATGAAATTTGTTATACCAAAAGGTGGATAAATAATTTTTTGGAGTCTTCAAGGAACAAATTTTACTGCTAAAAAGTGTTACCTTTTGAAGACTCTTGAAGGCCTCATGCCTCTGTCCAAATCTTCACTGCTGTGCCCATTTTACACTCAGAAATCCTGCTGACTCCCAAGAGAGAATACTGCTGCGAACACCATTTTCCCCTTCCTTCCACTTCCAAAAATAACCTCACTTTTATCCCTTTATTCCCCATAAAATCCCTCATTTTTCATATTCTCCCCTCTCTCCCATTGAAACCCCCTTTGATAAGGTTTAAGACTCCTTCTTTGCCTTATCGAAACCCTCAAAACCATTGGAAAACATTGAAAACTTCATAAAAATACATATTTCTGTGTAAAGGTTTAAGCCCCCTTGGGATAATTCCTTAACCATTTCCACTACACATGCCCTGGTGCTGGAGCCAGGCACTAAGCCATTTGGGCGCTTATCTCATTGGAGGAAACGCAGTGCGCAACTCTTCCCCCTTATTGAAATCTCCGATGCCGATTAGCCCTATGCATAAAAACCCCAGTCATATTATCTTCCATACATCCATGGCCCTGCAAATAGGCGCCAAGCCAAATCGCGAATATAAAACCCTCCTGACAACAAACCTTTGTTTATATTAAATTTTGGGTTTTAAATGTTTTTTTCGTTATATTAAAAGAAAACCGGGTGGAATTCATCGCACCTCTTTTGAGAGGGAGGTGGTTTTTTCCGTTTGGCAGCGATCAACGCCATCGGCCGACACGTGGCCTCAGGCCATTTTGAAATACCACCCTCATCGCACATTAAAGGTCGGATATGGGCTCGACGCGATATTGGCATGTGTCGTCTGATCTGAGGCTAGCTCATCGGAAGGTGATCGCGCTCTAAAGAAGCCCGTAAGATAAACGTGGTACGACACGGTTATTTAAAACATCTCCATCGTCGATCTGATTTGAAGATCGATGGCCCACACTCCATTGCCCCGGTCCCCTCATCCACAGTGGCAGTCAACGGTCCCACAAGAGCCAGTGGTCCCTCGCACCACATCAGGATCCACGCGGCAGATTTTAATTGGGGCGGATCTTTATTGTTTCCTTGCATAGTCAGAAAATCCGGACCCGGGGGACTTTATACAACATGATTTTATTAACCTTTTTTTGAAGTCTGGGCATGTTTTATAAGGTTTGTCGGTAACCGATATCCATCGTTGATCGCGTGGGATGATCTCATCCGATGGCCCACATGTGTCCCGATCCCCAAACTCATTTTTCCGCCACTTTTTTTCCGAAACAAAGGTTTTAGCCCATTTTCTCCGTTTGTCCAAATAAAATGACTCTTTCGTTTTGACTATTCGCCCTCGCTCCCAACCGTTGATCTCTGCGCGATCGACGGTTCCGATTTAATTTCCTCCTCCACTCTCCTCTAATCAATCTCGACCGTTGGATGATGCCATCCAAAGAACATGCTCTCTCCACGTGCCTTCTGAAGCAACAAAACTATATATATGCAGGATTTTATAATGTTGTTCATATTTTGCAGGGTTTAAATGGTTTTTCTGCTATACTGAAGAAAATCTCGAAGGCTGAGGGTGACGATCCTCCCACCTTCGATTCATCAAAGGGAATCATTAACAGGATTCAACTCCATGTTTCATCCATGATTCATGAGGCATTTATGCCATTCGATCCCTGTGCAGCCCTGCACACCAAAAAACACAGTGAATCAAGCACAAATCAAAGAGTATCAGTGTCTAAGACAGGAACACACCAGAACATGAGATTGGAGACAGATATGTGGGGATTACGGCTAAGATGGATTATCAAAAGCCTAAATCCCCCTATTAAAACATAGTTTAAAGGTAAATTATAAAGTTTCATCAGACAGAAAGCCTCCACCGCCACATCTGAGGCAAATTGATTCCTCCCAGCTACCACAGTGCCACCTGTGCCTCAAAGCATTCAAACATAGGCTGAAGTTATTGATCAAGATCAGGTCTTTGCCTCAGCGCAGCCATAGAATTTAATTCTGCAAATAAACTTAATGACATAATATCAGCAGAGTTACTTCAACATAACAGAAAGCCTCAAAAGTAAAAAAAAGTTCCCACCGAGCTTAAATATTAATGTAAATTATTTAATACATAGGACACCTATGTAAGATTCTTCATTAAGCCCCCCAAAGGTCGAGAAGCCATTAAGACTATATTAATTATCTTCAGAGATATTTTATTAGATCTCACCTCCTCATTCTTCTATAAATACTACTGGAGAAGATGAGAGAGGGGTTGGTTGAGTTGGTTGCTGAACTTTGAAATGTAATTGAGCTTGAGACTTCTACCTGTAAATAGTGTTCACTGGCTCTTGGAGCTCTGCTTGTGATAGATAAGTTAGTTTGGGAAGTGTAGATGATTTCTAAACTAAAGCATTGGACTTAAAGCTGTAACTGGTTTGGAGCATAAATACAAGATGATTTATGGGATCCTGGTCTATGTCGATGGTGATGTTATTTCTTATTGTGAATTGTTGTTTTATTTCTGTTTCCACCGTGTTCATCTTCTCTTATAAAGAACATCATGCATAGAGTTAGGACCTAATGTATATCAGTACCCTTCTCTGACTGAAAATCTTTATCTGAATTTTTTCCTCCAATATGTGTTATTTGGGAATAATTTAATTCAGTTTAAACATAGGAATGCTGGCGTTCCCTCGTCCTACTGTCTGAGCTAGTTGTTATTCTTAAATGTTATTTTCAGTATATTTTAAGTAGAGATGAACTAAGGAAGATATGGTGTGCCCTGGTCCTAGTTTTATCCCAAAAGACTGTCTGAAAGTTTCCCTTAGAATGTGTTAAAAGCTGGCTAGTTTCAAAGTAATTACCAGATCTTAGGCCATTCTGTGTAATATTTGTATTTGTCTTGAAAGTAACCAAGTAGAGTAGAGCTAGGAGAGGATTTGTGGTGAGCCTGACCCGCTAGTTTCTACTCCAACAGTTGCCTTCATGTTTCCCTCTGCTTTTATAATGTTTTCTATTGAAAGTGTATCAAAGGCTGGCTAGTTTCAAAGTACTTACCAGATTCTGGATTTCTTTTATGTATTTCTTAAGTGTTTGTCAAAGGCTAGCTAGTTTCAAAGTACTTACCAGATCCTAGGTTGCTCTTTGTTCTTAATATGTTTAATTCCCCTTCTTTTTGTCTCATTTCATTCCATAAATCAAACTTTAAAGAGATCCTTAGACATAGATGACTTGCCCCAGGGACCACTCTTGAACCTGATTTTTTCAATTAAATCCTATTATGACTCCATAGCCCAATGGACTAAAACCTGCAATTATCTATCTTTCTGGCCAAAGCTTGTTCTGATTGCTTGCAACTTCACACCTTTGAAAGTATTTGCACTTAGAACTTTCCACCTCAAACAGTAATCATGCTCAACCATCCAAAAACAAAAACAAACCCTTGGCCTTCATAACTAGCCTAATATCATTACCCAAAACTCCAAAGACAAATCCATATTTGCACTTATTGGAGAGATCCCTCTCCAGATTCAGGAGGGCTAGATCCTAGAATCCCAAAGTGGTTGAAATAATGTTCTCCCTGCAGTTGGAATTTCGCCAATCTTGCTAATTACAGGGTGCTAACATCGCTGGTGACTCCACTGGGGATCGAACCCAGAATCTCCGGTTCCCTTTAGAACTTCATAAAACCTTGTGAGTAAAAAGCAGCCTTTTCAAGCACTACCAAGAAGTGGTAATCATAATGAAACTTGTTTGAATCAGTGACAAACTAGGCAAAACCTCAGATTCTCATAAGAGTTTGTCTAACCTTGAAATATCAGCTGGCTTAGCCATAAGAGTGGACTGTCTTCGTCTCATAACCGTAGCTAAGTTTTGAAACATAGTTAGCACATTCTTAGAAACCACACAACTGAAAAATAACTCAAAAACCCAAAAATATTTCAGATTGGTATCCAATAAGCATGGTGGTGGACCATAAAACCTTTTACCTCCTTACGAGCTAAAAAATTCCACTTGGCGACTCCACAATCCTAAACAGACATTAAGACTCCACTGGGAAGAACCCTTATCATTGTAATATCGTTCAAACTCAGCTAGAGGACTGTAGGATTAAAATTTGTGCAAACATATTAGTTGACCATTTAAAGACTATCATACCTAGTTAAAATTTTCTTGTTTATTTGGGTCTGAAAAACACAGCATAGTGGCTCCTAGAAAGGTTCATACTAGAGCCTATCCTGACCATGACCCACCTGAGAGAGTTGATAACCCAGAAAGCATCCTTAGGAAGTCTCCTAGGATTAAATTATCAAATGTTTTCAGATCACCCTTGAGAGCTAATTCATTTCCTGAAAATCTTTCAGCTCTACAACAATCACAAGTTGACTTTGTAAATCCCTTTAGAACTAGGCCTCTTGATGATTTAGATCAGTTAGATTCTGAGTCTTCACTTTCATCTCCTGAAACAAGTGAACATCCTGGTAGTAAAGAAACATAACCTCCTGATTTACATTTCCTTCACAACTTAGGTGTCTCTCATCCAAGATCAACTCAGTAACCTACTCCTGGTCCATCCACTTCTGCTCACCCTACATCCACTATTCAAGCCACTCCATTCCATCTCACTTTTCCTCTTGTCAATATACCTCTTGTAAATCCACCTCCACCTCCTGCCATGGCTACATGGTATGCCCCCTTAGTCCTTCCTGTACCATTAGTCAATCTTCCATAGGACTATCAGTCCAAAATTCCATTATATGATGCTAGCAATGCTACAACTTCATCACAACATGTGGATAAGATGAATGACTACTTTGACAGAAATGAAATTGATGATGATTCTGTCAAGCTTAGATTGTTTGCTCAAAGCTTAGGAGGGGAAGTCAAAAAATGGTTTAAAGGCTTAACCCCCCATAGTATCAATGATCTCCAAGCCTTCCATCAGAAATTCTTAAACAAATGGGAAGTAAAGAAGAATCCTCTCCATGTCCTTTCTGATTATAAGAACCTCCATAGAAACACCGGGGAAAGTGTACAAGCTTATTGTACCAGATTTAACAATGTATATAACGAACTTTACCTAGATCTAATACCTTCACAAGGCTCAGCTTTAAACAAGTTTCCTAAAGGGTTTGACCCTGAGATGGCCTATCAGCTGAGAGAGAGAGATCCTACAACTCTTGAAGATATGCAAAAAGGTGCTCTTTCTGTGGAAGTCAACTTGATGGAGAAGAGAGCAAGAATGAAAAATGAAAATAGAGTGTCATTTAGAGAGGAATATACACCCTCTACTTCCAACTCAAAGATGGAGAGAATGATGGAAGAGATGATAAAGAAAATGAGCATCCTTGAGAGAGCACAAGCCATTCAAAACCAAACTGCTCCTCAAAACAGAAACCACAACCAGAATCAGAATTTTAGAAGGAACCAACCTCCCAACAGACCCAGGGAAGATGATCAACAAATCACTCCTCCCTTTCATCAAAAATATGTAAGTGAGGTTGAGGAAATAGATGAGATAACAAAGGAAGATGATATCAACATGCTGGGGGTAGATGATGATGACTTTGAGATTCATTATGATAGAAAATAATGTCTTTATACACCTTATGATGACAAAAGAGATGATGATGAAAGTTATTATCAAGACATGGAAAATGTCATCATATAGTCTCAAAAATAATATGACCTTAGAAGAAAAACCAGTCAGCAAACTCCCAGCATCAAAACATGTGAAAAATCTTCACAAAAAAACACTACAACCAAGCCTAAAGTTGTCAAGCAAAAGGAAAAAATAGTCGCTGTTAATTCTGATAAAGGTAAAGAGAAAGGCACTCCAAACAATGAAAAACAGAGTGCGGACATTAGTAGTACTAACACTTCAGCTAGTACTCCTGTTAAAACCATTTTGTCAAATGTAAATAGAACAAATTAGCAAGCTGATGTTACTGATAGACTAGCAGCTAGTAAGGCTGAAACAAGTTTTTCAAAGAACCAAATTCTTTTCAGCCTAGAGCAGGAAATTTCAAAGATCAAAATATCTGTTCCCCTGACTGAGTTAGCTGCCCAGAATGTATATAGGACACAAATTTTTAAGGCTTTAAATATTGAGGATAATAATGACACAGTCAATCTTAATGATGACCAGCCAGAGCTCATTTTTGGTCATAAGATTGAAGGTAGATATCAAGAGGGACCTGTTCCTCCCTTTTACATAAGTTTAAATGTTCATGACAAGATTTTGCACAACGCTATGCATGATTCCGGGGCTTCTCATAATTTAATGCCCAAAGCTGTCATGGAAAGCCTAGGCCTTGAAATCACCAGACCTTACAAAGACCTTTATTCCTTTGACTCAAGCAGAGTAAAATGTTTAGGATTAATTAAGGACCTCTGCGTTAACTTAGCCCAAATTCCAGCCAAATGCTTAGTAATGGATATTTTTGTGGCTGATGTGCCCCCAAAGTATGGAATGTTATTATCTAGGTCTTGGGGAGCTAAGTTACAAGGGACTATGCAAATGGACATGACCTATTTGAATATCCCTATTTTCAATCAGACTAGAAGAATTTACAGGGAGTCTCATATGCAATACACAGTTACAAGTCAGGACAGACCACAGAATTATCCTCTGTATTCCGTAAACACAGGCCTGGATTCATTTATCCTTTTCAATGATGAAAATTTCAGTGAACAAGTGACCCGGTCTGAACTAATGACAGATAGAGAGGAGGAAGAAGATAATATAGGAGTGTCAGAACAATTTGCTGAACCTGTAAACTATAGCAAACAAAACACAGGTCTTAAGCTACAAATCATGTGTCCTTTGATTTTAAACATTGAGAGTCAAGAAAGCAGTCCTCAACCCAATAAAAAACCCGAGGAAATGAAACGAATTCAACTAAGTGCCGATACCCAAGAACAATCAGAAAGCATAGTAGTTGAAGAGGAAAATCACCAAACAGATGAAACTGAAACTAGTCCTCTATGGAGTATGCACTTCAATGGGTCATGTTCTAGAACTAATGCTGGTGCAGGTGTCTGGATCTACAACACTGAAAGCAACCACACAGAAAGAATTTCCTACAAATTAAACTTTCAGTGTTCCAATAACATAGAGGAATATGAATCCCTGCTTCTAGGCTTGCGTTTGTTGAAAAAGTTAGGAGCCAAGAAAATCAAAGCGTATGGGGATTCAGAGTTAGTCATTAGGCAAGTCAATGGGGAGTATAACGCAAATCATCCCAGACTTAGGGCCTATCGAAATGATGTCATGGAACTTTTAAAAACTTTTGAAGAGTCCCAGCTAATTTTTGTCCCAAGGAGAAGAAATATTGCGGCCCACAATTTAGCTTTTGTAGCCAGAACATGCTTAATGCCATATGAAACCAAAGACTGCACAACTCAAATAAAATTCAGACCAGCCGTACCTGATAACAGAAAATACTGGCAAGTTTTTGATGGGGACAAACAAATAGAAGACTTCATGAAATTCAGAAATGAATTTGAACTAAACAATTCGGACTCAGATTATGATACAGACTGCAGTGAAGAAAATTTTCTTAGTGAAGAAGAACCGTCTCCTGAATTTTTCAATATTAATCTTCTGATTAGAAAATTTAAAAACAAAACAGAACTGACTGCAGAATTAGAAAAAGAAGAGTTAGAAACCCTACAGTCCAAAGATGAAATTTTGCCTAAGGGTCTGGCCCCTTTAGAAGAGTTGTTCGATTTTAACGATGTGGCCAAGAAGCCAAAACTGGAACCTGTAGAGACTGAAGTGGAAGAGTGAAATATAGGCAGTGAGCTTAAACCAAAAATGTTCAAACTGTCTAAAACGTTACCAGCTCACGTTAAACTCAAATACATAGAGTTGTTTAAGGAATTTTTTGATGTTTTTGCGTGTGGTTACGAAGATCTGAAATCCTATGACACTGAAATAATACAACACAAAATCCCTCTCAAGGAAAACCAAAAACCATTCAAACAGAAACTGCGCAGAATAAACCATGTTCAGTTGCCTATGGTTGAGAAGGAGATTAAAAAGATGTATGAAGCTGGTATTATTGTCCCTATTAGATATTCTGAATGGGTGTCTAATCTGGTGTCGGTTAGGAAGAAAACTGGAGAGATTAGGTTTTGTATAGACTTTAGAGCCTTAAACAAAGCTTCATTAAAGGACAACTACCCTTTACCTAAGATGGATCATATTTTACAAAGGGTGGTAGGGTCTAGAATAATTTCTTTGCTTGATGGCTACTCAGGGTGCAATCAGATCTTAGTTCACCCTGCTGATCAGTTAAAGACAACCTTTACTACACCATGGGGCACTTTCATGTACGTGAAAATTCCCTTTGGTCTAATGAATGCTGGAGCAACTTTTCAGAGAGCCATGGACATAGAATTCTCAGAGGAACTGGGCTTCTTCATCATTATATACCTTGATGATGTCACTGTGTTTTAAAAAACAAATGAAGAGCACTTAGAACACTTAAGAAAAGTTTTCGAGAAATGCATAAAGTTTGAGATATCTTTAAACCCTAAGAAAACACTATTTGGGCTCCAAGAAGGTAAAATTCTCGGGCACATCATTTCAGAAGAGGGTATTAAGGTAGATCTAAAGAGGATTGAGGCCATATTGCAAATCTCTCATCCTTGAAACATCAAGGAGTTGCAATCTTTCATTGGAAAGATTAACTTTTTGAGAAGGTTCATACCCAACTTGGTTGAGCTCCTTAGGAATATAAAAAACATGTTAAAGATGGAGCAAGGGGTAAAATGGACCTTGGAAGCAAAGAAGTCCTTTGAGCTGGTGAAACAAGCGTTGACCAAAACACCGGTCCTAATAAGTCCTGATTTTTCAAAGGATTTTTATATTTTTTCATTCGCATCAGAACATACCATAGATGTTGTCCTTTTACAGAAAAACCCACAAGGACAAGAGCAACCTATTGCATTCTTTAGCAAGGCATTGAGGGATGCCTCTCTAAAGTATAACATTATGGAGAAGCAATATTTTTCTTTGGTTAAAGCTTTGAAAGAATTCAGAGTATACATCCTTCATTCACACATCATTGCCTTTGTCCCAAATTCAGTTGTGAAAGACATTCTAACGCAGGACCCAGATGGTAAGAGAGGTAAGTGGATCGCTGTTATTCTTGAATATGATTTAGAGATAAAACCCACTACGTTGATCAAAGGCCAAGGTCTAGCTAGATTAATGGCTGAATCCAATTTTGAAGTTCTGGATATAAATATGATTAATGCTTTTGATGACCAATAAGGAATCTCAACTCCCATTATTGAAGACTATTTCATAATTTACTCTTGGTATACTGATATTATTTATGTTTTGCTTAATTTGAATACACCTCTTGGTTTAACAAAAACAAAGGCAAGGTTCCTAAAGTTAAAAGTTGTAAACTATTGCATTATAGATAGATGTCTTTATTGGAAAAATGCAAGTGGTATATTGCTTAAATGTTTGCCTGAGTATGATGCAGAAAAGGTTAAGCACGAATTCCATGAAGGAGAGTGTGGAGGTCACTTGTAATGGAAGACAACATCCAAGAAAATTTTGAGAGCTGGTTTCTATTGGCCTACTTTTTTTCCTGATATACACAAGATGATCATTGTCTGTCATAAATGTCAACTTTTTTAAGGCAAAAGAAAGCTACTACCCCTACCTCTGCATCCAATCATTGTTGAAGCTCCTTTTCAATAGTGGGGACTTGACTTCATAGGAGAAATCCATCCACCATATTCTGCTTAGCATAGATGGATTCTCACTGCCACAGACTATTTCACTAAGTGGATAGAAGCCAGACCTTGTAGGCAAGCCAATGATTCCGTTATTTTAAAATTCATAGAGAATAATATTCTCTCTAGATTTGGAAGTCCTACCAAAATCATCACTGATAATGCAGCAACATTTGGATCAAAGAAGATGGTTGAATTCTGTCACAGACATCAGATAACATTGGGGCATTCCACGGCCTATTACCCCCAAGGTAATGGACTTGCAGAATCCTCAAACAAGATTTTAGTGAACATCATCAAGAAACTGTTGGAGGACAACAAAAATTCTTGGCACACAAAGCTAGTTCATGCACTTTGGGCTGACATATTGACTTTGAATAAATCTATTGGTATGTCACCTTTCCAGCTTGTGTATGGTACTGATGCAATTTTTCCAACCAGACTTGGTGTACCAGTCATGAAGTTGATTCAAGAGTAGCAAACTGAAGATAATTACATGATCAGAAGAATAAATCAGACCATTCATCTTCAACAAACCAGAGAGGAGGTTTATAACAAAGCATTACAGAAGCAGGACAACATTAAAAAGCTTTTTGACAGAAGAACAAAGGCCAAAAATTTAAATATTGGGGACAAAGTTTTGAAGTGGGACTCAAGGAGGGAAGACAAGGGCAAGCATGGAAAATTTGACAACTTATGGCTTGGCCCTTACTCTATCCATTCAACTGCTGGTAATAATGCCTATTTCTTGCAAGAGTTGAATGAAGCAGAATTGTTTGGGGGTCCTATCAATGGCAGGATGCTTAAGCATTACTTCTCTTGATACATTTCATGTTCTGAAAGCCTTTTTATCTTTTTCTCATTGTAAATATCTCACCCATCATTCCATTCAAAGTTATAAAAATAAAAAATACAAAAACAAAGAAAGAAAGAAAAGAGGGCAGATTGTAAAAACAAAAAGGTATAGCCCCATACAAAAAAGAGAAACAAATCTGAAAGTGTGCAAGCTTAAATGCCACTCCTAAAAAACACACTTCTAGTTAGTAAAATAGCCTAATCTTGACTAATTAGTTTTAAATTTTATGCTGATAGGATAGTGAATTCGATTTTCCAAACTATTTAATCTTGGCTTATCAGTAGATAGTTTAGGATAGAAATTAAAGGTTCAAACATGCTTAAAATCTAAACCTAAGTTTCCGAAGAGAGGCGACTCAATTTTTTTATTTTATTTTTGGGTCGAAATAGAGGTAAATCTGGTTCTAATCAGCTTAAAATCTGAACTAGTTGACAAAGGAAAGACAACTCAAAACAAAGGTCAAAACAGAGCTGTAAAAAGGGGGAAGGAAATGCTTTGAAATTTCGGATCTCAAGCCTTCCATTTTGTTTTAAATTTTGTGCAAAATAATGTCTATATGCAGCTTGTTTTTATGCCATAGACCAACATCAGGTTAGACTGTTCAATCATGACTTGATTGCTTTTTAAATTTCTGTTGTAGAATTTAGAGAATGAAGTCTGTTGGACAGTTTAATCCCAACAGATGGTAGATTAAGTAGAGAATCATATGGGCTCAACTGTTCAATCTGAGTCCATGGAGAAATAAGGAGTAGAAATAGATTAGATTTCCTGCTTTCAAAAGAATAAAATGTTGTAAAAGAGTTTTCCAATCCAAGTGCACTCTAAAGAAGAAAAAATGTTAGATCTGTAGGATTGGGTAGGTAGAAAGCTTGTTGTTGAAAGATCCATTGTTTTTATGGCTGCTAATATGTTTTCAGAGAAAAAGAAAATCATCCCAGCAAAGGAAGGGAAGCCCAATGGATGAGGCACTAATTAGCCTCCCAGAGAATGCAAGTCTGAAGTTCTTGATGCCTTCAAGAAGGCACCATCCCCAAGTGGAGCCACTGTTAGCCACCTATGAAATTTGTTATACCAAAAGGTGGCTAAATCGTTTTTTGGAGTCTTCAAGGAACAAATTTTACTGCTAAAAAGTGTTACCTTTTGAAGACTCTTGAAGGCCTCATGCCTCTGTCCAAATCGTCACTGCTGTGCCCATTTTACACTCAGAAATTCTGCTGACTCCCAAGAAAGAATACTGCTGCAAACACCATTTTCCCCTTCCTTCCACTTCCAAAACTAACCTCACTTTTATCCCTTTATTCCCCATAAAATCCCTCATTTTTCATATTCTCCCCTCTCTCCCATCGAAACCCCCTTTAATAATGTTTAAGACTCCTTCTTTGCCTTATCGAAACCCTTTAAACCATTGGAAAACATTGAAAACTTCATAAAAATACATATTTCTGTGTAAAGGTTTAAGCCCCCTTGGGCTAAGTCCTTAAACATTTCCACTACACATGCCCTGGTGCTGGAGCCAGGCGCTAAGCCATTTGGGCACTTATCGCATCGGAGGAAACGCAACGCGCAACTCTTCCCCCTTATTGAAATCTCTGATGCCGGTTAGCCCTATGCATAAAAACCCTGGTCATATTATCTTCCATACATCCATGGCCCCACAGACGGGCGCCAAGCCAAATCACGAATATAAAACCCTCCCGAAAACAAACCTTTGTTTATATTAAATTTTGGGTTTTAAATGTTTTTTTCGTTATATTAAAAGAAAACCGGGCGGACTTCATCGCACCGCTTTTGAGATGGAGGTGGTTTTTTCCGTTTGGCAGTGATCAGTGCCACCGCCCGACACGTGGCCTCAGGCCATTTTGAAATACCGCCCTGATCACGCATTAAAGGTCGGATATGGGCCCAACGCGATATTGGCGTGCGCTGTCCGATCTGAGGCCAGCTCATCGGACGGTGATCGCGCTCTGAAGAAGCCCGTAAGATAAACGTGGTATGGACGCCCACACTCCATCGTCCCGGTCCCCTTGTCCACAACGATAATCAACGGTCCCACAAGATCCGGTGGTCCCCGTCGCCACATCAGCATCCACGCGGCAGATTTTAATTGGGGCGGATCTTTATTGTTTCCCCGTACAATCAGCAAATCCGGACCCAGGGGACTTTATACAACATGATTTTATTAACCTTTTTTTTGAAGTCTGGGCATGTTTTATAAGGTTTGTCGGTACCCAATCTCCACCGTTGATCGTGTGGGCCGATCTCATCCAATGGCCCACGTGTGTCCCGATCCCCAAACTCATTTTTTTGCCACTTTTTTGCCAAACAAAGGTTTTAGCCCATTTTCTCTGTTTGTCCAAATAAAATGACTCTTTCGTTTTGACTATTTGCCCTCGCTCCCAAAGGTCGATCTCTGCGCGATCGACGGTTCTGATTTAATTTCCTCCTCCACTCTCCTCTGACCTCCTCTAATCAATCTCGACCGTTGGATGATGCCATCCAATGGCCATGCTCTCTCCACGTGCCTTTTGAAGTAGCAAACCTATATATATGCATGATTTTATAATGTTGTTCGTATTTCGTAGGGTTTAAATGGTTTTTCCGCTGTACTGAAGAAAATCTCAAAGGCTGAGGGTGACGATCCTCCCACCTTCGATTCATCAAAGGGAATCATTCGTAGGATTCAACTCCATGTTTCATCCATGATTCACGAGACATTGATTCCATTCGATCCCTATGCAGCCCTGTGCACCAAAAAACACAGTGAATCAAGCACAAATCAAAGAGTATCAGTGTCTAAGACGGGAAAACACCAGAACATGAGATTGGAGACGGATCTGTGGGGATTACGGCTAAGATGGATTATCAAAAGCCTAAATCCCCCTATTAAAACACATTTTATAGGTAAATCATAAAGGTTCATTAGACAGAAAGCCTCCACCACCACATTTGAGGCAAATTGATTCCTCCCAGCTACCACAGTGCCACCTGTGCCTCAAAGCATTCAAACAGAGGCCGAAGTTATTGTTCAAGATTAGGTCTTTGCCTCAGCACAGCCAGAGAAGTTAATTCTGCAAATAAACTTAATGACATAATATCATCAGAGTTACTTCAACATAACAGAGAGCCTCAAAAGTCAAAAAGAGCTCCCACCGAGCTTAAATATTAATGTAAATTATTTAATATAGAGGACACCTATGTAAGCTTCTTCATCGAGCCCCCCAAAGGCCGAGAAGCCATTAAAATTGTATTAATTATCTTCAGAGATCTTTTATTAGATCTCACCTCCTCATTCTTCTATAAATACTACTGGAGAAGATGAGAGAGGGGTTGGTTGAGTTGGTTGCTAAACTTTGAACTGTAATTGAGCTTGAGACTTCTACCTGTAAATAGTGTTCACTGGCTCTTGGAGCTCTGCTTGTGATAGATAAGTTAGTTTGGGAAGTGTAGATGATTTCTAAACTAAAGCATTGGACTTAAAGTTGTAACTGGTTTGTAGCATCAATACAAGATGATTTATGGGATCCTGGTCTATGTCGGCGGTGATGTTATTTCTTATTGTGAATTGTTGTTTTATTTCTGTTTCCACTTTGTTAATCTTCTCTTATAAAGAGCAGCATGCATAGAGTTAGGACCTACTGTATATCAATACCATTCTCTGACTGAAAATATTTATCTGAATGTTTTCCTCCAATCTGTGTTATTTGGGAATAATTTAATTCAGTTCAAGCATTGGAATGATGGCATTCCCTCGTCCTACTGTCTGAGCTAGTTGTTATTCTTAAATGTTATTTTCAGTATATGTTAAGTAGAGATGAACTAAGGGAGATATGGTGTGCCCTGGTCCTAGTTTTATCCCAAAAGTCTGTCTGAAAGTTTCCCTTAGAATGTGTTAAAATATGGCTAGTTTCAAAGTACTTACCAGATCTTATGCCATTCTGTGTTATCTTTGTATTTGTCTTGAAAGTAACCAAGTAGAGTAGAGCTAGGATAGGATTTGTGGTGAGCCCAGCTCGCTAGTTTCTACTCCAACAGTTGCCTTCAAGTTTCCCTCTATTTTTATAATGTTTTCTATTGAAAGTGTATCAAAGGCTGGCTAGTTTCAAAGTACTTACCAGATCCTAGGCTGCTCTTTGTTCTTCATCTGTTTAATTCCCCTTCTTTTTGTCTCATTTCATTCCATAAATCAAACTTTAAAGAGATCCTTAGACATAGATGACTTGCCCCATGGACCACTCTTGAACCTGATTGTTTCAATTAAATCCTATTATGACTCCATATCCCAATGGACTAAAACCTGCAATTATCTATCTTTTTGGCCAAAGCTTGTTCTGATTGCTTGCAACTTCACACCTTTGAAACTCTTTGCACTTAGAACTTTCCACCTCAAACAATAATCATGCTCAACCATCCAAAAAAAAAAACAAACCCTTGGCCTTCATAACTAGCCTAATATCATTACCCAAAACTCCAAAGACAAATCCATCTTTGCACTTATTGGAGAGATCCCTCTCCGTATTCAGGAGGGCTAGATCCTAGAATCCCAAAGTGATTGAAATAATGTTCTCCCTGCAGTTGGACTTTCGCCAATCTTGCTAATTACAGGGTGCTAACAGAACCTAGAAAAAAGGAATATTGTGTACAACTGATATGTGGTGTTTAGAGAGGTGAAAGGCATTGTTAAACATGAATTAATACCAAAGGAAACTGAGAAGATAGAGTTTGAGCTAAAGGAGGAAGAATCATACTCTACAACAGAACAAGATTCAAAAGAGGAAGAGCCACAAACTACAGCTTTGAGAAGATCAGTTCGAGAAAGAAGGAAAACAAAAATATATATTCCATCTGCTTTCTATTCAAATTTTTCTTTATCTATCAATGATGATGATCCCATAACTGTTAGGGAGGTAGTTGATTTAGAGGATGGAAAACTCTAGAAGGAGGCTGTTTTGCGGAAATCAAACCTACAGATAAGTATGCTTTCCATAAGTGTGGTGTTGCACTTATAACAACAGAAAGAAATATATCTGACCTTTTCCTTAAGATGAATAGATAAATGGAAGAAAACGTACTTGTAATTTGTTCGCTTTTCCTCGCCTCCCTTCATCGCTTCCGCCACTCTCAATATAACTGAAGTCACTTGATTGATACCCGCAATGGAAAAAAGAAGATAGAAAATAACATAAAAGCAATATGATCTATTCAAGTTAAACAAATTTAATCGATTAAATTCATAAATGCACATATAGCATCAATGACACATGCATTAGGAATGGAAAAAATGCCTTTATCATGAAGTAGAAGGAAGAGTACAACCAGTTGATCGATTTGTTGTCACTCATCTAGCTTTAGTCCCATCCTCATCACACCAGGAAATCCATAATCCAGCAGCATCAAATTACATTCTCAATACTGCCAAGAGCTGTCATCTCACCAACATAACTCTAATTAACACAAATTCTTGCTCCCCTGTGCACTATGATCAATGATCTATTTATAAGTAGATGAAGGTAGTTTGATATTAATTAATCATTGAATGGATTTTCCAAAAATAGGTTTCATTTTTCATGGGAATAGGAGGATAAGAGGTTTAATGGATTCATGGGTTCCATATTCGAAGCTATCAGATGAGAGAAAGTTGGAACAGATTCTAGAAGCCACTAGAGGTTGGGAAAATTCCCAGAATCCAATGAAAAATTCACTCCCAATCAACCAACGCACCTTAAAGTGGGCCTAGATCCTCTGCAACGCAGCCTTGCATGGGAGTAGATGATCTGCAAAGAAGTTACAAGTGTCTAGGGTTGCGTTGATGGCTCAATAGGGCACTTCAACTGGCATCTAAGCAGTGAAACTTTCATGAAGGAAAACCACCAATGGAATGACTTGTTTAGGGTGTGTAGCAACTAATTTAGAATATGATGGACCCTAATGGATACTAATCTGTGTTTTGGGATGATGCCCAAATTTACCTGTAACAACTACCCCTTTACGATGTGGTGAGGAGGATATGAAGCGGATGGTGACCTGCATCAATTACAATACATTACATCATGATATCTTTTCATCTTGGACATGAATTGCTCAGGGAGGCATATCCCATACTTAGCACATAAACTATCATAACATCATAAAGTCGTCTATAGATATAGACTTGTCTACATATATAGACCCATGATAGGATGAACATCTGAGTAAAGACCATCGTATGTGTTGGAGTTCCCATGTTTTGGCAAGTTTGGCAGTACCAAAAGATGAGACAACATCAAAACCACTTTTAGACCTCAAGATCTATCCCTCCTGGGTCCATAGAGGGATCTCTCTATAAAGGCAAAGGTATATGTCTTTGAAGTTCAGTTTTAAGGTTTTAGGCTAGTTATAAGGCACAAGGTTTGTTTTGTTTTGTTTGTTTGGTTGTTGGGAAACTCGAAGGAAGGGTTCAATACAAGACAAAGGGTGAGAAAATATGATTTTAGGCAAAGGAGAGGTATTCCAGAGAACACTCGAGACCATTGGGAAATGGAGTCATGAAAGGGTTTACTTGCTATTCAGTATTCAAGGCTTTCAATTGGGCTAGTCATCTAAAACAGTGGATCTTTAAAGATGATAGTGTGGTATGAAATGATAAGGAATGAAGGGGAATGACAAGGAAACCTCCAAGGTGACCACTTAGAAAGCAAATCTAGGGACAGGGCATGCCATTAGACACCTATGATCCACCTCCTAAAATTTTAACTCTTCAGACAACAAGAAACACTTAAGATTTAAACACAAAGGTGAAGGCTTGAGATTAGAGAAAGGCTTTGAAATTTCAATGCTTCAACATCCAACTTAAGGGAACTTAGAAAGGCTCAATTGATTGAAAAATACCCTAGTGAGACAGAATTGGTGTTCTACACTCTGAGTATCCCAATTATTTCAATTAAAACCCAACAAGAACATCTAAGAACAGATTCATAAATTCACACATCAGCTAGAAGTGAAGAACAACTACTGCACTGGTTAAATTATCTTGAATTAGTTCTTAGATAGCACATTTAGTAGAAAAAATCAAAGGTAAGGACAGCAGGATCATTAGGGTACCATGCAAGGGTATATCCTAAGCCAGGTTTCTGATGCTTACCAGAGAAATGAAATGTAATGAATTACAGAAGAAAAATAGAGACAAAGGCAGAAAACATCACCGCTGCTTTAAATCAGGATCCAAAGAAATGTGCTTGTCATATTAAAGAGAAACACCAGTCATGTACAACATTGTCCAACAGCTTGATATTCAGTCTGAAAAATCTTCCTCAACCTATCTTACAACTTTACACAGAGAACTATATCTCAAGAGAAATAGCTTACACTTCACAGATATCCGATCAATAATCAACAACAACCCTTACAATGTGTTTTTCTAGAGTTATTATAGCTAATAGAGAGGTAGAGGAGGTAGGTGAAACACTAAATGAAACATTAAAACATAAGTTTGAGAAGAGGGCTCAAGGCCCATTTTGTCTTAATATCTATGCATTAATCTTCAGTACTCTTTGGGTGAAAGAGTGGTCTTCGACAGGCTGACATTAATTCTGGGTATGTTCTTTGATGTACTTTCGGCTGTAGTACTCTGGTGAATAGAAAAGGTAGATAAATGACTTTGAGGTCTGCCATACTGCATAACAAATGCTCTGGTAGCATTAGGACTTCTGTCAGGATGTAGATCTTCTCAGGAAATTGATGTAGCGTAAAAAACAGTATGGGAAGTTGTCCTTTCAAGGGAAAGAACCTTCTGCTGCTGTGTGACACTGAAAATATTGTTTTCTATGCTTTAGGCCTCATTGGGCCTTCTGTGTGATTCACAACATATTCAATCTGGTACATTTTCCCTTTGAACAGTTAATTAAAGCTTAAATATTCAATTAGAGGCTTTAAAACTCTTTAATCCTGTACTAATACTCTTTGCCGCTTCATGACTGTCTCTGTCTGTGAAAATGGAGCTTTAATGGTGCAGGAAGTTTCACAGAGTAAAATACTGGTATTTGACGAACATAATTCATTTAGAAACCTTCCCAAACATTTCTCTACAATAATCAGGCTTTGAAAATAGCCTTCTCTGCGCTCTGTGTCACTATAAAAGTGACTGCGAGAAATGGCAGTTTCCACTGCCTGTAACCTGCAAAAACACACAAATATGTTAAGAAATCCATGCATGGGGGAGGATGGATGCAGTGGAATGCTGTGAGGATGGCACCGCAGCGATGGTGTATGTGGTGGATGTAGTGAAAGACGCCTGCAAAAAGCTGTGAAACGGTGGAAAAATGCAGTGTAATGGTGGAAATCTGGTGGAGGAATGCATGTGGACCATCTGATCAGATCTGGAGGTGATGATCGACGGTGGAGATTAACTAATGGAATGAATTTGGAAGGTTGGATGATATGCAATGAACTTTAATGTAAAACATTAAAGTCGTGATATTAGGTGGAACAATATAAACCTTTAATGGAAAACATTAAAAGTTTAATGTGAGTGGGTTACAAAGGTTTTAATGTAAAACATTCGATCTCGACGTTTGGACAGAATACAAAGAAAATGCGTGAAAAAAATATGAAATGGGCTTGAATAGTGGGACCCGGTCATGGGCGGAGGGCGATTTGATTAGGACCATTAGATCTCAGGAGGAGATCAATGGCTGTGATGATCCGATGAGGTTCTATGGTCACGCGATGAGAAAAATGTGAATGGCATGCGAGATGCAATGAGGGCCGTTGATCAATACAGATCAACGGTCGAGATCTCTTAATGGAATTTCGGAGGCGGGAAGTGGGGAAGTGGTTTTTCTGAAGAAACAACTTTTTTCGCGTGGCAAAAGGCGGGTAAGGCGGTTTTCACTTTTCGAATGTGATATAGGTCCCCGGCTGACAAGTGGCCTCTTAAAACCGCCTATATCGCGTGAATTTGAACTGTTAATGTTCGGACGAGGAAACAATGCGATATTGATGTGGGCCGTTGGATCTGGGACTATGAGATCCGACGACAGGAGCTGGAGCGTGATATGATAACGTGCGCGGTCAGTTAAGGTGGGGTCAAGCAGAAGGTGGTTTGAATACAGGCCGTCCGATCTATGAATGAACGGCTGGGATCTGGAGGGAGAGAGAAAAGGATGAGGATATGGTTAGTTGGTGGGAGAAATCTTGGCTATTGGATCAAGAGGGATGAATGGCTGTGATTCAATCAGAGGGAGAGTGATGGAAGGGCCAAAACGCCGATGGGATGAAGGAGCGATTGCATCCGGATCGTCGGATCAACTTCAGATCAACGGCTGTGATTGGATCGGAAGGTGACCAATCGGGGACATGGGGTGGAGCGAGAGAAAATCTTGGCCATTGGATTAGAATGGATGGACGGCTCAGATTCAATCAGGGATCGGCAAATCGGGGCATCAGAGGGTGGCACATTCTAAAATCTCCGATTGGTGATGAGCGCGGTACTGCAATGGCCGTTGGATCTAACTGTGAATCAACGGTGGAGATCATCATCGAAGGGTTTACAAAGGGAGAAGGCGGGGCATGGTGAAACAAGCATTGAACTGTTAGATCTATTCTGATCAATGGAAGAGATCGCTTCCAAGGCCGATAGAAAAAATACACCATCGCATTGGAACTTTCATTTTACAAAGAGAATAAGCGCTCCGACCAATCCTTCCGATGCGATAAGCGCTTTATGCCTTAGCACTTGGTATAACACTTAGTTGCATGGAGGGGAAGTGGTTAGGGGCTGGCCGAAAGGGGCTAAGCTTGTTATATGCAAAATATGGGTTTTTTGGCCTAAAAACAGAGTTTTTAAGGCTGAACAGAGGTTTTCGGTAGAGGGAAAAATGGATTTTTAAGCCAAACAAAGGGTGTTTGTGAGGTTGAAAGGGGAGATGGGATGATTTAGTAGGCTTGGGAGGGGATTTTGGGGGTTAAAGGGGAAACTTTGAAAAATGGGAAAAAAGGGTTAAAATGGGAAATTTCGCAGGGATACAAGGGGCAAATGGAGGCCTTTTCTGAGCATCATTTTTTCACAGTCAGTGAGGCTTTTTGGATGGAAACAACAGTGAAGATTTTTTCAAAGGAAAAGGACACACAAAGGCTTCAAGGATGAGAGATTTTCATAGGAAATGTATCTCTTGAAGGCTCATAAAAATATTTAGCCATCTGTTTTCTTGAAAAAAATTTCATAGGTGGCTAACAGTGGCTCCACATGGGGATGGCATCTTCTTGAAGGTGTCAAGAATTTCAGAAAATAATCTTTGGAGTAGGCCAGATGCCTCAATCCTTGAACCATCTTAATTCTTTGATTCAGCTGTTACAAACATGATGGATACTAATCATCAAAACACATATCCCAAACAATATACTTACCCATCCTACAATCCTAACATTTTTTCTTCCAGGTGCATTTGAATTTGCAGGCCTTCTTCATCATTTTTTATTGAAAGCAAAAAATAAACTAATCTAATTCTACCCTTATTCCTCCATGAGACCAGATTAAACTATTGGCCTCATAGTTTCTCTACCTAATATAATATTTGCTAGGATTAAACTGTCTAGCATATTTCTTCTCTACATTCTACAACAGAAATTTAAAAACAGTCAAACCAGGATTAGACAGTCTGGTTTGCTGTGGATCCATGGCATAAATATAGCTGTACATGAACTGAAATTGCAGAAACTTGAAAACAAAAATTGAAGGCTCGAAATCTTGAAACTTTAAAGCATCCTTCTTTTCTTCGTGACTCAAGTTTTGGGCTTGTTAGAGTCACTTTTCTTCTTCATTTCAGCTCTGGTTTTGGGCTTGTTAGAGCTGATTCTTCTTTCTTTTTTGCTGGTTCAGATTTTGGGCATATTAGAACCAGCTTCTTTACTTCCTTTGGCTCAAGTTTTGATCATATTAGAGTCAATATTTTGCACTTCAGAGGTTCAAGTTTTGAGCATGTTTGAACCCCTCTTTCTCTCTTTTTTGAAACATTTTCTCTTTTTCTTTGAAAACAAACACTGCAATGGTATTTACAATGGAAATGGAAACTGTAAATTGGAAATCAACAGTAGTAATGCTTGAACATCCTGCCATTGACAGGACCCCCAAAAAGATATGTACCATCTAGCTCTTGCAGAAAAAAGGCATTTGGACCAATAATTAATTGGATGATGTAAGGACCCTGCCACAAACTGTCAAATTTGCCATGCTTTCCTTTGTCTTCTCTCCCAGAGTCCCATTTCAGAACCTTATCTCCAATTTTGAAGTCACAAGCTTTTTTTCTTTTGTCAAACAACTTCTTAATATTTTCCTGTAGTTTCAAAGCTCTGTTATAGACTTCTTTTCTTGTTTGTTGGAGATGAATTGTTTGATTTATCCTCCTCACCATACTGTCCTCTTCTGTCTGAATCTCTTGGACTAGTTTGATCACTAGTACCCCAAGGCTGTTTGGAAACACTGCCTCTGTTACATAAACAAGCTGATATGGTGACATGCCAATGGATTTATTTGTTGTTAGTCTGTCATCCGACAAAGCATGCACTAACTTGTTATGCCACGACTTTTTGTTCTCTTTAAGAAGCTTTTTGATAATGGTCACCAAGCTCTTGTTTGATGATTCAGCTAACCCATTACCTTGTGGGTAATAAGCAGTTGAATGACCGAGTGCTATCTGATACCTGTGACAAAAATCAATCATTTTCTTGGATCCAAAAGCAGCAGCATTATCAATGATTATCTTTCTTGGGCAGCCAAATCTAGAGAGGATGTGGTCTTCTAGGAACTTAATGATGACATAATCTGTGGCATTCCTAGAAGGTATGGCCTCTATCCACTTTGTGAAGTAGTCTGTGGCTGTAAGGATCCACTTGTGTTGTGAAAAAGAAGCAGGGTGTATTTCCCCTATGAAATCTAGGCCCCATTGTTGAAAGGGAGCCTCCACAGTAATGGGTTGTAATGGTAAAGGGAGGAGCTTTCTTTTGCCCTCGAAAATCTAAAACTTATGGAAAGCAATTATCATTTTGTGTTTGTCATTGAAAAGTGTAGGCCAGTAATAGCCAAATCTGAGTATTTTGTTAGCAGTGGCTTTCTAGTTTAAATGGCCTCCACACTCTCCTGCATGGAACTCTTGTTTAATCCTCTCTGCTTCAATTTCAGGAAAACATTTAAGCAATAGACCATTTGCATTTTTCCAGTATAAACATTCATTCAATATGCAATAGTTTCTGGCTTTTAACTTTAGGAACCGAGCCTTAGTATTTGATAAATTAGGAGGGGCATTGAGGTTTGTGAGTACATACAGGATATCAGAATACCAAGGAGAGTTTTGAAATTGTTCTTCAACAGTAGGATCGGGCAATCCTTCCTGTTCATCCAGGGCATCTACCATGTTTATGTCAAGGGCTTGCAAGTTAGATTCGACCATTAGTTGAGATAAGCCCTGACCTTTGATCAATTTTGTGGGTTTTATTTCCAGGTCATACTCTAATATTACAACGATCCATTTGCCCCTCTTTCCATCAGGATCTTGGGAAAAAATGTCTTTAACCACTATGTTAGGCACGTAGGCTATGATGTGAGAATGCAGTATATACACCCTAAAGTCTTTCAGGGCCTTTACCAAGGCATAGACATGTTTTTCCATTATGTTGTATTTTAAGGGTGCATCCCTCAGAGCTTTGCTAAAGAAAGCAATGGGCTGTTCCATTCCCTCTGAATTTTTCTGCAGCAGAACTGTAGCCACTGTATGCTCGGAGGCAAAGGAAAATATCAGGAAATTCTTTGAGAAATATGGGCTGATTAAGACAGGTGCCCGGGTGAGTGCAAGTTTAACTAATTCAAAATATTTTTTAGCCTCTACAGTCCACTTAACCCCTACACATTTTTTTAGCATGTTTGTCATATCCCTGAGGTACTCAGCTAAGTTGGGAATAAACCTCCTTAAGAAGTTAATTTTCCCAATAAAGGACTATAACTCTTTTATGTTTCTTGGGTGTGTAATCTGAAGTATTCCCTCAACTCTTTGCGGGTCTATCTTGATTCCCTTCTCTGATATAATATGGCCAAGAAGCTTACCTTCTTGCAGGCTGAATACGGTCTTTTTGGGATTTAAAGACAGACCAAACCTTCTACATTTTTCAAAAACTCTTCTTAGATGTTTTAGGTGCTCCTCATCAGTCTTGGAATAGACTATTATGTCATCCAGATAGATGACAATGAAGTGCCCTATTTCCTCCGAAAATGCTATGTCCATTGCTCGTTGGAAGGTCGCACCAGCGTTCATCAGTCCAAAAGGCATTTTTTCGTACATAAAAGTGCCACATGGAGTGGTGAAAGCGGTCTTGAGTTGGTCTTCTGGGAGTACTAAAACTTGGTTATACCCTGAAAAACCATCTAACAGGGAGATCCTCTTCGAGCCAACTACCCTCTGTAGGATGTGTTCCATCTTTGGTAAGGGGTAATTGTCTTTAAGTGAAGCTCTGTTAAGGTTCCTGAAGTCTATTCATAGCCTGATCTCACCTGTTTTCTTTCTCATAGCTACAAGGTTGGAAACCCAGTCAGAGAACCTCACGAGCACTATGATTCTTGCCACATACATCTTTTTGATTTCCTTTTCTACTAGAAGCAGTTGTTTCAGGTTAATTCTGCGAAGTTTCTGTCTGAAGGGTTTTTGGTTTTCTTTTAAAGGGATTTTGTGCTGTATGATGTCTGTATCGTAGGCTTTTAAGTCCCCATAGCTCCAGGCAAACACATCGATGAACTCTTTAAATAAATCAATATATTTATTTTTCATGTCTGCGGGCAGGGACTTAGCCAATTTTATCATCTTAGGCTTATCTTCAGTTCCTATGTTGCATTCCTCAACATCAGAGTCTGAGTGTTCTATAGTGGGTTTCTTCACTACGTCATCAAAAACACTGTTACCGATGAAATAGGTAACCTGCCCTCAAAACGGGAACTCTAGCCCAAAAAGACTCAAAAAACATGAAAAAACACCCCAAAAACAAAAAAAGTGTATTCCAGAACGCACTTGGTTTTTTTTGAAGGTCAAATTTCAAAATTTTATAAAATTATGCTAAAAACAAAATTGTTTCTTGAAAAAAGGATTGAAAAAACACCCTCAAAACAAAACCAGTTGATGCTGGAATAACCAAAAATAAATAAATTGTGTCACATTTTTGACATTTTAAAAAATAGAAATAACATTTTTTAATTTTTAAAATTCAAACATTAAAAAAAACCAAAAATTTAAGAAAAAAATAAATTTAAAAAATAAAAGCATTTTAAAGCTTAAAATTTAAAAATATATAGGAATAAAAAAATAAAAATAAAAACAAAATAAAATTTTTAATTCAAACATTAAAAAAACCTAAAATTTAAGGAAAAAAAAGAAAAAGAAAAAGAAAAAAGATTAAAATTTCAAAATATATAGAAAAAAATAAAAATAAAATAAAAATACTAAATAAAAAAAAAGAATTTAAAAAAAGAAAGAAATTATAAAAAATAAAATATAGAAATTAAATTTAAAAAAGAAAAAGAAAATGTTTATTAAATTAAAAAAATAAAATAAAATTTAAAGAATATATATTAAATTTTAATAAAATTAAACCTTAAAATAAATATTAATTTTTAAAAAAAAAAAAATTTAAATTAAAAGTAAAAAAATGAAAAATTAATTAAAAATAAAAAATAAAAATAAAATACAATAAAAATATTAAATTAATTTTTTTTTTTTTAATTAAAAAAACAAATAAATTTTAAAAAATAAATTAAATTTAAATTATAAAAAATAAAAAATATATATATGAACTTAAATTAAAAATATATATATTAGATTTTATTACATTTAAAAAAAAATGTTAATATTAAAATAACAAATTAAATTTAAAAAATAATATTAATTTTTAATAAATAAATGAATAAACAAATAAATTTTGAAATAAAAAATAAATTTTAAATATAAAGAGAAAAAAAAAACATTGTTAAAATAAAAAGTTAAAAAACTTTAAAAATCAATTAAAAATGAAAAATTGAAAAAAATATATTAAATAAAAAATAAAATAAAAACAAATTAATTTGAAAATATTAAGTTTAATTTAAAAAAAAAAATCTAATTTTAAATACACAATTTTAATTGAAATAAAAAAAAATATAAAAATTTTATGTTATTAAAAAAATAATAATTAAAATATATATATATATATATATATATATATATATATATATATATATATATATTTTAAAAAATTAAATGAAAAAACTAGACATAAAATTTGATAATAAAAAAAAATATGAAAAAAAAATACAAAATTTAATAAAAATTATTAACAAAATTTAGAAAAAAAATAAAATAAAAAATTTCAAATATAAAAATTGAGTTTAAAAAAAAAAAAATAAAAAAAAAAAATTGATCGTGGTGGCGCCGCCAATTCTTTTTATTTTTATTTTTTTTAATATTTTTTAATTCGTAACATATATATTTTTTTGAATTTTTTTTTTAAAATTTTTAATATATATATATATATATATATATTTTTTTTTTTTTTTTTTAATTTGATTTTTTTTATTTTTGTTTTCAATTTTTAAATTTTTTTTTTAATATATATATATATTATTTTTTTTTAATTTAATTTGTTTAATTTTTTTTTTTTGTTTTTTTGTCTTTTTTTAAAATTTGTTTTTAAATTTAATATTTTAGATTAATTATTTTTTAAAATTTAAAATTTATTTATTAAATTTATTAAATTTTAATTTAATTTAATTTAATTTTTAAAATTTTTTAGTTTATTTAGTTTTTTATTTTTAAAATTTATAAATTGTTTCGTTTAAAAAAAAAACAGTAAATTTATGGATATTTGTTTTTTAATTATTTGCACGTGGTTTTTTTAATTTTTAATTTTTTTTAATGATAGTTTTTTTAATTTTAATTCTTTTATTTTAATTTTCTTTTTCAATTTAATTTAATTAATTAATTTTTTTTTTTAAATTTGCTTTTTTTTGTTAATTTTAAAATTTGCATTTTTTTTTCTTATTATTATTATTTTTTTAATTTAAATTTTTAAATTTAATTTTTTCTTTTTTGTATTTTTTTTTTTGAATCTAAATTTTAATTTTGTAATTTTATTTATTTTTAAATTATTATTATTATTATTATTTTTTAAAATTATATGGTTTTTTTTAATAACTTAGAAAAAAATGTTTTTGATGTTTTTTTTAAAAAATTTTTTTGGTTAATTTTTATTTATTTTTCTTTAAATTATGTGTTTTTTTCTTCAAATTTTGTCATTTCTTTTGATATAATTTTCGAATATTTTTGTTTTTTGTTTTTATTTATTTATTTTTGTTTAAATTTTTTATTTTAACGAGTTAATTTTGTTTTTTTTTACATTTTTATTGGTTTTTTTTATTGTTTTTATATATATATATATTTATCTAAGTTTTGTGTTTTATTACCAACATGAAAATCACCACTCTAAAAAAAAAGGTTGATGCTGCATCAATACGTTTCAAAATTAGCATGAAAATCACCGCTCTAAAAAAAAAAAAGTTGATGCTGCATCAATACGTTTCAAAATTAGCATGAAAATCACTAACATTTTAAAACAAATATTCATACTTCATAAATAAAAATATTATACTGTCAAAAATGTGCACAAAAAAAAGGGGTGATTCTGCATCACCACTTTTCAAAATCGGGTTCTTTTTATGCTACCAAAAAAAAGTAGATAACAGTGCGGTTACCTATTTCATCGGTAACATTGTTCAAAATCAAAGAGGTCCTCTAAAGGTTGTAAAATCTCTTTCGGTAATAATCACATATAATGGAACA
Source organism: Pinus albicaulis (assembly GCA_034641835.2). Lineage (NCBI taxonomy): Eukaryota > Viridiplantae > Streptophyta > Pinopsida > Pinales > Pinaceae > Pinus > Pinus albicaulis. The sequence goes on along the minus strand of CM076569.1, from coordinate 640,831,270 downwards.
TTGTTGACGTGTTTTGAACCAACCAGTGTGGTTCATCATCAGGACTAGGTGAGAGATCAGATCAAATCAATAAGCTTAAATAGATGTAGAGATGTTTAAACTAGCCGTTTTCTAAACGGCTAGTTTGACTTTTTAATAATTTAAAATGTTTTTAATAAGTAACGGCTAGTTCCCTCCTACTATTAAACCAATTAATAAATTTATTCGTTTAGTTAATAAATTATTAAACTTATTAGTTATAATTTTTTTTTTTTTAAATTAAAGTGAGAGGTTAAAAAATAAGAAAAGAAAAAGAAAAATAAATAAATAAATAAATAAATAAAAATAAAAAATAAAAATAAATAAATAAATAAATATAAATAAAAATATAAAATAAAAATAAATAAAAATAAAAATAAAATGTAAATGTAAATAAAATATAAATATAAAAATGAATATAGCAAAATAAAAATAAATAATAATAGAATAAAATAAAAATAAAAAAAGAAAAATAAATAAATAAAATATCAAACTTTCAAAAAATAAAATAAATAAATAAAAAATAAAATAAAATAAAAATAAATAAAAATAACTAGATAAATAAATAAATCAAACCAAATCAAATCAAATAAAAATCAAATCAAATAAAAATAAAATAAACAAAAATAAAATAAATAAAATAAAAATAAAAATATAAAATATATAATAAAAGAAACAATAAGGCAGGTATTAAAAAAAAAAATAAAAAAAAAATCAAGGACATAAGGCAGGTATCCCACACCTGCTAATGTTCCAACCATCATCTCTGTTGAGATTAAGGGGTCTTTTTTCGATTTCTAAGGCCTCTCTTAACTTACGATGATGGAAATGGTCAATCCTAGCAATGACCTTCGCCTCTTCAATGCAAATATGATGGTTAGTCTTTTCTGCATGTTCAGCTAGGGCAGACGAGCGGGATCTTCCATGCTTAATGTCAGTAGCATGTTCGGTCCTCTGGGTATATTCTTATCTTTGGACTGCAACACCTCTATTTCCTCTTTTTCTGCGTTCTTATATTCTTCGGTTGGATTTTGAAGTTGTTCCGTTAACACGTTTATTTCTACGTTATGAGGTGATTTTTCTTCATCGAGGGGCTCTTCACTTAGGCAACTTTCATCGGATTTAGAGTCTGAATCAGAGAATTCAAACTCATTCCTGCCAATCAGGGAATCCTCTATCTGTTTGTCGCCCTCAAAGACCTGCCAATATTTTTCATTATCAGGCACTGCAGGTCTGTATTTGGTCTGAATGATGATTTGTTTGTCACTAGGAGACTTATGGTATGAACTAGCTATGCAGGTTAATCCATTCACAATTATGTTTTGACTCCTAGGAAAAAACACAAGTTCATACTCTACAAAGGTTTTCAGTAAATACATAGCATCATTCCTGTACGCTCTCAATCTAGGGTGTTTAGCTGTATATTCTCCGTTCACCTGTTTTATGATTAACTCAGAGTCTCCATGTACAGCTATCCTTCGGGCTCCTAGTTTTTTCAATAGGTTTAAGCCTAGAATGAGAGCCTCATACTCTGCGACATTATTTGTACATTTAAAGTTCAGATTGAAGGCATGACTCAACATAGTCACTCTCAATGTTATGTAACCACACTCCCGCTCCTGTAGTATTTCTAGTGCAAGACCCATCAAAATGCATTCTCCATAAGGGATCGTTTTCAGGTTGACTATCAGTCTCATCCCTAATGCTAGGTTCACCGTTATGTTGTATTATGGGATCTGTACTAGGCTGTGGAGTGTTTTGTTCTTTTTGGTGTGTATGGAGTTCCGAGAGATGGCTAGTCAGCTGTTTGCAGTCTTGGTTTTGTCTATTCTAAGTTTCAGATTCAGTGCACTGTCCAAAGGTTTCTTCTTCATTTTCTTCTAAGTCCAAAGTGGCCATTATGTTGAAATCGATGGGCTCTACCCTATTGTTTGCATCTCTGTCTTCTGGCTCTGGCTCATCTATGGATTCATCATTGCAAAGGATAAAAGAGTCCAGATCTGTATGTACAGAGTACAAAGGTGAATTTTCAGGTTTTTCAGGGCTGCTGACCATGAAATTCATTTGTGCCTCTTTATACAGTCTCCTAAGTTGGCTAAAGACAGGGATTGTGGCATATGACCCATCCATCTGCATTGTACCTTGCAGCTTGGTTCCCCATGACCTCAACAATAACATACCATACTTAGGTGGCAAATATGCCACTACAACATCCATAACCATACATTTGGCTGGAATCTGGGTCAGGTTCACACATAGGTCTTTGATTAGGCCAAGGCACTTCACTCTGCTAGAGTCAAATGAATATAACTATTTATAAGGACGGGTTATCTCTAGGCCTAACCTCTCCATAACTACCTTAGGCATTAGGTTATGTGAAGCCCCATAATCATGCATTGCGTTGTGAAGGATCTTGTCATGGATATTGAGGTTGATATAAAAAGGAGGTACTACCCCTTCCTGAAACTTCCCTTCTATCTTTGGACCAAACATAAGGGCTGGTTGATCATCACTTAGATTGACAGTGTCACTGTTTTCACCTAGATTTAAAGCTTTCAAAATTTGGCCTTTATATACATCCTGAGTGGCCAGCTCAGAGAGTGGGACAGAGATTTTAATTTTAGCAATATCACTCTCCAAATTGAAGGGAGATTGACTCTTCGTGATACTCAACTCTGTTTTTTCAGCCACTACTTTAGTGGCAGAATTAGGGTGCTTATTCTCACTATGTAAAGTGTTTGTAGTTGTTTGATTAGGAACACTAGCTGCAGTGCTAGTGTTGCTATTTGTTGACTTTGTTTATCAGTATTTTGGCTGTCTTTTTCTTTGTTCTTCCCAGGACTCTCAACTGCTAATTTGCTACTTTCAGCAGTCACCTTAGGAGTTTTCTCAGGCCTTTTCTTAATGGTAATCTCAGAAGCTTTTTGTTTGGAAGTGTCTAAGCTCTTTTTTCTTCTAAGTTCATATTGTTCTCTGACCTGCATGATGGCATTTTCAAATCCAAGCCTATAATCCTCAAATTCTAATCTTTCCTCATCCCAATGTGAGTGTGAGGTCTGATCATCTTCTGTGGAACAGTTGTGGATTGAGTTGTCTATTTCCAAAATTTTTATTGTGGTTCCCTCGGACTCTTCTATTATCCCCTCATCCTCATCGAGAAATTTCTTTTGAAATGGGGGTATGACTTGTTGATCAGAGTCTCTCCGTCTGTTAGGGGGATTGTTTCTCCTAAAGTTCTGGTTCTGGTTATGATTTTGGTTTCTGTTCTGATTACTAACTGTGACAACCATTTTTTCCATCATTTTCTCTAGCCTTTCCATGTTTTTGGCTAGACTGTCATACTTGGGATCGGATGTGGAAGCTGATGTGTCATCCCTATATGTTACCTTTTTCTCAGACCTCATTCCGGCTCTTTTTTCAATCAGGTTAGCCTCTACACTCACTGCTCCTTTCTGCATATCTTCCAATGTGTTGTAATCTCTCTCCCTAAGCTGGTAGGCCATGTCCGCATCAAAGCCTTCAGGATATTTCACTAAAGCCATACCTTGGGGAGGTTTCATGTGTGGAGGAAGAGCGTTGTAAACACTGTTAAACCTTGTAGAATAATCATGGACACTCTCTCCTACATTCCTTTTAAGATTCTTGTATTCTGCTAGGATTTGGAGAGGGCTGGTCTTGACTTCCCATTTGTTTATGAAGGATTGATATAAAGAGGGAAGATCATGGATACTATTAGGGGGTAGGCCTTTAAACCATTTCTTCACATCACCTCCTAAACTCTGGGAAAATATTCTCATCTTGACTGTCTCATTATCTATCTCCATATAGTCAAAGGAATCTTCCATCCTATCTACATGGTGTTGAGATGTAGTAGACTCTTTTGTAGTGAAGTGTGGGATTTTTGATTGATAATCATTGGGTAAAGGTACTAGAGGCTGTGGTAACACCAGAGGTGCATACCAGGCTGCCATAATGAAGTTTTGAGGTGGTAAAGGATTGGCTTGAACAATAGGTATGTGGATGACAGGAATACTAGGAACAACAACACTCTATTGAGCTGATTTAGGATGACAGAGCCCCAAGTTTTCAATGAAATGAATATCCGGAGGTGTAGATGGAGGGGTATTTCTATCTCTAATATGTTGACCACTGTGAGATGGTGAACCAGGAAGCTCAAGGTCTGACTGGTCTATAGTACTTAATGACCTAGCTCTAGGTAAACTGCTTGGTAAGCCTAGGTCAAAATGAGTGTCTGACAGAGTTGTAAAGTCTTCTGGTGCAGCGTTAGCTCTATGAATGTGTCTGGAAATAGTTGGCTTCCTAGGTGTAGGATATTTCCTAAGAATTCTCTCAGGGTTGTCAACTATTTTAGGTGGGTTTGGGTTAGGATAAGCTCTTGTACAAATGGTTCTTGAAGCCAGTATGTTGTCTTCAAACAAAGAAGCTTAATCCTACTTGTTACTTTCTAATATGGCTGATGTTGTAATGAACTCTGGTCTCCCAGTGGAGTATTGTGAAAACCAAGATAATCAACAGGCCTACAGATCACCAGTGGAGTCTTTAATCATTAAGGAACTATGGAGTCGCCAGGTGGAAGGTTTAAAATGTTTCAAGAAGGTATACTATCCACCACAATGATTATTTCCAATTTAACCAGAGATTTGGTTTTCTGAGGTCCTAGTGATGTATAAGATGGAAGACACTCATAAAGTCCCTAGTGGAGTCGCCATTATGTTGGAGTTCCCATGTTTTGGCAAGTTTGGCAGTACCAAAAGATGAGACAACATCAAAACCACTTTAGACCTCAAGATCTATCCCTCCTAGGTCCAGAGAGGGATCTCTCTATAAAGGCAAAGGTATATGTCTTTGAAGTTCAATTTTAAGGTTTTAGGCTAGTTATAAGGCATAATGTTTGTTTTGTTTTGTTTATTTGGTTGTTGGGAAACTGGAAGGAAGGGTTTAATACAAGACAAAGGGTGAGAAAAAAGGATTTTAGGAAAAGGAGAGGTATTTCAGAGAACACTCGAGACCATTGGGCAATGGATTCATGAAAGGGTTTACTTGCTATTCAGTATTCAAGGCTTTCAATTGGGCTAGTCATCTAAAATAGTGGATCTTTAAAGATGATAGTGTGGTATGAAATGATAAGGAATGAAGGGGAATGACAAGGAAACCTCCAAGGTGACCACTTAGAAAGCAGATCTAGGGATAGAGCATGCCATTAGACACCTATGATCCACCTTCTAAAAGGTTAACTATTCAGACAACAAGAAACACTTAAGATTTAAACACAAAGGTGAAGGCCTGAGATCAGAGAAAGGATTTGAACTTTCAATGCTTTGACATCCAACTTAAGGGAACTTAGAAAGGCTAAATTGATTGAAAAAGACCCTAGTGAGACAGAATCAGTGTTCTACACTCCGAGTATCCCAATTCTTTCAATTAAAACCCAACAAGAACATCTAAGAACAGATTCATAAATTCACACATCAGCTAGCAGTGAAGAACAACTACTACACGGGTTAAATTATCTTGAATTAGTTCTTAGATAACACATTTAGTAGAAAACATCAAAGGTAAGGAGAGAAGGAGCATTAGGGTACCATGTGAGGGTATATCCTAAGCCAGGTTTCTGATGCTTACCAGAGAAATGAAATGTAATGAATTACAGAAGGAAAACATAGACAAAGGCAGAAAACATCACTGTTGCTTTAAATCAGGATCCAAAGAAATGTTCTTGCCATATTAAAGAGCAACACCAGTCATGTACAACATTGTCCAACAACTTGATATTCAGTCTGAAAACATCTTCCTCAGCCTATCTTACAACTTTACACAGAGAACTATATCTCAAGAGAAACAACTTACAATTCACAGCTATCCGATCAGTAATCAACAACAACCCTTACAATGCGTTTTTCTGGAGTTCTTATAGCTGATATAGAGGCAGAGGAGGTAGGTGAAACACTAAATGAAACATTAAAACAGAAGTAGGAGAATAGGGCTCAAGGCCCATTCTGTCTTAATATCTATGCATTAATCTTCAGTACTCTTTGGGTGAAAGAGTGGTCTTCGACAGGCTGACATTAATTATGGGTATGTTCTTTGATGTACTTTCAGCTATAGTACTCTGTAGTACTCTGGTGAATAGAAAAGGCAGATAAATGACTTTGAGGTCTGCCATACTGCATAACAAATGCTCTGGTAGCATTATGATTTCTGTCAGGATGTAGATCTTCTCAGGAACTTGATGTAGCATAAAAAACAGTATGGGAAGTTGTCCTTTCAAGGGAAAAAACCTTCTGCTGATGTGTGACACTAACAATATTGTTTTCTGTGCTTTAGGCTTCATTAGGCCTTCTGTGTGATTCACAAGGTATTCAATCTGGTACATTTTCCCTTTGAACAATTAATTAAAGCTTAAAATCTTCAATTAGAGGCTTTAAAACTCTTTAATCCTGTACTGATACTCTTTGCTGCTTCATGATTGTCTCTATCTATGAAAATGGAGCTTTAATGGTGCAGGCAGTTTCACAGAGTAAAACATTGGTCTTTGATGAACATACTTCATTTAGAAACCTTCCCAAACATTTCTCTGTAATAATCAGGCTCTGAAAATAGCCTTCTCTGCACTCCGTGTCACTATAACAGTGACTGCGAGCAATGGCGGTTTCCACCACCTGTAACCTGCAAAAACACACAAATATGTTAAGAAATCCATGCATGGGGGAGGATGGATGCAGTGGAATGTTGTGAGGATGGCACTGAAGTGATGGTGTATGTGGTGGATGCAGTGAAATATGCCTGTAAAAAGCTGTGAAACAGTGGAAAAATGCAGTGTAATGGTGAAAATCTGGTGTAGGAATGCATGTGGACCGTCTGATCAGATCTGGAGGTAATGATCAATGGCGGAGATTAACTAATGGAATGACTTTGGAAGGTTGGAAGATATGCAATGAAATTTAATGTAAAACATTAAAGTCATGATATTAGGCGGAAAAATATAAACCTTTAATGTAAAAAATTAAAAGTTTAATGTGAGCGGGTTACAAAGGTTTTAATGTGAAACATTCGATCTCGACCTTTAGACATAATACAAAGAAAATGCGCGAAAAACATATGAAATGGGCTTGAATGGTGGGACCCGGTCATGGGTAGAGGGTGATTTTATTAGGACCGTTAGATCTCAGGAGGAGATCAATGGCTGTGATGATCCGATGAGGTTCTATGGTTGCGTGATGAGAAAAATGTGAATGGCGTGCGAGATGCAATGAGGGCTGTTGATCAACACAAATCAATGGTCGAGATCTCTTAATGGAATTTCGGAGGCGGGAAGTGGGGAAGTGGTTTTTTTGAATAAAAAACTGTTTTCACGTGGCAAAAGGCAGGTAAGGTAGTTTTCACTTTTCGAATGCGATATAGGTCCCCGGTTGACACGTGGCCTCTTAAAACCGCCTATATCGCGTGAATTTGAACTGTTAATGTTTGGAAGAGGAAACAACGCGATATTGATGTGGGCCATTGGATCTGGGACTGTGAGAACCGACGGTAGGAGCTAGAGCGCGATATGATAACATGTGCGGTCAGTTAAGGTGGGGTCAAGTGGAAGGTGGTTTGAATACAGGCCGTCCGATCTATGAATGAACGACTGAGATCTGGAGAGAGAGAGAAAAGGTGGAGGATATGGTTAGTGGGTGGGAGAAATCCTGGCCGTTGGATCAAGATGGATGAACAACTGCGATTCAATCGGAGGGAGAGCGATGGAAGGGCCAAAATGCCGATGGGATGAAGGAGCGATTGCATCTGGACCGTCGGATTGGATTCAGATCAACGGCTGTGATTGGATTAGAAGGTGACCAATCAGGGACATGGGGCGGAGCGAGAGTGAATTCTGGCCGTTGGATTAGAATGGATGGACGGCTCAGATTCACTCGGGGATTGGCCAATCGAGGCATCGGAGGGTGGCACATTCTAGAATCTCTGATTGGCGATGAGCGCGGTGTTGCGATGGCCGTTGGATCTAACTGTGAATCAACGACAGAGATCATCATCAGAGGGTTTAAAAAGGGAGCAGGCGGGGCACGATGAAACAAGTGTTGAACCATTATATTTGTTCCGATCAATGGCGGAGATCGCTTCAAAGGCCGACAGAACAAATACACCATCGCATCGGAACTTTCATTTTACAAAGAGAATAAGCGCTCCGACCAATCCTTCTGATGCGATAAGCGCTTTATGCCTTAGCGCTTGGTATTAGCACTTAGTTTCATGGAGGGGAAGTGGTTAGGGGCTGGCCTAAAGGGGTTAAGCCTGTTATATGCAAAATATGGGTTTTTTGGCCTAAAAACAGAGTTTTTAAGGCTGAACAGAGGTTTTCGATAGAGGGAAAAATGGATTTTAAAGCCAAACAAAGGGTGTTTGTGAGGTTGAAAGGGGAGATGGGATGATTTAGTAGGTTTGGGAGGGGATTTTGGGGGTTAAAGGGGAAACTTTGAAAAAGGGGAAAAAAGGGTTAAAATGGGAAATTTTGCAAGGATACAAGGGGCAAATGGAAGCCTTTTCTGAGCATCATTTTTTCACAGTCAGTGAGGCTTTTTGGATGGAAACAACAATGAAGATTTTTTCAAAGGAAATGGACACACAGAGGCTTCAAGGATGATATATTTTCATAGGAAATATATCTCTTGAAGGTTCATAAATATATTTAGCCACCTGTTTGCTTGACAAAAATTTCATAGGTGGCTAACAGTACAGATGATTTGGTACCTCTCCTGAAATCGCAGCCGGATGGATGAAACTAGATCCAAGGTATTCTATCTTGTTCACTCGATCGCTGAAGTACGAGTCTAACCATGCGAATATGTGATCTGAAGTTGAACTTGGGAAGACACTGTCTATTACCAGCCAATGATGTAAGTCATTAACGGACGCGAGAAAAACCACTATTGATGATAATGGCTCCCAAGGTACTACAGTACATTTTGCATGGTGTGCATATATGATTTGATGTTGAAAACCATACAAAGTCTTTCGGTCGAAGGCCTGTGATGTCAATCTGTCGTCAAAAGCGAGAAACCTATTGTTGATGTAAGAAAGCTCCAAGGTATTGAAAGGTTGTTTCTAAGTTAAATTCTTGGATGATGAGCTGATGTCGACAGGAAACGACTCACCGCAGGAGGGCATTGATGTTTCCCCCATCAACGAAACGAAATGAGAGTAATGATTTTAGAGACAGAATGTGACTGATAAAGCAATGTTCAGGGATGGAAGCCATGAAATGAAGGTTTATGAGTATTGCAAAGGACAAGGAATAGCTGAGTGACTTCTCTTGAACATATCGGTGACAATGAATGAATTGGCAGCATTTGACCCAAAATCAAAGTGATGGATGGTATGATAGACCGTCAAGTAGATTAACCAACCCAAAAATCACAGAGATGAAGTGAATAAGTGTCATGTTCAAGAGTGAATTGCTACCATAAAGTATTTTATCCCTTTCCAATTTTCCCTAGTCGTTGTTGACTAGTACCTCTTTATTTTTTTAACAAGCTTGAGGGGGATAACATATTCTTGATGTATAATTCCACCCTTCAGGTGAATCCATCGCTATTTGATTCTTTAAGGAGTCTAGAAAAGGTGAAACTCGATCTTGTCATGATGGAAAAGTCTGTCACTATTTTATGTTTTAACGAGTCTAACGACAGTAAAAATGGATCCTTTTTCATGTTTAGAGAGTTTAAAAAAAAATACTAAAAGAAAAATCCACAAGTTATTTTTCATATAGTAGTCCCTCAGGTATGAAAAAGCATGAAATAATACCTCAGAGAACCTCCTAACCATGTTCGTCTGGGGTTTTCCTTTTTCGTAAACATAATCTATCTCAGTCCGGAAAAGGGTTAAACTTATACTGAGTAGCTGTCGTTTCAATTCCTTTTACAAGCTCAAAATGGCAAGTGCTCAAGAATATTTTCATATTTTGAGAGTCTAAAAAGATCTAAAAGAGAACTCCAGGGGGGTTCCTTTTTCATGTTTAACAAAGCTCGAAAAAGAGATAAAAGTGTGCTTTGAGTTCCTTTTCCATGTTTAACAAAGCTTGAAAAAGTCATAAAAGTGTGCTTTGTGGCCGAATTTCAATTTAATTTACATGCATGAAAGGACAGAAAGAAATCAAAATTTTCATGCATTTTATCAGCATGAAAGATAGCGAAAGATTCTCTGGATTTTCATGAGTTTAACGAGTCTTGAAAATAATAACCAAAATAGATTCAAGATATGTTTCATTTTTATACAAGCTTGAAACAAAGGAAAAAATTATTCTTGAGAATGGTTTCATTTTTACACAAGCTTGAAACAGAGAAAATTGTGCTTGAAATAGGTTTGTTTCATTTTTACACAAGCTTGAAACAAAGGAAAACTCATGCTTGAAAGTGGTTTAATTTTTACATAACCTTGAAACATAGAAAACTGTGCTTGAGAGTGGTTTCAATGCCCCCAAGTCTAACCTGCAAGGGAACATGCCCCCTGAGCTTCATTCAAATCACCTAAGTGGACTACTAGTTACTAATAAGTGGATGAAATGAATATCATTTACGAGATCAGATGAAAGACTCAACTTAATTAGGAGAGGATTTGTTTCATTTTTTAACGATATTGACACAGGAAAAGAATTATGCTCATGACCTGATTCAATTTTTTTTACGAGGTTTCTGATTAATTTTTTTTAACGAGGTTGACATTGTAAAAGAACTATCCTCATGACCTGATTCATTTTTTAATGAGGTTGACACAATAAAAGAACTATCCTCATGACCTGATTCATTTTTTTAACGAGTTTGACACAGTAAAATAACTATCCTCATGGGAACCTGTTACATTTAATGAGGTTGAAACAGTAAAAGAACTATCCTCGACACCTGATTCATTTTTAATGAGGTTGACACAGTAAAAGAACCATCCTCATGGAAAACTGTTTCATTTAATGAGGTTGGCACAGTAAAATAACTATCCTCATCACTTGATTAATTTTTTAACGAGGTTGACACAGTAAGAGAACTATCCTCAACACCTAATTAATTTTTTAATGAGGTTGACATAGTAAAAGAACCATCCTCATATTAACCAGCCTAATATTGAGCTCATGATGTCAATAAGGGATTAGGCCGTTCAGTACTCGTAAGAGAGGAACCAGATAGGATTCCAGATTATGGCATGGGAAAAGTCCATGGACTAGAGGAGACACCAAAGTAGGTTCCATTTAAAGCCTGGTAACCCAGTGGGACAGATGGACCACCATAAATATGAGACTCAAGTGTCGTTGAAAACATTAAAGATGAAGCAAAAACTCTAACAGATGGTATAGTCTGGGATGCTGTCTTTGCCATGGTTAAATAGCCTAGCAAATACTCTAACGAATCTATAGGAAATTGAGAGTGAAAAGGATCATTAGGAGTAGAGAAGGTCAAACGAGGAAAATATAGATATAAATGAAGCCCTGACCCAAAATGAGTGGGAGTTGAAGGGGTTGAATCTTCCTGTGGTTCTTTCTCTATTGAAATCAAACCAGGTGGAAGTACTTCACTGTCAGGCCCGAGATAAATTTCAGGTGATAAAATCTATGGTAATGAGGAAGACTCAATGGTTACGAATGACTGAGGATGAGACAATTGCACTAGAACAACTTCTTGTTGTTCAACTTAGTGTCCTCAGGTAACTTAGGGGTCCTTCTCGATAGTGGCTAATAAACTGGGATCAGTCGCAACGAATCGAGACTTAGTACTCAAAGAATGATATGTCTATGGTATATCAGATTATGTATAACCAAGAGCTATAGAGGTACTAGACTCGACAGGATGAGTGCGCCTTCGTCTACTAGGTGTAACTTCTGGCGATAAAGGTGGTTTATTTGTTGTCCTACGCGAATGACGGGGAAAGGGTTGATATTCTTCCATGATTGCTGATTTATTTTATGCAAAAATAAATAGACAAAAATAGGGTAATGCTAGGCAAAATGTTTACCAAGAAACTGTGAACTGCAATATACTACCCCAGTAAACCAAGGAATTATGTACGTGCATAAAATCTCCCTGAATGCTATGTTCAGTGTATCACATGTACAAGGCGGCTGACTCGGTTACCTATGGATGGTAATAAACCTAAATTTTTCCTCCCAAATATACGCGAAGGTATGTGGAGGCCCAATCCATGTTAGCACTGTCTAATGCAAAACCACACAGTGAGAGCATCCCCTTATACTTTTCGTACTAGAACACCGCCTGATATACCCGAAAGTACATGGACGAGCTCCAATATACACTAGACATTCAAATGTTATCGTTAATGTTACAATGATTCCTTAGATAAATTCAGATAAATTTTATGTTGACCTTGATTATCAGTTTGTCTTTCAGGTTCACTGTGAGATGTATTGAAAATTCCTAGAATGAAATTAGAATGATAATTGTTCGTTTCAAATTGATTTTCAACAATGAAAAAATAGCTACTAGGGATAGAGCATTCATATTGTAAGCAATAAAAAATGAGCACATCTAAATGAAATTTCCCTAAAATATTCCTTTGTAGCACTCACAATCACTATATGCAAATGTATGTTTTTATTTTCAATTTCTTTCAAGTCTAGATGAATGAAAAAGAAACTAAATGCACAAACAATCACTCAAAAATTTCAAGAGAAACAAAGAATGAAACGAGAATCACTCTTTCAGAAAATAATGAAATGATCAAATGCAGAATTTAACTTTGGAACTATTCGACAATGAAAAAGAAAAAAAAAGAAACATTGATCAAACAAATCCAAAGTGAGGCAAGAAGAGTAGAGGAAAACTAGTCTATAGAGGCATTCAATCACTTGAAACTTCAGTAATCAAGACACTGAAATGAAGCAAAAGTAAAAATTATTATATTTTTTTGGTTGGTCACAGGGGAAATGCAGCCCTGACTGGGAGACAGTGCATTACAGAGCACTGTCCCTAATCCAACAGTGCTATGCATAGCACTGTGTCAAGAACAACAGTGCCTTGGTGCCAGAGGGTTCTCTAAGAAAGCAAGAAAACACACTACTTTTGATAAAACACATTCAAATGACTAAAAATAAGCAGGTAAAATCTACTAGAGGTGGTTGGATAAGGATACAACCATGAGGGATACACCGTCAATCCCCAGTGTGGTCGCCAATTTGTTTTGTGAAAATCAAACCTACGGATAAGTATGCTTTCCCTAAGTGTGGTGGTGCACTTAGAACAATAGAAAGAAAGATATATGAACTTTTCCTTAAGATGAATAGATAAAGGGAAGGAAACCTACCTGTAATCTGTTCGCTTTTCCTTGCCTCCCTTCGTCGCTTCCATCACTCTCAATCTAACTGAACTGACTTGATTGATACCTGCAATTGCAAAAATAAGACAAAAAAAAACATAAATGCAATATGATCTATTCAAGTTAAACAAATTGAATCGATTAAATTTATAAATGCACATATAACATCATTGACACATGCATTAGGAAAGGAACAAATGTCTTTATTATGAAGTAGAAGGAAGAGTACAACTAGTTGATCAATTCGTTGTCACTCATCCAGCTTTTGTCCATTCCTCATCACACCAGGAAATCCACATTCCAGCAACATCACATTACATGCTCAATACCTTTAAGAGCTGTGATCTCACCAACATAACTCTACTTAACAGAAATTCTTTCTTCCCTATGCACTATGATCAATGCTCTATTTTTAAGTAGGTATAGGTAGTTTGATATTAATGAATCATTGAATGGATTTTCCAAAAATGGGTGAAGAGGTTTCCTTGTTCCGATCAGAATAGGAGGATAAGAGGTTTAATGGCTTCACGAGTTCCATATTTGAAGCTATCAGATGAGGTGAAAGCTGTAACAACTTCTTGTTACACAAAAATTTTTCACTATCTCTGTACTCCCCGTTCCTTGATCCTAGAGGACCCATACAATGACCCTTGTGTACTTTCCATGCATGGAATGCATACCCCTGAACCACATTTTGTCTACCAATTCATATCCCTTTACAAATTTTATGGAAAATATCTATTAAAACCTGGTTTTCAAGGTCGACACTTTGTCTCAGTGTCTGACCCACGTCGATAGCAAAGATTTTCACTGAGACCCACACCAATCGGCGCTCTGTCTTAATGTCTATCCTGCACCGATCCTCTTTTGGAAAGTTTTTTAAATAGAAATGAAGCTTCCATGACTAGAAGCTTCGTGAAGCGGAGAGCTGGAAGTTTGTTTTGAGGATATGGCCAAGGAATTACCCTTTGGGCTTCTTGTTCCCATAAAATATGAACTACTCCAAAGGATAAGATTTTTTCCCATTATTTGAGGGCCCATATCCTCCTCCTCCATTTTATATAAGGATACCTCTTTCACCTCTGCTACGCTAGTTAGAAGCAGAAATCATAGAGAGAAGAAGCATTGTAGTGCTATTATAGCTTCGGGAGAATAGAGTAGAGTGTGATTGTTTTTGTGTGTTAGGAACATAGTGAGATCTTAGAATTTTGTGTACGAGGGTGTCACAAACGTGCTTGGATATAGACCTTCTTAAGGAGAGCCTCAACATCGAGGCTTGGTTGTAAACTCCCCTTGTCTTTATCATAATAAAATGCAACTGATGTTTATCTTCCACTCTTGTTTACATTTATAATGAGATTTATAGCATTCCTTGATCAGTTAGATAGGTTATAATTGTTTTATGTTTGTTGTGATTTTATGCTTGTCGTGGTGTCTTGATTTCCTGTACATGCAATCAAACATTGGTAACAGCGTGCATCAAGCTTGAGAAGAGCGACAGATCAAGAAGCTTCAACGAAAGACGACAACATTGTGTCAGAACAAGGTAGGTCATATTCTTTGCTTTGAATTTCATTTACAATCTAGGAAGGTAGATGTTAGTATGTTCCCTTGTTTCTAGACCCACCCTAGGGCTGGAGGGATCGCCTCTGTCCACAGAGGGGATTTTCCTGCACAACACTTCTAGAATCCACTAGAGGTTGGGAAGATTCCAGGAATCCAATGAAAAATTCACTCCGAGTTGACCAACGCACCTTAAAGTGGGCCTAGATCCTCTGCAATGCAGCCTTGCATGGGAGTAGATGATCTGCAAAACAGTTACAACTATCTAGGGGTGCGTTGATGGCTCAATAAGGCACTTAAACTGGCATCTAAGCAGTGAAAATTTCATGAAGGAAAACCACCAATGGAATGACTTGTTTAGGGCATGTAGCAACTAATTTAGAGTATGATAGACCCTAATGGATACTGATCCATGTTTTGGGATGATGCACAAATTGAACTGTAATAGAGGCCATGGTTGATGAAATGGTATCCTTGCACAAAAATGAGGCTTGGGATATGGTGGAGTTTTCGGCTAGAAGGAAACCCATTGGCAGAAAATGGGTGTTTAAGAAGAATATGAATGAAGAAGGCAAGGTGGAGAAACAAAAGGCTCAGTTGGTAGCAAAAGGTTAGTCCCAAGTGCTGGGAATTGATTTTAGTGATATTTTTTCTCCTGTTTCCAAGGTGGCTTCTATTAGATTACTTTTTTTCTGTTGTTTTGCATTTTATTTTGAGGTAGAATAGATGGATGCGAAGACAACATTTCTTCACATGGATATGGAAGAATAGATATGCATGAAGAAACCTGAAGGCTTTGTGGTGAAGGGTAAGAAAGAACTGGTATGCGGGTTAAAAAATTCTCTGTATGGGTTAAAACAATCACCAAGGATGTGGTATCAGAAATTTGATACATATATACAGGGACTTGGGTTCACCATAAGCAAAGAATATCATTATGTGTATTTTAAATTAATTGGTGACCATGTTATTTATTTGGTCTTGTATGTGGATGATATGTTGCTAATTGGAAATGACATAGAAATTATCCAGGATTTGAAGATCCAATTTTCCTCCAAATTCGACATGAAGGATCTTGGTGTTGCAAACTATATTTTGGGCATGGAAATTAAATGAGATTGGGAAAAAAGGAAGCTCTGGTTAAAATAGAGTAAGTATGTCGAGACAATATTGTAGAGGTTTAATATGCAAGATAGTAAACCGATGAAGGTTCCTATTCTTGTAGGTGTACATTTATCTTCTGAACAATGTCCCAAGACACAAGAAGAGGAACAGGACATGTCCCATGTTCCATATGCAAGTGCAGTGGGTAACCTGATGTATGCAATGGTATTTACTAGACCAGACATTGCACATTCAGTGGGAGTATTGAGCAGGTTTATGTGAAAACTAGGGAAGGATCATTAGACAATAGTGAAGTGGGTTTTCAAGTATTTGCATGGCACTAGTGATTATGGATGGAGTTTTGGACATTCGTGGATTTGTTGACGCAGACTGGGCTGGAGATCTAGATCAAAGAAGATCTACAAGTGGGTATGTATTTATCCTATTTAGAGGTGCAGTCAGTTGGATTATGTAACATCCATGGTTAAAAAATTCATGTAAAAACATATAATACAACGGTGATGGGACATGTATTCCAAGCTGAATTTTGGGAAAAACATCCTAGCGGGTGTTCACTTCTGTTTATTATGGCCAAGGAAATTGGAAAAGGTAATGGAAAAGGCTTTAGAAAGGAAAAGTGGAATTTATTGGCATTTATTTATGAAAATAATGGAAATTAGGAGAAACGGAAGGTGAAAGGTCACAGGTTGCATGCAAGGAGGAAATTGAAGGAAAATAATGGAAAATGAAGAAAATAGAGGCCTCATTGATAAAAATGCTTCTGATGATCCCTTTAGATGTGGGTTGGTTCTCATGATCCCATTAGATGTGGGTTGAGTTATTAGTTCTTGGATCCTTGGTTAGAAAAACCCTCTGGAGCTTGACAAAAAACTGTTGGGTTGAGTACTAGATCCTTTGTTGGAAAAATGCTCTAGAGCCTTAGGTGGGTTGAGTTACTAGTTTTGGAGGCTTGGTTGGAAAAATGCTCTGGAGCCTAGAAACAACTGGGGTTTAGTTACTAGTCCTGGAGTCTTGGTTGGAACAATTACTTTGGATCCATGGAATAGCTTGAGTAGAGACCAATCCGTGATGGTTTTGATGTCTGACCATGAGGTGGAATCATTGGTCAAGGGTTGAGTCGTTTTAGCCTCTAGAAGCATTGGATTGGTTGTGATTGACGGGTTTGATGAGATCCCACATCTATGCTTGGAATATGGCATGGGGGTGATTGGTTGAAGAGATATTTGGCTCAAGAAATCTATGGTCAGGTGGAACGTGGAAGTCCCATCTCCAGTTGGTTTCTACATTTATTAATGAAGAGATAATTCCTACGGTATTTGATGTATAAATCTATTGGTTTATATGTGGATTCTGTTGTTGTTGTATCCATGGTATTTCTGTTTTTATTATGATGGTTATAAGCATGTATGCTGACAATGATGATACATGAATCTATCTATGTTTTTTCTTGTAAATGAATGCACAATGTATCTATGGTCAAATAGATGGTATTGTAGCTAATTATGTAGGGGAGAAATGATTCTTAGCGATTCTTAGATAAGTATGAGACCCCTTTTCTCTATTATGTTGTTTATACATATAGTTCAATGTTTGTGACATGTTTGAAAGAAAGCCTGCCATGGATGGGAGGGGTCGAGATGATTTCTTATTTATGTGATTTCTTCCGTACCATTTTTATGTTATTATTTATCATCTCTAAACTTTTCATGAAGTTCTGGGCAGAGCACTGGTTATGGGCCTGAAAAGGTGGCTCAAATCCTCGGGACACTGGCACAAAATTGAGGAATTGAGTCTGTGGATGCTGGCATGCAGTGTTATGCCTGCATTTTTAGCCTCTTGGATGCTTTCTTGCAAGCTTGTGCCTGCATCTATGGCTCAAAGAGGTCAAAAGGTCATTATGACCTAGGGGTAAGAGGCCTGAATGGTTTGGTTATGTCTCGGGGGTGCTGTTGTTGCGATACAAGGTTTGTATGTTGTGTTTCCATCAGTTCCACTTCCTTAAGATAACCTAGGAGGTTTAATCTCATTTTAGTAGCCCCTCATCACATGTTTACCTTGGTTGGTTGGTTACTTGGGTAGATGTGGGAAGATGGTGTTACAGAGTGGTATCAGAGCATGGCTCAACCCTTGTACTGGATGGGCGGTGTGTTGGTCATGTTTTTCTGTGGGTTTCATATGTGTTTCTCATTCCTATGGTGTATGTGCTTATTGCATCCATCTTGTGTTTTCCATGGTGGCAGTCGTGTCGCCATGGAAGTGTTGATGGTGTTGTTTTAAAAATGTTGTCACGAGTGTACGAATGGTTATGTGTTGCTCATGCTTGTTTATTTTTCTTGCACACTTGCTTACATATTGTACATGCATTTATTGCTTATGATAGCGTTACATATTGGTCATGCTTTGGTATTATCCGTGTATGCTTGCTTATGTGATGTCATATGTTGAACATGCATTGGTCATTCATGATTGGTTATACATGTCAAGTGGGTGCATATGGTCAAGTTTTCATTGGTTTGATTGAGGTTGTTGTGCATAAGGTAATTGTATGCAATTAGGTCATCATGATGACATTGATATGTTATGATGCTAATGTGTTGGATAAGATAGATCAAGAGATGCAGATCATTAAAGTGATGTTGCAACAATGGACTTTGGGGTAATAGTAGATCATCATCCATGTTGTATGATTGGCATGTTATGTGGTTAATGGCTGTTATAAGTATTTGGGTTACTTATATACATGTTTTTCATTTTATTGTTGTTTTGGTTACATGCATGGTATATGCTAGTGAATCAATGTGGTCATATGCACATGTGTTGTATCGTCATGAAAGATAGTAGTGTGTTGTCATATGCATTGTTGTTGTTGTTTTACATTAGTTAACTTGATGACTATGTTATATGTTGTTGATGAGTATGTTATATGTTAACTTGTTGTTGTATGTCAGTTAACTTGATTATTAGGGTTAATGCATTCAAATTTTGATGTTATATGTTTCATGATAATTTATATTGGCCTATGCAGTTGATTAGGGTTATGACATTCAGGTATGAGTCGACCTAATTATGATAGTGTGTTATACTAATATAGAATGACTGTGCATATGTGATTTTAATGCATGAATGGCAATTGTTTGTGAGTTATGATGTGAACATGTTAGATAGTTACTGTTATGGATATCATGACCTTATTTATGTCTAAGTTGATATGATATGAAGTTATATCATGCTAATATAAATGTATTGTGCACACAAGATAGCCTCCCTTGAGATAGATTAAGGTATGAGTTTTCTTATGTCATATACTTGGTGCTTGAATGTTTGATTATGTCATCTATTTGGTGTTTGAGTAATTTGGTGTTTATTACATCATCTAGTTGATTTATTTAACATGGTATGTTTCAAGTTGTTTGAATGTTTGATTAACTACATTATATATGTTTGTAATATTGCATGAAGGAGTGATGTCGTTTTAACATGGTTGTGCTAACACATATGTGTCGATATATTCAGTATATACTTAAGTGTAAGTAGGTGATAGTTGTAGCATTATGTATTATGACAGATGAATGTGAGTTGAT
The DNA here is from genome assembly GCA_034641835.2 of Pinus albicaulis. Taxonomy (NCBI): domain Eukaryota; kingdom Viridiplantae; phylum Streptophyta; class Pinopsida; order Pinales; family Pinaceae; genus Pinus; species Pinus albicaulis. The sequence continues at coordinate 640,811,651 of CM076569.1, read as the reverse complement.
TTTTGATTATGACATAGTTGTTAGTCTTGGTAAAATTTGGTTTTGAATTGATAGATATGTTGTCTTGATGTTTGGTACATATGGCTAACATATGTGTTCAGTTACATGTCAACATGCTTGGAACAACAAGGTAAGGTAGTGTTGAAGCCTAGAAAATCTCTGCTTCAAACATTGGGGAAAACCACCCGGTTGGGACCTTAGGACAACTCCTTATCCGTTTGGTATGGTGGCTTCGACTGGATTAAAAGGACCAATTTCCTTATAACTAATGAGTTGATGATGGATTGATTTTGGATGAATGAAAATGGGACTAAACAACTGAAAATAAACTATCTAATCTAGTTTAAGTAATAATAAGGAAATCCTAAGACTAACCCGGGTATCATATGTGAATACAACTTAAAATTATTCCAATTTAACAATAACCATAAAAATGTATTAAAGTTTAATTGAAATGTGCAGTGGCAAATAAAGATAACTCTGTTTAAGAATTTAAATAGAGTTATATTACCATATTGTATTCATCATTGTATATCAGTTTACATATATTTATGAAAGGTGAATATTTCTAATATAATAAAAAATGACATATAAAGAAATATTGTGAAAACGAAATATACATAAATGATAGCAAATTTAAAAGAGAATATCATATAACAAAAGAAATTAACAGTGAACAGATAAAAATACCTTATCCATCTTGAAAGTTTCGAATGAAATCTGACCCTCTGATCCAGTAATTCCAATGCAAAATCAAATCCAAGGTACAAAAATGCAACTCTTTAAAAATAATTCCGTACAAAAATCACCAGATGTGATCCTTTATAAAATATAAGAGTCAATGGAGTACAAAAATGTAATCTCCAAGTCAAAAATATTACAACTCCGGACCCCTTCTCCAATGCATGAGAGGGGTTTAAATATGACATTACATGAAAACAGAATCCTACTACTACTGCTACAATCTATCAAATTTAAAAAACATAAATGTTATCTTTGTGGAACTGATTCATTGCTTTTGCTTCTCGTTCAATGTAACCAAGTGGCAAATTTTTAGCGTTTCCTGGACCTCCGATGGATGACTCATCTTGGAATGTAATTGTCCAGCGTATGTGGCATCGGAGAATTCTGAAATCAAACAATCAACAACATTTGATAGGAACTTAATAGCTACTTGTTGATTGTGTGGCTTAATTAGATAAGTCCACATATTGTCCCAAGATATTGTTTGAAGCTTGTTGATCTGTTTACTTTTATTCATTATTTCTTCTTTCCATCTACAATTGGTTTCTTTAACTTTAGGAAAACTGCCTGGAACAAAATTTGAAATGAGATTAATTGCATACAAGCTGTCATTGATAAATTGCGTTATATTACCCATCATGCTTCTAGCCCTTGATATAGCTCTCTCGGCTTTCATTAACTGATGTTCCCACTCTGTAAACAGGATTTATTTATGTCTTTATTCTATCCTAGGAAGATTAGCTTCTCTTCCTTTTTCTGTATCTTGCCAAGTAAGAAATTTAGAAATCTTTTCATCAGCGTCATCAATTTCTTGCCTGAGAGTAATCATGTCCTGGATCAAGGATGATGTGATATCACAAAATGGTTCTGCTTGTGTTAATTTTGTACAAAACTCATTTAACTGCTGAGACAACAGTTTATTGACTTCAAGAGCCTCCGATTTGAATTCACTTAATTTAGGGAAATCTTTGAACTTATCTAAAGCTGCTTGAAATTCTTTTTCTTGCACAATCTTCATATTCTTCTCATTTTGCAAAAAAATTTGTAGCTTGGAAATTTCTTGATTCAACTGTTGCTGTTTGCTTAAAGCCGGTTCATCAACTTTATTCTTTTTTGTGGCAAGATGTTCTTCTAGCTCTTTAGATCTGAGCTCTTGATCTTGTAATTGCTGTTACAGTTGAGCAATCTTCTGCTGATTTTCATTAGCTTGTTCTTCAAGTAAAGCTATATGTAGATCTTTTTGGGTCATTAACTGAGAAACCTCTGCAGCTTTATCTATCGTTGCAGCACTGTATGCTCCTGCATATTGGGACAACTTAGTGAGATCCTTAGATGGATTCACTTCAGTATTCTTGTAAACAATATTCATGAACTCCTCCTGTGAAGCAGAAAACGTGTCTTGATCGATTTTTCTTCTCTTTCTCTATTTTTTCACAACAGCTTTATGTTTAGGACTGTAGAATATATCCAGGGGAGGAATTTCCTCAATTTTCAATATAATTTGCCCCGTAGGATGTTCGGGAATGATTTCAACATCCTGATCTTCTGGCTTTTCCTCTTTAGGATTATCCTGCAGTCCTAATTGATGAGAAAATTGATTATATTGTTTCAACAATTGCGAGGAAACATTAGGATCAACAGAGTCTACTATTTTCTCAGTAGTTTTGTTTCCTCAAAGTTGTGTATCTGATTTCTCTGTATTTGTTTCCTGTTCATTGGTTTTACTGTCTGATCCTTCTTTTTGATTATGCACATTAGTATCAGTACTTGTGCATTCTTTCTCTGTTTGAGCTGTGGACTGCTGATCAGTATTGACATCGGATTTTCCATCAGTGTACTTTTTCTGAACATTAGATTTTCCATCAGTGCTCACCTTTTTAGTATGTACAATAGGACCATTTCCTATTACTTCCTTTTGTATCTGTACAATGGGCTGGTCAGTAGCTGATTGTGTAGTGACCTTACTGGTAGATGTTTCTCTTGCTATTTTGCCAGATGTGTCCTCTGTTTCTGACTGTTGTATAGGAACTCTTAATTGGTATAAAGGAACTTTCAACAATATTTGTCTTCTAAATAGCATAAATTTATTCATCTCTTCTTTCTGGAATTTGGAATTGGCCAAATTATAAACTTGAGAAATTTTTTCTAATGAAACAAACAAATCATCAAATTCATCGGGTTCATGCTCGAATCGAGCAATCGAAACTGAAGAAGTAACATTAAAAGCTATCTTTTGTGGATCATACTGTCTCCCTGGGATTGTTGCGAATTTTAAGTGCTTTATTTTGACAACTTCTTTTTCTGCATGTTTGAAGTCATTCAAAGTAAAATGTCCACAATTGAATGGAAAATAAGGACACATTCTTTTCTTATTTTTGCTCAGAGATCTGAACATTCCTTCAACTGTCAATTGATAGGATATTTCCTGGGCTAGAAGTTTATCTGGAACGAAAAGAGGGAGAACATGGGGTTCCACAATACTGCCGAAAATCCTGACATACGCGAATTTTTCTTCTCCAAACCAATCTCCTATTGAGGATAAGTCAGTTTTAGATTTGTCGGAGAATCTAGGAGGAAAGCGATTGAAAATGGTTTGAAAGACTGGGATAAGGAAACCATGACATATCCTATAAACATGATATTTGAAATGAACTTTCCAAAGGAGTTTATGGTATATATGAATCAGAGTAGGATCTTTAGAAGTCCATTTCCATCCTAACAAGGGAAACTCAGAATTGAAACTAAGGGCGTCTAGAATATAAGCACAAAAGAAAAAGGGAGTGGTATTTCCAGCGGTTTTATCTTGTCTGTATTCGAGTATCCTATCTGAAAGAATAACAACCCAGTCCATAATTTCGGAATTGACAGCAGCTAGGATTAAAGGAACCATTTGTATAGAAAACCTAGCAGAATTGTTATTGCCAAATAATCTACACATCATGGCAGCGGCATAGCAGTATGGGGGTGAAAGAGAATCTACTGAATACATACCGAATGCCTCATTTTTGTGCTTTTCGGGATTTTTCCTCCATTCTTTGATAGGTTCAGATTGAACCTTATTACTGTTAGCAAAATCTTTGACAAATTCTTTGTTATAAACCTTCTGCAGGTCAGGGAGATGATACATTGCTTTAAGGTCTTCTACTTTGAATGATCCAAAAGATGCTCCAGAAGCTGAAATAAACATTCTGTTCTTAATTTCTACACTATCGATGACCCATCGAATCACATCATAATAAAGAATGATGTTTGCTTTGGCTGCAATTCGATGCAGGAATGAATTCGCAAGTGTTTTTTCAGTAATCTCAGAGTCGGAATCTGAGTTATCTTCATCCGGAACTAATACCTTTGCTATTGTGAATTTAGGGTTTTCACTCTCAATCAGATTATAAACTCCTTCCCATGTCATTTTTCCTAGCCCTTGACATGATGTATCTGTAACTAGCTTCAGCGTTACTAGACTTTCCTTCGAGACTGTAGGAATATCAACAAACTTAGCGGCACCAACAGTCTTCATTCTCCTTGTTCTCTTCGACATTTCGATATCTGGTATTGTGTCCCTCGGTCTGCGAATGAAAGGATTTAGTGTTCTTTGATTCTGCAAAGCAATAAGTTATTAGTTGTGATAAACAAGCAAGTGAAAAGAACAATTATGAAGATTTATCGATTCCGTATAACACTTAAATATTCTCTTTGGGTCACACTCACGTATTCAAAACAGAATCATAAACCAATATTCATTTGATTTGTTATTCAATGTCGAACGTACCATTGGAGATTTGGCGCTTGTAAAATAATATAAATTTACCTATTTTTGGATGCTTCCGATGTGACAAGTGTATAGTGTATAAATATTAATCGCATCGGACATATTCAAATGGTACATAAATATCACAATACAAATTTCTCCAATTTCCAATTGTGATTATAGTACATCGCATTGGGGAATTTGACTACAAAGAATTTATTAAAAAGTGCTCCGATTATTCGATTGCGATTGATCGCATCATATCAAAAATATTAAAAAAAAAACAATGTCTAACATAAATCCTTTGCGATTGGCGATTTGCGATTGAACTAATCGCATCGGTGATTTTGAGCTCTTATGTAAAACTTGTCTTTAAATATTTCTCCGATTTCCGATTGCGATTACTGTTCATGAGACTTTTTATAATTGACTTGTTGTATATGATAAAGTCTTTTATATTTGATCAGATCAGAAGTTTTGAATGTTGTATTTTGTTTGTCCATGCTTGGTAATAAAGATATGCAATGAGTTTTTCAAACAATGAATCTTTATTTCTAAGTCTTTTATTTCTATATTTAAAAGAAGAAAAAGGGACCCTATTTCTAAATGAATTTTATTCTAAAATTTTGAGAAAAAGGGAGGGTTGTTGTACAGTACAACAATTGGTGATTCACTGAAAGAACCAATTATCTCTGAAAAAATAAAATGAATACTATATTTCTAGTAAGTAAAGATTTTTAAAGATAATGAAAACTATCTTAGGATAATAAAAAATAAAATCTAACTATGAAAAAGAATAAAAATTACTCACAATTTCTTTCTAATTTCTTGAGAATAAAAACATTTTTGGGTTATCTCAAGCTTTGATTGGTGTTAATAATGAAGTAAGTGGATTTCTCCAAGTTTGGTTTTATAATATACTCTATTGTCACAGGTATTGCCTCTGCTGCCTACAAACATTCATAGTCTTGACAGGGTTACCTTTTAACCATTAACTTATTCATTGACCCATCCACTAAAATTATGACTTTTTAAAAGATAAATTCATAAGACATTTTATCTCATGTTTTTGTCTTTTACTTATTTTTTTATTTTTAAGAGCCATTGTTCTGGTTTGGTAGCCAGTTAATAACAATGCCATTCACTAGTTGTAATTAAACTGAACAAGCTGGCTCGTGATGAGACCCCTTGTCTTATATTTATAAGCCATTACCCTGTTTTGATATGCAGTATTGGTAATGTCAGTTTTATTACTTCTTATGAACTTCTTATGAACATGGTAAGCAGGCTCGTGATGAGACCTCTTATCTCTTAAAATTTTCATATAATTTCTTAGAATTACATTCTAAAAAATCACAACTTAAATGGAGGGGGTGAAATAGTTTTATCCTTAAGAATCAATGGATGACAATTTTCAGAGTTTCTTGAGTACCAAGACTTTGAAAAAATATTTACTTTTATAGATAACCTTTCTCTGCTCAATAAACTTATAATGATTTACATTTTCCTCAAGTTTTCAAAAGATCATGCAAATGATTGGAATAATCTTTCAAAGTTTAACATCTTATTTTAAACTATCCAAAAACTTTGATCATATCTTTAAAAATTCTTATTTACACAAAATAAATATTTATAATATTCTTCCTAGGAATTTTTCTTAATAGTAAACAGTCAATTAGAGACTTATTAACAACCTTTATTTGCAAAACAATTAAAAACTTTGCAGAAAGGAATATGTACAAGTAAGAAGGGGTTACCTCCTTATGAAAAGAATTTCTTCAAGACAAGCCCATTTACAAGAAGAGATTCTCTCTTTCCTGTTAAATCTTGGAGTATGAATGTATTTGAGCCTATCTTTTCAGCAATCTGAAATGGTCCAAGCCACATTTTCTGAAACTTGGTATGCTTACATTTTTCTTCATGTGCTTTATCCCATTTCAGAACAAGATCACCAATTGACAAAATCTTTGAGCCGGTAGAACTTGCATCAAAAGAAGATTTTACAAGCTGTTGATGTTTTTCATGAATAATTTTTGCTTTATCTCTATCTTCTTCTAATTTAAGGATTTGATCATATCTCAATTGGATAGATGAAGAAGGATTTTCTTCAATGAATTGCACTAGGGCTAATGATGGGAGAGTTAGATTTGATGGTATCACAACTTCTTTTCCATAAACCAAATTAAAAGGTGAAGTTCCTATTGAAGCTTTTTGAGTAATACGATCAGCCCATAGTGCAAAGATTTAAGACTTGTGCCAATTCTTTTGATTTTGATCAATGGTCCTTTTAATAATTTTGATAAGGTTTTTGTTAGTCAATTCAGCTAAACCATTACCTTGTGGATAATAATTTGCTAAATATTTCAATTTAAAACCTCTTTTGATTGCAAATTCCTTTATACTGTTTCCAGAAAAATAAGATGCATTATCAAAGACAAGAGCGTTAGGTACACCAAACCTGGTTATGATGAATTGATCTATGAAATCAATAATTGTATCCAAATTGGCTACCTTCAAAGGGATTTCTTCCACCCATTTCGTAAAGTAATCTGTTGCTGTAAGGATGTATTTGTGCTGTTTGGAAGAATAAGTTACTATCTCACCAATAATGTCAAGCCCCCATTGCTCAAATGGTTTCTCAATATTTACTGGTTGCAAAGGAAAAGCTGGTTTCTTTTGTCTTCCACTAGCAGTTTGACAAATTTTGCACTTCCTCACATAATCATGCATATCTTTAAAAAGGGTAGGCCAGTAATAACTAGCACGAATTATTTTGTGAGCTGTGGTATCACCTCCAAAATGACCTCCTGATGGTCCATCATGCAATTCCCGCAACACCTTTTCAGCTTCAGTATTTTCAAGACATCTTAATAGGATTGAATCATAATTCTTTCCGAATAACAAATTATCAATGATCTCATATTTAATAGCCTTCAATATTAAAGCACGTTTGTTCTTATAGCTGAGATTAGAAGGAGCATACCCATTTTTCAAGTAATAGATGAGATCAGCATACTGAGATTCTGAATCTGTAACCCTTATCTGACTAACTTGAATATCATTGTTTGGATCTTGATTTTCCGGTATGTTATGAGCTCCTGCCAATAATCTACAAAAACCATGTCCTCTAACAATCTTAGCTGGCTTAATATCAATATCATATTCTTGCAAAGCTGTTACCCAGTTAGCTCTCTTTTCTCCTACTTCTTTTTGAATTAATAATGGTCTCACTGCAGAGAATGGGACAATGATCTTTGTATGTGTTTTCAAGAGAAAAGGTCTGAAATGTTTGATTGATTTAAACACGACAAAGGCTTGTTTTTCAACATCAGAATAATTAAGCTCAGCGCCTTGCAGATTTGAGCTAAAGAAAGAAATTGGTGCCTCAATTTTCTGATCATTGAGCCGCGTTAAAACAACAACATAGGATGTTTCGGTGGCCAAAGTATACAAAGTAAAATCTTTAGAAAAATCAGGGGTATTCAATGCTGGTGCATTAATGATCGCTTGTTTGATTGCCTCAAAGGCTTGTTTCTCTTTATGCCCCCATTTGAATACTGAATTTTTCTTAATCATATTTTGCATAGGTAAAACAATTTGAGAGAAATCGGGAATGAATCTTTTTACAAAATTGATTTGCCCAAAAAATGATTTCATGGATTTTTTATTATGAGGTAAAGAAATATCAAAAATTTCTTTCACTCTATCTGGATCAATATATATACCATCTTTTGACACAACAAATCCTAAGAGTTTTCCTTCATGAAGAGCAAAGAAATATTTCTTTGGATTCAAGGAAATACCAAACCTTCTACATCTTTCAAATATTTGCTTTAAATCATGTAGATGATTGGTTCTCTTTTTTGAAAATACTATTATGTCATCAAGATAACAACTGATCTATTGATCAGACCTTTAAATGTTATGTCCATGGCTCTTTGGAAAGTTTCTCCTGCATTTATTAGACCAAAAGTCATTTTCTGATAAGCATAGGTTCCCCATTTGGTTCTGAAAGTTGTTTTCAATCTGTCATTTGGATGAACTAAAATTTGATTATAGCCTGAAAATCCATCAAGAAAGGACATGAGTTCAGAACCAGCTACCTTTTGAAGTATCTGTTCCATGGTTGGCAATAGGAAATTGTCTTTTAAACATGCCTTGTTTAAATTTCTAAAATCAATACAGATTCTTATATCACCATTTTTCTTCCTTACAGGTACCATATTGGAAATCCAATTGGAATGCCTTATAGGAAAAATAATTTTGGCTTTTAAAAGTTTATTAAGTTCTGATTTTATTTGACTTTCGAGATTTGGATGAATCTTTCTTAACTTCTGTTGAACAAGTTTAATATTAGGAAGCATTGGAATTGTGCGTTGAATAACATAAGTATCATACGTTTTTAAATCATCATAATTCCAAGCAAAAACATTTTTATATTTATTCAGAAGTTTAATGAAAGCATTTCTTTCCTCTGGAGTTAAATTGAGTCCTAAATTAACATTTTGAGGATTAGAATCAGAGCCCAGGTTTACTAATTCAAAATTCAAAGTGGAACTTTGAAGTTTAGCATTAGTGACTTTCTTGAATCTGTCTTTAATATCATATAAGTCCTCCAATTTAACAACAAATTTCGGAATGGTATTTTCATTACCTTTTGAAGAAATTTGCAGATCATGATCATCTTCATCAATAATTTGTTCATCATATGATTTCTCTAAAGTCATGAAATTTAAAATATATTGATCATGGTAAAATACTTTCCAATTTGTGATATTATCTGGAATAGATGGGCGAAAAATCAATTCTACTGAAAATCTATCAGGACTGCAATCTTCAGCAGGAAGGAGTTTGGATGCAACATTAGCTAACAAATCAACTGATGAATTTTGATTCCTAGGAATAGGAGAAATATTGAATGCTAAAAAATGAGTAGTAAGATCTTGCACTAGGGTTTGATAGTGTTTGAGGTGTCCTGAAAGGCAATGGATGGTATTTCTAACTTGTTTTATGACAATTTCAGAATCACCATAGAATTTCAAGTATTTAACATTTAACCCTATAGCTTTATAAAGCCCTTGAGTCAAGGCTTCATATTCTGCAGTATTGTTTGTACACTCAAATTATAATCTACATGATAGCATGGTTTTCTCTCCATTTGGATCAATTAAGTTGCATCTTGCTCCAGCCCCATCACTATATTTTGATCCATCAAAATATAATGACCAAAATAAAGATTTATCTATTGGTTTATCTACAGTTGTATCAGAAATATTTACAATTCTAGAAGAATCAGATTGTGAAATTTTTTCTATTTGAGAAACAAAAGTATTTACAGAAAAGGGTGATTGTGGTGCTTTGAAGTTCCCAAGAAATGACTCAACAGAATATCCTCCAAGAATATTGTTGTTGAAAGCTACAGGTTCATTTGATTGTTCAAATTCAGTAACGGTGTGCATCATATGTTTTTCTCGTTCAAATTTGATTTGATTTGGTTTCCCTTTTTAGGGAAGCCACATATGTGAATAATCAGTTGAGATATAACCATTAAGTTTTGCAGACCAGTCTCTGCTTAAGACTAATCCATAGAATTCAGGAATATCTGCAATCAAAATATCAATTCTTTGGACAATCCTAGGATCAGAAGCTAGTCGGATAGTAACTGAATTGATTTCCCCTACAACTTGAACTTTAGAGCAATCCAATTGAACTATGTGAACTGCCGATTTTTGTGGTTCAATATTTAATTTGGCACAAACTGAAGTAGGAATTATATTAGAGGATGCTCCAGAATCAATTAAGCAATTATGTAGATTCTTATTGTACATTTCATAAGTCAAAAGAAAAGGAGGAGTCTGAGAATTTGATATTTCTCCAATGAGCACAATATCAGTAGCATCTACTTTGTCTGGTGGCTTACTAGTCCCTTTAGCTACTTTTGCAACTACACCACTTGGTAAAGGAGCAATTGGTGTAGCATTTAATTCTTTTAATAGCAACTTCTGCTGGTGTTTTAGTTTGCTGAATTCATGTAAGGAAATGTTGACTTTAATCTTTTTCATGTCTTCAACAATGTTATACTCCATAGGATCTGATACCACTAAAGTCTTTGATGTCGATGTAGGAGGATTAGAAGAAGATGACTGATTTTGGGTAGGTAATGGAGAAGTTTTCTTTACAAGGGATTTGTCTTTGGTACTTGGAGTCGTAGTTTTCTTCTTAGGAACTATTTGTACAGGTTCTGATGTAGATTTACTCCTAGTACTTACAGGCATAGCTTCTTGTGCTACCTCACTATCAGAATTAGGGAGAATAAAATCCCACATTCCATGCAATTCAGCTATTTCTTCATTTTCATCTCCCTCCTCTGATATTGGAGGAGTATCTTCTTCTTCTTCCTCTTCTGATTCTACATTAGAGATTGAATTGGGAGGTTTAGATTCAACTTGATTTCTTTTGAAATTTCGGAATGGTTTTTTGGTGGAAGTCTCTGCCACTTGTTTTTTAATTTCAACCATTTCATTAGACATGGTTTTAAGAAATTTCTGCAAACCTTCCATGTCATATGGGTTTTTAGCTTTCTTTTTCCTTGAATCATATTTAAAGCTGACTTTCTTGGATTTTCTTTCCTCAATAGCATTTTTCTTATCTAGAGAAATAATTCGTTTTTCTACTGCGATAACTTCTTTCATATTCTCAGCTAAAGTAGGTTTTGTAGCTCTATCTACAAAAATTGCTATGTTTGAAGGCAAAGCAGTTATGTACCATTCACTTCTGACTTGTTCACTAGGCTTTGAATCAGTAGGGATTTTGTTCAAAAGTTTGTTGAATCTAGCGTTGAAATCTTTAATGGGTTCCTTGGGTTCTGTCTTCAAATTTGAGAGATCGTTGATTAAAGTAGCTATTGATCTGTCATCTCCAAATTTGGTTAAAAAATGATCTGCAAAAATTTCCCAACTTGTTATGGATCCTGAAGGTAATGAAAAGTACCAGGATCCTGCTGCCCCTTGAAGAGTATAAGGGAATAGTCTGACTACAACATCTTCTTCTACGACTCCATTCAAATTTACAACCAGCATAAAGTTATTGATGTGTTCTTCAGCTTGAATGTTAAGCTCTGGACTTAACTTTGGAAGCCATTTTCCAGGATTTTCAGGTAAATCATGTAAAGGTGCAGGCATGTTGACAGCCCCTGGACTAGCCCAAGGTCTCTGTGCCATTATTGTAACAACTGTTGAAGGAGTAGTAGAGACTGGTGGTGTCGGAACAGAAGTTGTTGGAATAGATGATGTTGAGATTGATGATGATTGAGAAGATGATGTGGAAACAACTGCACTTTTTTGAGTTGGGGTTTTGGAAACAGGTGATTGAATATGAGATGAAGAACTTATATCACTTTCCGATTCCAATTGAGTTCTTCTTGTCTTGACTCTACTAGGTAAAGGGAATTCTTTCGGAGGAATACCAAGTTTTTCACTTTGTAGCCTAGTAAGAGGTTTTGAAGGAATAAATTTTGAGCTTACACTACCTTCAGATATTTCAGACTCATCTAAATATAATGAGAATCCTTTCAATTTATGGATTAAATCTTGTACTTTAGGAGACTCAGGATTTTGGTTGTCTGATTGTTTTTAGATTTTGGTAGTGGGTGTCTGAATATTCTTCTCAATTCCTTCTCTAGGATTTTTAATTTCAGAAGAAATTGAAGAATTTAATGAGGGTGTTTTGCTCTCAGAATGGCCTGTGGATAAATATTTACTTGCCATTCATAGCTCAGGCCCTCCTTCTAGCGCCAAAAATTTTGAAGCCTAGAAAATCTCTGCTTCAAACATTGGGGAAAACCACCCGGTCGGGACCTTATGACAACTCCTTATTCGTTTGGTATGGTGGCTTCGAATGGATTGAAAGGACCAGTTTCCTTATAACTAATGAGTTGATGATGGATTGATTTTGGATGAATGAAAATGGGACTAAACAACTGAAAAGAAACTATCTAATCTAGTTTAAGTAATAATAAGGAAATCCTAAGACTAACCTAGGTATCATATGTGAATAAAACTTAAAATTATTCCAATTTAACAATAACCATAAAAATGTATTAAAGTTTAATTGAAATGTGCAGTGGCAAATAAAGATAACTCTGTTTAAGAATTTAAACAGAGTTATATTAGCATATTGTATTCATCATTGTATATCAGTTTACATTTATTTATGATAGGTGAATATTTCTAATATAATAAAAAATGATATATAAAGAAATATTGTGAAAACGAAATATACATAAATGATAGCAAATTTAAAAGAGAATATCGTATAACAAAAGAAATTAACAGTGAACAGATAAAAATACCTTATCCATCTTGAAAGTTTCGAATGAAATCTGATACTCTGATCCAGTAATTCCAATGCAAAATAAAATCCAAGGTACAGAAATGCAACTCTTTAAAAATAATTCCGCACAAAAATCACTAGATGTGATCCTTTATAAAATATAAGAGTCAATGGAGTACAGAAATGTAATCTCCAAGTCAAAAATATTACAACTCCGGACCCCTTCTCCAATGCATGAGAGGGGTTTAAATATGACATTACATGAAAATAGAATCCTACTACTACTGCTACAATCTATCAAATTTAAAAAACAGAAATGCTAACTTTGTCGAACTGATTCATTGCTTTTGCTTCTCATTCAATATAACCAAGTGGCAAATTTTCAGCATTTCCTGGACCTCCGATGGATGACTCATCTTGGAATGTAACTGTCCAGCGTATGTGGCATCGGAGAATTCTGGAATCAAACAATCAACAACATTTGATAGGAACTTAATAGCTACTTTTTGATTGTGTGGCTTAATTAGATAAGTCCACATATTGTCCCAAGATATTGTTTGAAGCTTGTTGATCTGTTGACTTTTATTCATTATTTCTTCTTTCCATCTGCAATTGGTTTCTTTAAATTTAGGCAAACTGCCTGGAACACAATCTGAAATGAGATTAATTGCATACAAGCTGTCATTGATAAATTGCGTTATATTACCTATCATGCTTCTAGCTCTTGATATAGCTCTCTCGGCTTTCATTAACTGATGTTCCCACTCTGTAAACAAGATTTATTTATGTCTTTCTTCTATCCTAGGAAGATTAGCTTCTCTTCCTTTTTCTGTATCTTGCCAAGTAAGAAATTCAGAAATCTTTTCATCAGCGTCATCAATTTCTTGCCTGAGAGTAATCATGTCCTAGATCAAGGATGATGTGATATCACAAAATGGTTCTGCTTGTGTTAATTTTGTACAAAATTCATTTAACTACTGAGACAACAGTTTATTGACTTCAAGAGCCTCCGACTTGAATTCACTTAATTTAGGGAAATCTTTGAACTTATCTAAAGCTGCTTGAAATTCTTTTTCTTGCACAATCTTAGTATTCTTCTCATTTTGCAACAAATTTTGTAGCTTGGAAATTTCTTGATTCAACTGTTGCTGTTTGCTTAAAGCCGGTTCATCAACTTTCTTCTTTTCTGTGGCAAGATGTTCTTCTAGATCTTTAGATCTGATCTCTTGATCTTGTAATTGCTGTTCCAGTTGAGCAATATTCTGCTGATTTTCATTAGCTTGTTCTTCAAGTAAAGCTATATGTAGATATTTTTGGGTCATTAACTGAGAAACCTCTGCAGCTTTATCTATCGTTGCAGCACTGTATGCTCCTGCATATTGGGACAACTTAGTGAGATCCTTAGATGGATTCACTTCAATATTCTTGTAAACAATATTCATGAACTCCTCCTATGAAGCAGAAAACGTGTCTTGATCGATTTTTCTTCTCTTTCTCTTTTTTTTTCACAACATCTTTATGTTTAGGACTGTAGAATATATCCAGGGGAGGAATTTTCTCAATTTTCAATATAATTTGACCCGTAGGATGTTCAGGAATGATTTCAACATCCTGATTTTCTGGCTTTTCCTCTTTAGGATTATCCTGTAGTCCTAATTGATGAGCAAATTGATTATATTGTTTCAACAATTGTGAGGAAACATTAGGATCAACAGAGTCTACTATTTTCTCAGTAGTTTTGTTTCCTCCAAGTTGTGTATCTGATTTCTCTGTATTTGTTTCCTGTTCATTGGTTTTACTGTCTGATCCTTATTTTTGATTATGCACATTAGTATCAGTACTTGTGCATTCTTTCTCTGTTTGAGCTGTGGACTGCTGATCAATATTTACATCGGATTTGCCATCAGTGTTCTTTTTCTGAACATTAGATTTGCCATCAGTGCTCACCTTTTCAGTATGTACAACAGGATCATTTCCTATTACTTCCTTTTGTATCTGCACAATGGGCTGGTCAATAGCTGATTGTGTAGTGACCTTACTGGTAGATGTTTCTCTTGCTGTTTTTCCAGATGTGTCCTCTGTTTCTGACTGTTGTATAGGAACTCTTAATTGTTCTAGAGGAACTTTCAACAATCTTTGTCTTCTAAATAGCATAAATTTATTCATCTCTTCTTTCTGGAATTTGGAATTGGCCAAATTATAAACTTGAGAAAATTTTTCTAATGAAACAAACAAATCATCAAATTCATCGGATTCATGCTCGAATTGAGCAATCGAAACTGAAGAAGTAACATTAAAAGCTATCTTTTTTGGATCATACTATCTCCCTGGGATTGTTGTGAATTTTAAGTGCTTTATTTTGACAACTTCTTTTTCTGCATGTTTGAAGTCATTCAAAGTAAAATGTCCACAATTGAATGGAAAAGAAGGCCACATTATTTTCTTATTGTTGCTCAGAGATCTGGACATTCCTTCAACTGTCAATTGATAAAAGATTTCCTGGGCTAGAAGTTTATCTGGAACAAAAAGAGGGAGAACATGGGGTTCCACAATACTCCCAAAAATCCTGGCATACGTGAATTTTTCTTCTCCAAACCAATCTCCTATTGAGGATAAGTCAGTTTTAGCTTTGTCGGAGAATCTAGGAGGAAAGCGATTGAAAATGGTTTGAAAGAATGGGATAAGGAAACCATGACATATCCTATAAACATGATCTTTGAAATGAACTTTCCAAAGGATTTTATGGTATATATGAATCGGAGTAGGATCTTTAGAAGTCCATTTCCATCCTAACAAGGGAAACTCAGAATTGAAACAAAGGGCGTCTAGAATATAAGCACAAAAGAAAAAGGGAGTGGTATTTCCAGCGGTTTTATCTTGTCTGTATTCGAGTATCCTATTAGCTATCCTATCTAAAAGAATAACAGCCCAGTCCATAATTTCGGAATTGAAAACAGCTAGGATTAAAGGAACCATTTGTATAGAAAACCTAGTAGAATTGTTATTTCCAAATAATCTACACATCATGGCAGCGGCATAGCAGTATGGGGGTGAAAGAGAATCTACTGAATACATACCGAATGATTCATTTTTGTGCTTTTCGGGATTTTTCCTCCATTCTTTGATAGGTTCAGATTGAACCTTATTACTATCATCAAACTCTTTGACAAATTATTTTTTATAAACCTTCTGCGGGTCAGGGAGATGATACATTGCTTTAAGGTCTTCTCCTTTGAATGATCCAAAAGATGCTCCAGAAGCTGAAATAAACATTCTGTTCTTAATTTCTACACTATCGATGACCCATCGAATCACATCATAATAAGGAATGATGTTTGCTCTGGCTACAATTCAATGCAGGAATGAATTCGCAAGTGTTTTTTCAGTAATCTCAGAGTCGGAATCTGAGTTATCTTCATCCGGAACTGATACCTTTGCTATTGTGACTTTAGGGTTTTCACTCTCAATCAGATTATAAACTCCTTCCTATGTCATTTTGCCTAGCCCTTGACATGATGTATCTGTAACTAGCTTCAGCTTTACTGGCCTTTCCTTCAAGACTGTAGGAATCTCAACAAACTTAGCGGCACCAGCAGTCTTCATTCTCCTTGTTCTCTTTGACATTTCGATATCTGGTATTGTTTCCCTCGATCTGCGAATGAAAGGATTTAGTGTTCTTTGATTCTGCAAAGCAATAAGTTATTAGTTGTGATAAACAAGCAAGTGAAAAGAACAATTATGAACATTTATCGATTCCGTATAACACTTAAATGTTCTCTTTGGGTCACACTCACGTATTCAAAACAGAATCATAAACCAATATTCATTTGATTTGTTATTCAATGTCGAACGTACCATTGGAGATTTGGCGCTTGTAAAATAATATAAATTTACCTATTTTTGAATGCTTCCGATGCGACAAGTGTATAGTGTATAAATATCAATCGCATCGGACATATTCAAATGGTACATAAATATCACAATACAAATTTCTCCGATTTCCGATTGTGATTATAGTACATCGCATCGGGGAATTTGACTACAAAGAATTTATTAAAAAGTGCTTCGATTATTCGATTGCGATTGATCGCATCATATCAAAAATATTAAAAAAAAAAAATGTCTAACATAAATCCTTTGCGATTGGCGATTTGCGATTGAACTAATCGCATCGGAGATTTTGAGCTCTTATGTAAAACTTGTCTTTAAAGATTTCTCCGATTTCCGATTGCGATTATTGTTCATGAGACTTTTTGTAATTGACTTGTTGTATATGATAAAGTCTTTTATATTTGATCGGATCGGAAGTTTTGAATGTTGTATTTTGTTTGTCCATGCTTGGTAATAAAGATATGCAATGAGTTTTTCAAACAATGAATCTTTATTTCTAAGTCTTTTATTTCTATATTTAAAAGAAGAAAAAGGGACCCTATTTCTAAATTAATTTTATTCTAAAATTTTGAGAAAAAGGGAGGGTTGTTGTACAGTACAACAGGTAGCTAGCATGTTATTATGTTTATTTATGCACTAACAACTATGTGTTTATAGTAGTATGATGGAGGGGATTGCATGGAAAGAGATTGCCATGAAATATTGAAGAAGGCTCGAGTTGAGATTTCGCTAGGCTTTATTACATCATCTAGTTGATTTATTTAACATGGTATGTTTCAAGTTGTTTGAATGTTTGATTAACTACATTATATGTGTTTGTAATATTGCATGAAGGAATGATCTCATTTTAAGATGGTTGTGCTAACACATATGTGCTGATATATTCAGTATATACTTGAGTGTAAGTAGGTGATAGTTGTAGCATTATGTATTATGACCGATGAATGTGAGTTGATTGTTGATTATGACATAGTTGTTAGTCTTGGTAAAATTTGGTTTTGAATTGATAGATATGTTTTCTTGATGTTTGGTACATATGGCTAACATATGTGTTCAGTTACATGTCAATGTTCTTGGAACAACAAGGTAAGGTAGCTAGCATGTTGTTATGTTTATTTATGCACTAACAGTTATGTGTTTATAGTAGTATGATGGACGGGATTGCATGGAAAGAGATTGCCATGAAATATTGAAGAAGGCTCGAGTTGAGATTTCCCTAGGCTTTATTACATCATCTAGTTGATTTATTTAACATGGTATGTTTCAAGTTGTTTGAATGTTTGATTAACTACATTATATGTGTTTGTAATATTGCATGAAGGAATGATCTCGTTTTAATATGGTTGTGCTAACACATATGTGCTGATATATTCAATATATACTTGAGTGTAAGTAGGTGATAGTTGTAGCATTATGTATTATGATCGATGAATGTGAGTTGATTTTTGATTATAACATAGTTTTTATTCTTGCTAAATTTGGTTTTGAATTGATAGATATTTTTTCTTGATGTTTGGTACATATGGCTAACATATGTGTTCAGTTACATGTCAACATGCTTGGAACAACAAGGTAAGGTAGCTAGTATGTTGTTATGTTTATTTATGCACTAACAGTTATGTGTTTATAGTAGTATGATGGAGGGGATTGTATGGAAAGAGATTGCCATGAAATATTGAAGAAGGCTTGGGTTGAGCTTTCCCTTGGAAGCTTTGGGAACCCATGGGGAATTTAGTCATGGTGTTTGTTTCCAGTCTTGTGATTTCGGTATTTTAGGATTTTTTTGCACTTCATTTACAGTTTTTTTTATGTCTAGTGCAAGGCCTTGCCACTTTGTTTGCAGTGTCGTATTGTTATTGGTTTTCATGGTATTCTTCTTGTTGGTTTCTTGTTCTTTCCTTTTGTTTGGAGTCTTGGAAATTGTTTGAGAAAGAGGAAAGTAATAGAGCTCGGGGAGATTTGTCTTGTACCCAATAGGTAATGTAAGACATCGATAAAGCTTGGTGCATGAATAAGCGTAGTGGAAGGTAAGACTATGAAAATCGGTTGGAATGGTTGAATCCATTATGGTAAATCGACGGTGGCAGTACAAACATGAGAAAGGTAACCCAAAAGGTAAAGTAAATGGATTTGAGGCATCATATGCCTTGGCTATGTTGGGAATGGTTGTTCTCAATGTTGTGCATGGTGTGCACAGATAAAATAATTTCTCTTAACCTTGAACTTATGATATGTAGTAATTATGATGTGATCATGATTACGTTGATGTTTACATGTATGTAGTGTCTGATAGGGTTGTCATGGATAATGATTGTTTAATGCTAATGTTTGTATGTATATATATGTGTATGTATGTCTTTGTCTCACAAGATTATGATTTTTCTATGCTAATGATTATATATATGTATATATGTATGTATCTATATCACTGTCTAACAGGGTTTGGCAAGGATCATTCTTGTGGAGGAATGATTTCTTATGAAGGTGAATTACATGAAGAGGTTCTTGATATTATAGGGAATCAATTTGGAAGAGTAACTTTAACAGATCTATGAGGTCAGTATCACGTGGACATGAATTGATATTATATTATTTTACTATGCCTATGTTTATTTTATGGACATATAATGCTGAAGGGTACATCAACGAAGTGAAATTAGTGTGATCTGTGACATGCTAGGATAGGCATGGATAGTGGAAAGGCACTAGAAGCAAGGTTTCTTGTGGGGTTAGTGGGTGGTCTATGAATGTGTATTACTATTGTTATGTATATGTTGCGCATGTTGTATATTCAGTGATCGTACCTATGGTGATATATACTTGTAACACATGTAGTATTGTGTACATATGATGTTGAATGCATGTTGTATATATGGTGTTGTGTGTATATTGCATATGAAATGCTAGGTATATATGGTACTATGTACATGTTGGATATGCGGTGCTGTTTATATATCATACTGTGCACATGTTGGATATACGGTGTTGTGTGTATATGGTGTAGTGTGCATGTTGGATATGCTGTGATGTGTACGTATGGTGCTATGTATATGCATTGCTATGTACATATGGTCTTGTGTGCAAGTGGTGTCGTGTACATGTCGTGCATGTGGCGCTGTGTACATATGGTGTCATTTACATGTCGTGCATGTGGTGTTGTGTACATGTGGTATTGTGTACACATTGTACAAGTGGTATGGTGTACATTTGGCATTGTGTACACATTTTGTAGGTGGTGCTGTGTACATGTGATTTTGTGCACACATTGTGCAGGCAGTGTTGTGTATAGGTGGTACTGTGTACATTTTGTGCATATGATATTGGTATACATGTGGTGTTGTGTGCATGTCATACATGTTATGTTGAACACTAGATGTAGGTGTATGTATTGTGTTTTGTCGTACACTGAATGGGTGTATACATTGTATGCCGGTGTAGGCATATGTATTGTGTTTTATTGTACATCGAGTGTAGGTATATGTGTCATATGTTGGTGTGGGTGCATGTATTGTATGGTGTTGTATGTCATATGTGGGTGTACGTGTTGTGATGTACACTGTGTGTATGTGTACGTGATTAAAGAGAAGCAAAGGCATTGGTATTATAACATCATTTATCACCTCTATATACTTGATGACTTATGCATTGTTCTTGGGCATCCCTTCCATTCAGACTTGGTCACATTTCTCAAAAGTAAATATTTTAAAATCCATATACGACTTTGCCTAGTTTTTTCCACGTTCAGACGTGGGTCCATCCAATACTGACCCACGTATGCTATTTAAAATATTAAAAAATATATAGTTCCCCTATTAAACTGGAGGGGTTTACGGTTTTTTCCTGTAACTTAACTACCCCAGCCCATGGCCTAACTGTTCCCCAACTGAAAAACTAATTTGAGTAAGTATAAATACACCTCAAGGGAATGGCCTAAGGGAGGAGAGAGAGAATATTATTGATATTATAGCCTGTTATAGCCTTGATCAAGTCTGATATTTCCCCTGTCCCTCTTGCACTTCCCAGGTTTAGGAAACCCTTGTTTCCTTGTGATGATCACCCTCATTCTATGTGACATCCTTTGTGCGCCATTTATGGAAGAAGCTTTGTGAGGCTAGGGATGGATGAATCCGGAGGATGGTTTTGCTCAAGGCCATGGAAGATCTCAGGTGATTTTTCCACTATTTTCTGTACATGTTATTAATAAAATAAGTGCCATCCTGTTCCTGATGTTCATGTGTTATGTGTTTCTTATACATGCTTAATGGTATTGAATGTTTTTCATGTTATCTTTATGAGGTTATATATGCTAACATGCTGACATCTAGGACATATATGTTGTACAAATAGTTTGTGTGCTTGTTCTTGAATTATTTATAGGTTATTGAGCACGAGGAGTAGAAAAGGGTTTGCACCCTACGAGATCGACCTCAAATGAAGGATAAACAGGTAAGGTCCATAATCATCATTTTCTAGTTTAAAGCATACAAAATGGTAATTAGAGTCCTTCTTGTGATGACATGCCATCCGCTCTGTTAGGTCCCTCAACCCAAGGCCTTAGGGTAGCTTTGCTCATAACAGAACTGACGACTCCACTGGGGATTAATTTCGTGTAATTCCTAGTTTGGCTTGTTTTATCTATCTTGTGGGTTCCTTGACATTTTAATCTCTTTTTTCAGTCTAGTAAGCCATTTTCCCAACCAAGCAGAAGTCCTGACCTTTTGGATTAGGCTTGGGTTTTTCTTTTTTTTCCTATTTAAGTTTCTATACACTACTTCGTCTGTACACAGTCACATATGCCTACTGTTTTCTCCAAAAGAACCCGCATATTGAGTGTTTCTTTGGTTATAGTCACGTAAAAACACGTGTTGCACACAATGAACCTGCGTATGCCCAGTAAATTTTGAAAATTTGAATTTTGAGGCCCTGTAACTCTTTCCTGTCTATGGTTGGCCACTCCTGTGAAACCTCTTAGGTGTCTAGACTGTGATTCTTGTGGTTTTATGTCAGTTCCTCTCTTTTTCTTGTGAATACCTATTCATTTTATGGTTTTACTTGTTTTGTGAAGTCTTAATTGCGGCTGTAGCACCAAGACCTCTTCCTGGAGTTCTTGGCTGTTCTGACCATTCAGAATAGTGATCCTTTGCTTATTTTCTCGTGTTCGCCTAATGCATTTCTTCAATTTTTGGTTCTTTCCTCTTTGAATTCTTTGGTTTTCTTGTTTCATGGGACTAGCCTTCTAGTGAATCTTGAAGTGACATTTTCTTGGTTTCTTGAGTTTTTGTTTGCTGGAAGATTGTGATATTGTTCTGAATCAATTTATTGAGTTGGTTACTTCTTCTTGTTCATTTCAGTCTTGCTACAAAAGTGGCATAGTTGGCTTGTGCATTTTGAGGTCTCCTTGTGGCTCATTTTCTTGATTTTGGTTCTTGAGTAGTTTTGTGCTTCTCTCATTGAAATTTTATCGTTTTACTTAAGAGTAAAAAGCCAAAAAACATTATTGTTTTCCGTTGCTTTTGATTTGGTTTTATTTTTATGGTTTTCATCCATTTTGAAGCAGCTTGTTAGTTTCTCATTTTTGGTTCATTTTCTTGGTCTCGAAAGGAGTCCTTGTTTGGATTTATTTCTCTTTTATATCAAGTGTATTTTGGCATTGTTGTATGCAAAGGATTTCTTGTTAGGATTTTCCTTGATTATCTGTCAAAGTGAACGAACCAATCTTGTTTAGAGACTCTTTTTTCTTCCTTAGTGAGTAAGCATAGAATTTGCAAATCATTGATAGTTTTTTCATTATTTGCACTGAAGCATCTTAGTCTTTTTGATAATTTTCTAAAGTGTGTGAAGAGTGATAATTGAAAAGGAAAAACAATTTTTTGTTTATTATTATTTTTGTAGAACCCATTTAGAAGTATCTTTTCATTGAAATAAAAAATATTTCATTTTAATGTAGTAGGTTTTCATTGATTTATTTTGCATCGAAAAACATCATCAGTTTCACCTCCATCTACCTCTGACTTAAGTAAAAAACATTTAAAATCAAGCACTCTAATTAAAATGAACTAGAATTTTTTTGTATAGACAACACCAACTACCTAGGTCATAGGGCCTTGGAATATGTGAGTGGAGAGTTAACTCTCCAAGGCTGCTCAAAACTGTCAAACATAGAAAGTTGAATAATGAGTGAAATCCAATTCCGTTAAGTGGACCAAGAGATCTCTACATCCAAAGAGTTAAGTGTGAGGGAGAGTGAAGGTAGAGAAGATAGATACGCCCTATCATATTTGATGAATCTTGACCTAAGACCATTCCACCCAGCTTTCGATACAGATTGGTGCCCTTAGTTGCCTTTCTTATGGAAAAAATAGGTGACTACGGGGGGGAATACCCGTGGTACCTGAGGCAGGTGTTGCATCACTTCCATCAATACTTTTGGAGGGTGCCCTTGTGAAGCTCAGGGACTTGCACCGACAAAGGATATTTTCAAGAGGTCAGCATAACTGTTTCTGTTACCTTCACTAGTAGATCTAGGGCGTAATTACCCCAGACTATTTTAGGAAGGTCCTCTTATTCGCATTCTTGTATTTTAGTGTCTAGTCCTAATAACCCAGAGCAGAAATACCTGAAGGCTGTTTGATTGACTGAATCTTAGGGAATTTTGATAGAGTGTTCTATTTTCTCCTAGATTACCTAGCTTCTTAATTTTTTGAGTCTAATTAATCTCATGATTATCGAAAGTGGCTGACTGATCGCCTCAGTGATCGATGAGGCTTCGCATGCTTTATCCTACAAGTGTCGAGCCTTCCTCAAGAAGGTGTAGGAGCAATTCAATGGGTGATTTTCATCCAGTGGTTTCGAACGCAACAGAGTGTGATCCTTTGTTTGGGGTTGTTGTTTCTGTGGGTGGTCCTAATACTAGTGGTATTGTAGAGAGGAGTACTCCACTCAGCTCTAGAGTCTTGTTTCCGACAGAATAAGTTGAAGTAGAAGAGGTTCCCCAACCTCCTAGTACTCCTTCATCTGCTCTTCCTGCCAGTTTTCCAGATGTTATTTTGTACGTTGGGCCCGAGTCTCATACACCAGCTAGCCCTCATCCTTCTAATCCCTTTCTTTCGATGGCCACAGCTGGGAACACATCTTTAGCTATGAGCACTGCAAGTGTGCATACTCCTCTTTCAGTAAAAGGAGAGGGTACCATTGCCATTTCAACAATCAATTCTAGTGATACTATGTTTAGCTCTACCTCTATTCCATATTCGAGTGGAAGCACCAAAGCATATGCTTCTCATTCTGGCTCATTTTCTTTTGGAATGCCTTCTAGTGCGATTCCTTCTGTCTCCTTTACCACTGTTTCAACTGTCTCCCCACCTATGCCTTCTATGGCTAGTGGATCAGCTTCATTTCAGGGTTTCCCCTTTGGAAGTGGGAATATTCCTCATTCGAACCCTTCCTTAGGATCTTTTCCATTCACCTCTCAAAATCAAGGATTCAATCCTTTCATCGGAGGTCAAAAATCTAATGCTTTTTTGGGACGGAACCCTGCTTTTACAGGGTTAGGAGCTGGGAGTCAATTTTTCTCTGGTCAGCAAGGGAATTTTCCTTTCCCTTCGATGGGTGCTTCTCATGGTTTTTCTCCATTCACCAATGCTTGGAACCATTACCAAGGGATTTCTTCCTCTTTTAACACTTCGGTTGGAGGGAATATCCATGTTCATAGTAACCCTATGATGGGAGGGGGTCCTTCTCCGAATGCTGGGTCACAAGACTTCTCTTATGACTTACCATTTTCTATGAACAATATCTGGCGACCTGGTGCCTCAAAAAATCCAGGAAATTATTTTTAGAATGTTGGGAATCCTTCCTATGGGGGATGGAATTCCCAAGTTCCTCTACGCTTACCTTTCCTGGCAACTTTAAACTTGCAAAATCTATCAAAATTGATAAATGATCCTATTTGGTATAATCCAAGTTGGCCTCCAGTCCCTACTAAAATTCCCTCAGAAATTCCAAATTTTGAAGGGAATACTGGTGAGGATCTGGCTGACCATGTCACCACTTTCTACTTATGGTGTTCGTCGAATTCCCTTATCGACGATTCGATTAGGTTGAGGCTATTTCAATGAACCCTAACTGGGAATGTTGCCAAATGTTACATTGAGCTGACCAGGGGAAGTTTTGCTACTTTTGGTGAGTTGGATACTGTTAGTGTCAATTTTGTTATACTTCCATCAGTGATCAAACTTACTCTTTTTCATTTTCATATTAGGATTCCCATACCATAAATTTTCATCATTCCATTAGGTCATGGATTCATTGATGGTAGTGGTCTTTCAGCAATTTTCCCTCATGTGAAACTTGTTGATTCTCCTCTCTATGGTCTTCAGTCATGATTCACTTTAACTCGGTAATTCATGTTAGTAGGTCATAAGGTTGGTCTCATTAGGTTCTAGGGTCTCATCATGGTCAAACTAATGAGTCAAGTATAAATAAATATCAACAAGGTCATGAGGAGGTCAAATAAACTCAAAGGCAAAGTATTTGGAAAGATCAAAGAGTTGTTCTATCAAGCTTGATGTAATTTTCACCTCAAAACCATGTTTTTAGGTGAAAACATGGTACTTTTATTTTATTATCATCTTTTATGTAATTTTATGTCTTCATATGTAATAAGTTGAGTTTCAGAAGCTGCTATCTCCACAAAGCCACCACCCTGCTTTTCAAAGGTGTTTCCCATAGCATATTCAATGTAAAATCATGTTCTAAGTATGTTCATCAGAAAGAGCCTGAAAAGAGCTTTCCAACAGTATATTATACTCTCAAAACTGACTTCTGGATTGGAAAATATGCCTAAGTGAACAAAAGTCCCCAATAGCCTAAACTTACCCATTTTCTCATTTGTCCCTTAGACTTTATTTCATATAATTTTAGAGTTTTTCATTATAAAACCCTTTCCCCCGATCTGATCACAACCCTTTCCCCCAATCGATTGCACGATTCAATCGCATACTTCCTCTTGATCCACTTTCGATTGAAACTTTCGATGCGATTGACTCCCCTGTTCGTATCTTGACCGTTGATCTCATCAGCAATCTGACGGCTCACATCCGATCACAATTGTTTGATCACATCGCAACTTCGTAGCGCTCCCAACTTTGTCCCCACTCCTTTGATTTCCTCCGATGTGATTGAATCCCTTTGATCGCATCTCCACCGTCGATCCGCCCTTCCGATCGGACGACTCACAAGCCATCGCACCATCGCAATCGGCATTCCCTGCAACATTGCTCCTGCTCCACTTCCCCACCGATTTACGATTTTTATTCCCTCCCGGTCCCACCATAAACCCTTCTGCCCTGCTCCAAGCAAAAATGATTTTCCCTTTGTAAAAAGCGATAAATTGGTTTTGAAAGATTTCTTAAGTTTTTCATCGCATCGCATGTTTTCACTCCACCATGTTTAAACCTCCGCGCTCTGTCCTTGCTAATGCAATTGATCGCATATCACCCATCGCATATTTCATTCCCACAGCCCTTTGCTTCCACTCCACTCCCCTTCTGATTTCCGATTGTGATTATCCCCCGGTCCCACCAAAACCCTTCCGCCTTTTCAATGAAAAAAGGGTTTTTTTCCTTTGTAAAGCGCAAACTCATTTTTTATTTGTTTTATAAAGACTTCCCCTCCATCGCAACCACTTCCATCACATCGCAAGTTATCAATACATTGTGCCCACTCCTCCTGCTACTATTTCCGATTTGCGATTGTGATTTCCCCTTTCCCCCTATACACTATCGCATCGCAAAACTCCAATCGCATCGTTCCCATACCCCTTCCCCCTTCCGACTGCAATTTGCGATTGCGATTTGTGATTGTATCTTGGGCCCACCATCCTTTCCTTTGCTCTTTTTCATTTAAAAAGGGGATTTTTCTTCATTAAATGGAAAATTTCATTTTTATTTGGTTCCAAAGGGCATTTCTCGGCAAAAAGGGATTTTCGACAAAAGAAAAAGAAACAGTCAAGGCCGAGAACTAAATATAAACCAGAGACACCTACAACAAGCGATGAAAAGGGGATATGTTCTTCAAACTTCCTATTTTCATTCATTCAGTGTAATTGAAAATTCTCCAGATGGTCAAAATGTATTGTTTCTCCTTCTTTTCAGGGGTAGATTGTTGGTCTTTTCTTATGTTCAGATTTCGGTTCCTGAGCTGGTGAAACAACTCATTCTTCTATGGACCTACTCCCCTCAATTTCTATCTATTTAATGTAATTTCTAAGTCATTTGTAAATAGAAATAAAATCCGGAATAAGCTGGAAACATTGAGGATGCTCTGCGCTCCATTTTGTAACAGTTTGGCAGGGAATTAATAAAGAAATGCAGCACTGATTTGTGGGATCCCTATGGTATGGATTTTAGCATTTTTCTTTCTTTTGTGTTCATCTATTAATTTTTATGTTTTCCATTCATTTCATTCATATCTATGGATGAATGTTTTCAAGATATCTAGGTAGAATCCATTGTATAATGCTCTGCCTTGGGAAATCATTCAACACTCTATGTTTTCTGCTGTTTGAAAAAGATCCATCTCCTATGCCCTTTTCAGCTCCTCACCAGTCTTAAACATTCCATCATTATTTAAAACTAAATTGTTAAAATCCCTGCCTACCTTACCCCAAAAAATACCTTGTATCTCTGATTTAATTCCCCAGATTCAAACTGCCCAACCCCATATTGATCCTGCAACCCTTAAATTTATAGAAACATTTCCAATTATTATACCTAGCCTAAAATCAGTTTACTCTTACATTTCATTGAATATTTTTCCTGGAGAGAGCCCTCTCATGACCTTGTAGGGCTAGCTACAAGGCTGAGCGTGGTTTGAGGTTACCCTGATTTTCCTTCCTTTAGCCTGAGGTTCAAATTAGGTGCTAACAGATACTATGTATTTGAACCATTTTCAGTTGCCTGTCCGTTATGATGCCGAGACTGATCCCTTGGCCAATTTCCAATAGGACAAGGCAACTCACTTTTCTGATCATATTCAAGAATGTAGGAGAAGGAAGAGGCTCATCAAAGCCCAAATTACAAATGAGTTCCTTCTCGAATGGTTTCTTAAGTATCTGCAGCCAGAAATCTCAAAGGATGTATCCCTTTCAGGGGTATTTTCTGAGGAGCATGTTATCTTTATGGCTCAACAACTAGAACTGATCTATTCTCAGTCTGGGCTCCTTAATAATATTTTTCCAAATGCTCCTCACTCCAAGCTAGATTTAGCCAAAACGAAGCCTGGTCCTCATGCTGATGGACTTATCGGTACGATCTATAGTGGTATAGATAACCTGCTAAATCAATTACATTAGTTGTCTATAAAATCTGCTCCTTCTGGTTAGGTTATGCCATCAGTGTCAACTCCTTCTCAACCCTTGACTATTAATTTCATTAAGGCCTCTAACACCAAATGAAATCAACAATCCAATGGGAAGAAGAAGGGAAATAATAATAAGAATAAAGACAAGGATGGGAAGGGAAATGCGAACATATCCAATGATCATGTTGGAGAGGGTAAGGGGGGCAATAAGAAGAAGTTTAAGTTTCCATGCAAGTTATGCATTGGAGATAATATTTATCACCTCTGCCCAAAAATTTAAGATGCTCAGCGCTTCTTAGCTTAGCAGGGTCCTTCGAGTTCCCAGGCTATACTGAAAAACCCTTTTCCCCAAGGGCAACAACTGCTTTCTGGCCCGAATCGAATACTGGAGCTCCCTCTAGGGGAAACCAGGAAAGGGAAAATTCATCAAACGTATATATGATGAGTGCTCATGTAGATATTGCTACGAGATCTTGTGATTATGGTGAAGCTAAGTCTTTGAAAGCTAAAGGTGCTCCTAATAATTTTGAGTTACTCCATATCGAGAGGCCTGTAGTTTAATCTATACCTCAGATGCTGAAAGGGTGTACAAAGCATACGACGATCAATCCTAATGCCAAGGCTGCCAAGAACTACTCGATTGTAGAAGATCTGGCTCAAAGTCCTTGTGCCATGTTTGAGTTAGAGGTACTCCAGTTGTGTCCTGCACAAAGGAGTGCATTGGTCACTGCCATTGGGGATGTTGGTCTAAAAAATTATCTTATGATCACATTTGACATGTATAATTTTAAAAAGAGACTTCCTCATCACATGGATTTTCAGATTAAGTCTACATATCAGAAGATAAATATCTGTCAAACAATAGTCGATGAGGTTGCTTCCATGTGTGTTATGTCTATCTCATGTTGGAAGGCTATTGGATCTCCTTCAGTTGTCCCTTCAGCTACTCTTTTGACTGCGCTTGATGGTCATTCTCACATGCCACATGGCATTGTTCCAGCTTTACCCATCTGTGTTGGGGGTAAAAATGTCAATATCGAGGTCGAGATAGTTGATGCAAATCTAGAATACAACGTTCTGTTGGGGAAAAACTAGATTTATGAGATGTATGTTATTGCTTCCTCATTATTTATCAATTTATGTTTTCCCCACAAAGGGAGGATTGTCACTGTTGATCAGATGGAGTGTTCTCCTATAGATTCAAATGCATCTTCTGACTCGATTGTACCCTTGGTGAATGATACCAAGCAACCTGTTGAGAATTTGGGGGTTGGAATGTATACATTTTTGATGGGTACTTTTGATCTTCTGCCTCCTTCAGTTCATATTCATGCTATCTCATCCTCCAGGGTTCCTACCCAAAGAGTGTTCTTTAGAACTCTTTATTTTTCGGACCCTTAGACCTTGCCTTCTCCTACCTCCACATTAGAGGAAGGTAAAGTGGGTGGAATGGCATTTCCTATGTCTGCAACTAATATTTCCTATCAATCTATTGTTGACTATGTAGACTCCATTCCAGTTTCCCTTTAACCGGAGGAATTGGTTGGAGATGTGGCTCCGGCTTGGACTCCTAGTTCATCTTCTTCTCAATATTGCCTTGATACCACTCTTCCATATGAAGAGGCCATCCTTGAAGCAATGACTAGTGTGGAAGGACCGTGGGATGATTTGCATCGTTGGTCCTATTTTCTACTAGACTTGCGAGAAGTTGAAACAATTTTGTCTAGCCTTCAGTCTTCTGGTCCTGTTCATCGAGTCTTGAACCCCTTAGCACAAACACAGGTTTTTGCTAAAGGGAACATGGCTGTCATTTCTGCTACTACCCCAGTGAACATCTCCAGAGATACCAACATTATTGAGAATGTCTTCATTGGAGCTGAATGTTCCCCTGAAGAGATTCAAACTTACACCGATCTCTTTTGATAATTTTGGGATGTGTTTTCTTGGCCTTATGGGGAAATTCCTAGTATAGATCCATCTATTATCTAGCATGAGATGAATACATACGAAAATTCTAAGCCTATTAAGTATAAGCTTCATCTAGTCAACCCTAGGAAGGCTACAACTATTAAGGCCGAGGTTGAGAAGTTGCTAAAGGTGGGTTTCATATACCCTGTTCCATTAAATTAGTGGGTTTCGAATCTAGTTCATGTGGACAAGAAACAAGGAATGATCCAAGTTTGCATTGATTTCAGGGATTTGAATAAGGCATGTCCTAAAGATAATTACCCCACACCATTTATAGATCAGATTATTGATGAGTGTGCAGGCAATGAGAATTTTTCCTTCATGGACGGTTTCTCGGGATACAATCAGATCACTATCTGTCCTGAAGATCAGCATAAGACTACTTTTATTTTCCCCTCGAGTACTTTTGCTTAAAAAAAGATGCCTTTTTTCCTTAAGAATGTTGGAGCTACTTTCCAGCAGGCTATGTCTTATGCCTTCCACGACATCAAGCATGTTTGGATGATTTAGCTGATAGTTCTTGTAAGAGAATTGATCATCCTTCACACCTTCGTCAATTTTTTGAACGGTGTCATTATTATAAAATTCAGTTGAACCCTAATAAGTGCGTTTTCACTATCACATCTAGTCGATTGCTGGGATTCATCGTATCTATGAAAGGGATTTGTGTAGATACCTTCAAGGTTAAGGCAATATTGCAGTTGCATCCCCCATCTTCAATTCATCAACTTCAAAGTCTACAAGGTAAAGCCAATTTCTTACAGATATTTATCGTAAATTATGCCGAGGTTACAAAGGTATTTATTAGGTTGTTAAAGAAAGGAGTTCCATTTTTCTGGTATGACTTTTTTCAATGCTCGTTCAATGCTTTGAAAAAAGCATTAACCTCTGCTCCATTACTGAGTCCACCTGATTGTAGCAGAGATTTCCTCTTATATCTAGCTGCAGTAGAATCTACCATTGGTATGGTTCTAGTTCAGGAAGATGATGCTCTTTGCAAGAATGTTGATTACTACCTCAGTCAATGCTTGGTGGGCCCTAAACTCCGGTATTCTCCAATTGAGAAACTAGCTTTGGCAGCTATCCATGATGTCCAGCAGCTCAGGCATTATATCCTGCTTCACAAAAATTTTGTTTTGGAAGTAGTTAGTCCATTTCAATTTGTTCTCAGTAGGTGAGTGATTGGGGGAAAATACAATCAATGCATTGTCATTTTTCAAGAGTTTGATCTCGAATTCCTGTCTGCCAAATCCAAAAAGTATTTGGTATTTCGGAGTTGATTTCTGAGTTTCCCTGTGGAGATGAGATTGCTTATGAAGAGTCGTTCCCTGATGAAAATATTTTCCTCATTTATTCATAGGATCCTTGGTATGGATATCTCATTTTTTATCTCTATATTGCGAAGTTTCCCTTAGCTTTTTCGAAAGATGAGCATCGAAAGTTGCTTCACTTGGCTAAAAGCTATCTGATTATCGGTGAAACTCTATATCGTCGCGGGGTCGATTCGATCCTTAGACACTGCTTAACTCTCAAATAATATGGGTTGTGCTAAATTATTGCCACAGTGGAGCTTGTGGTGGTCATTTATTTGGGCTATCTATAGCCCAAAAAATATTGCATGCGGGATACTTTTGGCCCTCGATTTTCAAAGATTGCATTGAGGCGGTCAAAAAGTGTCATGATTTTCAAGTCTATACTCGGAAGATGCACACTCATCCAGCTCCACTCTTTCCTGTCATCACTGTCGATCCATTCACAAAGTGGGGTATTGATTTTACTACTTGTAACCCACCTTCGGAAAAGGGTCATAAGTACATTATCATGGCAGTAGACTACTTTATGAAGTGGGTTGAGGCTATGCCTACTTTTTTGAAATATGGTGAGACAACAACCCTGTTTCTATTCAACCATGTTATTTATCGCTTTAATATCCGCAAAGAGATTGTCACTAACCATGGCAGTCATTTTCAGAACAATATGATGGCTGAATTGCCTCTCAAGTTGGGTTTTCGGCAGTAGCATTCATCGCCTTATTATCCTCAGGCCAATGGGAAGGTTGAAGCCCTTAACGAATCCTTGAATACTATCCTTCAAAAGAAAATTGATAAAGCCGAATCCAATTGGCATGTCTGTTGTACCCTGAAATTTGGGCATACCGGATGTCTGTAAAGACTACAACCGGTTTCACTTCGTTTCCACTAGTTTATGGGCTGAAATCCATATTCCCTGTTGAATGCAAAATTCCTTCACTTAGGCTAGCATTTGAGATTCTTCTTGACACTTATAGTCTCGAATAATTCCTTGTCCATATAGAACATCTCGATGAGCAGCGCCGAGATTCAGCTACTACGAATGAGGCTCATAAGAAACGAGTGACAGTTGTTGGGTCTCAATCTAGTCTCCTAAACTGAGCTCATTTAATTGTCAACCAGGATTTGTAAACTGCTGAAGTGAAGTGTACCATATGTATCTAGGTGCTTGTTTCCTAATGCGTTGTATGTGGTGTTTTGTGATGTTTTTGGTCTTTTGTGATGATTATGATGTTTTTGGTCTTTTGGTGATTTTTATGTTCACAATGGAAATGTCTAGAAAACTAATGGAAAGGATTGGTGGTCAAAACAGAGTTAAGCCTAATGTATGGAATTGCAAATGCAATTGGGAACACTGAAGAAGAATCTAAACTATGACTAAATAAAAGAAAAAGCTTGATAATGACTTTTTAGGCAAATGACACAAACTAAACTTGAGAAATGATTACTAAATATGCAAATCCTCTAACTAAGCAGTTAAACACTAATGATGCAATACTCTGTCCTAAGCTCTTCTATTCTATGATTAATTCCTAGTTCTATTCTGCAATTTAATTGAATGTCACAGAACCTATACTCAAAGAGTTATTGGTTTCTTGTTCAAAGTAGTTCTTTTGAGGAAGAGCTCTGTTTATAAAATGATGAGGAGATTGCAGAGAGATTTCAGACCTTATAGTGATGTTGTCTTCTGTTCCTATGACTATGGATCATTTGTAGTTTTTAGAACAAGAAGATGTTTGTGAATAATGAAGGATGTCTTGTTAATCCTAACAACTAGAGTAATCTATTGTGCAATGGATGACAATTTGAATATGAGATGCAAGTGCAATGAGTTAATCTAAGAATGAACCTAAGATGCCATTAATCTAGAACAATGCTAAACTATAAGTCATCATCAAACTTGAAACAAAGTAACTGAACATGATTTAAATGCAATGAAACTCCGGAGTTGTTCTAACTATACTAACATGCATTAATCTATTAAGTTACACAATCTGTTTGTTCATCATTAGTGATATTTTGGAAGAGTTCCTTCTTTTGGAAGAGGTAGAACAATTCTGACTGTGTACTTGTATGCAATTGAAAGCAAATGAACTGAAAGCAAATGAAAAACTAAGTTATCACATCCATACCCTACTCGTCATTATGATGTCTTGGGCAATCGTTTAAGAGCAAGATCAGAGATGATACTTAGTACAAACACACAACTAAATCATTCATTATCATGGTCATGTCTTGAACTTCTTAAGAATGTCTTGGAAGAGTTTCTTCTTGTGGAAGAGTGATGAGAACAAGTGTAACTGTGATAGTGAATAGCAAAAACTATAACTAAATCCTACAGTACCATAGCTATTCTTCATTCATCATTATAATCTGTTGGAAGAGTGTCTTCTTGTGGAAGAGCTGGAATGAATATAACTACAGTAGCTAGTTAAAACAACTATAAATTCAACTCCTAATTCTACAATACCATAGTCATTCAACATTCATTATTTTAATCTGTTGGAAGAGTGTCTTCTTGTGGAAGAGCTAGAATGAATACGACTACAGTAGCTAAAACAAAACAACTACCAATTCAAATGCAAAACGTAAAGGCAGCTAGAAAAACTTATCTAATTTACGCAAAAGAAATCCGTGCAAGAGGCAGGGGCCCTCTACCACTTGACGGCATTCAACTTCAAATTAAATCACGCCTTCAGAATAACTTTGTCTGCTCCATTAACGATGCAATAGTTCGAACATAACACTCTGTGTCTTCAAGGACATAACACAGAGTTTTTAAACAAAATCTAGCAGCAAATCTAACATAAAATCTCTAACATAGCTCTCGGTATCCCAAGAGTTTATAAAGCAAATGCACGTAACAGTAATTACAACAATTTAGGAATAATGTCTTTCCTTATCCGAATCATGTTAGGAGTCTTTGAGGTGGCTACGTGAAGAAGAAAATACATCTAGACTGAGACAGTCCTAGTAGGAGTCTTCCTTCATAAATGTGTTCCCACGTGCATAACCGTACCCAGAATCCATTTCTTCCTCCATGATGAGCAACGAACCATGTAGACAGGACGTGGATCATGCCCATATGTGGTTTTTCTCAAGAGGCCACCTGGAACATACTCAAACATAAAGGTAGCTGCAGAATCGCCGGTTAGCTACGGAATGTCTGCATTCTGCAGCTAGTTCCGGTCAAAATGCTTAACAATGGAAAAAATCACAAAATTCAACAAGTCAGTCATGTAAATCATTCTAGAAGTAATTTTAACTATATTTATTGATCAATTGGGTTTAAGATAGAAATGGACAAGGAAAAATGAGGTAAAATGAGGTGAAGGAAAGCACAATTTTGAGGCTCAACATACCCCCACTGCTGTCTCTTTGCATGTCCTCATGCAAGTTATCCTATGAATTCAGAGGCTTCTGCAAGGACATCTAATCCCCTTCTTCTCCTTTGTCTGGAAGCTAGAGGTCTTCTGGGTTTCTTGATCACAAGTTTGAACCTGAGGTTGGTGAGTGCCCTGATTAGCTTTTTGTTCTTTGTCTTCAACTTCTCATTGGTCCTCTCCACTTTGTCTATATGCAGGGATAAGGTTGAGTTCATATCAGTCTTGAGCTTGATTTGATCTTTGAGAATTTCATTCTCATTTTTGATGTGTCTATTCAGCAATTCCAACTCATATCTATCCCTTCTTAATATATCAATTTCAGACAGTGGAGGACTGGGGGTTCTCTCTCTGCTTTCTGAAGCTGTCCTCTCTAAAGTTTCCACATAGTCATAAATTTCCTGTTGAGCAGGATCAATTTCAGGGGTTCCTTCATAAAAATCCTCTTCATCATCCTCTTCAATGGGTGTTTCTTCATCTTCTATATCGATTACCCCTGTTTGTTTGATTAGTGTTTTCTTCAGTTTTCCCTTTAATCTGTGGCTTCTCCTAGGCTGAGAGGATCCCTCTCCTTTCTCTGTGGCAGATTCCTTGATTATCTTCTCTTCCTTAAGTTGCCTCTTGATTCGAGTCAACTTCTCTAAAATGATTTCCTTACTGCTCTCTTGGACTGGTTTGTCAATTTCAACTTTTGAAGCCCTCCATTTCCTACTTCTCTTTGTAGGCTGTGGTTCAGGTGATGGTTCTTTTGCTTCTTCAAAATGATTTCTTATTAAGAAATCATCCCATGTATCATTTGTTTTAGCTAGATGATGCTCAATCAAAATTTTGACTAAACCATGATGATACAGGGTTGTCTCTAAAAATTGAATTCTTCTCTCAACACAGGAAGCCATCTTCTTCAGAATTTGATGCAAGAAATATGGTAGATTTAAATCTTCTCCCAGAAAATGCATCATTAGTCTAAAGTGGTAGACATAAAATGTCCCATATCTACCCTCACATGTAACAAATTTTTGTAAAAGAAGTAGTATGTTTCTCCATTTGCTTTTCAATGCAGTACTGGGAATTCCTTTCTTGAATACACTAACATCCATATTTGGTGATTTTAAAATTTGTTTCCAAGAGTCATTGTGGAATTCCCTATTTTTAAACCATCTCTCTCCAGTTCTGAGTAATCCTGTAGCCTCTGCAATAAAAACTTCAGTGACAGTAAACTTGACATCCCCTACTTCAACTTCGGTTCCTTGAAATGATCTTGCAAATGTTTTAGTGACTTCCTTATGAAAGCCATTAAATTTTTCCAAAAATTGAAGCCATCCTATTTGTTGTAACATTTCTTTGCATTGTGGGTAACCTTCTAAATATTTTGAACCCACAGGTTCAGTCCTTACAATTAAACCCATGATTTTTTTTCAATATCAAATTAACACTCTTCTACCCACAAACAATAACTTTCGCTTTTCGGATTGAAGTGGCTTCAAGCTCTAAATGAAAATGGCTTCAATTTTGGAATGACATACCTCTGATTTATAGTGGCAACAACTTCAAAACCTCTGGCTGGTATGCCTCTGTTTGATAATGAAAAATGCCTTCGAAACCTCGGACTGATATGCTTCTATTGATAATTGAACTTTGGAGTGATATGCTTCTGTTTGATAATGAAAGCAATTTCAAATTTCGAGCTGATATGTCTCTGATAGACAGTGGCAGATGGCTTTAAATTTCTTTTGTGCAATACCTCTGGCTCTTGGTAGCAAATGGTTTCGATTTTAACACCTCTGTCTTTTGGCAACAAAAGACTTCAAACTCAACACTGCAACACCTCTGTCTTTGATAACAAAAGACTTCAAACTCAATCACTGCAACACCTCTGTCTCTGGTAACAAAAGGTTTCAATTTTAAAACCTCTGTCTTTTGGTAACAACAGACTTCAATTTTAACACCTCTGTCTTTTGGCACAAAAGACTTCAAACTCAACACTGTTATAATGACAGCTTGTACACATCTGTGTTTATAGTGAAAATGCTTCAAACTCCGTCCACAGTGATATTTTATCTACCCTCAGTGATATTTTATCTGCCCACGGAATCAAGTGGCTTCAAGTCCTCACACTGTTACACTTCCAAATTTACCCTTCTACTCTGCTCTACGTTTACAATGCTTAATGCTATTCAAACTGATATCCTTTGGCTCTGCTTTCGGTGATAATAATATCTCCGTCTTCGGAATGGAAGGCTGGCTACGGAATGAAGTTATGGCAGTGATCACGGAATGGAGTAGTGGAGTGAGGTGGAGGGATTGTATTAATGATTGAAGGGACGGCGGAGGATTTTACGACGGCAGAGAGAATTAATCATTGAATGATTTGGTTAAGAGACGTGGAAAATTCAAACACCTCGGCCAATTAACCGCTTAGATGCTATCGAATATGAAATTTGAAATGGAAGATTTTAATACAAAGTCTGTAGAGGGTTTGTTGGTGTTTGATCAATAAAAACAATTAAAACAACCTTTTCGAATAATCCACAACTAAACTATGCTAAACTTCTATGAAATGCCACCGTAATTTAAATTTGTTACCTCTGCCTTTTATTTGATTTTTGTAGCCTTTGTCTTCTCTGCTCATCTCTGGAGGAGTCTTCATAATTTTCTTGATGCTTTTGATTCATGAATACACTGGGTCACTTTGTTGTAATTTTGATGTCTGCTGGTTGATGCCTTCAGGGTTTATAGCTGCAGAAAGACTGTTAGGCTGCAGAAAGGTTGATCAGCTGCAGAATGTCCACTGAGCTGCAGAATGTTCCTGTAGAACACTTTAATCATGAAAATGGAATGTTTTTGGAGTATGGGTGAAATGTTATGTGGTATGGATGAAAATGGATGATGGATTATGATATGTATGAAGTGGATAATGGAATAGAATGGATTCAGTTCATGAAATGGAATGAAGGAACATAAGGGTTGTACTGCAATTCATGACATATTTTATTCACTTACAGCAAGATATCAAATTTTGTATTTTGACATGAAAATGAGATGGATGGAAGATGAAATGAGATGAGTGAAATGTGGAATGGAGTGAAATGTGAATGATGGATGAGATGGAGTATGGATGAATAAGTAAATGGAGTGAGATGAAATGAATCATAAGCACTATGGAACTGAACTTATGATTTTTATAACAGCTGCTTATAAAAACAAAAATGGGAAAAGTTAGAGTGTCAGAGAAACTCTGATTTTCACCCTATCTTTTCTGTATAAACATGCCAATCAATGATTGGTTTTCATGTTTATACCTTTATTTATTTTTTTAATTTTTTAATTTTATATTTTTTTTATATTTTTTTATATTTTTTTCAAAAGAGAAATGCTTCAGAAAATTTAATCAAGTTGATGAAGAAGAGAGACTCTTCTTCATTAACTTCACATCATTGTCTTCTTGGAACTTCTTGACAAACTCTTCTCTTGAGAGTGGCTTGTGGTATAGCTTTAGTCTATGACCATTCACAAGAAAAGTGACCTCCTCTTCATCTATAGTTCTGATTTTTACTGCCCCATTATCAAAAATTCGAACAATTTCATATGGCCCAAGCCAATGTGTCCGAAATTTCCCTTGAAAATCCTTGAATTTTGAATCAAACAAGAGAGCCCAATCACCCTCTTTAAATTTCTTCTCTTTGATGTACTTGTCATGCCATCTAGCTCTTTGCTGTTGGACTAGACTTGTTTTCTGAACTGCATCTTGTCTGATCTCATCCAATTCATTAATTTGCTCCAGTCTATGCTTTTGTGCCTCCGTTAGATCAAGTCCTAACTGAACTGCCATCTTGAAGGTTTGAATTTGGAACTCTATGGGAAACAAAACTTGCTTTCCATAAACAAGCTCATAAGGAGTATGGCTTGTTGTGTTTCTCCATGTAGTTCTATAGGCCCACAAGGCTTCAGGAAGCCTATCTACCCAATCTCTTCTATGTAGATGAACAGTCTTTGTTAGGATTCCTTCAATGACTTTATTAGTGGATTCCACTCGACCATTTGCTTGTGGATGATAAGGAGTAGATGTTCTATGTCTGATTTTGTAATTCTCCATCATTTGCTCCACTAGCCTTGATGTAAATTGAGCTCCTTGATCTGTAACAATTTCCCTTGGGACACCAAAACGAGTGAAAATATCCTCAAAAAGAAAAGTAATTACAGATGATTCATTAGCAACAAGTAATGGTTTAGCTTCTACCCACTTAGTAACATAATCAGTGCAAACTAATACATATTTCTTTTGTCTTGATGGAGGACTAATAGGTCTCACAAAATCCAAAGCCCATTTTTCAAAAGGTTCAATGTGTACCTGAGGTTGTAATGGCATCTCACCTGAAGGAGAAGGTTTCCCTACCCTTTGGCAACTGTCACACCTTTTGACATACTCCCTTGCATCTTTAAACAAAGATGGCCAATAATCTCCTAAGTTAAGGATCTTATAGGCTGTCCTCTTATCTGCAAAGTGTCCGCCACAAGGTTCATCATGACATGCCTTGAGAATTTCAGGCATCTCATCTTCACGAACACACCTTCTAATGATCAAATCTGGACCTGTCTTGTACAACTCATTAGCGACCCATGAATATATTGCACTATCATTAATGATTTTTATTTTATCCCTTGCATTCATAATTGAAGGAAATTTTCCTGAAACTAAATAATTGGCAATATCAGCAAACCATGGAGTTTGAGTAGAGATTGCAAAAAGATATTCATCAAGAAATTGATCTTCAACCGGAGTGTCATCTTTGATATTTTGGATTCTAGATAGGAAATCAGCCACTGTGTTTTGTTTTCCAGGCCTATCTAGAATAGTAATGTTGAATTCTTGTAAGAGCAACAACCATCTTATAACTCTGCCATTAGTGATTGATTTGTTCATTAAGTATCTAATTTCAGAATGATCAGTGTGAACAAAAGTTTCATAGCCTGTTATATAGTGTCTAAATTTGTTTATGGCATGAACAACAGCTAAAAACTCTTTTTCAGTTACAGTATAGTTTAACTCTGCAGGAGTCAAATTTTTACCGATATAATAGATGGCATAGGGAATCAAATCTTTCTATCCCAATACTGCTCCTAGAGCTGTATCGGAAGCATCTGTCGAGATATGAAAAGGTAACTTCCAGTTAGGTCCCCTTAATATAGGTGCTTCAGAAATTTTGGTTTTCAGGGTTTCAAAAGCTAACTAGCAATCAGAAGTCCACTTAAATTCACAATATTTGGTGAGTAATTTGAAGAGTGGAGATGCTATTTTGGTGAAGTTTTCTATAAATCTCCGATAATACCCTGTAAATCCTAGAAAACTTCTAACATCTCTTTGACAACTTGGAATGGATAGGTTAGAAATGACTTCAACTTTTGCCTCATCAACTCTAATCCCGTCCCCTGAAATGTGGTGCCCTAAAACAATACCTTCAGTGAACATCATAAAACATTTTTCATGACTAAGTGAAAGGTTTGCTTCTTGACATATTTTTAAGACTTTTTCCAAGTTTTCTAAAGCCTCTTCAAATGTATCCCCATAAACTGTAAAATCATCCATGTACACCTCTACACAGTCATGTATCAGATTAGAAAAAATTCCTAATACTGCCCTTTGGAATGTTGCAGGTGCATTGCATAACCCAAATGGCAATACTCGGTAGGCATAGGTACCCCAAGGACAAGTAAAGGTGGTTTTATCTTGGTCTTCAAGTGCTACTTGGATTTGATTGTAACCACTAAACCCATCCAGGAATGAAAAGTACTTTTTACCTGCTAATGTATCTAATACTTGATCTATGAAAGGTAAGGAAAAATGGTCTTTAAGAGTAGCTTTATTCAGTTCTCGGTAGTCAACACACACCCTCCATTTTCCATTTTTCTTAGGCACAATCACCAAAGGAGAAACCCACTGACTATCTGAAATAGGATAGATGAAATTAACATTTAACAATTTTTGCAATTCTTCCTTAACAATTTCCCTAAGATTTGGATTCATCCGTCTTTGAGGTTGTCTGATTGGTTTGCAATTTGCCTCTATACAGATGTGATGAGTACAAGTCTTGGGACTTATCCCTTTCATGTCAGTGTATTCCCATGCATATGCAGAAGAATGTCTCTGTAATACTTTGACTAACTCTTCTTGTTGAGATTTTTCTAGGTTTTTGTTTATGTTCAAGGTTTTGCCTGGAAAAATTTCACTTGTAGAGCTGCCAAATTTGTCCATAGATTGAAGAGACATTTGCCTATATGACAAGAACTCAATATTGGATCCCTCTTGAAATGATTCTTGTTTGTGTTCTGGAGAAGATTCAAAGTTTTCTAGAGTATTCAGAA
This sequence comes from Pinus albicaulis, assembly GCA_034641835.2. Taxonomy (NCBI): domain Eukaryota; kingdom Viridiplantae; phylum Streptophyta; class Pinopsida; order Pinales; family Pinaceae; genus Pinus; species Pinus albicaulis. The sequence continues at coordinate 640,770,555 of CM076569.1, read as the reverse complement.
TTTGATTATCTTCACTAATTTCTGAAATTGTGAAGAGTGGTTGTAAATATTCTTCATCCTCTATCCATTGAGTGTCATCTAGATCTATAATTGTCCTAGCTGGAGGATATAAAGTGAATCTCTTAGTTGAACTACCATCAGAAATATACATATCACCGGACCTACAACTAATAAAAGCATCAGCTGTAGCCAACCAAGGTCTTCCTAGTATAACAGGATGGCCTCCTATATTATTCTTGGGTGTCAGGATCATGAAATCCACAGGGTACTCCCAAGAGTCTAGGGACACCGGAATGTCTTCTATTACCCCATCTGGTCTGATCACAGATCTATCTGCTAATTGTAATAGTGTGGGTGTAAAGAGAAGATTAGGAAGTTTCAGTTTGTCCATGATTTGTCTACTCATGATATTTATTGCTGCTCCTAAATCAATGAGTGTGTTTTGAATTTCAATTCCATTGATGTGAATTTTGACAACCGGATTTCCTGGGTCAAGATACTTTGGAATAGCAATCTTGCCCATCATAATGTCTGCTATTTGTCCTACCAGTTGAATTTTCTTTGTTTCTCTTATTCTTTTTCTTGTTGTTTTCATACTCAACTCCTTTATTGTTTTGGCTAAAATTGGGATTTCTTTGATGGCTTGCAATAATGGAATTTTAATGCAAACATTTCTCAATTCATCCAAGAAATCATAATTAGGCACCATTATTTGTTTTTCTACACCTTTATCAATTTGTAGTCTTTCCAGAAAGGGAGGTATAGAAGTAGATGTGGATGGTTGCTCTAATACTGGAGTTGGATTTATTGGATCTTTTTGTTTTAGTTTTTCAATGTTTTGGTCTTGAAAGGATGTATCTTCCTCAAGACTTTTATTAACCCATAGGGAGTCTTCCTCAGAATTATCTTGTTCTTGTATGATCACAGAAGGTTTCCTCTTCTCAAGTATCCTTCCAGACCTAAGTTGAACATCACTAAGGTCTAGAGGAGTAATTAAATAAGTTTGAAATTGTTGTCCTTCTATCATATATGTATTCTGAGGGTTCTTATTATTGGGGTTTGGTATGGGCTGAGCTGGCAATTGATTGGATTTTTGAGGGAATGGTAATGGAAGTGGTTGATTTTGATGTGGTTGGTTCTGATGATGTTGTTGAGGATTTTGTTGAAAATTTTGTTGAAGATTTTGAGGAAAATTTTGTTGAGGATTTTGAGGATAAAAAAGTGGATATGGTGGATAGGATGGTGGATACTGATAATATGGAGAGTATCTTCCATAGGGACTTTGTGATCCTTGTGCCCAAGCTTGAGATTGATTTTTAAACTGGGGCCAAGGTTGCTGCCAAGAATTCCAAGGTGGAGGTTGATTATACATTTGATCATGGAATCCTTGTGTCTGAGGTCCTTGCCAAGGTCTTCTAGATACAAAATTGAGAGACTCTGTGGAATCTGTAGGAGTTTCCTCCTGAAAGACAACTTTGAGACCAGGAAGAGAAGGACAATTCTTGGTCTCATGTTTTTCAGAACAAATGACACAGGTTTGTACAACTTTTACATCCAAAGGACACTCTCTCAAGGCATGTTTCTTTCTACATTTGGGACAAAAGATTGCCAAGGCATCAGATTCAGCTTTTTGCTTGTTTTGTATCTTAAGGGTGTCTATTTGTTCACTAAGACTCCCTAAGATTTCAGATTTAAAATCATCAAGCATGTGTCCTATTTCTGATCTACTTACTATCCCAGAAGCAGACTTACTTGCCCTTGCAAGAGCAGGATCTCTTGGACCTTTGACAGTTTTAGATTTCCCTCTTGAAAGGTTGATACATAACTCATATATTTCAGGTAATGTGAGTTGTGATATATCCCCTTTTCCCATCATGTTAAGGATATCCAACCATTCATCCCTAATTGTTTTCAACAAAAGAGCTTTTAAAGTGTCCTGATCTAGGTTTTCCATTTGTGCCCTTTTTATGTTGTATTTAAATCTTTCCAACAAATCTTCTAAGTTTTCATCTTCTTTTGTAACATCTTGAACACTTCTTCCTTATGATTAACCGGCATACAATAATCCAAGTATCTCTCTAGAAATGCTTGTTTCATGTCTTCCCATGTTCTAATAGAACTACTGTTTAAACTCATAAACCACTTCAATGCTGCTCCCTTCAAAGTTGAAGGAAATAATTTCAGCTTTTGAGCATCTTGTAAGTAGTCATAAGTCCTACACAGCACTTCAAATTCGAATAAGAAAGTTTCAGGATCTTCAGTTTTAAGTCCATAGAAGTTCGGAAGGACAGAGGGTGAAATGTTTTTCATGGTTGTATTGGTTTCTTCATCAAGTATAGGGAACCCAAAAGAGCTTCCTATTCTCCCTCTTCCTCCATCTGCACCTCTACCTCCTTCTCCTCTTCCTCCTTCTCCTCTTCCTCTACCTCTACCTCCTCCAAATAATGTGTGTTCTCCATTAACAACTCCTCCTCCTCCTTCTCGCCATGGTCGTTCTCCCGTAGAAGCAGGAAAGATTTCAGGCCCTAACAGAGTCATTAGATCTTCTTCATGGCAGAGTTCAAGTCGTGAAGTGGAAGGTTTCTCTAATGGAATAAGTGACCTTAGATCTTCTAGAAGTCCAGGATCAGTAAAGGATGGAAGATGGGTTTGAGTTGAAGGTGTACTAGCTCTGGATCTAGATGAAACAAGTGGTGTTCTAGATATCAAACTTCTGCCTCTGCTGCTTCTAAATCTTCCCCTTGAACTTCTCCTCACGCATAAAATTGTTTTCTGGATGCGAAGAACAAAGGTTACCTAGTTTTCACTTCCCCGGCAACGGCGCCAAAATGTTTGGTCTCAATCTAGTCTCCTAAATTGAGCTCATTTAATTGTAAACCAGGATTTGTAAACCGCTGAAGTGAAGTGTACCATATGTACCTAGGTGCTTGTTTCCTAATGCATTGTGTGTAGTGCTTTGTGATGTTTTTGGTATTTTGTGATTATTTATGATGTTTTTGGTCTTTTGGTGATTTTTATGTTCTCAATGGAAATGTCTATAAAACTAATGGAAAGGAGTTGGTGGTCAAAAACAGAGTTAAGCCTAATGTATGGAATGGAAAATGCAATTGGAAACACTGAAGCAGAATCTAAACTATGACTAAATAAAAGCAAAAGCTTGATAATGACTTTTTAGGCAAATGACACAAACTAAACTTGAGAAATGATCACTAAATATGCAAATCCTCTAACTAAACAGTTAAACACTAATGATGCAATACTCTGTCCTAAGCTCTTCTATTCTATGATTAATTCCTAGTTCTATTTTGCAATTTAATTGAATGTCACAGAACCTATACTCAAAGAGTTATTGGTTTCTTGTTCAAAGTAGTTCTTTTGAGGAAGAGCTCTGTTTATGAAATGATGAGAAAATTACAGAGAGATTTTAGACCTTATAGTGATGTTGTCTTCTGTTCCTATGGCTATAGATCATCTGTATTTTTTAGAACAAGAAGATGTTTGTGAATAATGAAGGCTGTCTTGTTAATCCTAACAACTAAAGTAATTTATTGTGCAATGGATGACAATTTGAATATGAGATGCAAGTGTAATGAGTTAATCTAAGAATGAACCTAAGATGCCATTAATCTAGAACAATGCTAAACTTTAAGTCATCATCAAACTTGAAACAAAGTAACTGAACATGATTTAAATGCAATGAAACTTCGGAGTTGTTCTAACTATACTAACATGCATTAATCTATGAAGTTACACAATCTGTTTGTTCATCATTAGTGATATTTTGGAAGAGTTCCTTCTTTTGGAAGAGGTAGAACAATTCTGACTATGTACTTGTATGCAATTGAAAGCAAATGAACTGAAAGCAAATGAAAAACTAAGTTATCACATCCATACCCTACTCGTCATTATGATATCTTGGGCAAGCGTTTAAGAGCAAGATCAGAGATGATACTTAGTACAAACACACAACTAAATCATTCATTATCATGGTCATGTCTTGAACTTCTTAATAATGTCTTGGAAGAGTTTTTTCTTGTGGAAGAGTGATGAGAACAAGTATAACTGTGATAGTGAATAGCAAAAACTATAACTAAATCCTACAGTACCATAGCTATTCTTCATTCATCATTATAATCTGTTGGAAGAGTGCCTTCTTGTGGAAGAGCTAGAATGAATATAACTACAGTAGCTAGTTAAAACAACTATAAATTCAACTCCTAATTCTACAATACCATAGTCATTCAACATTCATCATTTTAATCTGTTGGAAGAGTGTCTTCTTGTGGAAGAGCTAGAATGAATACGACTACAGTAGCTAAAACAAAACAAATACCAATTCAAATGCAAAACGTAAAGGCAGCTAGGAAAACTTATCTAATTTACGCAAAAGAAATCCGTGCAAGAGGCAGGGGCCCTCTACCACTTGACGGCATTCAACTTCAAATTAAATCACGCCTTCAAAATAACTTTGTCTGCTCCATTAACGATGAAATAGTTCGAACATAACACTCTGTGTCTTCAAGGACGTAACACAGAGTTTTTAAACAAAATCTAGCAGCAAATCTAACATAAAATCTCCAACATAGCTCTCGGTCTCCCAAGAGTTTATAAAGCAAATGCACGTAACAGTAATTACAACAATTTAGGAATAATGTCTTTCCTTATCCGAATCATGTTAGGAGTCTTTGAAGTGGCCTACGTGAAGAAGAAAAGACATCTGGACTGAGACAGTCCTAGTAGGAGTCTTCCTTCATAAATGTGTTCCCACGTGCATAACCGTACCCAGAATCCATTTCTTCCTCCATGATGAGCAACGAACCATGTAGACACGACGTGGATCATGCCCATATGTTGTTTTTCTCAAGAGGCCACCTGGAACATACTCAAACATGAAGGCAACTGCAGAATCGCCGGTTAGCTACGGAATGTCTGCATTCTGCAGCTAGTTCCTGTCAAAATGCTTAACAATGGCAAAAATCACAAAATTCAACAAGTCAGTCATGTAAATCATTCTAGAAGTAATTTTAACTATATTTATTGATCATTTGGGTTTAAGATAGAAATGGACAAGGGAAAATGAGGTAAAATGAGGTGAAGGAAAGCACAAATTTGAGGCTCAACAACAGTTTAGTATGATAAGGTGTTCAAACCTAGGGTTTTCTCTGAAGGTGACCTTGTCTTGGTTTATTCTTAGGAGAAGGATGCCTTGGGGGCAGGAAAGTTCAAATCCATGTGGTATGGCCCCTTTATTGTTAGAAAGGTCCTGAAAAATGGAGCTTATGCCTTGGTTGATTTCAATGGAAACGAGCCGGTTGAGCCCAGAAATGGGCTCTATCTGAAGAAGTATTATGCCTATGCTTCAGCCTAGCATTTTCTTTGTTGTATATATTGTATTTTTGTACATGTCTGTTTATCAATTTTTGGTGTGACTTTGATGATTTTTGATCTGCTTTGTTAGGTATTATTAGATGATATGAGTCATTTTGGCTTTGCTGATGGTGCTAGTAGACATACCTGGAACCTTGCTTATGCGGCTTGGGTAATCCACCATCCATCTGGTCAGTTGTTAGTCTCAAGGGGTGTATGCATTGGTCTTGCTTCGAACAATGTGGTAGAATACACCACAGTGGTCAACCTAATCTCGGAGGAAATATCTCTTGGTGTTGATTCGTTAGTAGTTTACTTAGATTCACAACTGGTGGTTTCATAATTAAACAACACCTATTGTGTCCGAGACCCATTTTTGCATTGATTATTTTTTAGAGTGATTTTTTTACAACGTTCATTCACATTCCTCGATATGCCAATTGGTTAGAAGACTCATTAGCTAATCAAGCACTTGATTAGCACATTAATCATTCAATACTCAAAAAAATATAAAAAAGCATCATTCATCATTGTACATTTGGGATAATCACATCATATAAAATTGCAATATATATATATATATATATATATATATATATATATATATATATATATATATATATATATATATATATATATATATATATATATATATATATATATATCGTAGGTGTTCAAAATACACAAAAAATTGGACCACCATGTCTCACAAAATTGTGGCTTTCAGAACCTGGAGAACATAATGTTTGTCATAAAAAATAATAATACAATCATCTGATCAAATCTAAAATATACTCCTGAGGGCCCTGCCCAAGGTTGTTGTTCTAGAAAAACACTATAGTTGTAGCTACACGACGAAACAACTGCACCCATTCACGTGGTACTCCAACCACTCTCCTCTGGATAGCCTCTAGAAGATCCTCCATGGATGCCATGGGTACTTGGCGAGTCAAAATCTCCAAGTTTCTATGGATGGCATGGAGGGTTCTTCCCGGGTCTTCAACATCATCATCTCCTCCTCTGCGGTGCTTATGCCTTGGGTAGCCCTCAGGTATAACCAGTCCAATGTCTATATCATGATCATTAAAAATTTTTCTGTCATATTTTCCTATAAAAAACATTTTTCATTTTCATATAAATTGAAAAATCATAAAAATCATATAATCATAAAATCATTGTGCAATCTTACCAATTGCACCCCATTCTGCTCCAGGTGGAAGAACCAAATCAGGATCTGCTCTAAAATCCATCCCAACATAGGGATAGTCCTCTACTGAGATGACCTGTTCTCCCCACCATTGGAAGAACTCATCATCCCATGTAGTTCGGGGGACCCCACCTCCCCCCAGTCTCTTCATCAAGTCTTTCCATTTAGCTATCCAAAAATCACGTGGGAGACTGATGGTTGAGATGATCTTCGGACGAAGCCCTCAGACTCTCTCAAAGAAGAATGTCAGCAGAATGGTTCCAAATCCAAAATTTTTTGTTTTGGCTTGCCAGGTTAAAGTCAATTGTTTCTTCATATTTTCCAATAAGGTTGTGCACCAACCATAGAGTAAGGTCAAGCACTCCACTACTAGAATCATGTGGGTTTTTCAGGCCTGGTGAAGGGGTGCTAACCTTGCCACTCTACCAATAGTGAAAAGGAGGATTTTCATGTACAAGTCTCATACATCTTTGATTGGGATCTGTGTCCCCACCTTATTTGCACCATCAACACAGTACACCTAGACATAGTCATCTACATTAAGGCCGCCTGTGGGCTTACCATGCAAATCAATTGGTTCTCCCCTCTGGGAATGTTTAGTTATGAAATAGACGTCTTCAAGTTCAATCCTCAATGGCATCTGGTCTACCATGAAGCAATATTCATATGGATCCAAGTAATTAACTAGTATCTCGAGCATTCAAGTGTTAGTTTTCATGTTTGGAATTTTGAATTTTTTTAACAATCCACATCCTCGAAGGATATCCAATGATTGTTGGTCCTGCATGACCTCATTGCCTATAGCACTGTGCTCTCTTTCCCTCCAGATGATTGTCATCTTGAATCAGTTCATCAATTGACCAATTAGAAATAAATTTTTGAATTCTGCTATGTGCATATGTGACCTCATTCAAACGTAGTCACGTCTATATGTGAGTTCCTCATGACGAACCCGCATATACGCAGAGGGTTTCAGGAAAAAAAAAAAAATATTCCTACGGTCAAAAATCCCAAAATTTGCTTGAAATGCTAATAAAATTGACAAACAAGATGAGTATGAGGCTTACCTGACTAATTTGGATCGATTTGGTGGTCGGTTGCTCTGTTTTCAAAAAAGTGGTTTTTGCTCCAGAGCTCTTTCTCCACTTCTGCTCAGCACAAATGACCAAATGTGAGTAAAAAATGCTTATTTATGCCTAGAATTTGAAATTTTTTCGCAAATTTCGTTTATGTCTATTTTTTGAATTTGTTTAAGGTTGGTTAACCTTTTGGCTTGTAAGTGCTGGTAAAATTTATTTTCAGGTCCATTTTGGTGATTTTGATATTTTTACAATTTTTCTTCGGATCCATGACAACTGACCTGTCATGGAAGTTATTTCATTCTGAACTGGCATATAGGTTAGGGAAATCACTTTCCATTGCACTTATGCATACTAACCTCCATTATAAACACTTGCCATAGGGTCTACCCCATCATATTATGACTATTTAACCAATTTCACTTGCCATAGGGTCTACCCCATCATATTATGACACTCGCCAATTTTTAATCATGATATGATAGTAGAGCCATCCTTTACATGGGCTTCCTAGTTAGTTCCTTGCTAGCATTTGTTGCCCATGTTGCAATTTGTGTAGGCTCGAGAGTCCTCTTTAGTCCTGTCATGACTTATGCATTGAAGCTTCATTCTTCTTCTTCTTCGCTACTTTTATTCTGGCCATATATACCTTAGAGGCTCACATTTTGTTGTCGAGTTGTATTGTTGCATTGCATATTGACCACTTGTTTACCTTGGCCTTTAGCCAGCTTCATTTGGAATCATGTTTAAGCCCTCTTTTGACCATGTATTTCTAGAAAGTTGACTGTGCAATCACTTAGCCTTCGCAACTTGACACCTTTACCCATGGATGGAACATTCCTTTCAGTGTCACTTACCAGTTTTCGCCACCTTGCATTGAGCATAGGATTGTTCCTATCCCAGGAAATAGTTCATATTCTTACCAACACTCGTTCTATCCATTGTACTACAAGAATTATTTTCTACTTTTTCAGGCTTTGAAATATGAAAAAGACAAAAAAAAATTAAAATATTTGAAAAAGAGCGGGAACGAGACAATACTTCCATATTTGATGGCAGCTACAGAGTCAATTGTGTCGCCCTTGAACAAAGCACAAAAAAGCTAAGTCTTTTTCCATATGGGATGCTTTAGTTTTGACTTCGGAGAAGCCATAACCTCATTATCGAGTTAATACTCCCTAGATTGGTTATCTCTTCCAATTGTATGGAGGGTTTTCTTATCCCTCCTGCGTGACAAACTTATACAAAGTAATCATTTGCTGCCATAGTCACAATGAGTCGTGATTTTTTTCAAGGGAATTTAACCTGAGTTGGCCTTTCTATGATGTCTCTTGACTCATTTTTCAGTTGGTCATCCTAGTATGTCAGTATCTTTTTTTATCACATCATCTATTTGGTCCTCTACTCGTGCTGGTTTGAGAAGGTCTCCATTCACTTCTTACTGGCGGGTTTATCTTTTATCGACCTTGACATATTACTCTCAGAGTAAACCTAGAGCCGCACCCTGGCCCTATTTACATCATTGATAGGTGACCTTGTGCTCAACATTTGATCAACACCATGGGTCTTTGATTGAGTGGTTCCATTGTGTTCAATTTCAGCTTACATTATCAAACTTGGGATTCGTGTAGTACCTTGATTTCCATTTGACCCTATCGGAGGATATCTCGCCTCTTGTCAGCTTTCATTATTGGTTGGTTCAGAGAGTTTCTGCCGTGCGCTAGCCACATTTGGTGCATGCCGCAAACATACTTCGGGTTGGTTACTTCACTTTCCTTTGTCTGATTCCTTCAAAATCTTGGCTTGTGGGTTACACTCACACTGGACTGATGTGGGATGCCTTAATTCCTTCCTTCCAGTAGATCTTTTCCCATCAATTTAGACTCATTTCTCTAGGAATAAGTTCTAGAGTCCTTTTGTCAATACCTTAGGGTTTGCAGTCATTAGTGGCAGACTCCTTCGCTATCGACAGTGAGAATACATCAATGTCTCCTGATTGGTAGATCCTCTCAAGTGTTCAACTTTAACTCATTTATTTACACTTGTTAGATTGTATTGAGGCACCTTGAAACTCATTATCATTATCATTGGGTTGTCTCACGTTTGTTAACGATATACATCAATTACCAGTAATCAAATGATTTATCACATGGTCAACCTCAACGCATTTATTCCCATTGTGTAGAATTGTGACATGGTGATCGGCGAAGACCTCAGGTTTGCATCAACATTTTTTGGTTCATTTTGGCATCTCCTTTAGTTTTCTTCCAGTGACACCATCTACCCTTATATGTTGTAGTTTCATTACAACAACATTTTATACGTTGGCACCTGATTTGCGTGTTGTACCATTTGTTCCACCACTTATGATTTGTTACTTAGAGATTCAGTTGGGACTTCAGTGATTTGATATCTATGCAACATCATTGATAAGTCTTTTATATGTGATACTTGAATGTGATTTTGACTTATACTTTTGGGCAGTGATCATATGGTTCACTATGTACTTTACATTTTCCAGTTATACTTGTAAACATATTGGATCCGATCCATACTTGAAATGCGGATATGATTTTCTTTCACTGAGCATGGGTATGCCTACCTTAGACATGAGCTATCTTTCTAATTTCTATCATTGGTTTTTGGTAGGCTGAAATATGGTGAAGTTCTCTCTAGTCCTCACAATATTATTTCTATGCACATAATACATTTCGGCCATCATGTACCCCTTCTGACCTCATATATTAGGGGGAAACTCTTATAGCATCATTTATCACCTCTATATACTTGATGACTTATGCATTGGCCTTGGGAAACCATTCCATTCAGACTTGGACACATTTCTCAAAAACAATATTTTAAAATCCATACGCGACTCTGCCCAATTTTTTCCGCATCCAGACATAGGTCCATCCATAGCTAACCCGCGTATGCTATTTAAAATATTAAAAAATATATAATTCCACTATTAAATTTTCCGTGTTTATGGTTTTTTCTTGTAACTTAACTACCCAAACCCGTGGCCTAATTATTCCCCAACTGAAAAGACTAATTTGAGGAAGTATAAATACACCTCAAGGGAATGACCTAAGGGAGGAGAGAGAATATTATTGATATTATAGCAGGTTATAGCTGCGATAAAGTATGATATTTCCCTATGCCTCCTGCACTTCCCAGGTTTAGGAAACCCTTGTTTCCTTGTGATGATCACTCTCATTCTATGTGACATCCTTTGTGCACCATTTATGGAAGAAGCTTTGTGAGGTTAGGGATGGACAAATCCAGAGGGCGGTTTTGCTCAAGACCATGGAAAATCTTAGGTGAATTCTCCACTATTTTCTGTACATGTTATCAATAAAATAAGTACCATCATGTTCCTGATGTTCATGTGCTATTTGTTTCTTATACATGGTTAATGGTCTTGAATGATTTTAATGTTATCTTTATGAGATTATATATGCTAACATGCTGACATCTAGGACATATGTGTTGTAAAACTAGTTTGTGTGCTTGTTCTTGACTGATTTGCAGGTTCTGGAGCACGAGGAGTAGCAGGGGTTTGCACCCTACGGGATCATTCTCAAACGAAGGATAAACGGGTAAGGTCCACAATCCTCATTTTCTAGTTTAAAGCATAAAGAGTGGTAATTAGTGTCCTTATTGTGATAACATGCCATCCACTCTGTTAGGTCCCTCAACCCAAGGCCTTAGGGTAGCTTTTATCGTAACAACTGGGTGCTTACTAGGTGTGGAAACTAATCCAGTGTGTGTACAAAAAAAACAAAGGCAAAAGTAAGGGCTGATGAAGGATAAGTATCATTATTTGATTTCATTTTTGTTATGAATGTGATCTATGATTCTAAATTATGGTGGTTACATGTGATTTATGATTTTTGTATATGGTTATTTCAAGTGATTCATGATTTTAATTTATGATGGTTTCATTTTGAGCTAACCAAATATGATATGTTTATACATGATGATTTGATCAAACAACTAATTTGACTTTTTGTGACAGGAAGTAAACAAGATTACACGTGTACCTTATTGACGAGCTACCAATGAGGTATGATTTGAAGTTATTTCAATTTATTTTGAATCTAATGGAAATTATGTGCTTGGTACAAGAAGCATGAAAATTCCCTGTTGGGTGATTGGAAATGACTGTAAGAATTAGCAACGACATCAAAAGGAATTGGAAAATCCAATAGTATGTTGGTAAAGTACTTCAGGAGCATGGCCATTGTGGGACACTAGAACCCAATAATGTATGTTGATTTCTATGAGCTTGCTATGAATGGTATGATAGTTTTGAGGTAGGGATATGCCTTGGTTTTTGTATCTTCCGATGTGAGGAAGCCTTTCCAAGGGATGAAATTCCCAGGATGGGGGTGCCAATGGAACTTGGAAGGTGTGTGACTGCAAGGAAGAGGGTGACCATATTTCCCAATGGAATGTGTAGCATAGAAGGGAAGGTCGTGGATGGATTTTTTTTGGTCATTAGCATTTCTAGATGGAATCATATGCACATTGAGGGTACAATAGCACAAGATTGTATCACTAGACATTGGATGAAGAATTTGACTTTGTAGTGGATTCTGGACTTCCTGGGAAGGAGGTGAATCTTGGTACTACTTTTAGGGTGGAGATGTGAGCCCCTAGATTCCCTTGTTGCTGATACAAGCATCGTATCTTTTTATTTTTCAGTTGAGAAAATGTGCATATGTTTATATGTGTATATTATTGTAAATACTGTATCGAGTTGGATTTATAAATCTCCATAGAGAGTATGGTTGTATATATGGTTTTTATTTTAAATATCGTAATGAGCTATGTTATAAAGCTCCAATACACAGTATGTTTGTCATGTTTCAGTAGTGGTCATTGTAAATTCTACAATGAGATGTGTTATAAAGCTCCATAGGAAGTATGTTTTGTTTTCAGCGGTTTGCTGATTTATAAGTGTCATTGAACACCGAGGACAGTGTCCCCCCAAGGGGGAGGGTTCTGTAACAACCCTGGTTAAAAAATTCATGTAAAAACATATAAGGCCGCGGTGATGCGACATGTATTCCAAGCTAAATGTTGGGAAAAACATCCTAGTGGGTGTTCACTTCGTTTTATTATGGCTAAGTAAATTGGAAAAGGCAATGGAAAAGGCTTTAGAAAGGAAAAGTGGCATTTATTGGCATTTAATTATGAGAATAATGGAAATTAAGAGAAAATAAAGGTTAAAGGTCATAGGTGGCATGTGAGGAGGAAATTGAAGGAAAATAATGGAAAATGAAGAAAATAGAGGCCTCATTGATGAAAAGGATTACGAGGATTAGTGGACAAGACTTTGGTTAGTTCTATGGCGGAGCTCTCTTCTATTCTCTCTCTCATACTCTTGGGCACTTAGAATATTCTTGGAGCACTCTTGGAGATTGTGGCATACTTGGCGTTTTGGAGCAAGAATGCAAAGGAAGAGCAGGAAAGTGCAAGAGAACATTGGGATCAACAACTACAACTAGATTTCTTTGCAAGTATTGAGTTTCATGTATTTTTTCCTCACTATTTTTGGCATCCATAGTGTATGCAGGTGGTTTATTGGTCATGATCTATCATTGGCATGGAGGATTTCCTAGATTGAGAGTGGATTTTCCTATCCTTGCCATTTCTTGGATAGCCATGGTGTTGTGGATTCATTTCCATTAATTTTTTTCTAGTTGGTTCTCATGATTCATTTAGTTGTGGGTTGAGTTATTAGTTGTTGGAGCCTTGGTTGGGAAAACGCTCCGGATCCCAAAAGATAGCTGTTGGGTTGAGTTACTAGTCCTGGAGCCTTGGTTGGATAATTTCTCTGGAGCCCTAGGTGCTTTGAGTTACTAGTCCTTGAGCTTTGGTTGGACAAAGGATTTGGAGCCCGTAAAAAATTGGGGCTGAGTTACTAGTCCTGGAGCCTTGGTTTAAATAAACACTCTGGAGGCTTAGAAAAACTTGGGTAGAGACCAATCCATGATGCTTGTGATGTCTGACCGTGAGGTGGAATCACTAGTTGAGGATTGAGGCAGTTTGGCCTCTGGAAGCCCTGGATTGGTTGTGATTGATGTGTTTTATGAGATACCACATTCATGCTTGGTATATGACAAGGGGGTGATTGGATGAAGAGAGATTTGGCTCAACTAATCTATGGTCAGGTGGAATGTGAAAGTGTCATCTTCCGTTGGTTTCTACATTCATTAATGAAGATCTCATTCCTTTGGTATTTGATGTATAAATGTATCGATTTATATGTGGATTCTGTTGGTTTTGTATACATGGTATTTCTGTTGTTATTATGATGGTTATAAGCATGTATGTTGACAGTGATGATATATGGATCTACCCATGTTTTTGATTGTAAATGAATGCACAATGTATCTATGGTCAAATAGATGGTATTACAGCTAATGATAGGGATCAATGCCTCATAGCGATTCTCAGATAATTTTGAGACCCCTTTTCTATGCTATGTTGTTTATACCTATAGTTTAAATGTTTGTGACATGTTTGAAAAAATGTCTTCCATGGCTGGGAGGGTCCATATGAGTTCTTATTGATGTGATTGATTCTGTACCATTGTTCTATTGTTATGTATCATCTCTGATATTTTCATGAATTTCTGGACATAGCACTGGGTTCTGGACCTGAAATGGTGGCTCAAATCCTAGGGATGCTGGCACAAAATTGAGGAATTGAGTCCCTGGATGTTGGCATGCAGTGTTATGCCTATGTCTATAGCCTCCTCAACGTTGGCTTTGTTAGCTCCCTGTAATTTCAACAGATTGGAAAGACCGAAACTGCAGAGAGAACACTTGAACCACTTTGGGATTCTAGGATCTAGCCCTCCTGAATCCATAGAGGGATCTCTCTATAAGTGAAAAGATTGATTTATCTTTAAGGTTTGAAATGTAATATTAGGCTAGTTATGAAGAACGAGGTTTTGTTTGATTTTGGTTGGGAAAAGATATGTGAAGGTGAAGGAAGTCTAAAAGAAGGGTGAGGTGAATGAAAGTGAAAATTGATTCAGCTGAGAAGATAGGCAAGAAACAACTTCAATCCATTAGGCTATGGAGTCATAGTAGGATTTAATTGAAATAACAAGGTTCAAGAGTGGTCCATGGGGCAATTCATCTATGTCTAAGGATCTCTTTAAAGTTGATTTTATGGAATGATTCAATGAAACAATAAGAAGGGGAATTAAACAAATGAAGAACAAAGAGTAGCCTAAGATCAAGTAAGTACTTTGAAACTATCCTGCTTTTGGTGAAAGACATAAAAGTAATGTAAGATCTGGTAAGTACTTCGAAACTAGCCATCTTTTGATGAACTTTCAATAGAAAACTTTTAAAACACGAAAAATAATAGCTTAAGATCAAGTAAGGACTTTGAACCTATCCTGATTTTAGCATAGTCAAAGGGAAACTTTTCAAAGCAACTTTTGGAGAAGAAACTAGAGGACATGGCTCACCATAGACTTCCCTAGCTCTGCTTTACTTAGTAAACTTTCAAGACAAATACATAAGATAACAAAGAATAGTCTAAGATTAGGTAAGGACTTTGAACCTAGCCTGCTTTTGACATACTCTTAGGGAAACTTTTAGGCAACCTTTGGAGATAAAACTAAAGGACAGGGCTCACCATACACTCCCTAGTTCAACTTTACTTGGAAAAAACTGAAAATAACATTAAAGAACAATGTTCAATTTAGACAGTAGGATGAGGGAACGCCAACATTCCTAACTGCTTGGACTGAATTAAATCATTCTTAAATACACAAATTTGGAAGAAAACATGTAGATAAAGCTTATCAGTAAGAGCAGGGTACCTTTGACAGTAAATCCTAACTCTATATTTAATGTTCTTTATCATAGAAGATGGAAAAAATGGAAACAGAAATAAAATAAGAATTTACAATAAGAAAAACATCACCATTGACATAGACCAGGATCCCATAAATCAGCTTGTATTTGATGCTTCAAACTAGTTACAATCTTCAAGTCCAATGGTTATCTATAGTTCCAAACTTCTGATCTCAAACTTAGGTATCTTCAATTACAAACAGAGCTTACAGCAGCTTCAGTAAACTATTTACAGGCAACAGATATGCAGTGACCAACATTATCTCATCTTCTTCAGAAGTATTTGTAGAAGAAATAAGGAAGTGGGATGTGAAAAAAGATCTTCTAGGTTAAATTAATACAGTTAAATGCTTCTCGGCCTTTAAGGGGCTCAATGGATAAGATTTCAAATATTCCTCTGTATTAATTGTTTTACATTAAGTATTAAGCTCACTGGGATGATTTTGTTGACTTTAAGGCTCTGTGTCATCTTCGTAATAACTCTGCTGACAGTTGTAATAAGTTCCTTTGGCTTGAAATAACTGTTCAGCTGCATGGAGGCAAATATCTTATTTTCTGGCCATAACTATGGCCTTTTTTGAATACTTTGAGGCTGCAGGTGGCTTTTGGTAGTTGAGAGGATTCAATTAGCCTCTAATGTGGCAGTGGAGGCTTCTTGGACTGATAGATATTATTATTTTTCTTTAAACACTGTTTATTTGCTTTAGCTCTGTGTGTTAGGCTTAATTAGTCCTAATTTTTGTCTTCTGTTCTTCAAAATGTGTTTAATTTTAGAGGATTAGACTTTTTATTATTGATTTAGGCCATAATCCCTCAAAAATGTGAAAACAACCTTCAATTGTTCATCTTTGCTGTGACTGGGTCCTTTAACACTGATACTCTTTACTTGATCAAAATTTGTTGTGTCTTGTTGATGTGCAGGTGTGTAGAGGGTTTTAAAATGGCATCAGTGCTCATGAGGCACGAAAGAAACATGGTGTTGAACCCTATGGAATAATATTATTTGATGAATAAAGGCCTAGGGGATCGTCATCCCCAGCCTTCAATTCTCTTTTAAAACTTTTGATAAAAACCATTAAAACCTGCACAAACAAATGAAATTAGAAAAATTCTGCCGGGATGGGTTCAACTACTTCAAAGGTTTAGGTTTGGATCATGACCATTGGATGAAAGCATCCAATGATGGAGATTTTCTCGCGGGGGTCAAAAAGGAAGGCGGTTGGAAAAAACGGTGCAAGAGATTAAGTCCGGGCCATTGATGCATAGTGATCAACGGTCGAGATCAATCCGAGAAAATATTATGTAGAAGGGTCAACTTTATAATGAAATGGGGAAATTACAAAGAAAAATGGGCAAAACCTTAATCGGTAGCGAAAAAGGTGCTAATGAAACTTGGGGTTTCTTGGAGGATTCTGGGTCATCGAATTAGATCGGCCATGAAGATCAACGATGGAGGTTGATCGATGAAGGCCCTTGGAGGATGGGTAGAGGGCGATGAACTAACGCGAGATTAAACTGGGATCGTTGATCTGCAGAGAACAACGGTAGAGATTAAACGCGATGGTATGCAATAGAAATGGGGAAAGTGGTTTTGGCCATAGAAACCACTGTTTTCGCATTGCAAAAAGGCAGATAGGTGGTATTACCTTTTCGAACGTGATATGCATTATAGCTTGACACGTGGCCCTTTAAAACCACTTACATCGCGTAATTTCAAATCATTAATGTTCAGGCTTAAATTTACGCAAAACTGCATGCTGGCCGTTAGATTTGGGGCGTTAGATCGAACGGTCGTGGAGAGAGCGCGATGGAGGATAGATGCACGAGCGGAAACAAGTAAGGTGGTTTTAATCTGGACCGTCTGAACAGGGGATGGACGATGGAGATTGGATCTGGAGAAAGGTAGGACCCAAAGGAGTTGGGCCTATCGGGATGAATCTGGAACGTCGGATGAGAGGAATGAACGGTCCAGATCAAATCTCAAGGTTAAATGAAATAAAATATGAGATGGAGAATGGGTCAGTGCGGGCTGTTGATCTGCAGAGATAAACGACAGATATTCACCGAAAAACATTATAAAGTGGGGTTCATGAATTTAACCAAGGTTGTCGGCTTCAATCTGGACCGTCAGATGGTATGTAATGGACGGCCCAGATGCAATCGAAAGATTTCGATCGGCGGAGGAGAGAGGAAAGGTGCACAAAAAATCTCCGATGCGATTGAACGAGGGCCGTTGATATGAGGATCATATCGACGGCTTAGATTTATTTAAGAATGCCGAAGGCGGAAGGATAGGCTTTGGGGAAGAACAATGTGGGCTGTTGGATCTGGGTTTGGCGGGGGAGATCAACGGTTGATAATCCATCAAGAGGTTGCCAATCGGGAAGGGGAAATAAAATATTTTAACGCGCCCAATGGAAATCTCCGATGCGAGATTTTGTTGATCGTCGATCTGTTTTTAGATCAACGGTCCTTTTCCTTTAAAACAATGAAACGTCGGGTTTTAACAAAAAACATAGGAAAATGGATTTTTAACAAAGTACAAAGAGAAAATTGGTTTTGGGAAGGGTTTATTTATATGTTTTAGCGCCCGATTGCGGGCTCCAGTTTTTACAAAGGAAGCAAAGGATTGGGGCTTATATACAAAGGAGCCAATCGCATCGGAAGCTTATGTAACAAAAAGACTTGCGCTCGTCAAAAGTTCCAATTGCGATTAGCACTTCGAGACATTAATGCTTGGTTCCAGCGCCAAGTCGCATGGTGGGGAAGTGGTTTAGGGGATTAGCCAAAATGGGCTAAAGCCTATAATGTAAAAGTGGGTTTTTTTATGAATTTTCAAGAATTTTCAAAGGATTTTGGGGGTTTCGGTAAGGTTTAAAAAAGAGTTTTAAACCTTATAAAAGGGGTTTTTATGAAGGGAAGAAGGGAAATGAGGGAAAATAGAGGAAATTTATGAGGTAAAAGGGGATAAAAATGAGGTTAATTTTGAGTGAAAGGAGGGGTAAAATGAGGGAAAAATGGAGTTTTTGCAGCAGTCTTTTCTTCAGGAAAAGAACAGATTTTCAGAATTTGAGAGGGAAACAATAGTGAAGATTAACTCAAAGATAAGTTATCTTCATAAGACTTCAAGAACTAACAATTTGACAATAAAATTGTTTCTTGGAGGCTTCAAAAATGATTTAGCCACCATTTGATATGACAATTTTTATATGTGGCTAACAGGCTTGCAAGCCTCTACTACTTAAAGAGGTCAAAGGGTCAGTTTGACCTAGGGGTAAGATGCCTTAATGGTTCGGTTACCTCCTGGGAGTGTTTTTGTTGCTATAAAATGTCCGTAGGTTGTGTTTTTGTCAGTTCCACCTTCCTTAAGGTAACCTAGGAGGTTGAATCTCCTTTTAATAGCCTCTCACCACATGTTTACCCTGGTTGGTCAGTTACTTAGGTAGATGTGGGAAGAGGGTGTTACAGATGAGCGAAAGATAGTATGAAGTAGCTCTTTCAACTACAAAGGCAGAGTACATGGAAACCACTTATGCAAGCAATGAATAATTTTGGTTGCAGATATTGTGTTCAGGTATGGGGTTGGTGTAGCGAGATATAAGAATAGACTGTGATAGCCAAAGTGCAATTTTCTTGGCTAAGAACCCTGCTTATAATTCAAAGACAAAGAAAATTTATGTTTAGTATCACTTTGTGAGAGATATGGATGAGGAAAAAAAGGTGTTGTTGGTAAAGGTGGAAACTTTGAAGAATGTTGCAGATGCATTGAAAAATTTTGTGAGCACTGAGAAGTTCTCTTGGTGTAGAGAAAAAATGGGCATTGCAGGGCTAGACCAATGAATATGCTCTCCTTTAGCCCTCGATGGAAAGAAAACAACAAGTGGGAGAATTTTGGCTGCGTGTTATATTCTTTCCACGACTAGCCTCACACAACCCCCCCTACATAGGGTCCGAGGCAGCACCCGGGGAACTTTTTTTGGACCGTATATTAGGTGGGTAGACCTACCTATGGTTTTGTGCATGGGTTTTGCACATGGTTTTGGTCATGATGGTTTTCTGTCCATGGTATTTTGTAGATCCGGTCAAGGGAACTACAATTATGTTCTAACCTAGGGTTAATGGATTGGGGTTTATGAATGCTTCGACATGTTTATATATGTATTGTAACATTGAAATGAATATAATGAAAAATCAATCTGGTAGTCTTAGTTTTGGGATCTAGGCAAAAATATCTGTGTATATGTGTTTCATGTTTATGTTCGTGTCATTGTTTATTTTCTATTTTCAAGAATTCGTTTGCAGGTAATTTCTGTACAGGGTTAAAACCTACAACTAAGATTCCCAAACAAGTGTCAAGGTCAAAGAAAATAAGTTTAATAAGCTCCCACTTTAAATTTTCTAATACTTCCAACATGCAATGGTCATGATCTAGGTGGATATTGGTGGCCAACTTCCTATTCCACTTGGAACGACACCATTGTACCATTATTTCTTTCAATTTTTGTAATTGTAGCACAATATACTATTTTTGGCAGTTTTTTGGGTTTTGGACTTCTAAAGCCGTTTTAAGGCCCTAAACGACGTTTTTTTCGAAAACAAGTAAGTGTGATTCGTTGACTCACATTTGTAGTTGAAATTTGTAGTCTTCTAATATATAATTCTAACAAGGTATTTTTCACGTCAAATGAAGATCATATGCCAAAGTTACGACCCTGGGAAGTTGATGCACCAATTTACCCCAACAGGGTCCACAGTTTTGGTGCTTCATCTCATAGGGTTAGGTTTTTGGATTTTTAGGGTTTTCCATTATTTCTGAGTAATAAATAGACCTTCGAGCCCTATTGCAACATAATTCATAGGCATGTAGACACAACATATCTTCTTAGAGATAAGTTACCATCGCCTGAGCCATTTTATTTCCATTCTGTATGTAAGCATCTTTCAATTTTTTGATATTATTTAAATGAAGATTTATTTTGTTGCATATTTGTGTTTATGTTTATGTCTATATTATGTTGCGTTCCCACACAAGTCTAGATCAGTGGTATCAGAGAGGTCTATGCTTTCTATGTTTTTCTTTTCATGTCCCCAACAAGGTCGAGGTATAAGGAGTTAGGGCTCAAACTAGCTGAACCTTTGCAAGTCTGGCCTCACAAACCTAAATGTCCTCCCATGGCAGAAGACAATAAAGACAAGGAAGCAGGAGATACCTTCAAAATATTTCTCGAAGAATCCCTCGTGCGACAGAGGAACATGATGATGCATAACTTAGCCCAGATTCTTCGGCCAATGCCCAGAGGCGACGCATATTCATTCGAAAACCACTCTGAAGGTTCCACTCCCTTCAATGTACAATTAAAATTTTACATTCCCATATTTGAAGGCCAAATAGATGTAGACATCGTAGATAGATGGTTAAATTTGTTGGAAGAATATTTTTCGGTTCAGGACTTTTCCAATCGGGAAAAGATTACTTTCCACTCCTCAAAGCTGCCCCCCATGTCAAGGACTCGTGGGAAATCTACTGTGAATAGAGGCACGAGAGAGAAACCTCACTATTTTCAGTTGCACCCACTTGGATTTATTTCTGAGACATCATCAAGGAACAATATTACCCCATGGGGAGCTATGAGGACAAGTACATACAATGGAATACATTGCGGCAACAAATGGATCAAGATGTGCATAAGCTCAAGTACTGTAGTTGCTTGCACAAATACATTCAAGAGGAAATGGAGTTCCTAGACATCTCCTCATTTGGTGCAGCATACCGATATGCTACCAAGATTGAGAAAAAATTCAAGTGGAAGAAGCGAGACTTTGGATATGTGAACCTGAAGCAGAGCAAAGGCATCCCCAAGCCACATAGAAAATGAAAGACTCAGGTTGCGACCCCCTAGGACAAATCCTCGAAGAAACAAGCCAATAATAATGGGCAAGTGAAGAAGGACACCATAAAGTGGTGTGAGTTCCATAAAACCCCCACTCATAACACGAATCTTTTTGTGTGAAATAGGAACTGGTGGCCAAGCTAAAAGACTAAGAGATGGATGCATGCTCTGACTTTGAGACATAACCTAACAAGGGAAAATGGATCATTGACACCAAACCCACTACGATGGTAGCCACCACCAAGCTCCAAAAGGTGGAACCTGAGGATCTACAGGAGGAGGGAGAGCGCCTCTTCCACTCACAAATGTGAAATTCATCATTGAAAGTGGGACCCAAAAGAACCTAATATCAGCTAAGGTAATTAAGATATTTAAGCTTCCAACAACATCATAAACCCACATCCATACACCATCGAGTGGTTTCACCAAGGATGAGATCTCTATGTCAGTCAATAGTGTCATCTTCCTTACAACATCAAGCTCTTTATAGATGAGGTATTGTGTGACGTTGCCCATCTGGAAGTCTGTGATGTTTTAATAGGTCATCCCTACCTATGGAAGCGTCATGTTGTATATGAATCTAGACCTCATTTTGTTACTATTAATTTGGGTCAGAAATTGTATTGGATACTATAGGTAGCACCACCTACTTCCATTTTTTTTTATCTATGCTAAAAAAATGCAGTAAGATCTTTTCCCAGACTGGGAAATTTGTATTCCTTATTATTCGCGCTCAAAACAAGAGGAATATTATGGCCACATCCAAAGCCTCTAGATAGGGCTCCTCCACACGAAAATAGGAGATGGACAAGGTCTTGGAGAAGTACAGGGGCATCTTCACTTCACCCACAATGGTAACCCTACACTGTCAGGTCAAGCACTCCATAAATCTAACCCCAGGAGTGTCACAACCAAATGGGCCAATCTACTAATGCTCTATTCTAGAGTACGATGAAATCAAGAGGAAGATTCAGGAGCTATTGCAGAAAGGGCACATCAGGTCAATTTCATCACCTTGTGGGAGCCTGATCATATTGGTATTGACAAAGGATGGAACATGGATGCTTTTATTGACTATCGGGTGTTGAATAAGGTCACTATCAAGAATAGGTATCCAATCCCACAGATTGATGAACTTTTGGACCAACTCAAGGGGCACAAATATTTTAGCAAGGTTGACTTGAAGTTCGGTTATTACCAGGTACCAATTGAACCCTTTGACGCATGGAAGATTGCCTTCAAATCCAGGGAGGTTCTTTTCAAATAGATGGTCATGCCTTTATGTTGACAAATTCCCTTGCAACTTTCATGCGGCTGATGGATGACATCTTACTTCCCTTCACCAACTCATTCATGTTAGTGTACTTGGATGACATCCTGATCTTCAGCTAGAGTTGGGAAGAGCACATACACCATATTTGACAGGTCCTCCAAACCCTACGACAACATAAATTATGTGTCAATTTGGAGAAATGAACTTTTGGCATGGCCTGAGTTCAATATCTAGGGTACATCATTGATGTGAAATGTGTGCATGTGGACCCAACTAAGATAAAATTCATTTGGGATTAGCCAGCCCCAACCACTCTAACAGAGCTCCGGAACTTTCTGGGTCTTGCCAATTTCCATCGTAGCTTCGTGTTGGGATTCTCTCATATCACTTGGCCTTTGAGTTAAGTCAAGTGTGGATCGAACGCATAGTTTGTTTGGTATGAATCCCAATAGAAGGAATTTTCCAAGTTGAAGCATCGCATTTTCTCTACATTAGCACTCGAATTACCATACCTACTGTAACAATTTGAAATTGAGCTAGATGCCTATGAATATGCTATTGGTGCAGTTCATACCCAACATGAGCATACAGTGGCATATCATAGTGAAACTATTTTAGATACAATCTGAAAGTATCCCACTTATTACAAGGAGATGTATTCCATTGTGCATGCCTACTGACAATGGAAGCATTACATTATGGGAAAGGAAACAATCATCCACATAGACCACCGACCCTTGCAATTCATACAAACACAAGGAAAGCTGTAGAATGATCGCCATTAGAAATGGTCCACATATCTGCAAAAATTTAATTTCAACATTAAGTACAAGAAGGTGATCACCAATAATGTTGCACACTGCCTCAGTCGACCGCTAGTCATGGCGTTGACCACTATGCTCAACTCCTGTGGACACAAGACTTTACGATGGCCACATCTTTATAAGAGTGATATAGATTTTGACACCACATACCAGATGCTCCTAGAATGTAAGAAGGTTGTAGAATTTCACCTCTAGGACACGTTTTTATTCCACTTGGGACACCTCTGCATTCCTTTAAGTGAGCGTGCCAAGATGATTTGGGAGGCGCACTACAGTTGATTCGCTGAACATTTTTGGGTAGAGAAGATAGTAGAAGTATTTTTATTAATCGAAACTTCGATAGGATGTTGAAGTGCATTAGATCCTGCACTTCCTATTCCATTTATAAACCTACAATCAACAATCAATACTTGTATACTCTTCTTCCTACTCCTAGCCTACCCTGGGAATCCATCTCCATGGATTACATATCATACCTTCCTTTTACCAAGGATGGAAATGACTGTGTTTTCATGGTCATTGATATATTCTATAAGATGGCCATTACGACGACATGCAAGAAGAGTATCACAGTAGAAGCCACTATCAAAGTCTTCTTTGAATGAGTAATGGTACACTTTGGGATCCCATAGTCCATTATCTTAGATTGGGACAATCAGTTCCTAAGTGCATTCTTGCCAAGCCTCTGGTCATTGTTGGATAAAAAGCTCACTAAGTCTGCGACCTTTCACCCCAAAACTGATGGCGAAACAAAGGTCATCAATAGGATGATCGTGCACATCCTACGCATGTACAATTAGAAGCACCCACGCACATGGGATGAGAGCCTACACCATGTACAAAATAGATAAAATAGGGATATCCATAGCTCAAATAGCCACAAACCCTTTCAGGTGAGACTGAGATTCCATTCATTAGGTCCCATTGATGTTGTCATACCATTTGCAGCTACTCAGGCAGATTCGGCTCTTGTCTAGTCTAAAGCCAACATAGCTAACAGATTCATTGAACACATTGAACACATTTTCCAGTAGGTCCATGACATATTGGAAAAAGTAAATGATAAGTACAAACAACATCATGATTAGTATCGGGTGCCACATAAGTTCCAGGTGGGCAACAAAGTTTGGTTACATTTACAGAAGGAGCGCCTTATTGGGCCCCATTGCAAGCTTCACCCACTTAGATATGGGCCTTACACCATCGATAAGGTTGTAGGGGAAAATTATTTTGATCTCATCATTCCACCGTTCCTTGGCCTGCACCCAAGATTCAATGTGGAACACCTTCGACCATACTTTCCACCATTACTGGACACATCATAAATTGCAGAACAACTCACACCAACAGAGCTAAACCCAAACTGCATGGAACATGATACAACTGATCGGATCATGGAAATGCATATCAATAATACTCACTAGTAGAAGATCCAATTGTATCGGGTTGTCAAATAAGGACAAATCCTACACAAAGGTAAATGGCTTACCAGGGCAAAGTTCAACAGAAGTTTCCCCATCTCATGGGGGCACTAAACGCAATGGGGACCATTGCTTCCTAAGGGGGGAGGACTGATCTAGGTGGATATTGGTGGCCACCCACCTATTCCACTTGGACCCCCACAATTTTACCATTATTTCTTTTATTTTCCTTAATTGTAGCACAATTTAATATTTTTGGTAGTTTTTCGGCTCCTGAACTTCTGTCGTTGTTTTGAGGCCCTACACAACATTTTTTTGGAAAACGGGAAAACGTGACTCTTTGAATCACGTTTTTAGTAAAAATTTGTATTAATCATATAAATATTTCTAACGAGGTATCATGCACATCAAACAAAGATCATATGCCATATTTATGACCCTGGGAAGTTGATGTACCAATTTACCCCAATGGGGCCCACAATTTTGGCGCTTCATCTCCTAGGGTTATATTTTTATATTTTTACGGTTTTCCATTTTCTATAAATAATAAATGGGCCTTTGAGCCTCATTTTAACATAATTTAGAGGCATGTAGCCGAGACGTCTCTTCTCAAATATAAGTTACCATCACCCGAGCTAGTTTATTTCCATTCTGTACATAAGCATCTTTCAGTTCTTTGATATTAATCAAATGAATATGTTAGGTCTCTATATTACTAGTGTAGTCTCTTATTTTTGTTAGTGTAGCCCCATTATTGTTATTTTTGTACCCCTGTAGTCCCCATATTTTTATTATTGTGCCCCATAAAAGCCCACTATTGTTATTGTTGTACCCTTACATTAATATTGTTAGGTTGGCTAGGAGTATATTGTGACCCCATGGACTCCTATATATAGAAAGGAGGCTTTGTCATTTGTATCATCCAAGAATTATTAATTTAGGTAATTTAAAGGAGGTTTCCCCCTCGAAGAGGCTGATTTCTAAGGTGTTGATCTATCTTTTCTTCTATTTTGTGAGCTGGTTTCATAACATTTTGTATCAAAGCTTTGGATTATAGGGTTTTTCTACTACAAACAGGTCATTGTGGAATTTTCTCTATAACTCTTTTTCTATGAAGTTTTAGAAGCTAGAAAAACAACCCATTTGAGCCGAAATCCTAAGGAACGCCGTGTAAAAGGTTCAGATCTTGGTTTGCTATATTTATAGAGATATGATCTAAGGGAGTTAAGGTTTTTGCATGATCCATAATTTCATCTCAAATAGGTGGCCGAGGGAAAATCGTCATAAATTTTGTTGTAGAAATCAGATTGGAATTATATAAAAAGTGGCCTAAATTTCATAGACTTTAGTTTCTGTTAGATCTACTTTAGAGCTGAAGGATGAAACCGTGACACGTGGCACACCGTACAAGTTCACTCTACTAAACCAGTCCATAATTAGGACATTGTGGGAGACTGGAGATAACCTTACCTTGAATAATCCAAATCAAATTTGACCCATGGAATTGGAAATAAGACTCGAAGGGCTACTACAGGACCAAATATCAAATATTGGGGATCCGAAATTGCAGAGATACATCAGTATCAATATCGAGCTTCTCAAAATCAAGAAAAAGGCGTGTATTTTTTTATTATAAATTGCATAACTTTTGTTTGAAAAATCAATTTGAAGTGATTCCAAGGGCATATTGAAGAATATATAGCAATGTTGGTTTCTATAATGCCTCCAAAAGAGAATTCCACACCCTTTAAGCCCTCATAAATATCTTCTATGACACATGAAGAGGAATAAGTGCAACATGATATATCAAAATTATGAGACCAAGTGCAACAAATTTCACTCTCACAAAAAGTAACCAAAAATGAAATGGAAGCTAAGATGGATGGTTTGAAGAAAGGTTTGGAAGCTAATATGGATGGTTTGAAGAATGGAGTAGAATATAATATGGATGGTTTAAAGAATGGCATGTAAGCTAATATGGATGGTATAGAAGGCAACATGGAATATTTGATGAAAGATATGGAAGGTTTGAAGGAAGGTTTCGAAAAGTTGCTACAAGAAAATATTCCTAATGGTGAAAAAGTAGTAGAGGAAACTCAAGATAGAAAAAAACAAATGTTAATCGTGATTTCATAGAATCTTATATTGGATTGAAGACCCACCATATTCCAAAGATATATATGAGGAAGTTTGATGGCACGGATCCTGTAACATGGATACTATAGATGGAGCAATACTTTGATCTCCATAATGTGAAAAACATGCAAAAGGTATGCATTGCAACTTTATATTTAGAACAAAATACATTTGTATGGTATTGATGGCTTTGATCTCATAAATTTTTTTTCACTTGGTCAAATTTTACGGAGGAAATGATAACACATTATGACGATACAAAGAGCATCACATTATTTAGCCAATTGATAAATCTCAAACAAAAGGGTTCAATGTTGGAGCACATTGAGGACTTCCAAAAATTTAATATAAGGGTAAAGGATATTCTAGAGGAGCACATGATTGATGTCTTCATAGGGAATTTAAAGGATAACATCCAACATGAGGTTCTCCTTTGGGAACTTGATTCATTGGAGAAGGCATTCAGGTTGGCAAGAAAAAATGAAAGAAAAAATATGGCGACAAGGAGGTCTACCACTCACAACTATAAAGATGGAAGTGTTGCTACTCCTAGAATTCCACAACCTACAAGGTTTACACCACAAAAATTGGAAGAAAAAAGAGAAAAAGGGTTTTGATATAGTTGTGATAGAAAATACACTAAAGGTCATAAGTGTGCTGAGAAGAATTTTTTTACATAGATTGTGAAGAGGAGGAAGAAAAGGAACAAGAAACTTCAAAATAAGAGGATATACACCATGAACCAACCCTAAAGGAAGAAGAAATGAATCCAACCATATCTTGTAATGCATTCTAAGGAGTTACCACTCCTCAAACTCTTAGGATATAAGTACATTTCAAGAAGAAAAATGTAATAGTGCTAATTGATTCAGGTAGTACCCATAATTTTATTCATTGTAAGGTAGCCAAGGAATCGAGTTGCTTTCTATACCTAGCACCAGAGTGTCAAGTGATGGTTGCAAATGGAGGAACTATAAATTTCTCTGGAAAGTTCCATAATATCAAGCTAACCATGGGATAATATGTATTGAATAGTACAATTCTCTCCATTCCAATGGGTGGTGCTGATGTTGTACTAGGAGTAAAATGGTTACAATATTTGGGGACGATAGCTTTTAATTTTCAAGAAATTTTCTTGAATTTTTTTTCGGAAGGAAAGGAAGTTGAATTAAAATATGGTATCATAGGGAAGCTGGGAAAGATAATAATCTCTAATGTCATGACAAATATGCTGAAGAAAGAACAACAAGGCGTAATTTCATAATTATGCTCACTAGAAGTTCCAACATCAAAATCATCTATTTCTCCATATCTCCAAAAACTCTTGGACAATCATTCCATGGTGTTTGAAAATCCCAAAGGACTCCCATCTATTTGTGATCATGATCATTATTTTCATTTTATTGCAGGATGTGTTCCTCCAAACATCAGGCCTTACATATATACTTATGTCCAAAAGAGAAAAATTGAATGTATGATTGCAGAAATACTAGAGGCTGGTAAAATTCAACCTAGTCAAAGTTCTTTCTTTGCTCCAGTAGTATTGGCACACAAGAAGGATGGATCATGGTGCATGTGTCCAGATTAAAGGGAGATCAATAAGCTCACTATTAAAGATAAATTTCCCATTCCTGTGATTGATGAATTATTGGATGAATTACATGGATAAATTTATTTCACCAAGTTGGATCTTCGTTTAGGATATCATCAAGTTAGAATGAAGACAGAAGAAATTCCGAAAAAAAACATTTAGAACTGATGAGGGTCATTATGAATTTTTGGTCATGAATTTTGTTCTTATGAATGCACCTTCTACATTTCAAGGGTTGATGAATTCCATTTTCAAACCATTCCTTAGAAAATTTGTGTTAGTATTTTTTGATGATATACTAATCTACAACAGGTCTTGGAAGGATCATGTTCAAAATGTTGATAGGGTGCTCAAATTATTGGAGGAGAAACAATTATATGCAAAAACCTCCAAATTTTTCTTTGGAGTATAAGAGGTGGAATATCTCGGTCATATTGTATCTCAGGAGGGTGTTAAGGTAGACCCTAAGCAAATTAAAGCCATTAAGGAATGGAATGTCCCCACAACCATAAAGCAGTTGTGAGGATTTCTTGGGTTAACAGGGTATTATCGAAAGTTTGTTAAGAATTATGGGAGAATAGCAACACCTCTAACAACATTATTGGAAAAAGATGCATTTTCATGGACTCTTGAAGCAACTAAGGCCTTTGAACATCTTAAAGAGGAAATGTGCCAAGCACCAGTCTTAGCTACACCAGACTTCACAAAAAACTTTATTGTGGAATGTGACGCCTCGGGAAATGGAATTGGTGTTGTTTTAATGCAAGAAGGAAGACTCGTTGCTTTTGAAAACTGTCCAAACAAATGGAAGTATTTACAGAAAGGTATTTGTGAGAAGTAAATTTTGGCAATACTACATGCACTAAAGAAATGGTGACCTTACCTAACGGGAAGACACTTCAAGGTAAAAAATTATCATGATAGTCTATAATATTTTTTGGAACAAAGACTATCTTCAGAAGAGTAGCAAAAATGGGTCAGAAAGATGTTGGGTTATAACTTTGAAATAATCTACAAAAAATGGAAGCTAAATGTTGTTGCAGATGCACTCTCAAGAAAGGATGAGGATGTGGAAGCATTTCTTTGTGCCATTTCTATTATCCAACAGATTGGATAACCGAAGCAAGGGAGGAATGGAAGAATGATGAAGAAGTGTGGACACTCATTCAAAATTTGCAGCAAGATCCTAGTACATCTGATAAATTTAGTTGGAAAATTGATTCCTTATGGTACAAATATCACTTATATCTTTGTAATAATTCCCAAATAAAACAAAATATTCTTTTGGAATTGCACACCTCTTCCTTAGGAGGACAGTCAGTATTTTTAAAAACTTACCACAAGGTGAATAAATTATTTTTTGGGATTGCCTTAAATTTAATATTCAAAAGTTTGTGGCAGAATGTTTGTCTTGCCAGCAAAATACAGTTGAGACAATTAATACCCCGGGTATGCTAAAACCTTTATCCATTCCAATTCAACATTGGGAGGAGGTTTCAATGGATTTTTTCACAGGTTTACCTAAGTATGAAGGAAAGAGTGTCATCATGGTGGTAGTTGATAGACTTACCATGTATGCACACTTTTGTGCATTATCTCATCTATTTAAAGTGAGTATAGTTGCTACTGCATTTATGGAAAAAATTCAATAGCTACATGAAAACCCAAAGATTATTTTAAGTGGCAGAGAGCCCATTTTCACTGGAAATTTTTGGATTGAATAATTTTCTTGTTTGGGTACTCAACTAGCTAATAGCTCATCTTATCATCCTCAATCCGATGGAAAACTAATATAGTGAACAAATGTTTGGAAGGATATCTTCGTTGCTTTGTATTTGATAAACAAAAACAATGGGTCAAGTGGTTAGCTCTGGTTGAATGGTGGTATAACACTTCCTTCCACACTGCAACAAAAATTACCCCATTTATGGCACTTTATGGATATCATCCATGGTCATCCATCATGTTAGCCACCTATGAAACTTTTGTCAAGAAAACAAGTGGCTAAATGTTTTTCTGAGCCTTCAAGAGATACATTTCCTATGAAAATCTCTCATCCTTGAAGCCTCTATGTGTCCTTTGCCTTTGAAAATATCTTCACTACTATTTCCATCCAAAAAGCTTCACTGTCTGTGAAAAATTGTGCTCAGAAAAGCCTTAATTTTCCCCTTGTGTCCCTGCAAAATTCCCCATTTTAACCCTTTTTTCCCTTTTTAAATTTTCCCCTTTAACCCCCAAAATCCATTCCTAAGCCTACTAAATCATCCCATCACCCTTTGAACCTTACAAACACCCTTTGTTTGGCTTAAAAATCCATTTTTCCCTCTACCGAAAACCTCTGTTTAGCCTTAAAAACTCTGTTTTTAAGCCAAAAAACCCATTTTTTTACCATATGTAGGCTTAGCCCCTTTCGGCCAGCCCCTAACCACTTCCCCTCCATACAACTAAGCGCTAAGACCAAGCGCTAAGGCATATGGCGCTTATCAAAATCGGAAGATGTTCGGGAGTGTGTTTTCTTTGTTAAGTCGATTTCTCCCGATGCGATACTGTTTTGTTCTTGTGGTCACGGGAGCGATATCCGATGTAGATTTGAATAGATCTAATGTTTCCGCACCTGTTTTGCAGCACCCCCCATCCTCCCTTTGTTAACTCCTAATGAAGATCTCCGCCGTTGATCTTAAAGCGATCCAACGGCCATCGCATCATCAGAGCTTTCTGTTGCGCCAATCGCAACCCTTCATATCCCCGATTTGCAAGCCCCGATTGAATCTAAGCCGTCCATCCATTCTGATCCTATGACCTAGATTTCTCCTCACTCTGCCCATATTTCCTCGATTGGTCACCCTCGATCCAATCGTGACCGTCGATCTTCCGCCGATCCGACGGTCCAGATGCAATCGCTCCTTCTTCCCATCGGAGTTTTGGCCCCTGCCTCCTCCACTTCCGATTAGATCCTGACCATCCATTCCTTTGATCCGATGGCCAGGATTACTCTCGCGCATTCATATGGCCCATTTACCTCCACCTCATCGTTAAATCTCTGCCATCCAATCCCCTGGATCCGACGGCGAGGATTACTCCCGACCACTAACCAACTCCTCCGCCTGTGTTTCTCCTCTGCAGATCTCAGTCGTCCATCACATTGATTGGATAGTCCACAATCAAACCACCTTTGATTGGCCCCCACCTTACCAACTGCGCACCTCTCCTTATCGCGCTCCATCTCCCGCCGTTGGATCTCACAGCCCCAGATTCAATGACTAGCATCAATATTGCACAATTTTTGTGTCTGGGCTTTAACAGTTCAAATTCACACGATATGGGCGGTTTTTAAAAGTCACGTGTCAGCCAGGGACCTATATCGCGTTTGAAAGTTAAAAATGCCTCCCTCCCTTTTCCTCGCGCGAAAAAAACTGTTTTGATCCCAAAAACCACTTCCCCTCTTCCGCCTTTAGGAACTCTTCCACGTGATCTCGACTGTTGATATGTTCGGATCAATGGCCCACACTGCATCTTGCATTCCATTCATATTTTTCATTGGGCGACCTTAGAAATTCATCGCATCATCTCAACCGTCGATCTCCTCCTGAGATCTGACGGTTCATATTCAATCGCCCTTCGCCCACACCAGGTCCCACCATTCACGACCAATTTCATTACATTTTCATACATTTTCTTTGTATTCCGTCCAAAGGTCCAAACCTTATGATTTACATTAAAAACTCATTTATTCCGCCCAAATTAAAATTTTAATGTTTTACATTAAAAAGTTATATCATTCCTCCTAACATCACAAATTTAATGTTTTACATTAAAGTTCATTGCATATCATCCAACCTTCTAAAAATCATTCCGTCAGTCAATCACCACCGTCGATCATCGTTAGTCCATCTGATCGAATGGCTCAAAAGAATTCCTCCACCAAACCTTCACCAGATCATATTTCCACCGTTTCACTGCATTTTTTAGCCATTTTCCATTGCATCCATAGCATTCACCTCTGCTGCGCTGCCATTCTTACAGCCTTCCACTGCATCCACCATCGCTTCGCATAGATTTTATTAACATTTTCGTGTATTTTGTAGGGTTACAGGCAGTCGAAACTGGCATTTTTCATAGTCACTGTCATAGTGACACAGAGCTCAGAGAAGGCCATTTTCAGAGCCTGATATTGCAGAGAAATTTTCAAGAAGGTTTCTAAATGAAATATTTCATCAAAACCAGTGTTTAACTCTGTAAAATCAGCCAGTGCCATTAAAACTCCATTTCCACAGATAGAGACAGTCAATGAAGCGGCAAAGAGTATCAGTAATGGATTAAAGAATTTAAAGCCTGTAATTGAAAATTTTTAAGCTTTAATTCAATGATCAAAGGGAAAATGTACCATATTCAAGACCTTGTGATTAACACAGAAGGCCTAATGAGGCCTAACGCACAGAAAAAAATATTATCAGTGTTTCACATCAGCAGAAGTTTCCCTCCCAAGAAAGGACAAAGTACCCATACTGTTTTTATTCTACATCGTGTTCCTGAGAAGATTTCCACCCTGACAGAAGTCCTAATGCTACCAGAGCATTTTTTATGCAGTATGGCAGACCTCAAAGTCATTTATCTACCTTTTTTCCTGTCACCAGAGTACTACAGAGTACTGCAGCCTAATGTACATCAAAGAACATACCTGGAGTAAATGTCAGCCTGTCGAAGACCACTCTTTCACCCAAAGAGTACTGAAAAATCAATGCATGATATTAAGACAGAATGGGCCCCGAGACCTCTTCTTCTACTTATGTTTTAATGTTTCATTTAGTGTTTCATCTACCTCCTCTTCCCCTCTTTCAGATATAAAACTCATGAGGAAAGTTGTTGTTGGTTGTTGATCGGATATCTGTGAATTGTAAGTTGTTTCTCTTGAGACATAGCTTTGTGTGTAAAGTTGTAAGATAGGATGAGGAAGATGTTTTCAGACTGAATATCAAGCTATTGGACAATGTTGTACATGACTGGTGTTGCTCTTTAATATGACAAGCACATTTCTTTGGATCCTGATTTAAAGCAGCGGTGATGTTTTTCTACCTTTGTCTCTGTTTTCCTTTGTAACTCATTACATTTCATTTCTTTGATAAGAATAAGAAATCTGGCTTAGGATATACCCTCGCATGGTACCCTATGCTCCTGATCTTCTTATCTTAGATGTTTTCTACTTATTGTGCTATCTAAGTACTGATTCAAGATAATTTAACTAGTGCAGTAGCTGACATTCACTGCTAGCTGATGTATGAATTTATGAATATGTTCTTAGATGTTCTTGTTGGGTTTTAATTGAAAGAATTGGGATACTGGGAGTTTAGAATGTTGATTTTGTATCACTAGGGTCCTTTTCAATGAATTGAACCTTTCTAAGTTCCCTTAAGTTGGATGTCGAAGCATTGAAAGTTCAAAGCCTTTCTTTGATCTCAAGCCTTCACCTTTGTGTTTAAATATTAAGTGTTTCTTGTTGTCTGAAGAGTTAACCCTTTAGGGGGTGGATCATAGGTGTTTAATGGCATGTCCTGTCCCTAGATATGATTCCTAAGTGGTCACCTTGGAGGTTTCCTTTTCATTCACCTTCATTCCTTATCATTGCATACCACATTATCATCTTTAAGATCCTATGCTTTAGATGACTAGCCCAATAGAAAGCCTTGAATACTGAATAGAAATTAAACCCTTTCATGACTCCATTTCCCAATGGTCTCGAGTGTTCTTTGAATTGTCTCTCCTTTGCCTAAAATCCTCTTTTCTCATCCTTGTCTTATATTGAACCCTTCCTTTCCTGTTTCCCAACAACCAAACAAACAAAAAAAATAAACAAACCTTGTACCTTATAACTAGCCTAATATCTTATAACTGAGCTTCAAAGATACATCTATCTTTTCCTTTATAGAGAGATCCCTCTCTAGACCCAGAAGGGCTAGATCCTGAGGTCCCAAAGCGGTTTTGATGTTGTCTCATATTTTGGTACTGCCAAACTTACCAAAACATGGGAACTCCAACACATCACATTATATTTAAGAGAAAATTATAAGGTTCAAGCAATGGAATATCACATCAAAATCAACAACAAGTTCTCTAACTCTTAAATGATAAACTAAATTTTGCACAAAATCTAATGAAACAATAGGAAAATAAACATCGCAGCGAGAGAAGTTTTGGTGTAGGCGACTGGGTATTTTTACGACTACAACCATACAAATAAATTTACCTCAAGTAAGATAAGAAGGATAATAATTTATCACCAAATTACTTTGGTCCTTACAAGGCATTTCAAATTGGTACTATGGCATACAAATTGGAGTTTCCTACATCTTCCTGAGTGCACCTAGTTTTCCATGTTTCATGCTTAAATAAGGTTATAGGTGACAAAATTCTAGTCCAAACAATATTTCCAGAACTTGATGAGGAAGGAAAAATCATATTGGAATCTAAAGCAGTCACAGAAATAAGAACTCGACAACTGCGAAATCAATATATTTCATAGTATCTCATCAAGTGGAAGAACTTACCCACTGAAGATTCCACATGGGAGGATGATAATTTTATACAGAAGAATCCAGAACTACTCAAGCATTGAGGACAACACTTTTTTGAAGGAGATGGGCATGTTAGGTCCCTATATTACTAGTGTAGTCCCTTATTGTTGTTAGTGTAGCCTCCTTAATGTTATTGTTGTACCCCTACAATCCCCATATTTTTATTATTGTGCCCCATAAAAGCCCACTATTGTTATTGTTGTGCCCTTACATTATTATTGTTAGGTCTTCTAGGATTATATTGTGACCCATGGACTCCTATATATAGAAAGGATGTTTTTTCATTTGTGTCATCCAATATTTGTTCATTTATGTAATGTAAATGAGGTTTCCCCCTCAAAGAGGTTGATTTCTAAGGTGTTGATCTATCTTTTCTTCTATTTTGTGAGATGGTTTTATAACATAATATTTATTTCTGCTACATCTCTTTGTTTATTTTTATGTCTATATTCTTTTGTGTTCCCGCATAAGTCTGTATCAGGTCATTGGCTACACTATTAACTTTAATGCAACAACCCTACTAAAATTTCAAATTGATAATCCCAAGGAGAATATATGGGGGATACGATTAAAACCTTGTGTGCATCACTACAAATTTTCTTTTAGACTTGAGGATTGCCTACTTCACTCAAGCATTCAAGCTCATCCATTCATCCCAAAATATATTCTTCTCCATCTATATAATAAAGGCCATATCAAGGGAAATGAGGAAGAATTCATAAGTGAAATTACGTTAGTGAGATTTTTATTTTGAGGCCTAAGAAATGTATGGGTTAGGAGCAAGGGATAAATTCAATTGGGTTGAGGTAAAAAAAATCATATTTTGTACTAATATTCCTTCTTTGATCGAAAAAATGGATCTATGTGGTTTCCCGCTCCTTATTTCATGTTGTTTATATGCATGATATTTTGATGGTTGACCTAATGCAATTAAATATATTAGGCTTATTTTTCTACTAACATTATATAATTCAAAAGAGTTTGGGAAGTTTATTTTTCTATCCATGTAGAAGAAATAAGTTGCATGAGTCAGAGCTAGGATCTTGTGAGTTCCTCCTACCAAGGCCACAAGAGGATATGCTTTAGAAAAGGTACGCCATCCAATACTTCTAAACTTATCTGAATGTTTAATTGATTGATGCTTTAAGTCTAGGAGTTTCTATGTATTTTTTTAACCTCTATCTACCATGGGTCATGGGAAAGTTTGTGGGAGATCTCACCTGTATGCAGGATATATTTTCCACTAGTAGTGGAGTTTGACCCACATTGACCTAGGCTAACATGGTGAGGTGCTAATGAGGACTAGAGGCACAAAAATGATGAGTTGTAGGCTAGGTGGTGGTCATCATGAAGAAGGCATGGCTTAGTGGATGTTACAAAGAGTGAAAATCTAGAAATCCAACTTCTTGTAAAAAGTGGGACATTTAAATTTTCCCAGATCTAGAATTCGACTATTGACTGTAGTAGGGATTTGGAAGATTTAGAAAATTTATTCAAGTGGAAGAAAAAATTTTCTCATAAATGGATGGATTCGAAAGATTAATAATATAGAAAATCACAATATGGGGATTTATGAAAAAACATGGATCTAGATGCAAGCGATAAGATGACATCTTAGGTCAGGACATGGCCCTATGCGATGGTGACACTTGGGTATGGATTGTTGCATGCTATCCATGTGTTAGCTAACATGGTGTTGTACAATGGAAATATGTGGGAAATTACTACCGCATGTATGCCATGTGTCACTAGTATGGATGTTGACATGGACATGACACTAATAAGGGTAAATCTCTAGATGGACATAAATTTTGCTAAAAAACTTGGATATGGATAAAATTTATATCGTTGAAACGACCATGATGAGCGGAAGATATTAAAAAATAGTTTTAAGATTGTTGAAGGAAGAGAGATTTTAATGGCTCCATCTCCATCAAGTAACATTTGAGGTTAGGTCTAAGCAACTAATTCCCTTAAAATTAATTGAGGGGGATGGAAGGAATTACACTATGTTGCTTCAAATATCTTGGTAGTAGGCCACCCTTAAACTAGTAATATGAATCCACAAACATGAGCACCTAGTCTAACTCTACTCTCATACAGGTAGTCAAAAATATCATGATGTCACAATTTACATAATCACACAACAATCCCATGCTATCATAATTTACTAGACCAATCACATATCCATCTCAACGTCTAACTCTCTTTCCCCTTCATCCCACATAACCTCAAGAAAATAATTCCCTTCTCTACAATGTATTCCTTTATGATATTCCATTTCCCTCCAGATCTCTAATGCTACTTGTTAGGAAATATCAATCCTGGAAGCTTTAGAGATTCATATCCATGGATAATTTCCTTAACAATTCCAATGCATCCATGCACTTAGGAATACTCATACACTTGAAAATAACTAGTATCAACTCAAGGTGAACTAACGATGTCTCTTTTTGAAAAAAATCTTCTCTCCAAGAAGAAAGAGCAAGAATGAACGAGAATTTCCCTAACCATCCAAAAACAAGGTTAATATATGAATGTTCCTAATGTTTCATGTAAAATCCCAAACAAGACTCTCATGTAACTTATTTTCTCAACTAATTCAAATATGAATTTAATAAAATATGATAAACTTGGTGAGCCTGTTTAGCTACCTCACTCCCTTCTAGAATCATAGCCCCCTCTTTAACTCTTTCCTTACATGTATACAACCAATAATGTATTAATATTAATAAAAATCACAAACTATTACGCCATTAATTCATATGTCCTTTCATAATATACACACATATAGTATTCATTTTAGGATCAAAACCAAACTATAACACTCCCCTCCCACTTTTTTTGGCACTATCCTTAGTGTGCACATCACTATGATGGTGTACATATACACATTTTTGTCAACATTTCAAAAATTACTGTAGATATTCCTCCAACATTATGTCTTCCACTTCCATGTCACTTCTTCAGGGCTCTAGCTAGTCCACTTTGCATTTATGCATATGATGGATTTGCTTTGGAGCACCATGACCTTCCTTTCCAATATACGCATTGGTTGTACCCAGAAGTTTCCTTCTCGCTCCACCTAATTCAAAGTCTAATCAATGACATGATTAGGATCTTTCACATATATTTTTAGAAAATACACTTGAAACGAATTATGCATATTCATGGAAGTAGGACTTGTAATCATGTATACAAATAGTGCTATCTTGTCCAATATTTCAAATGGACCATAAAATCTAGTTGTCAATTTAATACATGTGCCCAACTTTAAGGAAATTTTGATTGGCTTCATTTTCAAAAATTAATGCTCTTCTACTTTCATTTTTTTATCTACCATGTTCTTATCTACACCATTTTGTTTTCTATCTTGTGTAGCCTTCAAATTCCACTTAATTTTAACCATCTACTCTTCCATCTCCTTGAGCAATTCAGGCCTAAGTACAACTATGTTTGTTGGATTTTCGAAACTCATTAGAGTATTACATTTTTGCCATATAGAGATTTAAATATGCTCATCTTCAATGATGTTTAATACTCATTATTGTAGGAAAATTCAACCAACTGAAAATAATCTTCCCACTTAGATGGCTTGTCTATCACATACATTCTTAACATGTCCTCAAGTACTTGGTTAACTCTCTATATTTTCCTACATGTTTGTGGATGATATCTTGTGCTAAAATCCAAATTTGTACCAAATCATTTATATAATCCTCTCCAAAAGTTTCAAGTAAACTTAAGATCTATTTCCAAATAATTATCTCTTTCTAAAATAATTACGTTTGGTATTTCATGCAAGCTAACAATTTCATTCATGTATATTTCTACAAATGTACCCACTTTGTGACTTAGTTTCACTCGAATAATATGTGTATCATTTGTTAATTTATCCACCACCACCATTATTAACTCATGTTTTCCATTAGAGGAAGTGTCGGTCTAAAAGTGGTTTCCTAAGGAAAAATAATAAAATAATAGTTAAAACAATAAAATAATAGTTATGAATTTTAGAGGAAAAAGAAGAAAACTATTTTTTTAATTGTATTTTTAGTTTATATCCTTATAGGTTTACTCAAATTTCAAATGCAGACACTCGTTGGATGAAAAATTAAATTCAACATCCAATGAGTACCCATTATGCATATTTTTGAGAAGGCCCACATTGATAAAAATTGAAGATACATTAAAAAAATTCTTGAATGCATCTTCAATTTTTATCAATGTGGGTCTTCTGAAAAGTATGCATAGTGGGTACTTGTTGGATGTGGAATTTAATTATGCATCCAACGAGTGTCTACGCTTGAAATTTGGGCAAGCCTATAAGGAGATAAGCCAAAAATACAATTAATAAAAGTAGTTTTCTTCCTTTCCTTGCATAATATTTACATGTACCTCTTTTTAAATTTAAAGGATTTTGATTGGTTTACATATTATGACATGGAAATTACATGAAAATTTCATGGGCACTTTTATGATGAAATTGCCTCTAATGCTTGTTTTTTTTGGAAATTTAATAACAAAATAAACGGTTACCACTTCCCATTTCCCCTGTGGAATTGAAAACGACTGTAGCAATATCACTAGGTGTCTATGCTCAACATTCACTCTTTGAAATTCCATACACCTAAAAATATAATTAGTTACATTTTTTTCATCCTTGGACAATAATATTGACTTCTTATTACTAAAATTATTTTCTAGTAACCAGGATGTCATGCATATGGAAAATTATTCATTTCATTTAACACTGACTTCCTCAATTCTTCAAAATTAGAAAAATATGCTTTATTTTTATGCATAAATATTCCATATTCTGTTAGTTGATACTCTCTAAAATTCTGCTATACATCTTCCTATTCAAATACTCCATCACTTGTAGATAATGTTAGTCTACAATAACAACCTCTTAAATTATACCCTTTAAATACGATGCGTGCATAATAATGGCCATTACATGCATGACATGTACACTTATTTTGAGGGAATTAGTAACTTTATTCTCTCTCCCTTTGATATGCTTGATGCAAAGTCATATCCACTTAAAATCTGTAGCCATCTTGTTTGTCTAATATTTAAAGTTGGTTATTCAAACAAATATTTCTGACCACTATGGTCTATTTTCAATTGAAATTTCTTCCCGATTAATTAAGAGCTTCACATTTTCAAAGCAGTGTTATGAAAATAATATCCAAGTTATGCATGTCATAATTTATCTCATTTTCTTTGAATTTTGGACTCATAGCTAATGACATTACCATTATGAGTAAGAAATTTGCCAAATTGTTTTTTGCATGCATTTGTACATACCACAAGTCCTTCATTTGGAGTAATAATTTGTTAAAACATGTGCACTAGTAAATAAAACTTTCAATAGTTGGAAACTTCCTTCACACTCTACTATCCATTCAAACTTAATTCTCTTATTTTTAAAGAAGTAATAGGATGAAGAATCCTTCAAAACCCTTTAATAAATCTCATGTACTAAACTACACGCCCCATAAAATATATAACTTGTGGAAAATTCTTCGATGTTGGTCAACCTCTAATAGCATCAATCTTATTTAGATCCATCATTATGCCTTTCTCTAAAATTATGTGTCCCAAAGAGTGAATATACTCTTGGTAAAAAGAGAACTTGCTTAGCTTGCTACTTCTCCTTTTGCACTTGTAGCACCAAACTGAAGTGATATTCATGTTCTTCATCTAAATTAGAATAGATAAGTATATCATCCAAAAACAAAATGAAAAATTTATTCCAATATTTATGAATATGTCATTCATTAAGTGCATGAAGATAGTTGGCCGATTGATAAATCCAAGGGGTATCACTACAAATTCATAATGCCTATACCTTGATTTAAAAGTTGTCTTACTCATGTCTTCTTCCTTGATTCTCACATAGTGACATCCCTATGTTAGGTCCATTTTGAGAATATCTTTGCTTCTCTTAGCTAATAAAAGAGATCATAAATTTAGGGTAAAGGTATTTGTTCTTCATTATGGCTTCATTCAACTATCTAAAGTCAATACATAGCCTCAATGCTCCATCCTTCTTTTTCATAAAAAGAACTAGTGCTCCTCATGTTGAGACTTGGGACACCTCTGCATTCCTTTAAGCGAGTGTGCCAAGATGATTTGGGAGGCGCACTGCAGTCGAGCCGCTAAACATTTTGGGGTAGAGAAGATAGTAGAAATATTTTTATTAATCGAACCTTCAACAAGATGTTGGGAAGTGCATCAAATCCTGCTCTTCCTATTCCATTTATAAACCTACAGTCAAGAATCAATACTTGTATACTCTTATTCCTACTCCTAGACTACCCTGGGAATCCATCTCCATGGATTACATATCATACCTTCCTTTTACCAAGCATGGAAAGGACTGTGTTTTCGTGGTTGTCGACAAATTCTATAATTCTATAAGACGAACATTATGGTGACATGTAATAAGAGTATCACAATAGAAGCCACTATCAAAGTCTTCTTTGAACGAGTATGGGTACACTTTGGGATCCCACAGTCCATTATCTCATATCGGGACAATCGGTTCCTAAGTGCATTCTTTCCAAGCCTTTGGTCATTGTTGGATAACAAGCTCACTAACTCCATGACCTTTCACCCCAAAAATAATGGTGAAACAAGGGTCGTCAATAGGATGATCATGCACATCTTGTGCATGTACAATTAGAAGCACCAATGCATGTGGGATGAGAGCCTACACCATGTACAACATAGCTACAATCGGGATATCCATAGCTCAACTAGCCATAACCCCTTTTAGGTGGGACTAAGATTCTAGCCATTAGGTCCCATTGATGTTGTCATACCATTTGCATCTACTCAGGTAGATTTGGCTCATGTCTAGTCTATAGCCAACATGGATAACAGATTCATTGAACACATTTAGCACATCTGCCAGCAGGTCCATGACATATTGGACAAAGAAAATGCTAAGTACAAACAACATCATGATTAGCATTAGGTGCCACACAAGTTCCAGGTGGGCAACAAATTTTGGTTACATTTACAGAAGGAGCGCCTTATTGGGCCCCACTGCAAGCTTTGCTTGCTTAGATATGGGCCTTACACCATCACTAAGGTTGTAGGGGAAAATGCTTTCGATCTCATCATTCCACTGTTCCTTGGCCTGCACCCAGGATTCAATGTGGAACACCTTCGACCATACTTTCCACCATTACTAGACACATCATAAATTGCAGAACAACTCACACAAACAGAGCTAAACCAAAACTGCATGGAACATGATATAACTGATCGGATCATGGAAATGCATATCAATAATACTCGCCAGTAGTTTTAGGGTCCCGTGATTTGGTAGATTGGTAGACCAAATGCACAGGGTAACATGAAACCTGTCTTTGGAGTCCTAGGACCTAGCCTTCCTGGACTCAGAGAGGGCTCTCTCTATTAGATGAAAAGGATGTGTTCTTGTTTGATTTAGATGGTTGATTTTAGGCTAGTTGTTAAGTGTAGGGTTTGTTTATTGTTTGGTTGGGTGAGATGAACAGGTAGAATAGGTGGAGTGAGAGGTCTTTAAATCATTGGGCTATGGAGTCAATGAAAGTAATGAGTATCTCAATAATGAATTAGAGTGCATTACAGGTCCAATCTAGCAAGGTTAATGGATCCTTAAGGTTATGTGTGAAGTGGGGTGGACATTAAGTTAGGGAAAAAAACAAGGTAGGGCAAAGGGCAGTGAAGTATCCTTTGTCATTTACCCATAAACAAGAAGGTATTA
Organism: Pinus albicaulis; assembly: GCA_034641835.2. Taxonomy (NCBI): domain Eukaryota; kingdom Viridiplantae; phylum Streptophyta; class Pinopsida; order Pinales; family Pinaceae; genus Pinus; species Pinus albicaulis. The sequence continues at coordinate 640,727,549 of CM076569.1, read as the reverse complement.
AATATGATAAGCAAAAGATACTAATCATGAGATAGGGCAAACCATTTACTTAATGAAAATACTTAAACAAATAAATATATAAGATTAACATTTCAATGAAACAAAGAAAGCAAGAAAAGCTTATCTTACTTTAGTAATTTCAACTTCAGAATTGGAAAACATATAATATGACACAATACCTTTAATCAATCAAAGAGGGAACTCCTAAACATTGTTGATCAAGCTACAAAGAACTCTGAGGCAGACTGATAGACATGGACGAAGGGCAAGATCAGAACAAGACCTCTTTGACTTAACCTAACAAGTAATACTTCAAAGAGAGGTTTCAAGAAAGAGTTTATATAGCTTCAAATAATCAGGGCTTACCATGAATCATACTTGTAAAATAGCATATTAAGAATAGATGAAACAAACAAGCATAAGGAGGCTTAAAGAGCAGCTAAGAATTCTTTAAACACACCCAGCAGAGGAAAACATCAAGGCCATAGAAGACAGGAGGACTAAGGTGCTTCAAGGAGCATTTCTCAACCTATAATTTTCTGTTATATAGCAACAAAGAAGGATGAAACATAATTATAACAAGAAAACATAAACAAATTAAGAATACATCACCATTAACCAAGCTTAGGAATCCTGCAAACAAGCTTCTCCATCATCAATCCAAGCAAGCCATTCATAAACTTCAGAACACCAACTTCTTCTCCAAGCTCATAAAAACCATGTATTACTCTCAAAGCTCATCAAATGCCAACATTTACAACGAAGCCCTCATGCTCTATTTAACTCAGCAAAGGAGGGAAAAAATTGTAGATAGGGTTGGAAAGTGTCAAAATCACTCATAATGTCATTAATGCCCAAGAGACCATGCAAGGCCCAAGGCACAAAATATCCCATGAAATAAATGCTAAAATAACTTCTAGCACCTAATTATAGAGTGATTTGCCTCAAAAAACACTAAAATATGGTTTTACAATAAATGAATGCATTTTGTTGACTTTTGGCCAAAAACACACTACACAGTCCATTTGCGCAGCGCCACCTCAGGAAAAAAATAGGTACTTTTAAAACCAAGTTTTGGGCCCCTTCCCAATGTTGGATTTTTCTTCGTGATGACTCGTTGGAGAGCTTGCTAAGTCCTCTTTAACCTGTTCAAAAATTTAATTTCCCAAGACTGCTATTAGCGTAGCACCACCTTCAGTAGAAAAATAGGCTCTATTGTAGCCAAATTTTGGACCAGGTCCCGATGTTAGATTTTGCTCCTGATGGCCTGTTGGAAAGCCTGGTGAGTCTAATTTAAAAAAATGCTTATAGTTTCCTGATCCAGCTCCTGTAGCATATCAAAAATGCCAAAATCCCAACACTGCACTACACATTCCATTTGCACAGCACCAAAAATAGGTACTTTTGCAACCAAGTTTTGGACCCCTTCCCGATGTCGGAGTTTGCTCCGTGATGGCTCGTTGGAAAGCTTGATGAGTTTGATTTCCAAAAATAATCTTGGTTTTCTGATCCAGCCTCTGTATCCTATCCAAAAGGTCAAAATCCCAAGACTACCATTAGCACAACGTCAGGTCTGAAATAGAGGCAGAATGGTGAAAATTTAGGTGCTTTTTGACCTTTTGAGGGGTCAAAACTGCTCCAATCGCTCTGAAACTTGGTGAGAATAATGTGCTAGGTATGAGAAATCCAAAAATGTTGAGTTTTCCCTCTGAGTATGCTTGAGGGATTAGTGTAGCGCCAGTGGCGCTACGCTAATAGGCCTCCAATTTCTCAAAAAACAAAAACTTGTCCAAATTTCTTCAAAATTGGTGGATGTTTCCCTCATGGGGTTTAAGAATCCTGTAGAAAATATTGAGGCAAGATTTCAAGGTTTACTTGGCCTTTTACTCTTTTTAGTGTTTTTTTAATTTTAATGAGGGCCTCATTGTCACTGTGGTTTGTCTCATTAGTATCAGTGTTGCCTTTGGTTTCTTCATTCTCCTTACTGTCTTCATCTTTGTCCTTGTCCTCTTCTTCATTTTCTATCTCTGCCTCCTCACTTTCCTCTTCATTTTCTTCTATATTGGCACTGTTTTGTTCACTGTCTTGTTCATTGTTTTCACCTTTATTACTGTCATGCTCACTGCTTTTACCTCCATCACTATCATGTTCATTGCCTTTACCTCCATCACTATCATGCTCACTGCCCTTTTCTTCATTATCATCATTCCCTTCTTCTTCTTCTTCAATTTTTTCCTCTGTCTCTTCTTGCTGGCTTGAATCACCATCATTGCCTAAACTGTCTCCTCTGTCCTCTTGTTCATTTGTTTCATGGTAATCCTCCTCCTCCATTTCTGTGTCTTCTTCCTCTTACTGATTTAACTCACCACCACCTTGTTCATCATCATCACTTTGTCCTATTTCCATATCTTCTACCCCTTGGGCTGAGTTAGTGGCACCATTACCTTCACTATCAGCACTTTGTTCATTATTTCCACTTTGATCCTCTTTACTTGATACATCAAGAGAAGGAGAAGAAGGGAGGTTTCCTTGAGGTGAGGGAAATTTTGTAGATGAGGAGGGCAAGTTTGGTTGATGAGGAGTTTGTGGATTTGTGAATGAATGCCTTGCCCTTGAGCTTGATGAGGTTTATCTTGAATATGAAGTGTAACTACCCTAAGTTACCTTCCCTCAACTGATAATGAATTTGGTCACGGAGGCCAAGAACAAAGGTGAAATATGAATTTGAGACCTAGGGTTTACTCAACTAGGATTTAATCATTTCATAGACACCAAATTATGAAAATTTTTTGGAGGAAAAGGGGGAGAGGTCGCCTACCAGCTTTAACTCTTCTGCAGCCCTTTGAATGAAACTTGGAGGATGAATTTTAGTCTTGGGGAAATTTATTTCATTATTTGAGGAGCCTATGCATTATTGCAGTGCCAGGAAGTCCTGCCCATGGATTAGTGCAGCGCTGGGCAGTCATGCCCGTGGATTAGCGCATTGTCGAGCAGTTCTGCCCATGGATTAGCGCAGCGCCAAAAAAGGGTCAAATTGCAGATAAGTTTTTATGACTTTATGAAAGTCAGATTTGGGCCTGTGATAGCTTGTTGGAAATCTTAACCTGTCAAATTTCCAAATATACCATTTTTTCCCTGATTGGAGTTGATTTGCACTGCCAAAAGTTGAGTTTCCCAAGACTGGTCAAAAGGTGCTGAGTGATGGTGCAGAAATGCAGAGTGCTGGTGCAAACAACTTTTGGAGGCCTTCCTTAACTCCAAATTGAGCTCATGATAGCTCATTTGAAATATATTCAAGTCTAGTGGTATTTTAATCCATCAAGAAAGTCATTTGGACACTCCATCTATGAGAAACCTGAGTTTCCCAAGGTCACTCTAGCAGTGCAGAAATTCTCTTGTGACACCTATATTTTTTACATTGCCCCCAAACCATGATACCCGTGTAAAAACGGAAGGAGTTTTTTCTTATTGGCCCTATGATGGAAAAAAACCTCTCTCATTTTTTCAAATTAATCTATTTTTTGTCAGAAACATATTTTTAAACAAAACTGGCCCTAGGTGTGGGAAATGACTTGGCCCTTGGAATGAATTCTTGGAAAAATATGGAGGCATGATGTTTATGAGTTGGTATGGAATTATGCTTACTGATATGATATATCAAATGGATTATTTACTCTTATTCCTCCTTTCCATAGCAAACCCTAGCTTAGTTGGAAGAGGAAATTAGGGTTTGGTGTAGGGGATTTAGGATTGCCTTGTAGAGGGAGGGGAATGAGGGGGTTAAGGGTTGTCTAAATTCCTAGGGAAATTTTTGGGGATAGGGATAGATGTTAGAGAGTAGGGGAAAGTGGAATTTCAAAAATTGAGTGAGGGGAAAGGGTCCAAAAGGGCAAAACACAAGCCTAGTCTCAAAAAGTGTCGAATTGTAGCAATAGGCTAGGTTTTGTAGAAAAATGATGAGTTTGAGGAATAGGATTGATGGGAAGTGTTTATGAAGGTATATTAAGGTTATGAGGAGGTGTAAGAGCATTAGGATACAAACCTTGTTGATGTTTAACCATGGAGGTCATGAAACCAAGAAAAATGCCCTTAAAAACCCTAGATGGACAATGGAAGAGTTAGCAAAACAAAATAGAGGGTTGAGGCCAAAGGTGGAAAAACATAGTGATAATGAGTGGGATGAGCCCATGATGGGTCCTTTGGGAGTAGTGAGCTTACCTTGAAATTATGGGATGATGAAATAGTGAAAGTTTATCCTAAGGATAATGAAGGCAGTGAGATTTCTAGAACTCACAATGTTCATGAACTTTGTTTCTAGAAATCTAGGATAAGTATTTAGTCATCCATGAGAAGAAAAAATTACCGATGACTAACAATGGCTCCACTTGGGGAGGGCAGATACTTTTCAGGAGGTTTCCAAAACTTCATATCTCTTGGTTTTATGAAGACTAGTGTCTCATCTAATGGGCAGATTTTTACTTCTTTTTCATTTACTAATGCTTCTTTGAAGTTGTGATCTCAATAATCTGAAAAACATGGTTAGCTCAACTTCATCTCTACCTACCCAAACTACTTGCCTAACATTTTTTTTCACTTGGGTGCACTTGGAATGGCAAACCCTTGACGTCATTTTATTTTGAAAGCATAAAAGACTATATATTTCTACCCTTATTACTTCCAAGAGTTCAGATTAGGCTAATGAACTCTCTTATTCTCTACCTAGTCTAATCATTTGTCAAGATTAAGCTGTTTGACAAAATTTATTCTCTATTATAATGACATGAAATTCAAAACATGATCAAACCAGGATTAGGCAATCTAATTTGCCATGGGCTATGGAATTCTGACAAGCTGCCCCCACGCATTATTTTTGTATAATGAAAAACTAGAAAACATGAGGGCTATGATTCAAGGCATCCCTATCTTTCTCTTTGGTTTAGTTTTGAGCATGTGGAACCAGTATCTTTCATTCCTAATCTATCCTTTTTGACAAGTCAAGTTTGAATAATTTGACAAGGTCTCTTTCACTAACTTATCGGTAATAAATTGAAAACATGTTTAGCCATGATTAGGGTAGATGACTGAACAAGAATTTTTTGGCACAAGTAGTGGCATTTAGGCTTGTACACTTTCAACATTACTATTTTTTGGGTATGGGGCTGTACCTATTTTCAAATCTACCCTCTTTTTTCATCTTTTCTATGTTTTTGAGTTTTTTCTCCCTTTTTGGTCAAAACAATCTAAAACTAAAGGTAGAAAGATGCTCATAGTACTGAGCTTATTTGCTTGCTTATATATCCTAATCTAACCTATACATGATATACATTCAGCTGGTGAACTCTCTTTTCCAATATAGCCATTCAAGCAGATGATTCCATGAGGGATCTTGGTTTTAGCTTTTTGAGTGTGCTGAAAAAATTAAAAGGCCACTCCCACCTTACTTGTGTTTGAACATTAGTGCCTAAAATTTTTCTTACACTTTGAAACACACTGCTCTTGACATGATTTACTCCCTCTTCAAATTTATTTAACAAATCAACAAAGGTATCTTTAAACAATACCTGAATGTGAAGATTTGGGAGATAAGCTTGATCTAGGACTGCTTCTTCCTCCACATGGCTTAACTTGGGACTCTTTTGGGAAAGAAAATCCTCCTCTTCCTCATGATCATATGAACTGGTAGCTTCATCATAAATGGCAATGCTGTTCTCCAACAAAAGTGAGATGATTTGATTAAGTGGGCTGAAATATGTGTGAATGACATCATGTTGATGAGCAAGAGCACTCTTGTGATTATCAATTTCCAAGATTTCATCTGCAATTTGTAATTCAATGGAATTTGGTGGCTGCAAATATGGAGTTAAGGAGGATTCCATGTCCGAAATGATTTCCTCAACCATTTTAGGAAAAGGCTTCTCATTGACAACTTGCTCAAGAAGTTCATCATCCTCCTCAACCTCAACATCAAAACTAAAAGACTGCTGATTTCCAATTACATGAAAGTTATTTCTGATGGACTAAAGTGAAGTAGAGAAAAGATTCAGAGACTCCTCACTTACTTGTAAACTCTCAAGGCTTTCCTCATCAGTGTCATAGGTGACCTGTATTGGCTGCTTACTTTTTTCAAGCTGATGATAGTGAATTTCATCCCACAAATCAACTACTGATTGCTCTGCAAGGTTAGTTTTTGTTTGGAGGACATCATCTCAGACTAATCAAACTTTGGAAAATTATCAACATAAGTAACATCATCAATGAAACATATTGGATTGTCAGTTTTTTCTTCTTTGAGTTGATCTACAAGTTCAATTTCTGATGTATGGTAGATGGGATTGGTAGGAGAATGAAAAAAAATGTTTTGTTCACATAAAGGCTTAGAGGCTGGCTGCATGTTTAACATTTGATTTATTTCTTCTTCAATTAAAAGAGCAGGCATTTTTCTCTTTCTTTGGATTGAATTACAACAATTCTCTCTCTCTTGTGAAGGCTTATTTTGAGGCTGAATGTATTCTTGAGCCTCACTTAGAAGGGATGATAAATCATCACTTGTGCTTTCAGAGAGATCTTGTGGGTTTCCTTCTATTCCTTGATTGATTTCTTCCTCAACCAACTCTTCTAGGCTGTCATGATAGCTATCTTGAGAATGAAATTGATGAATGGCTTCTAATAGATCCTCAAGATGCCAATTTCCTAAATCTTCATCAATGTTTACAAGGTATTGTATGAGGTCTTCGAATTGATCACAACAATTTTTAGCTAATGATAGAGATGGATAATTTTCTTTATAATGCTCACAAAATATCTTGTAGAGATATTTTAAGGAAAAAAAACTACCAGGCTTTAGCCATTCATACCATTCTCTTGCCTTACCTTCTAATGTTGCCATAAAAATTTTCATGAGGCAGTCTTCATGTCATTCAACCTTTAACCTCCATACATGTATATGAAATTTGATGAGATGTAACAAGGGGCCATCACATTTTTCATCTTGAAATATAGGCAAGTTTTTTAACCAATTTATCTCAGGCATTTTATGTGGAAATCCAGGGATATGATCTCTGTTCATCGGAGAATATCTCCTTTGTATCTTTGGATCCATGTTTGTAAATTATAAAGGATCACTGTATCTTTTCAACTAGTCTATATTTATCTACCAGTGGAGTCTTTAGATCTATTAAGAGTTGTGGAGTCGCCAGGTGGAAGGTTTCAAATTTTCTGTCCACCATCAACATGATTAGGATTGCTCAATGCATTCCCAGGAGAGTCTATGAGTACTAGTGGGGTCAACAGGGCTACTGAAGATCAGTGGAGTTGCCAGGTGGAGGATGCTTACTGTTTTAAGGATGTACTTGTTGTACACCATCAACAACTGAATACCAATCTAAGGATGTTTGTGAGTTTTTTGAGATCTAAGGAATACTTAGTTTGTCACTAACTCAAAAGGTCCCATCGTGATTACCAGAATGTTAGGGTCCTGTGATTTGGAATATTGGTAGACCAAATGCACAGGGCAACATGAAACCTGTCTTTGGAGTCCTAGGACCTAGCCTTCCTTGACTCAGAGAGGGATCTCTCTATTATATGCAAAGGATGTGTTCTTGTTTCCTTTAGATGGTTGTTTTTAGGCTAGTTGTTAAGTGTAGGGTTTGTTGATTGTTTTGATTGGGTGAGATGAACAGGTAGAATAATTGGAGTGAGAGGTCTTTAAATCATTGGGCTATGGGGTCAATGAAAGTCATGAGTATCTCAATAATGAATCAGAGTGCATTACAAGGCCAATCTAGCAAGGTTAATGGATCCTTAAAGTTATGTGTGCAGTGGGGTGGACATCAAGTTGGGGAAAAAAGCAAGGTAGGGCAAAGGGCAGTGAAGTATCCTTTGTCATTTACCCATAAACAATAATGTCCTAAATATGATACGAAAAATATACTAATCATGAGATAGCGAAAACCATTTAATCAATGACAATAATTAAACAAATAAATATCCAAGATAAAAATTTCAATGAAACAAAGAAAGTAAGAAAAGCTTATCTTGCTTTAGTAATTTCACCTTCAGAATTGGAAAACATATAAGATGACACAATAAATTTAATCAATCAAAGAGGGAAATCCTAAACATTGTTGATCAAGCTACAAATAACTCTGAGGCAGACTGATAGGCATGGACGAAGGGAAAGATCAGAACAAGAACTCTTTGAATTAACTTAACAAGTAATACTTCAAAGAGAGGTTTCAAGACAGAGTTAAGATAGCTTTAAATAAGCAGGGCTTACCATGAATCATACTTTTAAACTAGCATATTAATCCATAGATGAAACAAACAAACATAAGGAGGCTTAAAAAGAAGCTAAGAATTCTTTAAACACACCAAACAGAGGAAAACATCAAGGCCATAGAAGACAGGAGGACTAAGGTGCTTCAAGGAGAATTTATCAACCTATACTTTTCTGTTCTATAGCAAAAAATAAGGATGAAACATAATGATAAAAAGAAAACATAAACACATTAAGAATACATCACCATTAACCAAGCTTAGGAATCTTGCAAATAAGCTTCTCCATCATCAATCCAAGCAAGCCATTCATAAACTTCACAACACCAATTTCTTCTCCAAGCTCATAAAAACCATGTATTGCTCTCAAAGCTCATCAAATGCCAACATTTACAACCAAGCCCTCATTCTCTATTTAACTCGGCAAAGGAGGGAAAAAACTGTAGATAGGGTTGGAAAATGTCAAAATCACTCATAAATGTCATTAATGCCCAAGAGACCATGCAAAGCCCAAGGAACAAAATATCCCATGAAATAAATGCTAAAATAAATTCTTGCATCTAATTCTAGAGTGATTTGCCTCAAAAAACACTAAAATATGATTTTACAATAAATGAGTGTGTTTCGTTGACTTTTGGCCAAAAACACACTACACAGTCCATTTGCACAGCGCTACCTCAGGCAAAAAATAGGTAATTTTGAAACCAATTTTTGGACCCCTTCCCAATGTTGGATTTTTCTCTGTGATGGCTCATTGGAAAGCCTTCTGAGTCCTCTTTCCAGATATTCCTTTAATTTTAAGATTGGGCCCATGTAACCTATTCAAAACGTTAATTTCCCAAGACTGTTATTAGCGTAGTGCCACCTCCAGTAGAAAAATAGGCTCTATTGTAGCCAAGTTTTGGACCACTTCCCGATGTCAGATTTTTCTCTGTGATGGCCCATTGGAAAGCTTGATGAGTCTAATTTCCAAAAATGATTATATTTTCCTAATCTAGCTCCTGTAGCCTGTTCAAAATTCCAAAATCCCAACACTTCACTACATAGACCATTTGCACAGCGCCAAAAATAGGTACTTTTGCAACCAAGTTTTGGACCCCTTCCTGATGTCGGCTTTTTCTCCTTGATGGCCCGTTGGAAAGCCTGATGAGTATAAGTTCCAAAAATACTCTTTTTGTTCTGATCCAACCTCTATATCCTATCCAAAAGGTCAAAATCCCAATAATGTGATTAGCACAGCGCCAGGTTTGAAATAGAGGCAGAATGGTGAAAATTTAGGTGTTTTTTGACCTTTTGAGGGGTAAAAACTGCTCCAATTTCTCTGAAAATTGGTGAACATAATGTGTTAGGTATGAGAAATCTAAAAATGGTGAGTTTTCCCTCTGAGTATTCTTGAGGGATTAGTGTAGCGCCAGAGGCGCTGCGCTAATAGGCCTCCAAATTCTCAAAAAACAAAAACTTGTCCAAATTTATTCAAAATTTGTGGATGTCCCCCTCATGGGGTTTAAGAAGCCTGTAGAAAATATTGAGGCAAGATTTCAAGGTTTACTTGGCCTTTTCCTCTTTTTAGTGTTTTTTGAATTTCAATGAGGGCCTCTTTATCACTGTGGTTTGTCTCATTAGTATCAGTGCTGCCTTTGGTTTCTGCATTCTCCTTACTGTCTTCAGCTTTTTCCTTGTCCTCTTCTTCATTTTCTATCTCTACCTCCTCACTTTTCTCTTCATTTTCTTCTATATTGGAACTGTCTTGTTCACTGTTTTCACCTCTATTACTGTCATGCTCACTGCTTTTACCTCCATCACTGTCATGCTCATTACCTTTACCTCCATCATTTTCATGCTCATAGCCCTTTTCTTCATTATCATCATTCCCTTCTTCTTCTTCTTCAAATTCTGCCTCTGTCTCTTCTTGCTAGCTTGAATCACCATCATTTCTTAGACTGTCTCCTCTATCCTCTTGTTAATTTGTTTCATGGTCATCATCCTCCTCCATTTCTGTATCTTCTTCCTCTTGCTGATTTAACTCACCACCACCTTGTTCATCATCATCACTTTGTCCTATTTCCATATCTTCTACCCCTTAGGCTGAGTTAGTGGCACCATTACCTTCACTGTCATCACTTTTTTCATTATTTCCACTTTGATCCTCTTTACTTGATACATCAAGAGAAGGGGAATAAGGGAGGTTTCCTTGAGGTGAGGGCACTTGTGTAGATGAGGAGGGAAAGTTTGGTTGATGAGGAGGCTATGGATTTTCGAATGAATACCTTGCCCTTGAGCTCGATGAGGTTTATCTTGAACATGAAGTGTAACTACCCTAAGTTACTTTCCCTCAACTGATAATAAATTTGGTAACGGAGCCCAAGAACAGAGGTGAAATATGCATTTGAGACCTAGGGTTTTGTTGAAGCCTCGAAAATCGCTGCAGCAACATTTGGGGATAACCACCCAGTCTGAAACTTAAAGCAGCTCCTTTTTCATTTGGAGTAGTGGCTCCGACTGGTTAAATTAGGTCCAATTACCTTTCCCCAAATTCTGATTACTTAAAATATAACTTTCATTCATTAACAAAGAAGAGATATCAGATCAACTCTCTTGTTGATTAGGTAAGAAATTTGATCCTTAAGCTGATCTGGGGCTCAGCCAAGCCACGACTAAGTTATGTCTTACAATTAACCTAACTATTCTAACCTAACTGACTTTATATTATTAAATTATTTTTAATTGTTAATCCTAAATGACACTATGATAATTTTATCCCTATGAAACTAGTTAGTTTAATACTATCTATTAATCCTAAAGTAACACACTGTTAATGCTACATTTATCGTTAAAGTCTTTGTTAAGTGCTAAAGTATTCTTAATTATCTCATATGTCAAATCTAAACTAATATATTCTATGTTATTATGCTAATTAACTAACTATAATATATAAATAAATATACCCTATACTATAATATATTCCTAAATATTACTAATATAGTTCTAATAATAGTTTTAAATATTTAATCTAGTTTATTATGAGATTATAATATATCTATGATAAACTATGAAATGAATTTTAACTAAATATTATTATTATTATTCTAAGTAAACAATTAATAATATCTTAGTTAACTATACTACCATATTTAAAGTTAAAATTATTCTAATTGCCCTAAGTTATTAAAAGTGAATGTTACAAATTAATGAGTAGTTAGTATGTTAAGGCTAACTCTAAGAAGAAAAAGAAAAATGATTTCTAATGTTTATTGTTATTAATTAAAAATAAATGAATTAATATACACTATATTACATTAGTTCTTATACTTAATTTTTTAGTATTTTGAATAATGATTAAAATCAATCATAAAAGTTTGACTAATCTAATGACTAGATTGTGCCACTGAAAATCAAGATGTTTGCCTTTAACCAAAGAGGACTTTTATGTTGAGATCATTTACAAATACAAAATTAATCTAAAATGAAAATCCTATCTCAGACTAAGATGGGATAGCCCTCTCTTAATCTTAGAGCAAATTAAAAATAGGGGAAAGACAGGTTTATGATTGAATTCACTATGTAGTTTCCATTAATTAAAAGAAGAAATTCATATTAATTAATGGGATAAAAGCAAAATACATTTGCAAGTTAAATATAAGAAATTATTATTTAATCACAAATATATTTCAGTGAATTTGTTATAGATCCGATTTCATTCTGCTTCTTGGAGATAGCTCCTACAAAGCTTCAAATTATATCAAAATTGAACCAACAGAAATGTTAAGTATCAATAAGAAATATATTTTAGAATAGAAATCGAAATCGATTATAAAATAGGGGGAAGGACTGGTTTATGATCGAATTCACCATGTAGTTTTCATTAAATAAAAGAAGAAATTCATATTAATTAATTAGATGAAATCAAAATACATTTGCGAGTTAAATATAATAAATTATTATTTAATTTCAAATATATTCCAGTGAATTCGTTATAGATCCGATCTCGTTTTTCCTCTTGGAGATAGCTCCTACAAAGCTTCAAATCATATCAAAATTGAACCAACGGAAATGTTAAGTATCAAAAAGAAATATATTTTAGAATAGAAATCGAAATCAATTACCAAACTTGGACACAAATAAAAAATTCAGCATTCAGGTAGAAATACTCATGAATGGAAATTCAAAATAATGCCAAAGATTTGCTTACAAAATATGCAATCATTGAGAATTTGAGACGTATGATTTTATTACATGCATAAATGCTAAGCAATATTACAAAGGCCAAAAACTTTCTTACAATATTTACAATCACCTCCTCTACACAAAAAACAAATGCATAAGTGTAGATTGAATGATAGCAAAGAATCCCCTATGCTAGATCGCGACCCCTTCTCCTTCTGATCCTGTAGCGTCTCCTTCAAACCGTTGAGAAACTGATTTAAAGAAAAAAAAAATTCCCCCTTTTCAATGTATTTCTGATGGCTTTATATAAGGCTGCTTTAAACTTCTATTTGCCAAAAATAAAATTTGTTGAGCTAAAACTGAGATAAGGGATTCAAATCCCTCTCTCCATACATATCGTTATGTTTAGGGATAAAAACCCCCAACACCTTAGCACTGAAATTAATTGTTTAAACCCAAAATAGAACTTATGATATAATCGAAACCCTGGTGGTCAGCATAACTGTGCGCATCGAATGTGCTATTGCATGTGATCAGGTAGACAAACTTCGATGGTTACACCTGGCGGACTTCATTTATTCATTGTGGTTAAAACATGACACATATTGTGTGATTGGTTGGCGGTCCCTGTGGTGATAACAAATGTTAAACGTAAATTCCAATACATTTGTCAATTAAAACATTCCCGTGGTGGTTTATTTGTCACATATTTTAACATGCGGTTATGGTATAATAAAACGATGTGGGTTTTTGTTTAAGGTTTTATATCAACGTATTCAAACCATCGAATTTTGTAATAATGCATTATATTATATTTTAGGTCGATAGTTTACATACAACTTTATTTTGTGTTTTAACCTACTTTTATTATATCATAGTTTAGGTTTGATATTTTTAAATATGATTTGTTTTTTTAATTTTTAATATATAGTTTTCAAATGGGTTTTATTTTTAATTTTATGGGTTTGTATTTTTAGGTTTTTATGTTTAGTTTTAATTTTTAAGATCTTAGACTATAACCTATGTCTTAAATAATGTGGATAGTTTTTAAGCTTAGGTTTTAGAAGTTTTAGATCTAGGTTTTACTTTTGATGTTATTTTTCTTTTTATGAAATGTAAATTTGATTTTTTAAAGAGATGAATGAAATTTCATCACTTAATTTATGATCGATTTAACAAATTTATTATACATATGATGTAGTGACCAATATGATATTATCTCATTAGACTCATTTTGTGATGTCGGTATAAAAATAAGTACAAGAGACAACAACGTATGTGACCAAAAGTAGAATGTGGAAGTATGGGCCAAACCATCTAGAAAGAATACCGATTAGTGTAATCGAATACCAAATGTGAGGTGATGTGACAACCAAAAGTTCCCCTTTGTCTTTAATTGACCAATATGAAAATGTTTCCATGAATGTGAAAGAAAGCAAGGGGGTGCCGAAAATAAAAAATCATCAATCATAATGATAAAACACAAATTTGGATGGAAAATATGATCAGAACCAATATGATTGTAAACTTCTGAGCCAAGTGAAAAATCAAGAATTTTCTAAATTCATTCAAAGGAGGGAGTTGAAAAAAATGAAGGGTCCCTATGATAAATATTCACAAATTATAAAAAATCTAAAATCAAACCAATGGGATAATAAAAAGGCCTTCAAACAAGTGCATTTCACGACAACTAATCCAAATGAGGTCAAAACAAATTAATATAGATAAATAAGAACAAATCGAACTCATTTAGGCCTTTCCTCATTTATGAATTTTAATAGTAGTAATATCAAGTGATCGTTTAAAAGGGTCCCTATTTTTCATTTAAAAGTGAAAAATGGGAGGGGGCGGTGGGGGGTTGTGTTTCACCACAACAATGGCGACATACTGGGAAGGACCAGTTATCTCTGTTCAAATTGATAATAAAATTCTAAGGAAAAAGATATAGAGGTTAAATAAATCAAATTGCCAAGATTCATACTTTTCTTCGAAACTCTTGAGTGAAATCAAATACTATCATTTTGCATATCTTGTAAATATTGATTATAAGAGAACTATTTATGAACAACTATTTAATGATAGCTTTAAACTTAAGGAACACAAACATGTTGTTTTGTTTAGTGATAAAGATGAACTCTTATAATCATAGGTAGGACCATTGCTGCCAGCAGGCATCCATAGCCTTGGCAGGGTTACCTCTTAGCCCAATATGTCAGTATCCCGTTTAATATTTAAATACTCAGAGAAAATTTTATTTTATTAAAAACTTGAGAACCATTGCCCTGGCTTGGTGACCAGATCATGACAATTCCATTCACAAATTTTGATAGTCATGAACAAGCTGGCTTGTAATGAGACCTCTTGTCTTACAACGTAAAGTTGTGAGCCATTATCCTGATGTGATAATTAGATTGACAATGTCATAATTATCATAACCTATGATCATGGTAGGCTAGCTCTGTAAAGAGACCCCCTATCTTTCAGGTTCTTGTAGCTTTTAATTTATACTCTGATAGTTGGCGATAATAGATGGGGAGACAAATTATCTCTTTAAGAGATTTGGGATGACATGGAAGAGTTTAAAAAACTAAACTTTTGATATTGCTTGTGTTATTTTAGCTAAAGCTAAATTTAAGATAAGTTTTCGTAAAAATAAACTTTTATGTTATAGATTAAGATCGTTAAAATGATAATAAAGAAACAAACAGAGTTTCGAATTAAAATCTGAATGGAAGAAATTTTGAAAATTAACCAGATATTCTTCCTTTAACCCTAGAATTCTTTTTAAATATACAGTTAATAATTTCCCATACATGAAACCAAAGTTGAATAGAAAATTTTTTCTTACTAAAATTTGATAATACTACTAAAAGGATATGTATGAGGATTTTCAAAGTAATTGAAAATGGTCTATTGTGAAATGAACTCTACTAAAAAGGAAAAAAATTAAAATGAAAGAACTAAGAATGAAAACAAGCAAGCTCTTAAGAAAAACAAAAACATGAAATGAAAACAACTCAAACAAGATGATGATGTTTTGACAAAAACATTAAGTTTGTGTTTTCAAATATTCATCAAGTTAAGTTATTGTCTTTTTTATTTTATTATTTATTTATTTATTTTTATTTTATTTTATTTTTTATTTTTAAAAGAGTTATCTTGTTCCTAAGTTTATTAAAATCAAATCAATTTAAATGAAATATAGCAAATCATAAAGAAGATCATCAAGAGAATAGATCATGAGAAACATATTTACAAGATAAAAAGTATAAAATGATGAATATGTTTTAAAATTAAAAATTTTATCTTGTAAGATGTTTGTTAAGTGCTGCTCCTATTTTAAAAGTATTGATGCAGTTTTAAAATTTTTATTCAAATGCTTTGATAGGAATTTTTTCCAATTTTGCTTAAAACTTATTTTGTAAGTATTTTTAACGATGAAAGTAAGACTAACAATTAGTTTTCAAAAATAATCATAAATGAAGTAAGAAGAAAAAATTGTAAAAGGAAAAGGAATTCCCTATATGAATCATGGTGATTTTATTTTCTGAATTGCTTTCACTAGCAAAACCAAATCCTAAAATTGCACTCATAAAAAACTGCAAAAGAAAGAAGATAAGGATAAGAAAATATAACTAAAAGAGAAAATAAAGGAAAGGAACAAAGGAGAAATGAAGATCAACATGTACACAGACCTGAGAAAAATGCATACCAATTTACCTTGTGAATCTTGACGTCTTCATATGAAGAGTATATAAAAATAGGCAAGATTAGTCATATTTATCTCTAAGTTAGGATATGTTGAAAATCATGATTTATTGAATCTAAAAACTAAGAGATGTTATAAGAATTTTTCACATGATAAAAATGAATTGACATATGAATAAAGTGAGATAATAAAATATTGTTTGCCATCATTTGATCTGGTGAATTCTTTTTATTAAACATTATTTAAAATGTAAATTTAAATGCTATTGCAATTATATGAGTAAAAAGTGGAAATGGACCTTATGTTGGGGTTAACATTTTAAAATGTGGGGTTTATCATTTATCAAATGTAAAAAATTGTTTTATTAATGGAAACCTCGAAAATGAGAAGAATGCCAACTAAGTGTCTGATAGGGTTCCATCCTTATTCATCATAATTGCATTATTTGGAAAACAACAAAAATATGAAACATAATTAAATTTATTCCTACTCTAAACCTTTTGAAGGAAAATGACTAGGTATAGTCATATTTCCAATGTAACCAAGCACTAATTTTATTTCCTGCAAAAATATACATTACATCTGTTAGAAAAATACAAATCTTAATTATTAAATTATATACAAAAATCCTAGAATATTTATACATGTTAATTCCTAAGAATGAAAATAGAAGAAATTTATAATTAAAAATTTTTATGCTAAAATGATTTTCTAACTGAAAATAAAATTTATGGAAATATGTACAATCTAAAGGGTTAGAGATGTTACCTTTAAGGGTCCACCAAGGTTTTGTTTTTGAAAATTGTGCAATAGAAGTATTAACATCAATTGTTTTTAGGCTTTTACAGAAATTGTCATTTTCCCTTATGAGACGTTGATCGTCGTCATGAAGAGAAAAAGAAGGAAAATCCTTAGAGGAATCTATTATGTATACATCAGAATTAAGACAACTAACCAACTCATGATTAATATTGAAAATTTGTAATAGATTTTGATGATCTAAATCATAATGGAAGGGGGCAATTTTGAACTTATCAACTGATCTAAATTGATGAACATCATAATTATTAAATATCACATCATTTTCAAATGATTTGTAAGTATCTTGAATATTGTAGAAAGGATGGATAAAGGTTTCCAGATTCATATTGATAAGTAATTGATCATTTAAAAATACCCCTTGCATTTTATGATGTAACTCATTCTTAAGTTTTGAACCAGCAAATATTCCAACAGGTTGACACATACAATGATTAGGTTGCAAATAATGATAATCGTAATGTAAGTTAGGAGAATTTTATTCAAGATGATCATTTTTGTTTCCTTGAATTAATGATGTGTCATCTGTTATCGCAATATATTTTAGCTCATTTTCAAAAGAAGAATTATTGTTATGATTGTTCTTTAAATCTCGTTGTTGTATAAAATTCGATTCTATTGAATTTTACTCATTATCATAAACATTGGGAGGTACCATAAAAACGTCTTCAGATGTAAGATTCTCTCCTGATGTTGATGGTTGAGACAGATTAAAATTTCATTTAAGGATTCAATAGGATCAATAATAGAAACAAGATTTAATGTTGGAGATTCTTCTTTGTGTTCCATATAAGTTTTTATATTATGTTTTTGAAAAACAGAAGTAAATTTCTCAATCAAAATTTTCTTAGGAGGTAAATCGTCATAATGAAATCTGTAGCATAATAACATAAATCTATCAGAAAGTTCGCTAACAGCTTCATTATCAAAGATTGTAAATTCATCAAATTCTAAGCACAACTTCTCATAGCTGTAATTGTGATGAGAAAAAAAAATACCTGCATAAAGTGATTCCAAGAGTGAATACACTTAGCTGGGAGGATCTTGTACCATTATTGAATCCTTACTTGAAGTGTGAGAGTGAATAACCTGAAAATTTCATTGTCTTTAGTGATGTTGAAACATTTGCATTTATGTATAAATTGATCAACATGATCTAAAGTAGAAATGAAATTCTCACCATCATATTGCAGTTCATATATTGATTCAAGTTGTCTCTTGGGTATACCTCTGGTAGGCTTGCGCGAACTAAAAGCATGACCAAATGTAGGAATACAAATAGGAGCCATGGCTAGTTAAAAATGTTAAAACAATATTTCATGTAGATTAACTAGCTTAGACCCTCCTTCTAGCGCCAAAAATGTTGAAGCCTCGAAAATCACTACAACAACATTGGGGGATAACCACCCGGTCCGGAACTTAAAGCAACTCCTTTTTCATTTGGAGTAGTGGCTCCGACTGGTTAAATTAGGTCCAGTTACCTTTCCCCAAACTCCGATTACTTAAAATATAACTTTCATTCATTAACGAAGAAGAGATATTAGATCAGCTCTCTTGTTGATTAGGCAAGAGAGTTGATCCTTAAGCTGATCTGGGGCTCATCCAAGCCACGACTAAGTTATGTCTTACAATTAACCTAACTATTCTAACCTAACTGACTTTATATTATTAAATTATTGTTAATTGTTAATCCTAAATGACATTATGATAATTTTATCCCTATGAAACTGGTTAGTTTAATACTATCTATTAATCCTAAAGTAACACACTGTTAATGCTACATTTATCGTTAAAGTCTTTTTTAAGTGCTAAATTATTCTTAATTATCTCATATGTCAAATCTAAACTAATATATTCTATGTTATTATGCTAATTAACTAACTATAATATATAAATAAATATACCCTATACTATAATATATTCCTAAATATTACTAATATAGTTCTAATAATAGTTTTAAATATTTAATCTAGTTTATTATGAGATTATAATATATATATGATAAACTATGAAATGAATGTTAACTAAATATTATTATTATTCTAAGTAAACAATTAATAATATCTTAGTTAACTATACTACCATATTTAAAGTTAAAATTATTCTAATTGCCTTAAGTTATTAAAAGTGAATGTTACAAATTAATGAGTAGTTAGTATGTTAAGGCTAACTCTAAAAAGAAAAAGAAAAATGATTTCTAATGTTTATTGTTATTAATTAAAAATAAACGAATTAATATACACTATATTACATTAGTTCTTATAATTAATTTTTTAGTATTTTGAATAATGATTAAAATCAATCATAAAAGTTTGACTAGTCTAATGACTAGATTGTGCCACTGAAAATAAAGATGTTTGCCTTTAACCAAAGAGGAATTTTATGTTGAGATCATTTACAAATACAAAATTAATCTAAAATGAAAATCCTATCTCGGACTAAGATGGGATAGCCCTCTCTTACTCTGAGAGAAAATTAAAAATAGGGGAAAGACAGGTTTATGATTGAATTCACTATGTAGTTTCCATTAATTAAAAGAAGAAATTCATATTAATTAATGGGATAAAAGCAAAATACATTTGCGAGTTAAATATACAAAATTATTATTTAATCACAAATATATTTCAGTGAATTTCTTATAGATTCGATTTCGTTCTGCTTCTTGGAGATAGCTCCTACAAAGCTTCAAATCATATCAAAATTGAACCAACAGAAATGTTAAGTATCAATAAGAAATATATTTTAAAATAGAAATCGAAATCGATTATAAAATAGGGGGAAGGACTCGTTTATGATCGAATTCACCATGTAGTTTTCATTAACTAAAAGAAGAAATTCATATTAATTAATGAGATAAAATCAAAATACATTTGCGAGTTAAATATAATAAATTATTATTTAATTTCAAATATATTCCAGTGAATTCGTTATAGATCCGATCACGTTCTGCCTCTTGGAGATAACTCCTGCAAAGCTTTAAATCATATCAAAATTGAACCAAGAAATGTTAAGTATCAATAGGAAATATATTTTAGAATAGAAATCAAAATCAATTACAAAACTTGGACAAAATAAAAAATTCAGCATTCAGGTAGAAATACTCATGAATGGAAATTCAAAATAATGGCAAAGCTTTTCTTACAAAATATGCACTCATTGAGAATTTGAGACCTATGATTTTATTACATGCATAAATGCTAAGCAATATTACAAAGGCCAAAAACTTTCTTACAATCTTTACAATCACCTCCTCTACACAAAACAGAAATGCATAAGTGCAGATTGAATGACAGCAAAGAATCCCCTATGCTAGATCGCGACCCCTTCTCCTTCTGATCCTGTAGCGTCTCCTTCAAACCGTTGAGAAACTGATTTAAGGAAAAAAAAAATTCCCCCTTTTCAATGTATTTCTGATAGCTTTATATAAGGCTGCTTTAAACTTCTATTTGCCAAAAATAAAATTTGTTGAGCTAAAATTGAGATAAGGGATTCAAATCCCTCTCTCCATCCATATCCTTATGTTTAGGGATAAAAACCCCCCAACATCATAGCACTGAAATTAATTGTTTAAACCCAAAATAGAACTTATGATATAATCGAAACCCTGGCGGTTAGCATAACTGCGTGCATCGAATGGGCTGTTGCATGTGATTAGGCAGACAAACTTCGATGGTTACACCTGGCAGACTTCATTTATTCATTGTGGTTAAAACGTGACACATCTCGTGTGATTGGTTGGCGGTCCCTATGGTGATAACAAATGTTAAACGTAAATTCTGATACATTTGTCAATTAAAACATTCCCGCAGTGGTTTATTTGTCACATATTTTAACATGCGGTTATGGTATAATAAAACAATGTGGGTTTTTCTTTAAGGTTTTATATCAACGTATTAAAACTATCAAATTTTGTAATAATGCATTATATTATAGTTTAGGTCGATAGTTTCAATACATACAACTTTATTTTGTGTTTTAACCTACTTTTATTATATCATAGTTTAGGTTTGATATTTTTATATATGATTTGTTTTTTAAAATTTTTAATATATAGTTTGCAAATGGGTTTTATTTTTAATTTTTTGGGTTTGTATTTTTAGGTTTTTATGTTTAGACTATAACCTACGTCTTAAATAATGTGGATAGTTTTTAGACTTAGGTTTTAGAAGTTTTAGATCTAGGTTTTACTTTTGATGTTATTTTTCTTTTTATGAAATGTAAATTCGATTTTTTAAAGAGATGAATGAAATTTCATCACTTAATTTATGATCAATTTAACAAATTTATTATACATATGATTTAGTGACCAATATGATATTATCTCATTAGACTCATTTTGTGATGTCGGTATAAAAATAAGTACAAGAGACAACAACGTATGTGACCAAAAGTAGAATGTGGAATTATGGGCCAAACCATCTAGAAAGAATATCGATTAGTGCAATCAAATACCAAATGTGAGGTGATGTGACAACCAAAAGTTCCCCTTTGTCTTTAATTGACCAATATGAAAATGTTTCCATGAATGTGAAAGAAAGCAAGGGGGTGCCGAAAATAAAAAATCATCAATCATAATGATAAAACGCAAATGTATGGAAAATATGATTAGAACCAATATGATCGTAAACTTCTGAGCCAAGTGAAAAATCAAGAATTTTCTAAAATTCATTCAAAGGAGGGAGTTGAAAAAATGAAGGGTCCTTATGATAAATATTCACAAATTATAAAAAATTTAAAATCAAACCAATGGGATAATAAAAAGGCCTTCAAACAAGTGCATTTCACGACGACTAATCCAAATGACGTCAAAACAAATTAATATAGATAAATAAGAACAAATCGAACTCATTTAGGCCTTTCCTCATTTTTTAATTTTAATATTAGTAATATCAAGTGATCATTTAAAAGGGTCCCTATTTTTCATTTGAAAGTGAAAAATGGTGAGGGGGGTTGTGTTTCACCACAACAGGTTTGCTCAACTAGGGTTTAATCATTTCATAGACACCAAATTATGAAAATTGTTTGGAGGACAAGGGGGAGAGGCCACCTACCAGCTTTAACTCTTCTACAGCCCTTTGAATGCAACTTGGAGGATGAATTTTAGCCTTGGGGCAAGTTCTTTCCTTGTTTGAGGAGCCTCTGCATTAGCGCAGCGCCGGGCAGTCTTGCCCATGGATTAGCACAGCGCCAAAAAATGGTCAACGTGCAGACAAGTTTTGATGACCTTCCCGAAGTTGGATTTGGGCCCGTGATAGCGCGTTGGAAATATTAGCCTGTCTAATTTCCAAATATACCAATTTTTCCCTGATTGAAGTTGATTTTCCTTGTCAAAATTTGAGTTTCCCAAGACTGGTCAAAACGTGCTGAGTGATGGTGCAGAAATGCAAAGTGCTGGTGCAGACAACTTTTGGAGGCCTTCCTTAACTCAAAATTGAGCTCATGATAGCTCATTGGAAAGAGACTCAATTATAGTTGTTTTTGACCCATAAAAAAAGTCTTTTGGATACTCCATATATGAAAAACCCCGATTTTCCCAAGGTCACTCCAGCAGTGCAGAAATTCTCCCATGACACCTGTATTTTTGACATTTCTCCCAAACCATGATACCTGTGTAAAAAATAAAGGAAATTTTTCTTCTTGGACCTATTATGGACAAAAAAATCTCTCATTTTTTCCAAATTCATCTCTTTTTGTTCAGAAACATATTTTTAAACAAAACTGGCCATAGGTGTGGCAAATGACTTGGCCCTTGGAATGAATTCTTGGAAAAATATGGAGGCATGATTTTTATGAGTTGGTATGGACTTATGCTTTCTAATATGATCT
The DNA here is from genome assembly GCA_034641835.2 of Pinus albicaulis. Taxonomy (NCBI): domain Eukaryota; kingdom Viridiplantae; phylum Streptophyta; class Pinopsida; order Pinales; family Pinaceae; genus Pinus; species Pinus albicaulis. The sequence goes on along the minus strand of CM076569.1, from coordinate 640,704,757 downwards.
ATAAAATGGATACTTTTCTCTTATTCCTCCTTTCCAAAGAAAACCCTAGCTTAGTTGGAAGAGGAAATTAGGGTTTGGTGTAGGGGATTTAGGACTGCCTTGTAGAGGGAGGGGAATGAAGGGATTAAGGGTTGTCTAAATTATTGGGGAAATTTTGGGGATAGGGATAGATGTTAGAGAGTAGGGGAAATTGGAATTTCAATAATTGAGTGAGGGGAAAGGGTCCAAAAGGGAAAAACATAGGCCTAGTCTCAAAAAGTGTCAAATTGTAGCAATAGGCTAGGTTTTGTAGAAAAATGATGAGTTTGAGGGATAGGAGTGATGGGAAGTGTTTATGAAGGTATATTAAGGATAGGAGGAAGTGTAAGAGCATTAGGATACAAGCCTTGTTTATGTTTAACCATGGAGGTCATGAAACCAAGAAAAATGCCCTTAAAAACCCTATATGGACAATGGAGGAGTTAGGCAAAACAAAATAGAGGGCTGAGGCCAAAGGTGGAAAAACATAGTGATAATGAGTGGGATGAGCCCATTATGGGTCCTTTGGGAGTAGTGAGCTGACCTTGACATGATGGGATGATGAAATAGTGAAAATGTATCCTAAGGATAATGAAGGTAGTGAGATTTCTAGAACTCACAATGTTCATGAACTTTGTTTCTAGAAATCTAGGATAAGTATTTAGTCAGCCATGAGAAGAAAAAATTACTGATGACTAAAAAGTAGAAGATCCAACTATATCAGGTTTTCAAATATGGACAAATCCTACAGCAAGGTAAATGGCTTACCACGGACAAAGTTCAGTAGAAGTTTCCCCATCTCATGGGGGCACTAAATGCAATGAGGACCATTGCTTCCTAAGGGTGGAGGATTGATCTAGGTGGATATTGGTAGCCACCCACCTATTCCACTTGGACCCCCAAAATTGTACCATTATTTATCTTATTTTACTTAATTGTAGCACAACTTAATATTTTTGGTAGTTTTTCGGGTATTGAACTTCTGTCGTTGTTTTGAGGCCCTACACAACATTTTTTTTGGAAAACGGGAAAACATGATTTTTTTAATCACATTTGTAGTCAAAAGTTGTATTAATTATATATATCTTTCTAACGAGGTATCATGCGCATCAAACATAGCTCATATGCCATATTTACGACCCTGGGAAGTTGATGTACCAATTTACCCCAACAGGGCCCACAGTTTTGGCGCTTCATCTCCGAGGGTTATATTTTTATATTTTTAGGGTTTTCCATTGTCTATAAATAATAAATATGCCTTTGAGCCTCATTGTAACATAATTCAGAGGCATGTATCTGAGACAACTCTTCTCAAATATAAGTTACCATCGCCTGAGCTAGTTTATTTCCATTCTGTATATAAGCATCTTTCAGTTATTTGATATTAATCAAAAGAATATGTTAGGTCTCTATATTACTAGTGTACTCCCTTATTTTTGTTAGTGTATCCCCATTATTGTTATTTTTGTACCCCTGTAGTCCCCATATTGTTATTTTTTTACCCTTACATTAGTATTGTTAGGTTGAATAGGAGTATATTGTGACCCAGTGGACTCCTATATATAGAAAGGAGGTTTTTTCATTTGTATCATCCAAGAATTATTCATTTATGTAATGTAAAGGAGGTTGCCCCCTTGAAGAGGCTAATTTCTAAGGTGTTGATCTATCTTTTCTTTTATTTTGTGAGATTTTTTCATAACATTTGGTATCAGAGATTTGGATTCTAGGGTTTCACTGCTGCAAACAGGTCATCGTGGAATTTTCACTATAACTTGTTTTCTATGAAGTTTTAGAATATAAAAAAACAACCCATTTGAGTCGAAATCTAGAGTAACTTCATGTAAAAATTTCAGATCTTGGTTCGCTATATTTTCGGAGATATGATCTAAGGGAGTTAGGGTTTTTGAATGATCCATAATTTCATCTCAAACATGTGGCTGAGGGAAAATCGTCATAACTTTCGTTGTAGACATCAGATTGGAATTATATAAAAAGTGGTCTAGATTTCATAGATTGTAGTTTCTGTTATATCTACTTCAGAGCCGAAGGACGAAACCGTGACATGTGGCACGCCGTACAAGTTCACTCTACTGAACCGGTCCATAATTAGGACATTGTGGGAGATAGGAGATAACTTTAACTTGAATAATCCAAATCAATTTTGACCTATGGAATTGGAAATAAGACTCGAAGGGATACTACAGGACCAAATATCAAATATTGGGGATCCAAAATTGCAGAGATACATCAGTATCAATATCGAGCTTCTCAAAAGCAAGAAAAAGGTGTGTATTTTGTTTTTTTTAAATTGCATAACTTTTGTTTGAAAAATTAGTTTGAAGTGATTCCAAGGGCATATTGAAGCATAGATAACAGTGTTGGTTTCTATAATGCCCCCCAAAGAGAATTCCACACCTGTTAAGCCCTTAGAAAGCTCTTCTATGATGCAATAAGAGGAAGAAGTGCAAAATGATATATCAAAATTACGAGACCAAGTGCAACAAATTTCGCTCTCGCAGAAAGTAACCAAAAAATGAAATGGAAGCTAAGATGGATGGTTTGAAGAAAGGCATGGAAGTTAATATGGATGGTTTTAAGAATAGCATTGAAGCTAATATGGATGGTTTAAAGAACGGCATGTAAGCTAATATGGATGGTATAGAAGGCAACATGGATATTTGAAGAAAGGCATGGAAGGTTTTAAGGAAGGTTTCGAAAAGTTACTACAATAAAATATTCCTAATGGTGAACAAGTAGTAGAGGAAACTCATGATGAGAAAAAAATAAATGTTAATCATGATTTCATATAATATAATGTTGGATTGAAGACTCACCATATTCCAAAGATCGATATGAGGAAGTTTGATGGCAATGATCCTTTAACATGGATACTACATATGGAGCAATACTTTGATATCCATAATGTGAAAAACATGCAAAAGGTATGCCTTGCAACTTTATATTTAGAACAAAATACATTTGTATGATATCGATGGCTTTGCTCTCGTAAAAAATCTGTCACTTGGTCAATTTTTATGGAGGAAATGATAACACATTATGAGGATACAAAGAGAAACATATTCTTTAGCCAATTAATAAATCTCAAACAAAAGGGTTCAATGTTGGAGCACATTGAGGACTTCCAAAAATTGAATATAAGGGTAAACGATATTCCAGAGGAGCACATGATTGATGCCTTCATAGGGACTTTAAAGAAAAAAATCCAACATGAGGTTCGCCTTTGGGAACTTGATTCATTGGAGAAGGCATTCAAGTTGGAAAGAAAATTTAAAGCAAAATTATGGTGACAAGGAAGTCTACCACTCACAACCATAAAGATGGAAGTGTTGCTACTCCTAGAATTCCACAATCTACAAGGTTTACACCAGAAAAATTGGAAGAAAAAAGAGAAAAATGGTTTTGATATAGTTGTGATAGCAAATACACTAAAGGTCATAAGTGTGCTGACAATAAATTATTTTACATAGATTTTGAAGAGGAGGAAGAAAAGGAATAAGAAACTTCAAAAGAAGAGGATATACACCCAGAACCAACCCTAAAGGAAGAAGAAATGGATCCAACCATATCTTGTAACACATTGGAAGGAACTACCTCTCCTCAAACTCTCAAGATAGAAGTACATATCAAGAAGAAAAATGTAATAGTGCTAATTGACTTGGGTAGTACCCATAATTTTATTCATTGTAAGGTAGCCAAGGAATTGAATTGCTTCCTATACCCAACACCAGAGTGTCAAGTGATGGTTGCAAATGGAGGAACTATAAATTTCTCTGGAAAGTTCCATAATATCAAGCTAATCATGGGAGAATATGTATTGAATAGTACAATTCTCTCTATTCCAATGGGTGGTGCTGATGTTGTACTAGTAGTACAATGGTTACAATATTTGGGGACAATAGCTTTTAATTTTCAAGAAATTTTCTTGAATTTTTTTTCGGAAGGAAAGGAAGTTGAATTAAATGGTATTACAGGGAAGCTGGGAAATATAATAAGCTCTAATTTCATGAAAAATATTTTGAAGAAAGAACAACAAGGCGTAATTGCACAATTATGCTCACTAGAAGTTACAACATCAAAATCATCTATTTCTTCATATCTCCAAAAAATCTTGGACAATTATTCCATGGTGTTTGAAACTCCTAAATGAATGCCACCTATTCGTGATCATGATCATTCTTTTCATTTGGTTCCAGGAAGTGTTTCTCCAAACATCAGGCCTTACATATATATTTATGTCCAAAAGAGAAAAATTGAACGTATGATTGTAGAAATGCTAGAGGCTAGTAAAATTCAACCTAGTCAAAGTTCTTTCTCTGCTCTAGTAGTATTGGCGCATAAGAAGGATGGATAATGGTGCATGTGTCCGGATTATAGGGAGCTCAATAAGATCACTATTAAAGATAAATTTCCCATTCCTGTGATTGATGAATTATTGGATGAATTACATGGAGAAATTTATTTCACCAAGTTGGATCTCCATTCAGGATATCATCAAATTAGAATGAACACTGAAGAAATTCTGAAAAAAACATTTATAACTCATAAGGGTCATTATGAATTTTTGGTCATGACTTTTGGCCTTACGAATGCACCTTCTACATTTCAAGGGTTGATGAATTCCATTTTAAAACCATTCCTTAGAAAATTTGTGTTAGTATTTTTTGATGATATACTAATCTACAATAGGTCTTGGAAGGATCATGTTCAAAATGTTGATAGGGTGCTCAAAATATTAGAGGAGAAACAATTATATGCAAAAACCTCCAAATTTTTATTTGGAGTATAAGAGGCAGAATATCTCGGTCATATTGTACCTCAGGAGAGTGTTAAGGTAGACCCTACGTAAATTAAATCCATTAAGGAATGGAAAGTCCCCACAACCATAAAGAAGTTGCGAGGATTTCTCTAGTTAACAGGGTATTATCGGAAATTTGTTAAGAATTATGGGATAATAGCAACACCTCTAACAACATTATTGGAAAAAGATGAATTTTCATGGACTCCTGAAGCAACTAAGGCCTTTGAACATATTAAAGAGGAAATGTGCCAAGCACCGATCTTAGCTACACCAGACTTCAAAAAAACCTTTATTGTGGAATGTGATGCCTCGAGAAATGGAATTGGTGTTGTTTTAATGCAAGAAGGAAGTCTGGTTTCTTTTGAAAGCTATCCAAACAAATGAAAGTATTTACAGAAAGCTATTTATGAGAAGTAAATGTTGTCGATACTACATGCACTAAAGAAATGGCGACCTTACCTAATGGGAAGACACTTCAAGGTAAAAAATGATCATGATAGTCTTAAATAATTTTTGGAACAAAGACTGTCTTCAGAAGAGCAGCAAAAATGGGTCAGAAAGATGTTGGGTTATAAATTTAAAATCATATAAAAAAAGGGAAGATAAATGTTGTTGCAGATGCACTCTCAAGAAAGGATGAGAATGTGGAAGCATTTCTTTGTGCTATTTCTATTATTCAACAGATTGGATAACCGAAGCAAGAGAGGAATGGAAGAATGACGAAGAAGTGTGGACACTCATTCAAAAGTTGCGGCAAGATCCGAGTACATCTGATATGTTTAGTTGGAAAATTGATTCCTTATGGTACAAATATCACTTATATATTTGTAATAATTCCCAACTAAAAAAAATATTCTTTTGGAATTGCACACCTCTCCCTTAGGAGGACACTTAGGATTTTTTAAAACTTACCACATGGTGAAGAAAGAATTTTTTTGGGATGGCCTTAAATTTTATATTCAAAAGTTGGTGGTAGAATGTTTGTTTTTCTAGCAAAATACAATTGAGACAATTAATACCCCAGGTCTGCTACAACCTTTATCCATTCCAAGTCGACATTGGGAGGAGGTTTTAATGAATTTTTTCATAGTTTTACCTAAGTATGAAGGAAAGAGTGTCATCATGGTGGTAGTTGATAAACTTACCAAATATGCACACTTTTGTGCATTATCTCATCTATTTAAAGTGAGTATGGTTGCTACTGCATTTATGGAAACAATTCAAAATCTACATGGAAACCCAAAGATTATTGTAAGTGACATAGATCCCATTTTCACTGGAAATTTTTGGATTGAATTATTTTCTTGTTTGGGTACTCAACTAGCTGATAGCTCATCTTATCATCCTCAATCTGATGGAAAACTAATATAGTGAACAAATTTTTGGAAGGATATCTTTGTTGCTTTGTATTTGATAAACAAACATAATAGATCAAGTGGTTAGCTCTGGTTGAATGGTGGTATAACACTTCCTTCCACACTACAACAAAAATGACCCCATTTATGGCAATTTATGGATATCATCCACCGTCCATCACATCATATTTAAGAGAAAATTATAAGGTTCAAGCAGTGGAATATCACATCAACATCAACAACAAGTTCTCCAACTCTTAAATGATAACCAAAATTTGGCACAAAATCGAATGAAGCAACAGGAAAATCAACATCTCAGCGAGAGAAGTTTTGGTGTAGGCGACTGGGTATTTTTACGACTACAACCATACAAAAAAATTTACCTCAAGCAAGCTAAGAAGGATAATAAATTGTCACCAAATTACTATGGTCCTTACAAGGTGTTGAAAAATATTGGTACTATGGCATACAAATTGGAGCTTCCTACATTTTCTCGAGTGCACCCAGTTTTCCATGTTTCATGCTTAAAGAAGGTTATAGGTGACAAAATTCCAGTCCAAACAATATTTCCAAAACTTGATGAGGAAGGAAAAATCATATTGGCACCTGAAGTAATCACGGAAATAATAACATGACAGCTACGAAATCGATATATTTTAGAGTATCTCATCAAGTGGAAGAACTTACCCACTGAAGATTCGACATGGGAGGATGATAATTTTATACAGAAGAATCTAGAACTACTCAAGCGTTGAGGACAACACTTTTTCGAAGGATATGGGCATGTTAGGTCCCTATATTACTAGTGTAGTCCCTTATTGTTGTTAGTGTAGCCTCCTTATTGTTATTGTTGTGCCCCTACAGTCCCCATATTGTTATTATTGTGCCCCATAAAAGCCCACTATTGTTATTGTTGTGCCCTTACATTATTATTGTTAGGCCCTCTAGGATTATATTGTGCCCCCATGGACTCCTATATATAGAAAGGAGGTTTTTCCATTTGTGTTATCCAAGAATTGTTCATTTATGTAATGTAAAGGAGGTTTCCCCCTCAAAGAGGTTGATTTCTAAGGTGTTGATCTATCTTTTCTTCTATTTTGTGAGCTAATTTTATAACATAATATTTATTTCTACTGCATCTCTTTATTTATTTTTATGTCTATATTCTTTTGTGTTCCCACATAAGTCTGTATCAGGTCATTGGCTACACTATTAACTTTAATGCAACAACCCTACCAAACTTTCAAATTGACAATCCCAAGGAGAATATATGTGGGATACGGTTAAAACCTTGTGTGTATCACTACAAATTTTCTTTTAGACTTGAGGATTGCCTAATTCACTCAAGCATTCAAGCTTATCCATTCATCCCAAAATATATTTTTCTCCATCTATATAATAAAGGCCATATGAAGGGAAATGAGGAAGAATTCATAAGTGAAATTACGTTACTAAGATTTTTATTTTGAGGCCTAAGAAATGTATGGGTTAGGAGCAAGGGATAAATTCAATTGGGTCAAGGTAAAAAAAATCATATTTTGTACTAATATTCCTTCTTTGATCGACAAAATGGATCTATGTGGTTTCCCACTCCTTATATCATGTTGTTTATATGCATGATATTTTGATGGTTGATCTAATGCAATTAAATATATTAGACTTATTTTTCTACTAACATTATATAATTCAAAAGAGTTTGGGAAGTTTATTTTTCTATCTATGTAGAAGAAATAAGTTGCATGAGTCAGAGCTAGGATCTTGTGAGTTCCTCCTATCAAGGCCACAAGAGGACATGCTTTAGAAAAAGGTATGCCATCCAATACTTCTAAACTTATCTGAATGTTTAATTGATTGATGCTTTAAGTCTAGGAGTTTCTATATAGTTTTTTTAACCTCTATCTACCATGGGTCATGGGAAATTTTGTGGGGGATATCACCTGTATGCAGGATATATTTTCCACTAGTAGTGGAGTTTGACCCACGTTGACCTAGGCTAGCATGGTGAGGTGCTAATGAGGACTAGAGGCACAAAAATGATGAGTTGTAGGCTAGGTGGTGGTCATCATGGAGAAGACATGACTTAGTGTATGTTCCAAAGAGTGAAAATCTAGAAATCCAACTTCTTGTAAAAAGTGGGACATTTAATTTTTCCCAGATCTAGAATTTGACTATTGACTGTAGTAGGGATTTGGAAGATTTAGAAAATTTATTCAAGTGGAAGAAAAAAATTTCTCATAAATGGATGGATTCGAAAGATTAATAATATAGAAAATCACAATATGGGGATTTATGAAAAAATATGGATCTAGATGCAATAATATAGAAAATCACAATATGGGGATTTATGAAAAAATATGGATCTACATGCAAGTGATAAGATGAAATCTCAGGTCATGACATGGCCCTATGCAATGGTGACACATGGGTAGGTATTGTCACATGTTATCCATGTGTTAGCTAACTTGGTGTTGTACAATGGAAACATGTGGGAAAATTACTACCGCATGTATGCCATGTGTCACTGGTATGGATGTTGACATGGACATGGCACTGATAAGGGTAAATATTTAGATGGACATAAAATTTTCTAAAAAAACTTGGATATGGATAAAATTTACATTGTCGAATCAACCATGATGAGAAGAAGATATTAAAAAAGAGTTTTAAGATTGTTGAAGTAAGAGAAATTTTAATGACTCCATCTCCATAAAGTAACATTGGAGGTCAGGTCTAAACAACCAATTCCCTTAAAATTAATTGAGGGGGATGGAAGGAATTACACTATGTTGCTTAAAATATCTTGGTAGTAGGCCACCATTAAACTAGTAATATGAATCCACAAACATGAGCACCTAGTCTAACTCTACTCTCATATAGGTAGTCAACAATATCATGATGTCACAATTTACATAATCGCACAACAATCCCATGCTATCATAATTTACTGGACCAATCACATATCCATCTCAAGATCTAAATCTCTTTCCCCTTCATCCCACATAACCTCAAGAAAATAATTCCCTTCTCTACAATGTATTCCTTTAGGATATTCCATTTCCCTCCAGATCTCTAATGCTATTGGTTAGGAAATATCAATCCCGGAAGCTTTAGATATTCCTATCCATGGCTAATTTCCTTAACAATTCCAATGCATCAATACACTTAGGAATACTCATACACTTGAAAATAACTATTATCAACACAAGGTGAACTAACAATGTTTCTTTTTGAAAAAACTCTTCTCTCCAAGAAGAAAGAGCAAGAATGAATGAGAATTCCCCTAACCATCCAAAATCAAGGTTAATATATGAATGTTCCTAATGTTTCATGTAAAATCCCAAACAAGAATCTCATGTAACTTATTTTCTCAATTAATTCAAATATGATAAACTTTGGTGAGCCCATTTAGCTACCTCACTCCCTTGTAGAATCATAGCCCCTTATTTAACTCTTTCCTTACATGCCTACAACCAATGATGTATTAATATTAATGATAATCACAAACTATTACACCATTAAGTCATATGTCCTTTCATCATATACAAACATATAGTATTCATTTGAGGATCAAAACGAAATTATAACATTCCCCTCCCACTTTTTTTGGTACTATCCTTAGTGTGCACATCACTGATGGTGTACATATACACATTTTTGTCAACATTTCAAAAGTTACTGTAGATATGCCTCCATAATTATATCTTCCAACTTCCATGTCACTTTTTCAGGGCTCTAGCTAGTCCACTTTGCATTTATGCATATTATGGATTTGCTCTTGAGCACCATGACCTTCCTTTCCAATATACACATTGGTTGTACCCAGAAGTCTCCTTCTCGCTCCACCTAATTCAAAGTCTAATCAATGACATGATTAGGATCATTCACATATATTTTTAGCAAAGACACTTGAAACAAATTATGCATATTCATGGAATTAGGATTTGTAATCATGTATACAAATAGTCCTATCTTGTCCAATATTTCAAATGGACCATAAAATCTATTTATGAATTTAATACATGTGCCCAAATTTAAGGAAATTTTGTTTGGCTTCATTTAAAAAAATACATGCTCTTCTAGTTTAATTTTTTTATCTACCATGTTCTTATCTACACAATTTTGTTTCCTATCTTATGTAGCCTTCAAATTCCACTTAATTTTAACCATCTACTCTTCCATCTCCTTGATCAATTCAAGCCTAAGTACAACTATGTTTGTTGGATTTTCCAAACTCATTAGAGTATTTCATTTTTTCCATATAGAGATTTAAATATGCTAATCTTCAATGATTTCTAATACTCATTATTGTAGGAAAATTCAACCAAATGCAAATAATCTTCCCACTTAGATGGCTTGTCTATCACATACATTCTTAACATGTCCTCAATTACTTGGTTAACTCTCTATATTTTCCTACATGTTTGTGGATGATATCTTGTGCTAAAATCAAATTTGTACCAAATCATTTATATAATCCTCTCCAAAAGTTTCAAGTAAAATTAAGATCTATTTCCAAAATAATTATCTCTTTCTAAAATAATTACCTTTGGTATTCCATACAAGCTAACAATTTCATTCATGTATATTTCTACAAATGTACCCACTTTATGACTTAGTTTCACTCAAATAATATGGGTGTCATTTGTTAATTTATCCACCACCACCATTATTAACTCATGTTTTCCATTAGAGGAAGTGTCGGTCTAAAAGTGGTTTCCTAAGGAAAAATAATAAAATAATAGTTATGAATTTTAGAGGAAAAAGAAGAAAACTAATTTTTCAATTGTATTTTTAGTTTATATGCGTATAGGTTTACTCAAATTTCAAATGTAGACACTTGTTGGATGCAAAATTAAATTCAACATCCAATGAGTACCCATTATGCATACTTTTGAGAAGGTCCACATTGATAAAAATTGAAGATACATTAAAAAACATCTTGAATGTATCTTCAATTTTTATCAATGTGTGTCTTCTCAAAAGTATGCATAGTGGGTACTTGTTGGATGTGGAATTTAATTATGCATCCAATGAGTGTCTACGCTTGAAATTTAGGTAAACCTATAAGGAGATAAGCCAAAAATACAATTAATAAAAGTAGTTTTCTTCCTTTCCCTACATAATATTTACATGTACCTCTTTTTAAATTTAAAGGATTTTGATTGGTTTACATATTATGACATAGAAATTACATGAAAAATTCATGGGAACTTTTATGTTGAAATTGCCTCTAATGCTTGTTTTTTTTTGGAATTTTAATAACAAAATAAATGGTTACCACTTCCCATTTCCCCTCTGGAATTGAAAATGACTATAGCAATATCACTAGGTGTCTATGCTCAACATTCACTCTTTGACATTCCATACACCTAAAAATATAATTAGTTAATTTTTTTTTCATCCTTGGACAATAATATTGACTTCTTATTACTAAAATTATTTTCTAGTAACCAGGATGTCATGCATATGGAACATTATTCATTTCATTTAACACTAACTTCCTCAGTTCTTCAGAATTAGAAAACTATGCTTTATTTTTATGCATAAATATTCCATATTCCTTTAGTTGATACACTAAAATTCTGCTATACATCTTCCTATTGAAATACTTTGTCACTTGTAGATAATGTTAGTCTATAATAACAACCTCTTAAATTCTACCCTTTAAATACGATGTGTGCATAATAATGGCCATAACATGCATGACATGTACACTTCTTTTGAGGGAATTCATCACTTTATTCTCTCTCCCTTTGATATGCTTGATGCAAAGCCATATTCACTTAAAAACTGTAGCCATCTTGTTTGTCTAGTATTTAAATTTGGTTATTCAAACAAATATTTCTGACCACTATGGTCTATTTTCAATTGAAATTTCTTCCCCATTAAGTAAGACCTTCAAATTTTCAAAGCAGTGTTAGGACAATAATATCCAAGTTATGCATGTCATAATTTATCTCATTTTCTTTGACTTATGGACTCATAACTAATGACATTTCCATTATGAGTAAGAAATTCGCCAAGTTGTTCTTTGCATGCATCTGTACATACCACAAGTCCTTCATTTGGAGTAATAATTTGTTAAAACATGTGCACTAGTAAATAACACTTTCAATAGTTGGAAACTTTCTTCACATGCTACTATATATTCAAACTTAATTCCCTTATTTTTAAAGAAGTAATAGGATGAAGAATCCTTCAAAACCCTTTAATAAATCTCATGTACTAAACTACACGCCCCATGAAATATATAACTTGTGGAAAATTAATCGATGTTGGTCAACCTCTAATAGCATCAATCTTATTTAGATCCGTCATTATGCCTTTCTCTAAAATTATGTGTCCCAAAGAGTGAATCTACTCTTGGTAAAAAGATAACTTGCTTAGCTTGGCATATTGCTACTTCTCCTTTCGTACTTGTAGCACCAAATTGAAGTGATATTCATGTTCTTCATCTAAATTAGAATAGATAAGTATATCATCCAAAAACACAATGGAAAATTTATTCAAATAGTTATGAATATGTCATTCATTAAGTGCATGAAGATAGTTTTCCCATTAATAAATCCAAGAGGCATCACTGCAAATTCATAATGCCCATACCTTGATATAAAAGTTTTCTTACTCATGTCTTCTTCCTTGATTCTTACATAGTGACATCCCTATGTTAGGTCCATTTTGAGAATATCTTTGCTTCTCTTAGCTAATAAAAGAGATCATAAATTTAGGGTAGATGTATTTGTTGTTCATTATGTCTTCATTCAACTATCTAAAGTCAATACGTAGCCTCAATGTTCCATCCTTATTTTTCATAAAAAGAACTAGTGCTCCCCATGTTGAGACACTTGGGAATTTTATCCTTTCTTCAAGAACTCTTCCAATTGCATTTTTAATTCTTTTAATTCTGGTGTGCCCATTTGATAAGGAGTATTATGTTATCCTCAGCAATTGTGTATGAATACAACTATAAATATGTAGACTCACTAGTGGTTACTACCCACCAAAATTTATGCAAGTGCATGCAATTAATTTATCCACTCCACATCTCAATGTATTAGTTCCTCCCAAAGCAAGACTAGAGGATTCCATTTGCCTATTAAGCACTACCAATTTAGCTAACATTGACTAAAGCAGGTTATAATATTTTATACAATTTTTCTCATACCATAATTTTTAACTTTACTGGCAGCTATTAAGCTGCCTGTAGCACTTGTTTCATATGGCATTAGTTCATATGACATTTTTTAATTAATCAATTTAATTAAAATAGTAGAAAAGAAATAACTACTTTTGACATAAATCTCAACTTTTTGTATGTGACTCTTATTAAGAATATTTTATTGAGGTTAAATCTCTACAATCCACTTAATAATTATCGATAATTAAATTAAAATTAAGGAATTCTTATTATAAAATAGAGTCATATAAATTAAATGGTTGATAATTGTGAATAGTCATTCAAACACTTAGTTCATAATATATCAAGATTAATTTTTTTATGAAAATTAATTAAATTACGTTATTATTATTAATTATAAAAAAATCAATATATGAAGTAACATATCTATACATGATACTTTTTTAGTTAATCAATTTAATTAGCTAAAAATGACATAACGAATTTTGAGATAAATCTCAACTTTTATTTTATGAATATTACTAAGATTATTAATAATATTCTAAAATATTACTACAAATATTCTAGAATATTAAATCTCTAACATCTTCTAGTTGATATAACAAAAAATATTTTAGAATATTAAATATCTTTCTACCATTCCATAATAATTATTATTGGGGTGAAAATGTGAAGCTGGGTTACACTTTTTGCCCTTTTTTGAGAAAAATTTTTTCATTTTTTTGGGTTCTTCAACTTTCTGCAAACTATAACAATTTTTCCGTGTAGAATTTCATTTTGCGGTAAAAATAAAAGTTGTGAGAAATTTTGTTAGCTTTCTATTACTTATTTTTTGAAAATTTTTTATGCGGATTTGATATGTCAACTTACCGTTTCTTTGAGTGTGTGTTTCTTAACAATCAAAGAATTCATAAGTAGTCATGTTATGTGGCAACGTTGTATTCATTGAAAATTCTTGTTTTTGAAAAAACAAAATGTGTTACAACAATCTAGACAGAGTCTACTTTGGTTTCATCATATTTACAAAGCCAATGTATGCATATCATAATTACTAGAATTTTTTGAACTGGTCTAATACGAAAAACTGCGTATTTTTTATATGTTTCGTGTGGCAACAAATTTCTTAACATACAAGTTATAAACTAAAAATCTAAAAGCTACCCATTACGGTCAACGGACCAATGTAATGCTCCATAATTTTTTAAATTTTTTTTACAATGTATTTTGGGAGATACAAAATTTTGATTTCACTGAATCACGATGACCCTCAAAAATTGTTTGCACTCATTTTATTAGAAAAATAATTAAAATTAATAAACGTTTACGAAATTTCATAAAATTTATATTTCCTGCAAGTAGATTCAATTCTGAAAATGCTTGTCTTGGTTCCGACAGTTAATTAACAAGTTTTCATGGAGTTTAATCAGTCCAAAGTTGCAGAACCGTTTTCAGAGCCTGGGTCTGCGTAATTGGTGACGCGTTAGTTCGGCCGAACTATTAGTAATAGTTCGGCTGAACTATGTTTTCCGCTTACGAGCAGTTAAAACTAACGTCACAATAGTTCGGCCGAACTTATTATCAAAAGTTCGACCGAACTATTGTGTAATTTTCCGTCGGCCGGAAATTTTTGTGGAGCCCCCTACAAAACACATATTTCGCGGTCAATATAAATTGCCGCGAAATGATTCACAATTTTCGCACATTTCGCACTTCATTTCATCTTACAACTTGTTTTGAATTCAAAAAATTTTCTTCAAAGTTTGGGGTCAAAAAAAAATTTTGGAAGACATTTTCTGGAGGCGGCGTGATTTTTCTTGGAGGTTCAAAGTTTGAATTTAAAAAACTTTTTTGGAAGACATTTTTGGAGGCGACGTGATTTTTCTTTGAGGTATGTACGTGTTTTGTGTTGAAATAAATCTTTTGAGCTTTTTTGTTCAAAAATTTTTCTTTACATTTTTAGATTTAAAGAATTTTTTTGGAAGACATTTCTTGGAGGCGGTGTGATTTTTCTTAGAGATATGTACGTGTTTTGGATTGGATTACATATTTTTTAGAAAAGATTCTTTTAAATTAAATCTTTTGTGATATTGTTTGTAATTGAGTTATTGTCTAATTTTTTAAAGGAAATTTTTTAAACCTCATACCCTATTATCATGGGAAATCGAAGAACTTGTGTGAGAAAATATGATCGAAAAAGAAAGCCCGAGGAACGTAGAGAAGAGACGAGACAATATCGCAAAAGAAATTTAGAGGCTCTCTCAAATATTGAAGAGGAAAATCAACCTCAAGCAGAAATTGAAGCAGGTATGTAAATGTAAATATTACATGCTCTATTGATATATATTTAAAATTTCCCTAATGTAAAATGTAACGCTTAATTTTTATTTGATAAACTAGTTTGAAAAATATTTTGTTTGATGTACACAGACAGAGATATTCCTCAAAATATTGAAGAAGAAAATCAACCTCAAGCGGAAATTGAAGCAGGTATGTAAATGTAAATATTATGATCTATTGATATATTTTTAAAGTTTTCCCAATGTACAATGTGAAGCTTAATTTTTATTTGATGAACTAGTTTGAAAAATATTTTGTTTAATGTAAATAGACAGAGACACTCCTCAAAATATTGAAGAAGAAAATCAACCTCAAGCAGAAATTGAATCGGGTATGTAAATGTAGATATTATGATCTATTGATATATTTAAAATTTTCCTAATATTTATTGACATATTTATTAATTTAGTTAGTTATTGAATATGTACTATTTTTTCGAATATGTACAGATGAAATCACTATCGATAATGAGATGTTAGAAAATGTCGACACTCGCACATATGGAGATAAAAAACCCGACTATTTTATACGATATCGTGTCGAGAAAATTTTGGAAATGTTTTTCAAAACTGAGGTGACAGTTCAAGCTCAAATGTTGAAATGTCTCTTATCATCAAGGAAATTAAAAGAAGCGACGACACTATTGGGTATTCGAAAATCGACCAAAGATAAAAAAAATGAAAGAAGAGGTTATAAAAAATATGAGTAGTGCTATAGAGTCAATTAGGAGATCTAGAGAAAAATGTTTCAAATATACGTAGAGGAATACAAATGGCAATGGTTTCACCAAGTACTCAAGAGAATCGTTTGAATCTAGCATCTATGGCACGAGCACTGGGAACCTCGCGAAAAACTCTGCACAAACATCGAAAATTTCGACTGCAAATAGACGTAAATGATGAACTCGCTTGGTGGAGAGCTATTTGTAGGCAACCATACAAAGATAGACTTGGAGAAGATGTTAAAAAAATAATATATGAATATTGGAAGAACAATTCGCGTGTTTCACCCACTGCAAGACATGTGATGCGAAGAAGAATAGCGCGAAATCAACACGAAGAACATGAAAAACATCTCTTGGAAACCACTCAAATAGAGTTATTCAACAAGTTCAAAGAAGAGAATCGTCAAATTCAAGTTTCACTCAGTGCTTTTGTTCAACAAAAACCATGGTATGTAAAACCTATCATCGTACGCGACACTTGTTGTTGCCGTTATCATGTGGAATTTGAGTTATATTATGACACATTCCTTGATTTCGGTAGAACATTATGGAATGATTCACCTCCTCCTTCCACTATCCGTGAAATCATATCTCAAATTCTATGTGAAAGAGAAAGCGATGAACTATTTTACAAAAAGAAATGTGTTGGTGGTAAAAAATGCGATGATTGTGGAAATTTGACTAAATTTCAAAACAAATATCGTATTGATATAAATGATCAATCATTGTCCAACATGAAAGTGAAATGGAAGAGATACGAATATAACAGTACATCGATTCAAAGTGCAGATAGTGTTAAAAGAATCGAATTACGAGAAGACGAAATTTTTCTAATAGACTTTTTGAGAAAGTTTGAAGCAGAAATTTACAAATACACCATGCATTCCCATAAAGCTCGATGGCAAGACTTGCAATTCAAAAAATCTCGTGAAGTTTTTCCACCAGGAACCATTTTGTCAGTGATTGATTTTGCAGAAAACTACACATTTGCTCCACAAAAAGAAATTCAGAGTGAATACTATCACTTTGACCAAGTCTCCATGCTCGTTCATATTCTATATAGACATGCTGAACAAAATGTCGATCATATAGAAAGTACGAGTGAAAATCGACATATCATTAAAGAATATCATTTTTATATCAGTGACGATCGTACGCATGATACATGTTTTGTACAACATTGTTTTGGAAAAATTTATGATTCATTGAAAAATCGTGGAATAACATTCAATGAACATTGGATATGGTCGGACGGATGCGCAGGTCAATTCAAATCTGCACGATCATTTTTTTGGTTGTGTCGTCTTCATAAGAAAACCTCCATTAAACATTGTTGGAATTTCTTTGAGACTGGCCATGGAAAAGGAGAACATGACGGTGCGGGAGCATGCATAAAACGAGTACTTCAAAGATATCAAATGAACCACTTTGCACGCCGACTTGCGAACGCTGAAGAAGTTGTTCAATGGTGCAAAAATGCTCTAAGCCATGAGATTAACCCATCACGAGAAGTGCAAAGGTACATTCAATTTAATTTATATTGGTAATCTAATTTTAAACATTGTACATTTATCATGCTATGATTATTTTTAATTGTATTTTGATATCATATTTACAAATTCTTTCTAATTTTCCATATAAAGGTTTTTCTGGCATATTGGAATCGGAGACGTAAATAGATCAATTGGAAATGAAGTTGGAACAATAAAAGGGACTCGAAGATTGCATTCAATTCAAACAAAATTGTCCACAAATGTGTTTGCATTGGATAAAAGAAAATATTCTTGTTTTTGTGATGTTTGCATAGACAACACACAATCCAATGACATCTGTGAAAACAAAATGTATGTGAACGATTGGAAACATACAGAGCTAAATACAAAGGGAAAAATGTCTGTTGCAATGATTGAAGAAATGGAATCAGAGGAAACTACAATATCATCCGATGGTGATCGAGTTTCCGATCTTGTTAGAGAAGGTAACAATTGAATTACTTTTTAATGATTTAAAGATTTACAAATTTAAATTTAAATATGCATAATTAAATGTTAAATTTATTTTATTGTGCAGGAGATGTTTTTGCTGTAATTGCACCTATTGACAACGTTGAAAATGTGAAGTATTATTTGATGCGTTGCATTGAACAAAAAATGAAATTATTACAAGACTATAATGATCACGGATTTCAGTATGACAAAGGGTCTATTATACTGAAAGGTTATTTTTTCAAACAAACTCGTGAAAGTGGAGACTTTGTTTACTTCGAAGACTATGAACCTAATTCCATAAGTTGTCAATATAGTCACTTGGTGTGTGCAGCACGCATAAAGTTGATAGAAGTTCAATCAAAGAAAAAATCAAAAATTAAGAAATGGAAGATGTCAAAATCCGATCATGAACGGATTATTGAGGATGGAATTCCATTAGAATTTTTTTGAGTGAAGTGTCAGGACAACAATTTATTATCTTTTAAACCTTTCGGTACTCAACTAAAAATTGAACTGCTTATGTTATTTGTGGTTTGCAAATGTTACAAATTGTTTGGGTACAAGCACGTGCTCTAGTTTCCACTGAAAATAGTGTTTCTATACATGTGCATTGATTAAAAATGTTAAATATGTATTGGATATATATATTCTAGAATGAAATTAATTGTTCTTGTATATTAATTGTTTTTGTATATGTTCTCAGACCATATGGTACAAACTATTTCACTTTATTTTGTAAAGTCAGATTCGGTCCCCATATGGCCTAGCCTCCAAGGGACGAGATAACAAGTGGTTGTCCCCACTTGCCCGAATCTCGGCTTTTAAGTACAATTTTACTGTTTATGTCGAGCATCTTACATGATGTCCTAGCCAAAGATAGATTCTCTTTGTTTCAAGTTTCTAGTAAAAGTTGTCATTGAATGCCCCGCTCGAACTCTTGTAGTAAACACCATACCTCATCTCTCTTGCTCTCCAATATTATTAGGTTTAATTATTATAACACAAAAATCGTTCTAGACATTATCAATAATTTTTTGCGCTTAAAGTAAAATCAATGAACATTATTAATCCAATGTCTTTACAAGTAATGTACCATCATACATGCAATTATATCAAATTAGAAATCAACATATACAATGAAATCAATGGGGATTGTCTTGTTGCAAGTAGTTCATAATTTCAATTTACCATATGTGTAAATGTAGGTTGAAACCATCCAAAACTTTAAGTTGTAAATTGAAACCATCCAAAACTTTAAGTCTTAAAACCCTTTCGATTATATATTGTGCATCATTAAAACATTTAACATTTAAAGTTTCATTAAATATCACATGCAAAATGTAGATTGAAACCATCAAAAACTGGAGTTTTAAAAACTTCACATGCCACATGCCAATTATAATTCAACAATCCAACAAAAACATTTAACAAATTAAATATCACACGCCACACTAAGACGACCACACTAAGAGGATTGGTGCACTTCGTTTGGAAGGAGTCAATATATGTCGTATTAGAGCGATTAGACAAAATTCGAAAAGGAAAGAGCTTGAACCAATTCAAGCAGACCCAGGATCGAATTGTTCTATGGAGCTTCATGAGAAGAGATATGTGAAAAGCATTGTTAAGCCATGCCAATTATAATTCAACAATGCAACAAAAACATTTAACAAATTAAATATCACACGCCAAAGTCGTTTCAAGTTTTTGGTAAAAGTTGTCGCCGAATGACCTACTAGAATATTATAAATACTCACTTTGTAAGATCATTTGGCATTCGAAAAAATTCGAAAGTCTTAGACTGTCAATCAATTTAAAGTATCATTCACCATAGGGAGTGTAAAATATTCAATGTAGGTTGGTGACGATGCTCAATCCTAGCTTGAAGCAGCGCCAATGACCAATTCTTTAATGAATTCCAATGCACTAGACCAACGTTGATTCAACCTACTTGGTTTTTCACGCAAAAAAATTCCAAGGATGGACTTTCTAGACAAACTGCTGAAATTGAAAAGCTTGACATGGAGATACGACAAGGTGAACAAAGACTTCAGGAACTCTTTATGGAAAGGGCTCACTTGAAGGAAATAAGCACCACGTTGCGGGGTAAAGTCAAGAACATGGAAGATAAGATCAAGAGGGACTTTCTTGATCCGAAACCTATTGGTTTGAAGAAAGAAAATGCATGTGTTGGCACACTTGGAAAAGAAGACGACCACACTAAGAGGATTGGTGCACTTCGTTTGGAAGGAGTCAATATATGTCGTATTGGAGCAATTAGACAGAATTCGAAAAAGAAAGAGCTTGAACCAATTCAATTCATGAGAAGAGATATGTGAAAAGCACTGCTAAGCCAAGGGCTAGTTCGAAAAACATATTGGAAGAGGAAATGTTGAAGAAGATTGCGAAAGTAAGGCACAAGACAAGGAGGAATGATGATGAAAGTTCCTTGGACTTGAGATTCATGTCTACAACCGTACATGGGAAAAAGTTCTCTGCTTTGATAGACACGGGGGCTACCCATAGCTTCCTAAGTCGAAAGGCGGCTTCATCTCTTAGAAAGAGGAAGGCTAGCATCGAGAAAGAGTTGAGTGCTTTCAAGGCAGTCAACTCAAGGATAAAAGTAGCACGACTGGTGTCATGAAAAGCACACATGTGAGAGTAGGGTCATGGTTTGGAAAGATAGACTTAAGAGTCATTGACATGGATGATCATTCTATGATGGACCATACCAATGATGGGCCGAGACATTCTCTTAATTCTTGTGATCAATCTTAAACTATTTTATGAAAGATAGATAAACCATTTAAATATTTAGCTCAAACTCTTGTAGTAAACACCATGCCTCAAGTCTCTCTTGCTCTCCAATATTATTAGGTTTAGTTATTATAACACAAAAATCATTCTACATTGTCAATAATTTTTTGCGCTTACACTGAAATCAATGAACACTATTAATCCAATGACTTTACAAGTAATGTACCATCATACATGCAATTATATCAAATCGGAAATCAACATATACTACATAATGAAATCAATGCGGATTGTTTTGTTACAAGTAACATTTCAATTTACCACGTGCAAATGTAGGTTCACATTCTATCATTCATGTAGTTTTAAAAACTTTAGATACCATTAGAATTATAATTCAACTATCCAACTAAAACATTTAACAATAAATATCACATGCCATGCCAATTATAATTCAACTATCCAACAAAAATATTTAACATTAAATATCAAATGTCAAATGTAATTCAATGACAACATTACTTCACATTCACATGCCAAAAGTACTGTTACCATCCAAAGAAAACTGAAATCAATGAACAAGTTATTAATCCAATGACTTTACAAGTAATGTACCATCATATGTATGCAATTATATCAAATCAGAAATCAACATATATAATGTAATGAAATCCAATTACTTTACAAGTAATGTACCATCATATGTATGCAATTATATCAAATCAGAAATCAACATATATAATGTAATGAAATCAATGGGGATTGTCTTGTTACAAGTAACATTTCAATTTACCACATGTGCAAATGTAGGTTCACATTCCATCATTCATGTAGTTTTAAAAACTTCAAATGCCATGCCAATTATAACTCAACTATCTAACAAAAACATTTCCAACAAAAATATTTAACATTAAATATCAAATGTCAAATGTAATTCAATGACAACATTACTTCACATTCACATGCCAAAAGTACTAAAACCATCCAAAGAAAACTGAAATCAATGAACAAGTTATTAATCCAATGACTTTGCAAGTAATGTACCATCATATGTATGCAATTATATCAAATCAGAAATCAACATATATAATGTAATGAAATCCAATGACTTTACAAGTAATGTACCATCATATGTATGCAATTATATAAAATCAGAAATCAACATATATAATGTAATGAAATCAATGGGGATTGTCTTGTTACAAGTAACATTTCAATTTACCACATGTGCAAATGTAGGTTCACATTCCATCATTCATGTAGTTTTAAAAACTTCAAATGCCATGCCAAATATAATTCAACTATCTAACAAAAACATTTCCAACAAAAATATTTAACATTAAATATCAAATGTCAAATGTAATTCAATGACAACATTACGTCACATTCACATGCCAAAAGTACTAAAACCATCCAAAGAAAACTGAAATCAATGAACAAGTTATTAATCCAATACAAGTTATTAAAAACTTCAAATGCCATGCCAATTATAATTCAACTATCTAACAAAAACATTTAACATTAAAATCACATGCCATGCCAATTATAATTCAACTATCTAACAAAAACATTTAAAACATTAAATATCACATGCCATGCCAATTATAATTCAACTATCCAACAAAAACATTTAACATATATGTCCAAAAATATGTCCAAAAAACATATTGTAATAAAATATGTCCAAAAATTGTGAATCTCACTCAAGTATCAAACTGTATCAAGTTTAACAAATTTTAAAACCATCTAAATTTTGAAATAAAATCAAATCTATTGTATGTCTTGTCCGTCAAATGGAAGATCTAGCCTCTGGGTCCCGATTGGCTCGCTACCTTGTAAAGGGAAAACCTACATACACAATGTACATGTACTTGAACATTAAAATTTGAAGTTATAAAAATTAACGAGAATATATATATATCTAGAACTTCATGTAAAAAACAAAATATAACAAAAAAATCGCGCAATACCTCGTAAGGTTGCCTCTCCATTTGATGAAGAGTATCTGCCATAGAAACATCTGTAGTGGTAACCTGTACAATATACATGTACGGTTAAATATAAATTTATATATATATATATATATATACATAAATAATTTATATAAATTAAAAACTTTCAAATGAAAATGCACGTGTGTGTACATATATATAAACTTATTTGAACAATAATATTAAAAAAAAGAACTAAAGACAACTTCTTCAAATGCTGTGGATGTCCCTATCTCCGTCGCTAAAGTCCTCGGATTAAAAAAATCTTCTATACAAACCTAAATTCAAAAATTTTTAAATAACTCAAAATATAGATCTCTCTCTCTATATTTCAATTTTTTATGGAACTTTTTGAGGTAACATAAATTTTGAACTTGTGAAAAATTGTCCATACTTGGTCATCTCCCAATGAAGTAGAAGGTATATCTCCTAAAGAAGAAGAAGGTACCGGGATCCCAAAAACATCAGACGGAATCAGTACCTATTAAAACATTTTATCGAATTATATATATACATACATGTACATGTGTGGCAACAATTATTTATTTTAGAGTCACTTAAAAAACACTAACATACATGTACCAACATATCATGATGGGCAGACCCATCTGCATCGTTTGAGCCAGAGGTCCCGAACGTAATATTAACATTTTCATCACGCATCATGCCTGAGAACTGCAAATGGTGTTTTAACATATAATCATACATTTTTGTTAGATTTATGTACACATACATATAAATGTATACATGTGTACATACACATGTATTTATTACAAATTGTACACATGTATATGTAAATATAATTTCAAATCCTAAGGTCACTAACACATACCGTTCCGGTGCCCTCTTCCTCACGAAAAATTAGGTCTTGCAGACCATTGCGACAATTTATTGCGTATGTTCGGAGATCTTCAACATTCATGTTGTAAATCTCCTCATATGTATGATAAACAAAATTGGCACGTGCATATTCACGTGCTCTTTGTCGATTTAAGCCAAGATCGACTCCACTCAATCCGCTATGAACATTTTCAATCATAACATCTCTTGCTTCACGACTTATTTGAGAAGTCGCATCCATCTCTGATCGCAAGGTTTCAACTCGAGACGGTCGACTCACCAATGGCGGCTCAGGGCGAGGCAACTCCACATCTCGCTTTGCGCCCTTACGTTGACATAATCGACCTCTCCCCGGGCCAAAAAATTTTGAAGGAAGATCATTGTAGTCGGGTTTCATACCCTTAAAAAATTATGCATAAAACATTTGTGCAAAATAAAGAGGAACCTCATCGTTCCATGGAAGCCTTCCAAAGGCCGCAAGATGTCGACTATACAAATATTTTGCTATGTATGGGTGCTTGAAATACTGCACCTTCAACATCTTTCTTTTTGGCCCTTCCTTAAAATTAAACATTGACTTAGCGTCTTGTTTTGAAACTTGTTTTTTTATGTCCTGCCATTTATCGGGACCTATCACTGCTTCTCTTCTCTGTCTCATCACTTCTACAAACGAATCAGTGGTTGAACCCAAATCTTTGTACACTTTTACCATTTCACTCAATGAATGTGCAACTATCTGTAGGCTTTGTCTACTCTCAGCAGGTATAGTCAAATCCTGGAGATCTGTCTGCAATTTTGCATAAAGGCTTTCACACCTTTGTAAGGTGCATTCCGCCATGTTCCTTTCCCATGGTATATCGGTAATCTCAGCCGGATAAGTTGTGCTAGGTTGACAGCCTTCTTCTTCAATGTAGCGCGCTGCCCTGCGTCTTTTTTGACCACTGGCTCGAACATTTTGAGCCTCTGCATCAATATATATATAATTTCATATATTAGAAAAAACATGTGTAAAAAAAGTTGCAAAAATTTAATGAAAAAATATTGAAATTGATGGCAACCTTGATGTTGTTGGTTAACATCATCTCCAACATGACCCTGCTGAGAACCAGCCCCAGAATGATGCCGCTGAGAACCAGACCCACAGCGACCCTGCTGAGAACTAGCCCCAGAATGATGCTGCTGAGAACCAGACCCACAGCGACCCTGCTGAGAACCAGCAGCCATTGATTGCTGGCCTTCGGGGGAATAAATATCACCCCCTTTCGGCACCATGTTACCTCGACCGGTTGAACCTTGGCCACACTCCATTGATGGAGTAGAAAGCCTTCTCCTCTTGCCTCCTAAAAATTAAAATATGAAACTTGTTAACAACTAATTTCACTCACAAAGTTAGTAAAAAAATCAATTCCATATGTACACACATGTATGTAGATTTAAGATTATATTGAAATACCCTGAACATCCTCCGATCCCCGAGACTCCATATGGGATTCGGTTGATCTTCGTCTTTCATCCTCCATGATGTATATCTATTGGTCAACATTCACAAAATAGATTTCAAAAAATCAATACCTCGGAGTAAAATCCAATTTGGGGATGTTAAATCCAATATGTTCTATATTTCTTACATTTCAGCCCTCCTATTTTTCTTTCCAACCAAGGTTTATAAAATAACATGAGAAGCAACATGAGACTTAGAACAATCATTTTCATTATCTATATGGAAGGCTACGTGTACTATATCCCCTTGAGCTTAAGGGTATGTAGTTTGTCAATTTTTATCATATATTTTTTGGTAAGTGTAAATGTTTTTTTTTTATCTATAGTACACGTCATGAGTTCCCCACTTTTACCTTATGTAAAGCATGATTCTAGGATTACTACATACCCCCACTTTTACCTTATAATCATTGGTGCCTAATGTGGGGTGGACAATTTAAATCAAGTTCGTATCAAAGTACAATTTAGCTCATTTTAGTCAAGGTTAGTTAGAAGAATTAGCTATTGGTTTCCCTCCTTCCCTCCCTTCTAAAATAATTATGTTTTGCGGGTCAAAAAGCCAAAATATGGAGACAATGATCACCAAATCCAACGTACGATTATGCATGATGGAGACTATCTAGCGCTTTCCCTTGTTAGAGAAAGTACATGAGCTCTATTATTTGAGCTAAGAGTCAGTTGTTTGAAAATGCATGTTTTGTCAACTTGTTTGGTTGATGGTTTTGTACACCAATATGTAAGAGTACATGGACATATTCACATGATGTGAATCTTTTTTTCTTTGAAGGAGAAAATGATGTGTTTTCAGTTTGATGGTTTTGTTTGTGACAAGATGTCACAAGATTTTGGTGTAAGTGGTGGTGCTACTATTGAGGCATGATGTATGGTGACCAACACATCTTGATATCGTCGGAGATTGAGACAATGTAGTGTATAATGTTTGTGTTTCACATAAATAGACAAGAGGTCGTTGGTTCTTAAACCCTTATTACGTGATGAGGTGGCAACATCACATGATGGAGTGGGGAGCAATGGGGGTGCTTAAGGGGTATGAAGGATACCCTTCAACTCATGAAGCATGGGGCATGAATTGGTGGGATGACCTAATGTGTCTCAAAGGGCACACGCGGGACTAACCTTGGGTATTTTTGGTTGAAGGCTCTTTCTATTAAAATAAAAATTATAAATAACTATGAAAACTTGCATTAACAAATTATCCTACAAAAATTATTGTAGAAAATTTTCAAAATTGAAATGCAACCTTAAATTCCTTGCATTCTTTCATCAACTTTGTTAATAATTGAATAGTCTACTAGTTGACTATATTACCAAATGCAATGAATATTGTCTTTTCCTAATGTTCATTGTGAAAATGGATCCTCACATTAATGTGATAGGATCTTTTTCATCTCTCAAGTTACTAGGTCAAAGCATCCTAATGGGTAAATTAATTGTGAGATAAATTACAAGCATTAAATGTCAATCCGGGTTCTTATACTTCTGAAGTACACTTGCACAATATATGCTAAAGCCAAAATATGGAGACAATTATCACCAAATCCAGCGTACGATTATGCATGAAGGAGAATATCTAGCGCTTTCCCTTGTTAAATATATTAACAAGGGAAAGCGCTAGAGATTCTCCATCATGCATAATCGTACGTTTATGATTATAGAGTGAAAAAACTAAAAGAATCAACTTGTAGGGTCATTTAAATGGGGGGTGGAGAATTCCTGGGTCTTTGCAAATTCAAAGTATGGTGCATGTTGCATGAAGCCAGATGTTGAAAGTAGAGTTATGTTAGACACACATAAATGCAACAAATATGGAAATTTGTACATGAGCTCTATTATTTCCTTTAATATGTGATCCATGCCTTTCTCTAATTCATATTTTTATCTCTTCTATTAATTATGTTATTCTTTCTATGTATTGTTCTAGTACGAGGGGGTGAAATAATTTCGTATCATTTTCTAAGTGGTGAGGTCGTTTGAATCTCCAATAGTTGTGTTGGTGTGGTGGGAACCATGCTAGGAGTTGGGCATTCCATTGATATGGTCAAGGTACTTAGTGTATGAGGAGCATCCAAAATTAGGCGGATTGGGATCTTGATGAGGGGGATATGTCACTTGATGCATGGAGTGATGATGGTATTTGATGAGTACAGGACACATATAGATAAGATGAGTGTCTTTAACATAGAGCACTCAAGGGCATGCCAAATACTAATTAACCGAGTTCGTGACATAATAAATGGTGGAAGAGGAATCATCAACATATGAGGTTGGTGTAAGTGGTGGTGCTACTATCGAGGCATGATGTATGGTGACCAACACATCCTGATATCGTCGGAGATTGAGACAATGTCAAGTGTATAATGTTTGTGTTTCACATAAATAGACAAGAGGTCGTTGGTTCTTAAACCCTTATTACGTGATGAGGTGGCAACATCACATGATGGAGTGGGGAGAAATGGGGGTGCTTAAGGGGTATGAAGGATACCCTTCAACTCATGAAGCATGGGGCATGAATTGGTGGGATGACCTAATGTGTCTCAAAGGGCACACACGGGACTAACCTTGGGTATTTTTGGTTGAAGGCTCTTTCTATTAAAATAAAAATTATAAATAACTATGGAAACTTGCATTACAACAATTATCCTACAAAAATTATTGTAGAAAATTTTCAAAATTGAAATGCAACCTTAAATTCCTTGCATTCTTTCATCAACTTTGTTAATAATTGAATAATCTACTAGTTGACTATATTACCAACTGCAATGAATATTGTCTTTTCCTAATGTTCATTGTGAAAATGGATCCTCACGTTAATGTGATAGGATCTTTTTCATCTCTCAAGTTACTAGGTCAAAGCATCCTAATGGGTAAATTAATTGTGAGATAAATTACAAGCATTAAATGTCAATCCGGGTTCTTATACTTCTGAAGTACACTTGCACAATATATGCTAAAGCCAAAATATGGAGACAATTATCACCAAATCCAACGTACGATTATGCATGACGGAGAATATCTAGCGCTTTCCCTTGTTAAATATATTAACAAGGGAAAGCGCTAGAGATTCTTCATCATGCATAATCGTACGTTTATGATTATAGAGTGAAAAAACTAAAAGAATCAACTTGTAGGGTCATTTAAATGGGGGGTGGAGAATTCCTGGGTCTTTGCAAATTCAAAGTATGGTGCATGTTGCATGAAGCAAGATGTTGAAAGTAGAGTTATGTTAGACACATATAAATGCAACAAATATGGAAATTTGTACATGAGCTCTATTATTTCCTTTAATATGTGATCCATGCCTTTCTCTAATTCATATTTTTATCTCTTCTATTAATTATGTTATTCTTTCTATGTATTGTTCTAGTACAAGGGGGTGAAATAATTTCGTATCATTTTCTAAGTGGTGAGGTCATTTGAATCTCCAATAGTTGTGTTGGTGTGGTGGGAACCATGCTAGGAGTTGGGCATTCCATTGATATGTAAAATATCAATGGAATGCCCCCACAAATGAGTGAGCAAGAAATTGTGAACCTAAAAGAACAGTGAAAAATTAGTAGAACTTTTGCTCAACGTAGATCAAGATATTGAGAATGAAATATTAGTTCATGCATTGCTAGGTGTATCGATAAGTCAAACCCCTGATATCATAAGATATATTAAGAATCAAAAAGTCATAGCGCTTGTTGGTTTTGGTAGTATCCATAGGTTCAACGATCAAAGATTATGAAAGTATTTGAGTCATTTTGTGTGCCCAATGGAAAATTTTGAAGTATCAGTCGCTAACAAAGGAAGTATTTATTGTGGAGGACAACACTATAAAAATAAAACTTAGTATAGGAGAGTTAGATACTATAACTTATCAAGCCCCATGTATGCCATTCCTTTGGGAAAAGTATTTGTGGTTCTAGGGATTAAATGACTATGAACTTTGCGTATAGTTATACAAACTATAATGAATTATTTATGAGATTCAAATTATATGGAAGTGATTATGAACTCAATGGGCTAAGTTCTCCACTTTCTCAAATGATCAGCTCACACAGAAGGGAAAATTTCGTAGAAAAGAGTTGTCGTGGAGTCATTGCTAAAATTTAATTGATGGAAGTGAAGTAGAAATATAATATTCCATTAGAACTAAAATGATCT
Organism: Pinus albicaulis; assembly: GCA_034641835.2. Lineage (NCBI taxonomy): Eukaryota > Viridiplantae > Streptophyta > Pinopsida > Pinales > Pinaceae > Pinus > Pinus albicaulis. The sequence goes on along the minus strand of CM076569.1, from coordinate 640,675,126 downwards.
ACCTCTGGCTAGAGATCATGAACATCAAATTGAGCTCATACATAGAAGTACAACTCGTTATAGAAGATCTTATAGAATAATAAACATATGATCTGAAAATTTTAATTTGGTTCTGTGATTTCACTGACTATTTTAGGGGTTTACAAATCCCCAAGTCCCCAAGATGGGAAAACATTGGACATGGCCCCAGATAGTGAATTAAATCAATGTGCTACATCGGTTTCCCCTTTTCTGAAATTTGGAAGTTTTGTTTTTAAACCTGTAACAATTTCCCTATTTGGGGAGGCACAGCCCACATGGGGGGGTTGCTGCCATTGTTGTTTACTGTTTACTGTACTAGACAATATATGATTATGAAAACACTGATTACTTTTACACCATATTTGGATCTTTATATCCATAGTTGACGTCGGAAAAACATGTGCTCATTAATCTTCTTAGCAGCTGAATCTGCAACTTTCCAAATTTTAGGACAGAACCTTTGTTTTGATAAGGAAAAGCAGTTCCTTGTTCTGGGTTTGGATAGAATAGAAACAAATTCTAATTTGCAATTTTCACTACTCGACATATTAGCTGATAAATTTAAAATGCATGCTAACTAGTCAAATCTTATTGCTCACAAAATGACAAAAGTAGACCTGGATAAAATCAACTCAATCAACTTCTTAATCATTAGACTCATGGCCCCTTCTGTTTTGCGAGAGTAACACTATGTGAATAAGTGCAAATATGACTTGGAATGTGATCTTGATTGTGACAATACATCAAGATTTCCACCTAGATGCTATATGATTTGATAAGCTATTTAATAATTTGGAAGAATGTTCTACAAATTGATATCTAAGACAGATTTCCTGTTGCCTTCAAACTAGAGGAAGAATGTAGGGAAATGGTGGACTTTCATTCGATTGATCTGGGATAGTACTTTGCAGATGAGGTATGAGTCATTTTAAGCATATTAAACTATTGGCGCTCTGCCTGATCATTTTTGGAATATGAAGGCAACATTCTTGTTTTCCATTTACATACAAGAATTCAGATTTTGAATTGTCTTCTACACATTTATTGAAGATTCTAGAAATTAACAAGAATTTATTAAATCAAACATTGAAAAATACAGGAAAATTAATACCAATACATGCTTAAGTTCTATTTTCTTGCAGTTTCAAGAGGCTTATTAAATTACTTTGAAATTATATTTTCATGACAGTTTGAAATTAAAAATGTTGTTTGAAGACTTACCACTCAAAATGTATTGGCGCGTTGAACCTCGACCGGATGCAGCAGAACCTCGACCAGCGATCGATCTTAACGGTGGCGCAGCAGAACCTCGACTAGCAATCGATCTTAACGGTGGCGCAGCAGAACCTCGACCAGCAATCGCCCGGAAATCGCCCAGCGCAGCAGAATCTCGACCTGCAAACAGACGCGCGAAAAAACCTCGCCCAGCGAAAAAACCTCGACCTGCAAACAGACGCGCGAACCTCGCCCAGCGTGCGGAAAACAAACAGACGCGCGAACCTCGCCCAGTGCGCGGAAAACAAACAGACGCGCGAAAAATATCAAAACAGTAAACTGACAACCTTCGCGGGCGATTTATTTATAAAAACGGAGTTCGGCCGAACTTTCAACTGAGTTCGGCCGAACTACCATTGCCGGTTTTCCAAACCTCCGGCAAAAATTCTGTTTACTGGACCGTCACAGTGCCGTCAATATAAACGGATTCAAAAGTTCGGCCGAACGTACTAAAATAGTTCGGCCGAACTATTATAAAGTTCGGCCGAACTTTATAAAAGGTTCGGCCGAACTATTGCCGAAAATTTTTTTTTGCCCCCGATTCTCACAAAAGTGTAACCCAGCTTCACGTTTCCGCCCATTGATAATTAAATTAAAATTCTAAAAGCTCTATTTCTAAATATCTATTCAAATAATTAAAATAAATGTCTACCATTCCCTAATAATTATTATTGATAATTAAATTAAAATTCTTATTAATGACCATGCCACACTAATGACTCTTTGGTTGCCAAATTCCTTTGATCGCCAAATTCCTTTGGTCTAACTTTGGTCATGACAAGAAGATTCACCTCAGTGGCCTGAAGTCGATTGCCATATGTGTTAAGAATGGGGGTTGGGGCATCATTGACTCTAGAAGCTTCAATTTGGCACCGTTGGCTGTGAACATGTGAAGACTCTTCTTTGATAAGGGGTTGTGGAAGGTCATCTTCTTCGAAAAATATACACAGATATCTTGCCTAGAATAATGGATTGCGGCAGGAGCCCCATCAGTCGGCAAGCCTTCAAAAATTTGGAGTCGTCTTAGACCTGCCATCTCGTGGCTTTGTAGTAACCTCTGTTGTATGGTAGGCAATGTGATGCAAACACAAATTGTCCTATATGCTATTAAAGGTCTAAATGGTTGTCACCTCCTTCCTTTTTTGATAATTTCCTCTCTTTACTCTCGGGGGTTGGTCTCCCTTGCCAGCTTGTGGGAATGGTCTCGGACCATTGGCGCTACTGAATCTTGGCCTCATGCATGGAAAATTGGATTGTTAGAGGAGATTTCTATGGATTGGGAATGTTCCCGTTCCCTCCTTTTCTTGGTTGGCATTAGGATTTCACATGGGTGAGACAACTTGGTGTGGGGTGGTCACATTGGTAACAACAGAATTCTGGTCAAGGAAGTTTATGCCCACATTACGTCGACCTCTCTGGATCTGCCCTTATTTGATTGTAACTCGTGGTTTTGGCGATGTAATATGCCCTTGAAAATCAAGTGCTTCTCCTTGCCAGGTATTCACAATTGCATCCTGACTTGGGATACCTTGATTAGGAGGGGTTTTATGGGTCTTGGCATCTAATCTCTTTGTCGGCGGAATTCAAAGAGATGTGCTCACCTTTTCCTCAGTTTCCCTATGGCTGTTGAGATTTGGGTGGAGGTCTCCTCTCTTCATGGCGTTCCCTATATCAACGATGCAAACCCTATTCATGATTTCATTAATCTTTGGTATTGCAGGGCGATAGCTTATACATCGGTCTCTCTCTATGTTATATGGGGGATTTGGAGGGCCAGGAACACTCTTATTTTCGAGAAGAGGCCCCCTGTGATCAAGGTTGCTGCCCTGAATATTGTGGCCTTCTTTCAAGAAATTGGTCACTGGGTGCCGAAATCCTCTTTTTGATCCATCTCTTTAGTGGATTTGAATGTGATCTTCCCAATTTTCTCCTTTGGTGGGGCTTCCTCAGATGATGAATGTGGTTGTGGTGTTGCCCTCCACATTCACCCCAATACTATCTTTCAGTTTTTCTGGTACGGAGGCAGAGGTGATAATTGTAAGGCTGAGTTGCGGGCGATGTGGGGCGCTCTCTAGTGCTCTTCTTGGCTTGGGCTAGACAAAATATTGATCATTGATGACTCTCTTTCCATTATTAAGTGGGTGTTGGGACAATGCTCCCTTGATATTCAGGTCCTCTGTAATCAGATGCTACTGATCAGGAACCTCATCCCCTATTTTCCAGCGATTACTTTTCAACATGTTTTTTGGAAACAAAATATGGAGGTTGACGTTCTCTCCAAGCGTGGCCTCTCCCTCTGCCCTGACTTTCTGTTCTTTGAAAAATTCTCTTTTGGGCAGAGTCATGGGCTTGATATTTTTTAACTTTAGTTCCTCTTTTTTGGTGCTAGTATCTGGTCTCTTTGTCGGTAGGTTCATGGAGGTCTTTGTTCTCCCTGGGTATGCGCTGCACCCTTTTCATTCTGTGATGTTGGGGTGTGTTCTTTGGTTTCAACTCTTATTTTTATTTGGATTGCAGTCATTTTGGTTTTTCTTATTTTGAGACAGAGATTGTTCTTTGTAATGGGATTACACATATTTTGGCTTCTCATGGTAAAACTTTCTCTACTCCAAATGAAGGTTCTGTTGTTTTTTTTAAAACAAATTAAATTAAAATTGTAAAAAAAATTAACCGAAACATTAATCTTATTTTTGATGATAGAAATGGACTCATTATTATCAGAAACCTAAACACATCCAAAATCTTGAAACTTGACAATTCTTATCAAAATTTACAAAAAATTATGCCAAATTTTTTCAAAATCCTACTTAAATTTCCATAAAATTGATTTTTCTTTCGACCAGGCCAATTACATGGATGCGGATAGTCTGACTACTCCGTATGAAACGTCACGGAAGAACGAGCAGCATCTTGAGCCGTAATAGCGAACTGTGGTGATTGTCGCCTACTTGTCGGTGTCGCTTGGCCTGTGGTTACCATGCCTTGAGGTTTGAACATCGAACCGTGATGCTTGTAGTTGTCGCCTCGTTATGCCATGCTCCATTTTTGTATGCTATCGGGTACGCTGAGGCTCCTGTTTGAATTCAAACAGATTGTTCCACCTGACAATCCTGAACCACGCCACACGTTTCAGGATATTTTTCCACTCCCACCAAAGAAAAGCATGGACTCCATTAAATTAAAAGCAAATAAGAACAGGGATACGTACACTGGAACGTTGGCGTAATTGGTTTGAGATTGATGGATGAGAAGCCGTGTGAGTTTCAGTGTGGCTGTGGACAGGTACAGTGCACAACCCTAACCAATTGGTGGACCTTGAAGTAGTTCTTTAAGCAGTAGTCTAAAAAAGTAACAGGCCCAGAATTCGGTAGAGATTTTGAAAAAATTTTGGCAAAGATTTTATCAGAACCTTGTTTACAGTTGTTAAACTTCAGTGTTTTGGGTGTCCTAAAGGTTTTTGATAGCGCTGAATCCATTTCCACGCTCAAAAGTGGATTCCAAACACTGCAACTGCCTCATTTTTTGAATTTTACTGAACCAGATTTCCGCAAAAACCTGCCGTCTAGGCTATTCTGTTCCCTGGGAAGACAACTCCGTTCTTTAATGTTTGATAGGTTAAAGAAGTACCAGAGTTATTTAGCTTATTGGGTGGTAGTTAATGCTAGTTGTTTTTAGTGTGATTTTTTGGAGACTTTTGTTTTTAGTGTGAATTTTTGGAGATTTTTCTAATGGATTTTTCGGATTAAATAATAAGAATTCATTGAAATCATATGTTTAATGGGTAGCCCTCCATAATCCAAGTGCCATAAGGATTTTTAGAGTGCTGAATCCATATATATATATATAGTAAAAAAGACAGTTTAAATAAGAGAAATCAAGATTTCATTAAAAAAAATTCTACCAAAACTTTCAACTCCCTAATTAATATCCCTATATGTTCATTTGTAGATAATCTATTTGCTTAAATTTAAAAGTGAGTATATATAATCTATATGCATTAACTGCCACGTAGCAAGTTAGATATTTTCATTCTTAAAAGAAGACATTGTATAATAATTTTTAATTTTTAAAATTTTTAAATTTGGCAATGTAAAAATAATTGGCTATATCCAAAATCACTTATAAAAATAAATCATATAAATTTAATAATCTAAAACTATAATTTCTAATTTTATTTTAACTTAAAAATTCAAATTATTAAATTGAATTTGAGATTAATAAAATTTGAAATGTATTAATTATTTGGTATACTAGCACTATTTCATCTTATTTGAAAAACAATGGGCTATGATGAATATATTCAAATTCATTTTTTATTATATACAAGAGCCACCCCCATGTAATTTTGAATTAGAATTTTTATACCATTTGGATTGATAATCAATATTCATATTTCTATGCTAGTATTTAATAATTTTGAATGGGAATTTTTATATCATTTGAATTGGATAGATTACACAATTACACAATGCTCTTTCAGAAATTTCTAACCATATTTCATATTCATATTAGTATGTAAATGATATAAATATCATTAAAATAATATATTTTGAAACCAATCTAAATATTAAAACTATAACGATAATATAAGTTGAAACCAATTTAAATATTACAACTATAAGCATAATCTAATTTGAAACCAATTCAAATATGACAGCCTCCATACCACCCGTCCATTAGCATGAAAAAGGCTTGTCCTCTGAAATGCTGCTGAGAAGACGGTCGTTATTTAATTCAACGCTGGTCCGGACGTAAGGAACATTTCAGATGGAATATCTTAAACTTATAGCAAATAGATTGATTAGATTAAAAATTAGATTGAATTTGGCTATAGATAAACTGGTTTTTTTTGGGACTAAAAGTGAGATTCAATCTGATTAAATTTTCAAAAGCACTTCGAATTTTTAAATTATTGGATCGGCTAATTCCAAAAAGAATGAAAACAGAGAAGGAAAGAGAAGAGAAGAATGGTGTGAATATTCTTCTCCTATGAAAACCGCGTAAAGACATTTTGTTTTAGACGGTGGGTCGTTTTCCAAGAACGTTAAAACCGCACAAGGACAGCACATTGTATAACACTGTGAATATGCTTGTCGTGTTAAAACCAGAAAAAGGCAATTTGCTTTGGACGATGGGTCGTCCACCAGGAAAGCGTGGGATATCTGGCGCACAACAGCACACTGCACGAATGTTAAAACCGCGAAAGGACAACACAGTGTCAGTAAGATAACAGTGTCAGTGACCTCTTGGAATAAACGGGGGTATTCAAACTGTTTTTATTTTGCTGGAATTTCTAAGAATTCCTTAACAACAGAGAAAACAATTTTTTTTCTTCTAAACACTCAGAGAGAGCAACAAAAAAATATACTTTGCTGATGGAGCAAAAAATCTGTATTTGCAAAACAATCTTTCGTCAGAACTACTCTCTAGTTACAAATGCAGTTTTTAACACTGCTGTTCACTGCACTCCATTCTTTCTGTTCTTAAGCAAATAAAATATATATATATATATATATATATATATATGCTTACACAGGCCGTAGCCTAAAACCACATTTTAAATTAAAATTATATCCCAAGCTTTTAAAACTATAGCACCACGAAAAATAAAATTAAGACAAACTAAACATTATAAAAATAAATATGTGATGTGATAATATTGATCGCATTGATCATTGCGCTAGTTGACTTAGCCTTTAGGCGATGCGATGAGCTTTTGATTCGTCAGAGGGCTAGTGACGTGGCCATGGTGGGACAACTTTATCGCGCGGTTGCGGAGGGTTGCTGACGCAAGTGTTGTGCTATGCAATATGGACGTGATTTGTTGATGGTGTATGAGCTGGCGTGGTGGTGGGACAGTGTTATCGCGTAGATTTGGTTGTGGGATGACGCAACCGCCGGAGGTTGCGATAAGCGCGTGATTGGTTGAGGACGGGGTGACATGGACCTAGCGGGGTCCACACGACGGGTTTAAGATAGTCGACGTGGAGTGTTTCAAATACAAAATAGTGCGATATTAACTGCGATGGTTGGTCAAATGTAATGGCGGGTAGGTGCAAAGGTTAGTGGCGGGTGTGCGACGGTTTTTAATGCTGGAGGTAGCGTGGTTAGACCACGATTTACAAAATCTGAACCTGCGACTCTGTGTAGTAAAAAATTCAAGACTTCAACGACTATTTCCTGCAAATTCGTCCTTCATTGTTATTAAACAAGTTATCTTAAAATCAAAACTTTTGTTTCTATCCTCTTTACCACAGATAGGCAGTTGGAGTTATCTCCAACACTCCCCCTTAATCACAACTGCTGTTATCATGTATCCCCAGATATTCTCTGAGAAAATTAAAACTTTTCTACCCCAATGGTTTTGTCAAAATATCAGCAAACTGTTCCTCTGTTCTGCAATGTTGTAAAACAACTTCTCCATTGTTCACCAATTCTCTGATAAAATGATATTTAGCATCTATCACTTCCTTGCCTTTTGGAAGATCAACCAATTCCCATGTTTTGTTTTTTGTTATTGCATTTATTTCTTCATCCATGGCATCTATCCATTTCCTATCTTTTATAGCTTCTTCAAAATGAATAGGATCATCAACACTACAATACAAATAAAATAAAGAGTTTATATCTGCATTGTTTGCCTCTTGTTCATAAATTTGATTCAGACTTTTGAATCTTGTTCTTCTTCCACTTGCTAAACTTGTGCTTGTAGAAGCACTCAAATATGCTCCTCGTGTTGTGCTTGGAGAAGCACTGCCATCACTTCTCAAGGGTGTTCTTATACCAGCTTGTGGTGTCCCTTGTTGTCTTTGTGTTGGTGGAAGAGGTGTTACCAATGAGGGATTTATTTTAGCCATTTCTTCCTCATCTTCATCTTGAGACATACATGTCTTGACATTCATTGTTTTTTCAATGCTTCCATCCCAAGCTTCTTCCTCGATAAACTGCACATCTCTGCTTATCATAAACTTCTTTGTGGATGGGTTATACAATCTATATGCCTTTGATTCATCATTGTAACCAACAAATATACACTTCTCCTCCTTGATTTCCAACTTCTTTCTCAGCTGATTTGGAATGTGTGCATAAGCCACACAACCAAATACTCTCATGTGGATGAAAAATTGTTTTATGCCACTCCATGCTTCTTCCGGAACTTTTTTCATAATACTATTTGTTGGGCATTTATTCAGCACATATGCTGTACAATGTACAGCTTCAGTCCAATATTCATTTGGCAAATGTTTTTCCTTCAACATGCTTCTTACCATATCCATGATGGTTTTGTTTTTCCTTTCAGCAACTCCGTTGCTGTGGTGTATACCTTTATGTAAATTGCTTATGAATCCCATTTTCTCTGCAAAAATGTAGAAAATATTTGGAGATATATTTTCTTCCTCTATCAATTCTGAGAACTTTTATGTGTTGCCCACTTTGATTCTCAACAAGAGCTTTAAAGTGGCAGAACTTTTCAAATACTTCACTCTTCAACTTCAGGAAATATATCCATGTTTTTCTTGTGTAATCATCAATAAAAGTCAGCGTATAGTGGTTGTCTGCTAATGGTGGTGTTTTCATTGGTCCACACAAATCAGAATGGACTATTTATAAGGGTGCTTTGGCCATTATGCTTTTTCCTAATGGAAATTTTTCTCTGTGTTGTTTGCCTAAGATACAACCTTCGCAAAGGTTGTCTGGTTTCTCAATCAATGGTAATCCCTTTACCATTCATTTTCTGTGCAATAAATTTAGACCTCCAAAGTTGATATGTCCAAATCTCAAATGCCACAACCAGTTTTCATCTTTTGCTTCTCTTTGGTAAGTCTCTTGATTTACAGTGGTCATTGCAACTCCTTTATCCAAATCTGCTCTCATCTTGAGAAAAAACATTATATTGCTTGTCATCTTCACTTGTGCAATGCATTGCTTGCTTGGTGGTTTATCCATGAATGAGTTGTCTAATGCTTAACAAATTACATTTCATACCTGGTACATAGTATACATCAGATATGCTCTTCTTTTCTCCTTTCTTCATTAGAACACTCACTCTACCTTTTCCCATGACAAAGACTTTACTATCTGTCCCCAATGTTACTTGAGACTTCACATTTTCATCCAATATGGAAAACATAGCCATGTTTCTAGTCATATGGTTGCTACATCCTGAATCTAGAAACCATATATCTTCATTATTTTCTTAAGCAATATTACATGCTAAAAAAAATTTCTCTTGACTTTGAGTTTCTCTAGTAAAGTTAGCACTGGATCTATTACCCATGTCACTTTGTTTCTTCCTACATTCATTGGCATGGTGCCCATACTTCTTACAGTAATGAAATTGGACTTGGGATTTATCATACCTTTGTCCATGTGTTTGATTTTGTGCTCCTTATTGGCTGTTGCCTTGGCTTTGATTCTGACTTTGGTTGCTGCCCCTTCCACTTGTACTTGCAGGGCTGTTTCTTCCTCCTCTGTTTTGGCTTCTGCCTCTATCTCTTCCTCTATAGTTTGATATGCCTTGACCTCTTTCTCTTCCAAAGGTCATTTAGGTCTTGAAGGCATGCTCTAAAGATGAGTTTGCTGTTCTGTTCAGTCTTTGTTCATGTGTCATCAATGATGCATGAAGCTCATCAACAGTAAACATTGAGAGATTCTTTGTCTCTTCAATGGTTGTTACTATCACATCAAATCTTGAGGGTAAGCTCCTCAATACTTTCTCCACTATTCTTATTTCTTCTACTGTCTCTCCATGAGATCTCATTTGGGTAACCAACCCAATCAACTGTGTGAAGAATGAGTCTATTGTAGTAGACTATTTCATGCAAATGACTTCAAAAGATATTCTCATAATTGAAGCTTTACTGTCTTTACCTTCTCCATTCCTTGATAGGTTGTCTGGAGGGTATCCCATGCATCCTTGGACTTCTTTGCTGCTGCAATTCTTGGAAATATGCTTTCATGCACTGCTTGAAAGAGATAGAAGAGGGCTTTTGAGTCCTTCTTTATATTACTCTTCAGCAAATCTTTCTCTGCCTGTGTCAAGGCATTAAATGCTTGTTCATCTGCTGGTTCCTAAAATCCTTCTTCAACTAGCTCCCATAAATCTTGAGATGCAAAGAGGGCTCTCATTGTGATTGCCCAATAGTCATAGTTCTTCCCATTGAACTGTGGGAGTTGAGAGTTTCCCATACTCGTGCTTGTGCTAGCTCCTGCCATTGCTAACTATGCTAAAACTTGATTGTGTATTTAAAATAAACTTTCTCACTGCTGGAGAGTTATCCTTTGTCTCTAAAAACTTCCTTTTATAGCTCTCTGGACTACAATATTTTAAAAAACAAACAGTAACTCTGTTTTGTAAATATCTGACTCGCTGAACCTTCACTATTTTGGAGAAATGCTTTAACAATCTTCTTCTTCTTTTTCCTTCAGCTTCTTCAGCAACTGCTGAGAGCTTGGATTAGCTCCGATACCATGTTGGAATTTCTGAGAATTCCTTAACAACATAGGAAACAAAATTCATCTTCTAAACACAAAGAGAGCAACAAAAAAAAAAAAAAAACTTTGCACATGGAGCAAAAACTTTGTATTTCATTAATCATTCAAATGTTACAAAACAATTTTTCATCAAAACAGTTGTCTAGTTACAAATGCAGTTTTTAACACTGTTGTTTACTGCGCTCCATTCTCTCTATTCTTTTGCAAATAAAAAATGCATATATATATATATATGCTTACACAGACCGTAGCCTAAAACCAAATTTTAAATTAAAATTATATCCTAAGGTTTTAAAACTATAGCGCCGCAGAAAATAAAATAAAAAAAAACAAAACATTACAAAAATAAATATGCGATGCGATAATATTTATCACATCGATCATTGCGCCAGCTGACTTGGCCTTGAGGCAATGTGATGAGTTTTTGATTGGTCGGAGGGCTTTTGACGTGGCTGTGGTGGGACAGCCTTATCGTGCGGTTGTGGAGGGTTGGTGATGCAAGCACTGGGCTATGCGATATGGACGTGATTGGTTGACGGCGTATGAGCTGGCGTGGTGGTGGGACAGTGTTATCGCGGAGATTTGGTTGTGGGATGACGCAACCACTGGAAGTTGCGATAAGCACGTGATTGGTTGAGGACGGGGTGATGTGGACCTGGCGGGGTCCACACGACGGGCTTAAGACAGTTGACGTGGAGTGTTTCAAATACAAAATAGCGCGGTATTAATTGCGATGGTTGGTTAAATGCAATGGCGGGTAGGTGCAAAGGTTAATGGCGGGTGTGCGACGGTTTTTAATGTCGGAGGTAGCGTGGTTAAACCACTATTTACAAAATCTGAACCTGCAACTCTGTGTAGACAAAAATTCAAGACTTCAGCTGTCTTTTCCTGCAAATTCGTCCTTCATTGTTATTGAACAAGTTATCTTAAAATCAAAACTTATGTTTCTGTCCTCTTTTCCACAGATTAGCAGTTGGGGTTATCTCCAACATTTTTTTTACGTTGATCCAACTGCAATGCAATACGACTAATTTATTCTTTCATTTTTGGACGTTTGTTTAATTAGGTGAGAATAATTTTTCCAACTGAAAACCTTGATTCTCAATCGCTGTGGCTCAATGCAGAAATAGATTCAATACTTAGAAGTGTTGGGGTTCAATGTAGAAATAGATTCAATACTTAAAAGTGATGTTGTTCAATGTAGAAAAAGATTTAACACTTGAAAGTAAGTAAACTTTCAAATAGATATAGATTCAACACCCCTAAAAAATTTAAAGAGTATTTAAAATTCTATAAAAATAGAAATAAATTTAACACTTTCAAAAACCTAGAATACTAATAACCTTAACCTGAATTTCCAAAAAGTCTTATTACTTAAACTACACAAGTTAAATTTTGGTTAGACTACACACTTTTTTGGTTAATTGAATTCAGGGGATGCCGCTGAAATTGGGATGATAATTTCAATGAGGAAATGGGATCCACAGTATTGAATTGGTTGGTTAAATTTTCAGGAATGTCGCTGAAATGGGATGATAATTCAGTGACTGCCTAAGCGAATGGTTATTCAATTGTAATATGAATCCTATAATTATTGTTAAAAAATAATATTAATTAATTTATATATAATTTAGTTTTAATTAAATTATAATTATTAATAAATACTAGAAAAAGTTGAAAGTGAAAATATTTATGAAAAATATAAATAATAATAATAATAAATTTTATAAAAAAATTTAAAAATAGAAATTAAACGAACTATATGGAAAACATCCCAACTTTACCAAGGAGGACATCCCATTAACTTACTATAATACTAAGAGAAGTAAACTATACGGAAAACATCCCAACTTTGCCAAGGAAGACATCTCATTAACTTACTATAATACTAATAAAAAGTGATTGATTATTGTTCAAATACATTGCAATACCTCGATAAGGAGTTATTGTCAATCCTGATATAAAGGAATGTTTCTCAAATGTTGTATCCCAATACAATGTAAATTATAATCACTTTTGTAATTTAAAATAATTTAAAACGAGTTTAAAGGAATCTTTAATTTAACAATATATTTTTATAATTTGTATTTTTAAATAATTTTGTTTTTTTTTTCATAATAAAATAAGTATTTTAAAAGGAAAATTTAAATATAATTATATTTATTTATTGTTTATTTATGTTTTAGGCAAGATCTAAAATTTATGTTTTAAGCAAGATCTAGAATTGAATTATAATAGTTGTTACTATTCACTTTAATATCAAGAATCACAATGGTTACTATTATTTATTTTAATATTAAGAATGACAATAATTGTCATTATTTATTTGAATATCATGAATCACAATAATTGTTATTATTCACTTCAATATCAAGATATTTAAATTTTCCTACTTTTTTGAACTTATAGGAATTCTTCTTCTGGATTTTCAACTTGTTCAAATTTTTGTCACACAAACTAATAGGTGTTGTCTACAAAGGCCACAATCTTTCTTAAAAAGTCAATTTTCACCGCCATTTTTTGTTTTAAAAAATCTGACTTTAAGAGTGTTTGAATCATATTTTTTATGGTGTAAATGGATTCAACGCCATCAAAACTTTGAGGCACCTGAAATCCTGAAACTTGATAGCTATAGCCTAGATTTCCCAAAATTTCTGAGAGATTATTACCAAAATCATGTCCAAATTTCCAATATTTTTCAGAAAAAATTAGAGTCTTATTAAACTACTCTCAAACCAATATCTATCTGAAAAATAAAACTGAGATGCAAAAAGAAATAAACCCATTAAATATCTTTCATAATAATATATTTTAATTAATTATATTTGTTATCTTAAAATAAAATAAATTTTCTTTTAAATAAAAATCAAACATAAATATATAATATGAACTCATTTTTACACGCAAAACTACGTCAAAGGATCAAAATTTTGTAATAACAAAAATTAAATTGGTAGCCATACAAAATATTTATTCCTAAATTTTTGTGGGAATGAATTAAATGTATATTTAGAATTATAGGTTAAAGATTATATTAGGTTAAGTTAATTATTAAAAAAAATATTTTATAGTATATTTTATTATTAAAAATTTTGATTTAAAAATAAGTTAATATGATATGTTGATAGATGTATTTATTTTAGAATATAGAATTTAAAATTTTAATTTAATTATAAATTATTATTAGATAGATGTTAGAGATTTAGTCTTTATGAAGTATTTTATAATATTTTTAATATTATTTATAAATTAAAAATTGAAATTTATCTTCAAAATAGTTATGTTCTTTTTTCTTATTTAGTTAAATTAATTAATTAAAAAGTCATAAAGTATTATATGAAATGAGTTATAGTTTTTTTTGTGCATTTTGTATTGATAGGGCATAGTATTTATCCATGTTTGTAATGAGAGACTCTCACTCTCCAACCCGAAATAAAAGAGATGTTGTAATGTCTAGTTAAACATTTTGACTTGGTCAAATTACATAAAACTAAAAACTAAATTAAATTAAAAAATCAAATAAATAATAATTAAAAATTTTAATAAAATATTTTGATTCTCAAATTACATTTAAAAAAACTAAATTAATAGTTATAATTATAATTAATTATTAAAATTAATAATTAAACTAGCTTAGATCCATCTTAATTCTAAGTGTCTAGAGGGATAAAATTCTAAGTGAAAAGAGAAAAGAGATTTAAAGTGAAAAGTGATTTGATCCCTCTAAGATCCAGGCTAATATTATGACAAAGCCTATTTATAAATTATAAATTTTCATGGTTAATAATTTACATATTTTTAAATATATATGATTAACTTGTATATTAATTCTTTTTATAATCAATAATAATAATAATTTAAAATAAAGTTATAATTTGTTAATTTTTAATATTTTAGTAATATAAACATTACAATGAAATAAGTATTTTATATTTATTATGGATTGATCCTTATTAATATGTTAACTAAATATTTAATTTATATAGTTAATTTTAGTGCTAGTATTTGTATTGTTATATAAACTAGCTTAGATCCATCTTAATTTTGGATGCACCAAAGACCCAAAAGGATCAGAGAGGTTTGATCCCTCTTTGCTCTTAGTAGATCCATAATTAAAATGGGTTATTAAAACTTGGAGCCCAAAAACCACCAATAATAAATTGACTATTTTACCTCAAATTTATTTTAATTATTTTATTTTATTTTTATTTTTACATAATTTGATCAACTCAAAATATCTACATAATAAAACATAATAAAATATTCCAACATATCTTCCTTACTAAACTAAAAAATAACACAATAACACTTTATATCACATATCCTTACCCTTATTACCATATATGTTTATATATCTATAAACATATATGGTGCCTTTTCACTGCAAAATCTATGTTAATAAAGAAATATTTACTTTACCAAATGAAAAATAAGATTTTATCACATGATGAAATTAAAAAGTTAAAATACTACCCAAGATTCAACATCATTTCGTGAGAAAAATGTACCTTGAATGGCTGGCTTGTTATGTGTATTCAACCCATAAAATACCATTTTCATGCGGGAGGGAAACTTAACGGAAAACTAAAGACAACATAATTAAATAATGCCAACCAAAATTGTACAGAGATTTGAATTGGTGAAAACTATTTCACTTCATAAATACATTAATTAATATTATAAAAATGTAGGTTGTAGGTTAATTACAACGAAATGTAACCATTAAAGTATGTAACCATTGTGTAGTTTAATGTTAGTAGTAATGATTTTGTTATAGAAAAAATTATACTGAAAACATATTTTAAGGAGGATTTTTACTTAATACTTGGTCAACCAAGATCATTCAATTTCAACTATCACATATTAAAAATATTTGTCACTCAAACACATTATATTTCTAATTTGTACTCATTATTTTCTGGTTCATTTTTAACATGACCTCACCTCCAAACTTAGTAGTGATCTCGACAATGTTTTCATAACCAAGCGCCAACTCCATGAATGTGATGGACAATGTTCCAACTATGCAACAACCAACATGGTGGACGATGTTCTTTCTTGCATTTTCTGTAGAAATTCCTTGTAGATTCAAATTGCTAATTGTAATTTACTAAAAAATAGACTTGAATATACTCTACCAATTTGCGGGAACCAATTAAACGATTGCGAAATCAAAAAGCATACAAAAGAAAGAATTCAATCAACACATTAAAAATTGATTTCATGCAGAAAGCCATAACTAAAAACCTCGCTATCTGTATATTTCATTAGTGAGAAAATAGGAGAAGATTACAATGCTTTGTTCAAGCCCGAGCAACCTCTGCACTATCTCTATATGTCTCCATGCTTCCTAGACAAGCCTTGAGCAATACCTAACCAATTTTCTGCTTGGCCAAGTCCCTATTTCCTTGCGTTGTTTCCTTGGGAATTAGGCCCTATTAATTAGGGAAATTACTCATCCATAAATAAGCGATACATCTGATAGGCCTTTCTCAAGCTACATGCACCACATGTACAATTGGGATGATTATACAACTGATAGTACACTTCCCTTGAATTCCAATCTCTATTAAGTAACTCGTAGATCTTGCATGCATGAATTATTTATGGTTGATTTATTAGTTAACTAGTTGATCACAGAGTAGACAACTCACTACTAGATCTCTCACTAGTTCCTCTAACAGTTGGAATTAGTTTAAATGACTTTAACTTAGATAATTTGAATTAATTAATTACAACTCAAAATAAACTCAACGAGGGCTCCTAAAAGTAGGAACCACTTTACATGACTCAAGTTAGACCCTCAACTCGAATTAAGTGAACCAACTAAGTCAAACTACCTTTGTTAACTTGCACAAGTTGTCATGTGATGTGGAATTACAATTTTCTTCTAATTTAATTCAAGGGAAAATCAAATTAGAATATTTCTTGGTGTTATTTTAAACACTCCCTCTCAGCATGAAAGGGATTATCATATACCCCAATCCTACCTCTATGGAACTCAAATTTTCTTCTTGACAGTTCCTTAGTTAATATATCTGCATCTCGTTCCTCTATAGGAATGTACTCTAGCAACATGATCTGCCTCTGCACAAAATATCTAATATGGTGATATCAAATGTCGATATGTTTGGACCTATCATGAAAAACTGGATTCATAGAGAGTTTGATACAACTCTGGTTATCACAGTAAATGATTGTAGGACCCACTTTTTGACCAAATAACCCAACAAGGATCTTCCTCATCTAGATAGCCTCACAAGTTGCTTGACTAGTAGTCATGCACTCTACTTCTTCTGAATTGAGTCCAACCAATCTATACTTCTTGTTGTACCAAGAAACTGTTACTGATCCAATACTGAAGATTTCTCCTTATGTATTCTTCCTGTATGACGAACTCCCTGCCCAATCTGCATCTATGGATTCTTGCAACTTCACTCCCTCTATCCATCTATACCAAAGACCAAACTTAGTGGTGCCTCTAAGGTATCTCAACACATGTTTGGCTTCCTTCCAATAGAGTTTAGTTTTCTTAACCATTGCTTGAATAAGCTGGTTAACTACATAAGACATGGTTGGTTGTGTGTTCACCAAGTACATAAGTGAACCCACAAGGTGCCTATAATTGGTAGCTTCTACCACTTCGCCTGAAGTAGCATCATCCTTCCTCCAATTCACTGCTAGAGGAGTCTCCATGGGTTTTATGCTCTCCATGTGAAACTTCTTCAGTATCACGTTGGCAACTTTTCCTAAGAGACAAATATTTCCCCATCTCCTTGCCAAATTTCCAAACCAAGGAAACATTGCATGAGCCCCATGTCTTTCATCTTGAATTCTCTTGCAAAATATTATTTGGAAGATTTTATCAGCTTCTAATAACTTGTTAGAATTAAATCATTGACATATAATAGTATAATCAATAATTTACCTTCAACCACAATATGGTAAAGGTTTGCATGTGCTTCACTTTTGAACACTGTTACCGATGAAATAGGTAACCTGACCTCAAAACGGGAACTCTAGCCTAAAAAGACTCAAAAAACATGAAAAAACACCCCAAAAACAAAAAAAAAGTGTATTCCAGAATGCACTTGGTTTTTTTTTAAGGTCAAATTTCAACATTTTATAAAAATACTAAAAAACAAAATTGTTTCTTGAAAAAAGGATTGGAAAAACACCCTCAAAGAAAAACCAATTGATGCTAGAATAACAAAAAAAAAAAATTGTGTCATATTTTTGACATTTTTAAAAATAGAAATAACAATTTTTAGTTTTTAAAATTCAAACATTAAAAAAAAACCCTAAAATTTAAGAAAAAAAATAATTTTAAAAAATAAAAACATTTTAAAGCTTAAAATTTAAAAATATATAGGAATAAAAAAATAAAAATACAAATTTAAATTCAAACATTAAAAAATAACTAAAATTTAAGAAAAAAAAATAAATATATATATATATATATTTATATATATATATTTTTTAATATGTAGAAAAAAAGAAAAATAAAAACAAAATAAAAATATTAAATTAAAAAAAAAACAAGTTTAAAAAAAAAGAAATTATAAAAAATAAAATATAGAAATTAATTTTAAAAAAGAAAAAGAAAATGTTTATTAAATTAAAAAAAATTAAATTAAATTTTCAAATAAAAAATTAAATTTAAAGAAATATATTAAATTTATTAAAAAAAAAACATTATTTAAATTAAAAGTAAAAAAATGAAAAATTAATTAAAAATAAAAAATGAAAAATAAAATACAATAAAAATATTAAATTTAAAAAAATATATATTAAAAAAACAAATAAATTTAAAAAAAAAAGAAATTTAAATTATATAAAATAATATATATATATATATATATTTTATTAAATTAAAAAAAATGTTAATATTAAAATAACAAATTAAATTTTAATAAATAAATGAATAAACAAATAAATTTTGAAATAAAAAATAAATTTTAAATATAAAGAAAAAAAATATTGTTAAAATAAAAAGTTAAAAAACTTTAAAAATCAATTAAAAGTGAAAAATTGAAAAAAATAAATTAAAAAATATATATATTTTAAATAAAAAATAAAATAAAAAACAAATTAATTTGAAAATATTAAGTTTAATTATAAAAAAAAAAAAATCTAATTTTAAATACACAATTTTAATTGAAATAAAAAAAAATATAAAAATTTTATGTAATTAAAAAAATAATAATAAAAATAAAAAAATTAAATTCAAATAAATTAAAAAAAATACAAAATTTATTAAATTTTAAAAAATTAAATGAAAAAACTAAACATAAAATTTAATAATAATAAAAAAAATAATGAAAAAAAAAAATCAATTAAATAAAAAAAAAATACAAAATTTAATAAAAATTATTAACAAAATTTAGAAAAAAAAAAAAATGAATAAAATTAAAAAAAACAAAAAAATTAAAACAAAGTAAATTTAAAATATAAAAATTAAATTAAAAAAAATTTAATTTTTTTAATTTAAAAAAAAAAATATTAAAAATTAAAAAAAAAATAATTTTTTGATCGTGGTGGCGCCGCCAATCGGTCTCCCGCCCAGGTGGCGGCGGAGGCCGATTCCAGGAATCGGCCTTGCGCGGCGGGAGGGCGATTTCCGGAATCGGCCTCCCGCCCAGGTGGCGGCGGAGGAATCACCCTCCCACCATGGGAGGGCGATTTTCGGAATTCGCTTCCCGCCCAGGTGGCGGCAGAGGCCGGTCGCTGGGCGGGCGGGGAGGCTGCATGCAGCCCCCCGCCCGCCCAATGGTCGACCTTCGCCGCCACCTGGGCGGGAGGCTGATTGGCGGCGCCACCACGATCAAAAAATAAATTTTTTTTTTTTTTAAATTTCATAATAATAATAATAATTTATTATTATTATTATTATTATTTTAAATTTGATTTTTTTTTTTTTTTAAATTTAATTTTTAATATTTTTTAATTCGTAACATATTTTTTTATTTATTTTGTTTTTAATTTTTAATATATATATATATATATATATATATATATATATATTTTAATTTGATTTTTTTCTTTTTTCTTTTTAATTTTTAAAATTTTTTAATATTGTTTTTTAATTTAATTTAATTTTTTTTTATTTTGTTTTTAAATTTAATATTTTAGATTAATTATTTTTAAAATTTAAAATTTATTTATTAAATTTATTAAATTTTAATTAATTAATTTTTTTTTAAATTTTTTTAGTTAATTTAGTTTTTCAATTCTAAAATTTATAAATTGTTTAATTTAAAAAAAAATGGTAAATTTATGGATATTTGTTTTTTAATTATTTGCACATGGTTTTTTTCATTTTTTTTTTGTTTTTTTAATGATAGGTTTTTTTTTAGTTCTTTTATTTTAATTTTCTTTTTCAATTTTAAATTTTGTTTTTTTTTTTTTTTGTTTTTTTTTAATTTGTTTTTTTGTTAATTTTAAAATTTGTATTTTTTTTCGTATTATTTTATTTTTTTAATTTAAATTTTTAAATTAAATTTTTTCTTTTTTGTATTTTATTTTATTTTTTAATCTAAATTTTAATTTTGTAATTTTAATTATTTTTAAATTTTCTATTTATTTATTATTATTATTATTTTTAATTATATGGTTTTTTTTGATAACTTAGAAAAAAATGTTTTTGATGTTTTTTTTTTTTTTTTAATTTTTGTTTTTTTCTTTAAATTATGTGTTTTTTTTTTTTTCAAATTTTGTCATTTATTTTGATATAATTTTTTCTTTCTTTTTAATTTATTTATTTTTGTTTAAATTTTTTATTTTTACGAGTTAATTTCGTTTTTTTTTACATTTTTATTGGTTTTTTTATTGTTTATATATATATATATATATATATATATATATATATATATATATATTATCTAAGTTTTGTGTTTTATTACCAACATGAAAATCACCACTCTAAAAAAAAAAGTTGATGCTACATCAATATGTTTCAAAATTAGCATGAAAATCACCGCTCTAAAAAAAAGAAGCTGATGCTGCATCAATACGTTTCAAAATTAGCATAAAAATAACTAACTTTTTAAAACAAATATTCATACTTCATAAATAAAAATATTAGAGTGTCAAAAATGTGCACAAAAAAAAAAGAGGGGTGATTCTGCATCACCACTTTTCAAAAACGGGTGTTTTTTATGCTACCAAAAAAAAGTAGGTAACAGTGCGATTACCTATTTCATCGGTAACAGTGTTTTTGGTGAAGCCCAAATTGGTGAGATAGCGATCGATCCTAGTGTACCAAGCACGGGGTGCTTGTTTGAGTCTACACAAATGTGACTCTCTGTCGAAGTTATCAAATCCTTCTAGATGCTCTATGTACACCTTTTCCTCAATCACTCCATTGAGGAGAGTTTTCTTCAAACCCATTTGATGTGTCTTCCATCCCATTCGCACTAAAAGTGCTAGAATTGATTTGAATGAAGAGTACCTTGCTACTGGATCAAACTTCTCCTTGTAATCAATTCCTTCCACGTGAGAGAATCCCTTGGCCACAAATTTGGCCTTTTGTTTCTCGAAATTGCCATATGTTGCTTGCTTCACCTTATAGATCCACCTGGTACCTACAACTGACTTGTCCTTCGGCCCTGGTACAACTTCCCAAGCACTATTCCTGATAATGTAATTATATTCCTCTACCATGGCATCAACCCATACTAGTTGTTTCATTGCTTCGTTGATTGAGGATGGCCAAGTCTCTACACTCTCGCTCATCAAAGCCATGTAGCCATTGTATCAATCTGGTGGCCTACTCTTCCTACATTGTGATGTGGGTGCTCACACATGCTCTCTAGCATCATGCAAAAATATTTCAGCCTCTCTAGTGCACTTCCTTCCGTCTCTGGATATTTGCATGAGTGGGTGCTTCCACTCTCTGCTCCTTTGCTTGTGGCTGCTCCAAAACATCTTGAGGTTCTTCCTTCGGAGCTAAAATCTCTTCATCTGCATGCAACTGAAGCTCCCTCACAAGGGAACATCTTATGTCCTTCTCTTAATCAAGCTTCACATCTCTACGAACAACTTTCATCTTGTGAGATAGAAAATACCCCTGATAGTTGTGAGGTGTATGAGTGTACCCCCAAAATATGCCCAACTCAACTGTTGGTTCAAGATTTTTCCTTGCATCCTCAGAAACATGATAGTAAATTGATGAACCAAAGATCTTGAAGTGTGGCACATTTTTATTTATTTATTAGTATTATTATTTTTTTTTATTTTTCTGGTGTACTCATCCCGAGAATCCGATGAGGACTTATGTTCTGAACATATACTGTTGTGTTTTATGCTTCATCCCACAAGTGCAGCGATAGGCCCTGATCATGCAACATCACCCGTGCAACTCCCACAATACTTATGTTTTTCTTGTTAGCACAGTTCTTTGCTAAGTCATGAGCCCATTTTAATTTTTTTGTTTTTAGGATTAGACTTTCTAAATTAGAAAAAAAATTTGAGCGCTACTGAATTTTCCAGTAGAACTTATTTTAGCCCTTTTCGAACAGTCTATTTTAATTCTGTTTCTGTTTATTTTTATTTAATCTGATGCTACCAAAAATTCTGGTAACTTCCCCTGTTTTAAAAAATAAATAAAAGAAAAGCACATCCGCTTTGTGTGAAGCCACATTTTTTGTTTAAAATATGTTTAAAATGTTTTTATTAATATTTAAATCACGTGATATGAGTGGTATGCAATAATTCATGTTAAGTTTAATTTGTGGTTATACATGTAGTGTCTAGGTGTCAATCTGCAATAACAAAACCAGTCGTTGATCTCATCTTGTCAGTCAGCCGAGTTGGTTCAGTTTCATGTCAAAGTACGTGATTATCAATTGGAATATATCGTGGATCCGTAGGTTTAATGCAATGATCGCTTGTATGGTCACGCATAGACGTTGTCGGAAATTTATGCCAATAATCAACATACAGTGGAGGTGAATTCCAGTCACAGATCCACTTATTTCAAGCCACCTGTGGAATGCCATCTGAAGCTACGCAACCAACTGAAGACCGTAATTTCTTTCACATGGTGCATAATACGGTCAAGGATACTTACCATAATGAAAATCTATTGCATGGGAGGGTGAACCAACATTGTTGTTTTAAATCATTGAGAAAGAAGGAGGAGTATGAGTTGTGAGCTTAGCTATTGGATAACGAGATTTTCTAGAGTGCAGTTTGAGGAAGGAATCTTAGATTTCAGACAAGATCTCATAGGAAGACACAACAACACCTATTAGGTGAGCTGTTCTAGCCTTGCCACCTATCGGATTTCAACAGACAAACTTATTTATTACTGAAGATGACTAAGAGAGGAGGAAAGCTAAAATGAATTGAACCACAAGGAGATTACCTAGTGGATGCTAATTTGAATGTGAGAAGGTTGTTTTTTCAAGCAGGGTGGTATCCACTGTGTTCAAGGCTGAGGAGATCTCATTTAGGAGTAGCTCAGGAGTTTGCAAATTATTTCAATGGAAAAGAAGCCACCATCTATGGCCTTAAATTGCAGGTGTCACCAGATTCAATTGCTGAGGTATTCAACCTTCCACAGGAAGGAGAAAGATGGTTTAAAGGTCAAGTCATCACTAGAGGAGACCTCAAGAATTTCCTCAAGGATGGACACAGAGATCCTAATTGGGCCAAAGGAATTCCCAGCAGCTTCCTAACAAATGAATGGGCAGAAGTTGTTAAACTCATCAAGGTTTAACTCACTTGAGAAAGGAGGTATACAATACTGTTTATTTATCATATGAGATTTATGTTTCATGTTGCAGGTATGAAGACGCTCAACTTGCCATACTTTTTGCTGAAGAGTCTGGAAAAGATGTTAGCTAGGATTCAAACACACACAACTGCTTTAGAATACAACTTGTATCATCAATCTCTCATCAAAGTGTTAGTTGAAGAAGAGTTAAGAAAAAGAAATCAAACATGGGACCATTTCTTGTTTTACAGGGAAGTCCAACCTGCGCCTACACCTCCAACTTCACAACAACACCCTCAGCCTACAAAAAGAACCAAGAGGAAGGCTAAGAAGGAGAATATCCATAAGGCCAAGAGTAGAGAAGAAAAGACTCCTTCACTCAAGGTCGAGAGAAAGTTGGAGAAAGGAGAGAGCTCATCAATCAATAAACCCAAGTCCATGAAAATGGTGCCCCCCATTTCTCCTTTTCCTAATTTTTATACCAGAGCTCGAAGAGGAAGGTCTGAAACTACAAAAAAAATCAAAAGCATAGGTGCCACTGGAAATTCCAGAACCAAACATTCAACAGAAGATGTAAAAAGAGTATCAACCCACTAAGTCCGATGAAGAACTCCTTAAAGATGCAGGGTATGAGATCAGTAGGAAGAAAAATAAAGAGGAGGCCAAACCTGTTGCTCGTACTAGAAAAAGACATACCAGAGACAACAAAAAGTTCAGGCTCAATTCTAAGGCTTTGCACAATCCAATTTTTTTGACAAAGGTCATTGATGTAGAAGGAAATTCTGAAGGGTTAAAGACAAATGAGTCCAAGAAGAAAGATAAAAGAAAAACCCCTTCAGAGCAGCAAACAGAGCCCTCAAAAAGAAGAAAGATCCAAAAGGGTTCAAAGAAGGAAAATACCATTGTCAAAGAAGTAGCCATAAGAACCACAAGATCAAGATCAAATTTTGGTAGCAAATCAGACTTGGACAAGCTTGATGAAGCTGCAACCCACATGGAAGAAAGGTAAAAAAAAGGTTTCATGATAAAACACCTTTTTTCTTATCAAGTGAAATTTTGAACAACAACTCAAATTTAAAAGTGTATAAGTTTGCATAGGTTTTTTAGTGTTTTTTGTGCATTTTTGAAAAATAAACAAAGCGCTATCGGAAATTGCAGTAGCATTACATTTTTTTACCGAAATTTCTGGTAGCCCCTGTTTTAAATGATTTTTGACACATGTCAGCAAAAATTCCGAGCCATTTCAGGAAAGATAAGGACTCATAACCAAATGGATATAACAAGTGATGGTGATAAGTGATTTTGAGGTTGTTGGATATCATATTTGTTGGCTTGAGGGGTCCTGACCTCGGTTCAGAATTGAGGTTAACCAACAAAACCCTCTTACTACTGGCCCTTTCGGTAGTGACCTATTTGCGCGAGTCAAAGTCCCATCCGAAGTGGTATGGGGGGATGCTGGAACCAGGTTTCCACACCCTAAGAGAGATTGGAAATGATGTGGGTGCCTTAAGATCCCGAATAACCGTAAATAGACCTTCGCAACAACAACCCTAACTAGTAAACCCTTTTCAGACAGATTTAGGTCTAATATGCAGAATATCTTGCACAAGTTAACACAATAATCATAAATCAAGTAATAACCCTTAAAATTTCATATTAGAGCTTTATACCATCATATCTATCCAATAAGCAGTCATATAAAGCCAATCACTATTGCGCAAGGGATCTAATTGTAGACAATACAAAAATCAGAAACAAGATGAAGACACATTCATATCATAGCCAACAGATGCATATAGAACTCAGATATCCGCAAAAATACTCCTTTATTACTTAATCAGTTATGATCCTTCATACGAAATACTTCAACAGCTCGCACACACAGCCAACGGGGTCCACACATAGCAGGACTAAGGTCTTCGTGCACACAGCCAGCAGGAGCCTTCCATTGAGACAAATCCGCACAAAACTATCACAAAATATCCAAATCTATCATCCACATTCAGACTTATTCCAAAAATGACTTCCTAGACTCGATATATTCATTTATTTATACTATTTATCTTGTGCTACTATATGGTCCACAAACCATGGTTTGCGGCCCCTTGATCTACCCTTTGGCCCATTACAATTCATGAGGGGTTTTGACCCGCCCCAAAACCATTGCGCAAGACTAAACTATTGCAAAATTTAACAAAATGGTCAGACTTAGGGGACCCCTCTCCAACAGGGCCCCAACACAATCTTCTGACCCGTCCCGAGTCACACTGGTACCAGATTCTTCATCTTGTTATGGAGCTCTTCGATGGTAGCTGCAAATGGTGTCAAGACACCTGCGCTTTGATCTGTTGTGTTTTGCATGGTCTCCACCAACTTCTTTGACGTCGGCCCTTCAGTGGCCAAAGTAAATCTCTACAATGTCTGGTTTAAGTTTCGAACTGCCAAATCAAGGTCTTGGGAGAGCTTCATGGCCTCACTCACCTAGGGCTTCATGTGATCTGTAACGATTTTATTTTATATGCGGAGTGCCTCCACCTGGTCTTGCAACGTCTAGCTAGTTTGAAGATATTCCACTCTTTGAGCAGGAATAAGTGTAGGCAATACCTCTTGCAAGTCATCGAACTCCCGCTCCTTCGCACGGAGCTCCTGAGTGATTTTATTGACTAAGGGATCTATCTGCATAGAGGTCCATAGTCCCATGGATTTTTCGAGGAGTGTCTATCCCTTCGCAACGTCTATAGAGATGTTGGCAAATGTTGTTTTCACTTGCACGGCCCACTGCGCGCGCACCTATGGGGGGGTCTTGGGTTGCAGCTTTGCCTACAGTGCAACAATATTCTGCTCGAAATCTAACTTCACAGATTGAATTTATGACTGGGAAGCTTTGAGAGCTACGACCAGGCTCTCAACTTTAGCTTGTGGTGTTGTGGAGGTCGGGATAACGACATCTGGAATCTCACCGCATATCTTGTCAATGAAACTTTCCATGAGGTTAACCAACAAAACCCTCTTACTATTGGCCCTTTCGGCAGTGACCTGTTTGCGGAAGTCAAAGTATCACTTGAAGTAGTATGGGGGGTGCTAGAACCAGGTTTCCACACTCTAAGATAGATTGGAAATGATGTGGGTACCTTAAGATCCCAAACAACCATAAATAGACCTTCACAACAACAGCCCTAACCATGGGCAGTGGTATGTATCATGTCGACCAGCCACCCGAAAATCGACGCACCATAGTGTGGGGGTAATAGGCCTAGAAACATCCCTCAGGTGTAGTGGACTCGGTCCCCCAGCTTACATATAATTCGACAGCAAAGGGAACTAATCTTTGGTGTGGCCAAATACCCTGCAGTGTATGCATCAGACATCTGCACTAGATTCTTTACCCTAGTCTCTTCATAAATTATGAATTTCTAAGTGCATCATCTCTAATTGGCTCTGAATCTGTAGCACTCCAAATTGAGAATCTTCCCTCGATACAACTTCTAACTTCATAACAATTTCCAGGGCTTCTTCTTGTGAGTCAATATTCTGCTGATGCATGGGCCCACGCAAATGCGATAATAGCATGGCAATGAACCATTCCTTATGCTGCTTGTCATCGTAAGAAAATCCTCCATCACTGATGACTTTCTTTAGTTGCTGGTCAAATTCCCAAACTGATTCTGTAGGCCCTTGCTTAATATTTTTTAGTTCTACTATGCATTGAGAATACAATTTAGGCTTTCATAACTACTGCTTCAGGGAATCCTTGATCTCCTACACTATGGGATTTGCATGTTGAGTAATGTATCCCATGAACCAATCCAACGCCTAACCTTAAAAGGCCATTGCTAACTGTGCTCTCTTAACAACATCGGTAGTGACATTCTGCGCAGTCCAAACCACATTCACTACAAACCAAAATCGGTCCATATCCTCATCCCTCACACCCTTAAAGGTGGGTAGCTTTATCTGCATGACCATATCGTCCGTAGGTGGGGGTGGTGGTGGGGTAGGAGGATTATTACCCTTGTGCAAGTTTGATAGTGGTGTATCAGGAGGGCTAGTATCTGCGTGCGTAGCCCCACTTCCGTTTAGATTAGGGGAATTTCTCATAGGATTGTACATAGATCTATCCCCTTTTTGATTGACCCAAAAGTATTTACTACTGTGCGTCATGATTTCGCTTTGATTAGGGGTCATTCACTCGGTGTGGCTGCAAAAAATACCCTTTTCACACAATAGCATCTTAATTATCGGAGGCAAAGTTTGTAAGAACTCACCCCTCAATCCTTTGAAAAATATCCTTTCAGCTTCATAATAGGACACAAACTGATCAACTGAAAATTATATTACAAACCCACCCAAGACGTTGTCAACTCAGTGATCTACAGTCCTGGTAATAGAATTATCAGTGTTTTCCAATTGTTGAATTAATTCAGGGGTCCACTGCATGACCTGATCTTCCTTCCAACAAGTTTGGATTTATACTAACCTTGCCAAGCACTCCTGCAGTTCATGTACCTCTGTAAAAATATACTTAATCTTCCACTCTTTAGAAGATAGCTTCTTACTTCTATTTTCTTTTAGGGAAAATTCCTGAATCTATTTTTCAAACCAGTCCTCAAGTTCAGGCTTTAATGGCTGCCAATGACTTGCGGCATCACCCAACCTCTCTTAAAATGCTCTTGGTCCTAGAAACACAACCATTTTTTGGCTTGAGGAGTCCTGACCCAGGTTTGGAATTGAGGTTAACCAACAAAACCCTCTTAATACTGGCCCTTTTGGAAATGACCTGCTTGCGCAAATCAAAATCTCACCTGAATTAGCATGGGGGGGTTCTAGAACTAGGTTTCTGCACCCTTAGAGAGATTGGAAATGATGTGGGTGCCTTAAGATCCTGAAAAACCATAAAAAAACCTTTGAAACAACAAACCTAACCATGGGCATTGGTCTGTATCATGTCGCCCAGCCACCCGATAATCGACGCACCATAGTGTGGGGGTACTAGGCCCAGTAATATCCCTTGGGCACAGTGGACTCGGTCCCCCAGCTTTTCTTTTAGAGTTGTTTCTTTCCTGGATGTGGATGATGTAATGGGATTTGTGGAGCGAAGCCTAATCTTCCATGACTTCAGCCACATTGTGATGACATGGTCAACCTCTTCCTCTGTGATCATGTAGGGTAAGGGGTACCAATTGGGGCTCTTGCGCGCCTAGATCATGATGTTGTGCATAGTCACCTGAAACTCCGCCATGTTTTTATAATTATTATATACAACCGGTGAGATTCATGGTCTGGAATGAATAAATTGCACCAACACACCTTCAAAAAGAACCTATAAAAATTTATTTTCTTCGTCTCACTTGGCAATTGACGAGTCCCATAATTTTGTGTAGCGCGCCCCTTCGCATATGTCTAGATCAATTTAAGGAAGGACTGCATTAGCTGGGGTCTCCCATGGCACTAGCACAATGAGAAATAAAATCCATGAGTAGCAGAACTGCTTCCCTAGTTCCTGTAACTTGCACACATTCGCCAAAATATCCTCACATAGAAATTGTGACCAGTTGTACAACATCCTTTTTCGCACTGCCCCGCCGAGGAAATGACATGCGCGGGAAATATATTCGGCTGGCAATTCTGTATAAGCTTACATCCAAGGACAAGGTTTCCCATGTGCACCACCCAGTCATCGATGGTGTGGACCAGAAAGCCCTGCTTATCCCGTTCCACCTTGTACTTGTCCTTCACCTCCTCTGCTACCTTATATTCATTACTTTTCCCAAATCTCGTCATTGGATGGGGCCCCTTCTTGGGTAGGCTGGTGATGCGATGGATCAACACAACATATATAGGGATTCTCCTCTGAATCCATAGCAATCCCTCATGGACCAAGGCCAATAATTGGCGGACACAAATGCCTGTAATGGGTTACTACTCGAAATAGGGGATCCTTAGCAGATTGAGGACTCTCACGTTGTGTAACCCACATGCCCATGGAATTGGCTCTACCTTTGAGACTGTAGAAATTATATGCACTAAGCATGCATATGTCCTTGATTCACCCGATCTCACACTATTTAAATTTATGCAAAATACTGAATCAATTCCACTTGTTAATCTTTTGTGGAAAAATTAATTGCACACACATGTGAAGCATAAAAAAAAATCAATTGCACATAACACAGTTTTTAATCGAGAAAGCCTGAAGCTGAAAACCCCAACTATATATTATGTATCATGGAATCATACGAAAATCCTCATGCAAAGCTTATCAAGCTCTCAGTACAGTACAATCGTCATACACTAATCAGGAACAATCTTGAAAATCCATGCATCGGTCTTTGCCACCTGCTAGCCTACCTCCACGGCACAATCCCTGTTGAAGAATAGCTCTGAATGAATTCTAATTACTCTTGCCTTGAATGCAAAATCCTCATTGACAACTCCAATGTGCGTGTGATGCAATCAATGCATCACTATAGTCACAACAGATAGTCTATCTTTCCCTTTCACCTATCTCTCCACTGGGTCTCCACTGAAATTGCCATGCAATGTAGTTAACTGCCATATTTTTCAGTTGATTAATGAGTTATTATTTGTGAATTAATTAAATAATTAATTCACTCCACTCTCACTAGTGTATCATTCAGTTAGACTAGATACAACTAGCTCAATTGAGTCTAACTGAGTTAAACTAAATACAACTCCATAACTACTTCTTCCAACTGTGTCATAACTCTGCTACTTGAGTTCTAAATGAGTCCTCCTTGCATTAGCTCCAGTAAATCCTTGGGAATTGTGTAATTCCCTTAGTCCACTGATGTGCCACATATGTGCACTGAAACAAAGTGCTCCAAGAGAATAAGTTGTTGTTTAGAGTCTGATTATTATTAAGAGCTAATAATAATCGACATGCATCTATTTTTAGATTGATGATCTATAAATAGACTTCGCCCAATATTCTAAAAATAGAATTTCATCTATTTTCCAACTTGATCAAACATCCACAAATAGCATCCTGCAACTTCTGAAGTATGATCATCATGTCTAAAAATAGACATAGTCTAAAAATAGACTTGCGCCAAAAGTAGCCTACGGGCCCACTTAGTGAAGGCGACTCTTTTCACTAAGCTCATCATATTGTTGAATCTCAACACTCCCTCTCAACAAGATAGGGATTATCCTTCACCCCGATCGTGCTTCTATGGTATTCGAATTTTCTCCTGGTGAGCGCCTTCATCAGAATATTTGCATCCTAATTTTCCGTAGGAATGTACTGAAGCAACATGATCTTCCGCTGCACAAAATCTTTGATATGATGATACTGGATATCAATATGTTTAGATCTATCATGAAGCACATGACTAACTGAGAGTTTAATGCAACTCTAATTATCACAATGTATCATTGTGGGATCTAAATGTGAACCAACCAGAATCTTCCTCATCTAGATAGCCTCACATG
The DNA here is from genome assembly GCA_034641835.2 of Pinus albicaulis. Classification (NCBI taxonomy): domain Eukaryota; kingdom Viridiplantae; phylum Streptophyta; class Pinopsida; order Pinales; family Pinaceae; genus Pinus; species Pinus albicaulis. Next base: position 640,644,165 of record CM076569.1, on the reverse strand, counting down.
CAGCTTGACTTGCTGCCATGCATTCTGCTTCTGCTGAATTGAGTGCCACGGATCTTTGTTTCCTACTGTACCAAGAAACTACCATAGATCTGATACTGAAAAATCCCTCCTGATGTGCTCTTTTTGTCTGTTGGGCTTCCTGCCCAATCTGCATCCGTGAAGCCATGCAACTTCACCTCATCCGTCTATCTGTACCATAAACCATACTTAGATGTGCCCCTGAGATATCTCAAAACATGCTTTCCTGCCTTCCAAAAGAGCTTGGTAGGCTTAACCATCGCTTGTGAAAGCTAGTTCACTGCATAGCATATGTCCAATATTGTATTGACTAAATACATGAGCGAACCCACCAACTGTCGATAAAAAGTGGCATCCAATACCTCTGCCGATGTAGCATCCTCTTTCTTCCAATTTCCTGGAAGAGGAGTGTCAATAGGCTTGCAGCCTTGCATGTGAAACTTCTCCAGTATATCCCGGGCATACTTGCCTTGAGACACAAACAATCCACCTTCCTGCAGCCATATTTCCAATCCAAGGAAATAATGAAGGAGGCCCAAATCCTTCATCTCAAACTCCTTTTCAAGATCTGACTTGCATGAGTGTATCAACTGCTCATCACCCGTTAGTATTAAATCATTAACATAAAGTACAATGATTAAAAGCTAACCCTCCACCACAATCTGGTAAAGGTTTTCATCTGCCTCACTCTTGGTGAAGCCAAGTCCAGTGAAATATCTGTCGATCCGAGTGTACCAAGCACGTGGTGCTTGTTTCAGCCCATAAAACGCTCTTTTGAGCCTGCACACATGCGACTCGCTATTGAAGATCTCAAATCCTTCAGGCTGCTCAATGTACACCTCTTCCTCAATGACCCATTAAGGAACACAGTCTTCACATCCATCTGATGAATGTGCCAACCCATCTGCGCTGAGAGAGCAAGGATGGTCCTTATGGAAGAATACCGTGCGACAGGTGCAAAGGTTTCTTCATAGCCAATCCCCTTGATTTGTGAGAAGCCCTAGGCAACAAATCTTGCCTTATACTTCTCGACGCTCCCATCAGTAGCTTGCTTTACCTTGTAGATCCATCTTGATCCTACAATTGATTTTCCCACCGGCCTTGGAACAATATCCCAAGCACTGTTTCTGACAATGGAGTCATACTCCTCCACCATGGCATCTACCCATGTGTGCTCCTGCACTGCTTCTTCAAAAGAAGATGGCTCTGTCATGATACACTTTCTCATAAGAGCCATGTATCCAGTAAATCGGTCAAGTGATTGTCTTTGTTTGCGCTGTGATGTGGGGAATCCTACATTCTGTGCTGCATCAAGCTTTAGTCTCTCAGCTTCTGTGGTACGCTTTCTACCTTATCTGATGTTTGGTTCTTCATGAGTGGATTCCTCCACTCCATGAATCTCCTCCTGTGGCTAATCCACATCTAGAGGCTCATCTTTGGGAACAAGAAGTTCCTCCTCTGCATGCAAGTGTAGCTCCCTCTCAACCAACAACTTCATGGCTTTCACCTCATTGAATTTTATATCCCGTCGCACAACAGTCATCCGACTATCTGGAAAATACACACGATGATTATGGGGTGTTTCTGTGTACCCCACAGATATCCCAAATTCTACAGTCGGCTCCAGCTTCTTCCTGGCGTCCTTTGTCACATGAATGTAAACAGGTGAGCCAAAAATCTTCAAATGAGAAATATCAGGCTTCTTACTAGAAAATTCTTCTTCAGCTTCTGCCCACAAGTGCATTGGTAGGCCCTGGTCATGCAGCATCACTTGTGCAACACCCACGATCGTTCTATTCTTTCTCTCCACGACCCCATTTTGCTGTGGGTTATGAGGTGCTATGAGTTCTCTTCGAATTCCTTCTTTGCTACAGAAGTCTTTGAATTTTCCTGAGATGTATTCACCACCATTATCGCTCCGTAGAGCTTTCACTTGCTTCCCTGACTCCTTCTCCACCAATGCCTTGAACTCACAAAACTAAAGAAGATCAGCATCTATGAGAATAGTCATCAACAAATATAACATAATACCTGTGCTTTGCTGTTGAAGCAACCGAGAAAGGTCCACACATGTTTGTGTGAATTCTCTCCAGGATCACCGAAGCACGGTTCTCCTTCTCATGAAAGGTAGTATTCACAACCTTACCCATATGATATACCTTGCACTGATCTGACTGCGCAAGAGTACCCTTGGGAAGTCAAGTAGAAATCTACTGAAAAATCTTCAAAGCACCATGGTGAAGATGGCCCAATCTCCTATGCCATAATTTTCCCTCATCCCGGCTTACCAATTCTTCTACTTTGCCCACCATTGCAGCGCAGCCATCTACCTCCAGCTTGTAGAGATTCTTAATTCGAATCTCTATCTTCTTGGTTTGACATGTTGTTTTATGTTGAAGGAAGGCTTTTCCTTCATTGAAAACAACATCATAACCTTTGTCTTCCAGCATTGCGACCGAGACCAAGTTCTTCTTCAGACCTGGAACATGCATGACATTCTTCAACAAGAATGGATTACCGGACTGCCTCTCAAGGGTAATGGTCCCAATGCCAGTTGCACTGTACCGACCATCATCTCCCATTTATATATGCATCTGGAGGTCCTTCTCCTCCAAGTCACTAAACAACTCTTTGTCTCCCGTCATATGGAAAGACGCACCACTATCAAGATACCACACTGATCCCATGTAGCTTGAAACCAAGCATGCGATAAAGGAGAAATCAAGCTCAAATTATGAGGCTAAGGCCTCTCTAGCTGCAGATCCAGCAACATTCTTGTTCTTCTTCTTCTGTGGACAGTTAGTGGTGAAATTCCCATGTTTGTGACAGTGAAAACACTTCACTTTGGACAAATCCTGATTCTTGCCTTTAACATCAGATTTTGAAGGATGTTTCTTCCCCTTCCCTTTCCTTGCTTTGGTAGCCAAAGCAAAATTCTCTTCATCTTCATTATTCGATGAAGATCCATCCCTGGTACCCCGCCTTATCTCCTCCTGCACAAGATCCAACCAAAGTTGCTCCCATCCCGGCAGTTTCTCCCGTCCATTGACAGATTCTTCATAGCTATGAAAAATCTTCGGAAGCCTAAGGAGAGCCAAGCTCACCAAGTATTCATCATCAACAATAACCCCCACACTTCCCAGTTCATCCTTACAGTGGACAAACTTCGTGAGGTATTTTGGAATACTGTCGCCCTTCTCCATTTTTATTTTTCTGAGCTTGTCTTTAAGTGCCAACTTCCTCTGGTCACTTCTGCTTTGGAACAAGTCTGTCAAAGCCTTCCACATTAAGAATGGAGTGGATTTCCCATGAAGGCTAGACACAATATGGTCCTTCACACCTTCCAGCAGAATTCTCCTCGTCTTTGCTGTCTTCTTTTGCCATGCGTCAAGTAATGCAGCATCGCTAGATCTCGGCTTAGGAACATCGCTATCGATGAACTCCTTCAGCCCATTATCCTCCAGCACCACCTCCATCATATCCTTCCAGGCTATGTAATTCAAGCTCCCATAAAGGGAAGACTCCAATCTCAACCCGTTGAAAGACATTTCAATGTATACTCAACTTCTGCACTAAGAATCTTCTGTAGCAAATTCGAATTGTCCACCAGCACAAACTCACTTCACAATTGCAATATTCAAGAAAAAATGCTCTGATACCATGTATAAATGATATGCACTAAGCATGCATATGTCCTTGATTCACCTAATCTCACACTATTTAACTTTATGCAAAATACCGAATCAATTCCACTTGTTAATCTTTTGCAGAAAAATTAATTGCACACACATGTGAAGCATAAACAAAAATCAATTGAACATAACACAATTTTTAACCGGGAAACCCTGAAGCTGAAAACCCCAACTATATATTATGTATCATGGAATCATATGAAAATCATCATACCAAGCTTATCAAGCTCTCAGTACAGTACAATAGTCATACACTAATCAGGAACAATCTTGCAAATCCATGCACCGATCTTCGCCACTTGCTAGCCTGCCTCCACTCCGCAATTCCTACTAAAGAATAGCTCTGAATGAATTTGAATTACTCTTGCCTTGACTGCACAATCCTCATTGGAAACTCCAATGTGTGTGTGATGCAATCAATGCATCACTATAGTCACAACAGATAGTCTATCTTGCCCTTTCACCTATCTCTCCACTGGGTCTCCATTGAAACTGCCATGCACTGTAGTTAACTGTTGTATTGTTTAGTTGATTAATGAGTTATTATTTGTGAATTAATTAACTAATTAATTCACTCCACTCTCACTGGTGTATCATTCAGTTAGACTAGATACAACCAGCTCAACTGAGTCTAACTGAGTTAAACTAAATACAACTCCATAACTGCTTCTTCCAACTGTGTCATAACTATGCCACTTGAGTTCTAACTAAGTCCTCCATGCGTTAGCTCCAGTAAACCCTTGGGAATTGTGTAATTCCCTTAGTCCACTGATGTTCCACATCTGTGCACTGAAACAAAGTGCTCCAAGAGAATAAGTTGTTGTTTAGAGTCTGATTATTATTAAGAGCTAATAATAATTAACAGACATCTATTTTTAGATCGACGATCTATAAATATACTTCGCCCAATATTCTAAAAATGTAATTTCATCTATTTTTCCAACTTGATCAACCATCCACAAATAGCATCCTGCAACTTTTGAAGTATGATCATCATGTCTAAAAATAGACTTGCACCAAAAATAGCCCGTGGGCCCACTTAGTGAAGGTGACTCTTTTCACTAAGCTCATCATCTTGTTGAATCTCAACAGAGACATCATCGTACATCTTGTTGTTTGGTGCTAAAATGTGTCTTTTAAAAACTCCTAATTGCCTCACATTAATTATCAACCTGGATAAGTCCTTTTATCTCAAGCGTGTACACAATATGTGCAAGCTATACATACAAAGAGTAATGCTAAAATCAATCATTTCATATAGATGCAATCATAAATCTTGAAGCTTTAAAGAAAGTGATTTATTTAAGTATTATGACCCAAAAATCTGATTCATTCTTAATTCAACTTATTCAAATGACAATCAATCGAGAGCACTGAAGCATTAACCGAGCTCTTTCAGCCGGATTTAAACTATTGAACAAAAAGAAGGTATTGGAAATAAATGTCTACGCTTTAAATAATCAAAACCAGTTTTGTTAACTAGCAACTCATTCCTTAAGGAAATAAATTGGAAATGCATGTTCAAGGGAATAAATACCAGAAATTTGAATTTTCAAAAGTACTTCAACTACAAAGCGGAAAAGAATAATACACTTGCAATAAATGGAAAAGTATAACACATGGAACATCAGTGAAATCCACCAGAGACCGGGGCCATAGCCACCGACGAATACTGCTTAATTACTCCAGAATATTTGAATAAACAACAATGCGAATTATATATTAATTATCACAGTCAGTCGACATCACAATACGACCTTGTCGTTCAGAACTACGTTCGTGAATTAAAATTACAAATTATATAGAAATGAAAGATACATCATTCATGATCCTTGAGAACTAGCTCTCCCCGTCCCTTTATAGCTAAAAGGAAAGATAAGTGTGATCCCTCGGGATCAGGAGATCCTGAGGGATCCACGAAAAAATGCTATCCTCAGACAGTTCATTTGTTCTTGCGTTAATCCTTACTGATTTATATTCGATTCGACTGCATTTAAAGCGTTTTCTTTCCTGTGATTAAGTCCTGTTGTTCCTTCTGTTATTTTCAGCATAAAAAGCAACGAGAATTAGTTTGGATGGTTAAATCGTATCAGGATCATTTTTCATTCATTCTTCATCAAAATCCTTTCATTATATTATTATGTCATGGCACAAGATGGATAAGGAAGCAGAAAAAGGAAAGTAATCAAGAGTAAATACATACCTATTGCAAGGCAGTTAAAGAGTAGGTTGGATAATATCTGTCTGTAATAGGCTTGGGACCATGATGTCATGCCAGGTTTGCAAAGGTTGCTGCTTCTTGTCCTTCAGGTAACTTATAGTCAGGATGATACCCTTCAAGAGGATACCAAATAATGGGGCTTCTAAAGCGACATCCCACCCAATAAGGTCCTTCTTTTAAGATAAAATTGTTGTATGGGACTAACCGTCTTGTAGCAGCTTTGAAATTTCCATAATTAAATGGTTCTCTTTCCTTAACATTGTTGCTCAAAACCGTCCATCTCATTTTGGATGCAAACAAGGATCTTTCCTATATGGAGAGGAAATATGTTGTTCCTTCCAGCACAATTTCCTTATGTATGGGCCCTAAAATTTTAAGCACGCCCTCCTATCTCATTAGTCTTTATGCTTAGTAAACAATTGCAGAGGGTGAATAGGTTCACTTCTTATCGAAAGATCTAAGCTGTGTTCCTGCCTTTGGAATGAATTATAAGCCTTTTGTTGTGGTTCCTATGATTTGGCAAGTTTAGCAATACCAAATGATAAGACAACATCAAACCACTTTGGGACCTCAGGATCTAGCCCTCCTGGGTCCAGAGAGGGATCTCTCTATAAAGGCAAAGATATATATATCTTTGAGGTTCAGTGTAATGGTATTAGGCTAGTTATAGGGCACAAGGGTTGTTGTTCTGTTTTGTTTGTTTTTCTGGTTGGGAAACATGAAAGAAGGGTTCAATACAAGGTAAAGGAGTGAATAAAGAAGGATTTCGGAAATGGGGAGATAACTCAAAGAAAATACGAATCCATTGGGCAATGGGGTCATAAAAGGGTTTACTTGCAATTCAATATCCAAGGCTTTCAAATGGGTTAGTCATCTAAATCAGAAAATCTTTAAAGATGATAGTAATGGGATGAAATGATAAGGAAATGAAGGTGAATGACAAGGAAACCTTCCAAGGTGACCACTTAGGAGAAAATATAGGGATAGAGCGTGCCTTAACCATCTATGATCAAACTTACAATGAGGTTAACTCTTCAGACAATAGAAAACATTAAAGATTGACACAAGGTAAGGTCTAAGATCAGAGAAAGACTTTTAACCTTCTTTTCTTTTGATACTCACCTTAAGGGATCTTAGAAAGGCCTACTGTTAGAAAAGGACCCTAGTGAGACAGAACTAGCTCTAATCTCCTAGTTTCCCAATTCTTTCAGTTAAAACCCAACAAGAACATCTAAAAAAAAATCCTAAATTCATACATTAGTAAGCATTAGAAGACCAACGACTATACTGGTTAAATTGTATTGATTTTTTTCTTAGATTGCACAATTAGTAGAAAAAATCAAAGATAAGAAGAGCATGAAGCATTAGGATACTTTATAGCAGCATATCCTAAGCTATATTACTGATTCTTATCAGAGACGTGAAATGTGATGCATAACAGAAGGAAAAAAAAAAAATATAGTACACTTCACCACTGGTTTAGATCAGGATCCAATGAACCTGCTTGTCATATTAAAGAGCAACACCAGTCATATAAATCATTGTCCAACAACTTGATATCAGTCTGAAATCATCTCCCTTGCCTATTTTACAACTAATACACAGAACTCTATCTCAATGAAACAACTTACATCCACGATTAACCAACATTTAGAATGTATTTTTGAAGATTTCTTATAGCTGAAAGAGTGGTTGTCGAGGTAGATAGAACTTTAAATGAAACATTAAAACAGAGGAAGAAGAGTGCTTAAGGCCCATTCTGTTTTAATATCCTGTATTGACTTTTAGTACTCTTGGATGAACTAGGAGCCTTCAACGTGCTGATAATTACTTCAGAGGTATGTTTCTGAGGTACTTTCTGGCTATTTTGTGCTCTGTTTGTACTATGGGACAAGTAAAGCAGATAAATGACTTTTAGGCCTTCCATACTTTGTAACTAATGCTCTGGAAATATTAGGACTTATGTTAGGGTGTATATCTTTTCAGGAACTCGATGGGGAATAAAAAACAATATGGGACTTTGTCCTTTCCTGGGAAAGAACATTCTGCTGATGTGAAACACTGATATGGCTTGTTTCATGTGATTTAGGCCTTATTAGCCTTCTGGATCATTCATAAGGTCTTCAATCTGTATCTTCATCCTTTAAACACTGGTTTAAAGCATTTAATCTTCAATAATGTTCTTTTAATCCCTTTAAACTATCACTGATACTCTTTTCCGCTTCCTTTCTGATCTGTTTGTGAATATGCAGGTTTTAATGGCGCTGTAGGGTTTGAAACAAAGTTTAACACTCATATTTTATAAAAATACATGTTTAAAACCCCTCTCAGGAGTCTTTCCTGCGATCCCTAGCTCTGAATAAGCTTTCTCTGCGCTCTGTGTCACCATGACAGTGACTGTGAGAAATAATGGTTTTCACCGTCCGTAACCCCACAAAACACAATAAACTTTGTTAAGAAAAATCCCTGGGAGTGGAGGTGGATGCTGTGGAGGCTCGTGGAAGATGGAGGCGCAGTGACGGAAATGGTGGATGTAGGCGAAAAACAACTGAAAACCATGCAGAATGGAGGAGAAACTGGTCTGATGGAGGTCTGGTGCGTGGACGGTTTTGGACCGTTGGATCAGATCAGATGGTGGTGATCGACGGTTAGGATTCACCAGTGGGGTCGTTTGGAAGAGTTAGAAAGAATGAAATAAATTTAGTGTAAAACACCAAAGTTTAGTGTTTGGGTGAATTACAAAGGAAAAGGGCTAAAATGCTGGAGATCAGAGCCTTTGGTGGTGGGACCCGGAGGGCGGAAGGTGATTTGAATGTGGATTGTGGGATCATGGGAAGAGATCAATGGCAGAGATCTTCCGATGAAACCATTGGATGCTCCAATGAAAATAATATGGATGGGAATGTGATGAAATGTGGGCCGTTGATCTGGATTAAATGAACGGTCGGTGTTTAATGAAGGCCTATATTGGGAAGGGGTGGTTTTTAGAAGAAAAATGTTGTTTTCGCACAACATTGGAGTGGTTTTGAAAATTTCCCAACAAAAATGCGATATACCTTGACGCCTAACACGAGTCCCTTCTAAAACCACTTTTATCGTGTAATTTTGAAATGTTAACTGTCAGACACTAAAATCGTGCAATATGCACCTCAGCTATTGGATGTAGGATGGGGAGATTTGACGGTGCAGGATTGAGTGTGATATGGAAAGATGCACGAGCGGAACAAGTGGGCAGAGTCAAAGGTGGGTTCACTGTGGACAGTCAGATCTATAGAATGGATGGTCAAGATCAAAGGAGGGAGCACCAATTTTCCAAAGGGAAAAAGGTTAGATGGATGGGCAGAACGGATCCTGACCATTGGATCTATTGGGATGGACGACGGAGATTAAGCCGGAGATCATCGGAATAGTGAAACGTTTGAAGGGGAAGGCGGGATGCGATGCAATCTGGACCGTCAGATCTGGAATAATGGACGACAGAGATTTAATCACATCGGAGAAAGGCAGGGGGCCAAAACTCCGCGGTTTTGAATTTGCTATTACGCGTAGACCGTTGGATCAGAGTGGAGATCAACGATTGAGATTTTATCAGAGGGGAGACGACGGGGGGCAAATGAGCAGAGCGCAATTAAATCTGGGTCGTTGGTTCTTGTGGGTTCAATGGTCCAAATTCAATCGGCGGAGTGATGATGGGCTTTGTGAACAAAAGCGTGGACGAATCCCAACCGTTGGTTTTTGTGGATTCAACGGCCAGGATCTAATCAGAGAGTCGGCCATCGGGGAGAAAGAAGAGTGGGAACGCTGGGTTAGCACGATGCGATTTTGCGCCAGCTGGTGGATCTAGAAAGGGATCAATGGCGGATATACAATCGGAGGGGCATTGGAAAGGTGTGATGGGTACAGTGAGATATTAGCGCTGACTGTTAGATCTGTAAAGATCAACGGTTAATATTGCAGCAGATGGCCGATAGAACAAACTGCCATCGCATCGGAAAATTCCAATTAACAAAGGGAAAAGGCTAAAGGGAAGCTCCGATTGCGATTAGCACCCCGGGCTTAGCGCTTGATCCTGGGCATGGGTTATATGTGGGTAAGGGGCTAAGGTCTAGGTCCAAAGGGGCTTAAGCCTATTATAAGGTAAAAAGTGGGTTTTTAGGGCAAAAACAGAGTTTTTAAGGCTAAATGGTGGGTTCCGGTAAAGGGAAAAAGGGATTTTAAAACCAAATGAAGGGAGGCATAAGGTTTTAAAAGGGGAATTTGATGGTTTAGAGGGCTAAGGAGGGGATTTTGAGGGTTTTTTTGGGAAATTTTGTGAAGGGAAAAGAGGTGAAAATGGGGAATTTGCAGGGATAAAATGGAGCAAATGGAGGCCTTTTTCTGAGCAAATTTCTTTCACAAAACAGTGAGGATTTTTGATGGAAACAATAGTGAAGACATTTTCAAAGGAAAAAGACACACAAAGGCTTCAAGGATGATAGATTTTCAAGGAAAATGTATCTCTTGAAGGCTTAGAAACATTTTTAGCCACCTGTTTGCTTGAAAAAAATTTATAGGTGGCTAACAGTGGCTCCACATGGGGATGGAATCTTCTTGAAGGTGTCAAGAATCTTAGAAAAAAATCTTTGGATGTAGGCCAGATGCCTGGTACTTGACACATCACTTATTTTCTTTAATCAGCTGCCACAACTCATGAAAACATTATATCAGCAGAAATATTTTTCCAAACAATCTACCTACCCATCCTATAGTCCTAACATTTTTTCTTCAAGGTGCATTTAGACTTGCAGACCTTATTCATCATATTTTATTGGAAGCAGAAAAATATAATCTAATTCTACCCTTATTCCTCCATGAGACTAGATTAGACAGTTGGCCTCATAGCTTCTCTACCTAAACTAATATCTGCTAGGATTAAACTATCTAGTAGATTTCTTTCTCTACATTCTAAGGCAGAAATTTAAAAACAGTCAAACTAGGATTAGACTGTCTAGTTTGCTGAGGGTCCATGGCATAAAGACAGCTGCACATGAACTGAAATTTGCAAGAAATTGAAACCAAAATCTTGAAGGCTTGAAATTGTGAAACTTTAGAGCATCCTTCTATCTCTTGTGACTCAGATTTTGAGCTTGTTAGGGTCACTTTTCTTCTTCATTTCAGCTCTGGTTTTGGGCTTGTTAGAGCTGATTCTTCTTCTTTCTTTGCTGGTTCAATTTTTGGGCATATTAGAACCAGATTTTCAATTTCTTTAGCTCAAGTTTTGAGCTAATTTGAGCCATTTATTTTGGAACTTCAGAGGTTCAATTTTTGAGCTTGTCTGAACCTTTTCTTTTCTCCTTTTTTTTTGTATTTTTCCTTTTTTTTTTTTTTAACTGAACAAAGAAATGGTATTTACAATGGAAGTGAAAACTTTAAACTTTGAAATTAAGCAGTAGTAATGTTTGAGCATCCTTCCATTGACAGGACCCAAAAACAGATCTGTACCATCTAAATCTTGCAGAAAGAATGCATTTGGACCGATGGTGGACTGAATGACATAAGGCCTTGCCACAAACTATCAAATTTACCATGCTTACCCTTGTCTTCCCTTCTAGAGTCCCACTTGAGCACCTTGTCTCCAATTTTGAAGTCACAAGCTTTTGTTCTCTTATCAAACAAAATTTTGATGCTTTCTTGTACCTTTTGAGCTCTGTTGTAGACTTCTTCCCTTTAATGTTGGAGATGTATTGTTTGATTGATCCTCCTTACCATGCTGTCCTCTTCTGACTGTATCTCTTGGAATAGCTTTATCACTGGTACCCCTAGGCTGGCAGGGAACACTGCATCAACCCCATAGAAAAGCTGGTATGGTGACATGACAATGGATTTCTTTGTAGTCAATCTGTCTGCCCATAGAGCATGCACCAATTTGTTATGCCATGTTTTTTTTTTCTCTTCCAGTAGCTTTTTGATGATGGTCACCAAACTTTTATTTGATGATTCAACTAGCCCATTACCCTAAGGGTAGTAAGTAGTAGAATGACCATGTGCAATATGATACTTGTGACAAAAATAATCATCTTTTTGGAACCAAAAGCAGTAGCATTATTAGTAATAATCTTTCTAAGGAAGCCAAATCTAGATAGGATGTGGTCTTCAAGGAATTTTATGATGACAGAATCTATGGAATTCCTGGAAGGTATGGCCTCTATCCATTTTGTGAAATAGTTTGTGGCTGTGAGAATCCATTTGTGTTGGGAAAAGGAAGTAGGATGGATTTCTCCTATAAAATCCAGGCCCCACTGTTGAAACATAGCTTCAACATTGATGGGTTGTAATGGTAAAGGGAGGAGTTTTCTTTTTCCCTCAAATATTTGGCACTTATGGTAGGAAAATATCATTTTATGTACATCTTGGAAAAGTGTGGGCCAATAAAAGCCAACCCTAAGGATTTTGTTGGCTGTGGTTTTCTAGTATAAATGACCTCCACACTGTCCTTCATGGAGCTCGTGTTTGACCCTCTCTGCATCAACTTCAAGCAAACATTTAAGCAACAAACCATTTGCATTTTTCCAGTATAAAAATTTATTTAAAATGCAATAGTTTCTATATTTTAACTTTAAAAACTTTGCTTTTGTCTTTGATAAATCAAGAGGAGCATTAAGATTTGTAAGTACATACAAGATGGCAGCGTACCAAGGTGAGTTTTGGAATTTTTCTTCAACAGTAGGGGCAGGTAGTCCTTCATGTTCATCTAAAACATCTACCATGTTAATGTCAAGGGTTTGTAAGTTAGATTCAGCCATTAATTGAGCTAAGCCTTGACCCTTGATGAGTTTTGTGGGTTTGATCTCTAGATCATACTCTAATATCACTGCAATCCATTTACCTCTTTTTCCATCTGGATCTTGTGACAAAATATCTTTCACCAATATGTTAGGCACATAAGAAATGATGTGAGAATGTAGAATATACACCCTGAAATATTTTAAGGCCTTTACCAAAGCATAAGCCTGCTTTTCCATTATATTATATTTCAAGGGTGCGTCTCTCAATGCTTTGCTAAAGAAAGCGATGGGCTACTCTTGGCCTTCTGGGTTTTTTTGCAACAAGACTGCAGCCATGGTATGCTCTGATGCAAAGGAGAAAATAAGGAAATCTTTTGAAAAATCAGGGCTGATTAGGACTAGTGCTCGGGTGAGTGAATGTTTAACTAATTCAAAATATTTTTTGGCTTCTACAGTCCACTTAACTCCCACTCCTTTCTTAAGCATATTATTCATATCTTTAAGGAGCTTTGCCAAGTTGGGGATAAACCTCCTTAAGAAGTTAATCTTCCCAATAAATAACTGCAATTCTTTTATGTTTCTTCGGTGGCTAATCTGTAGTATTCCCTCAACTCTTTTCGGATCTATCTTAATTCCCTTTTCTGATATAATATGGCCCAGAATCTTACCTTCTTGGAGGCCAAATACTGTCTTTTTGGGATTTAAAGATAGCCCAAACCTTCTGCACTTTTCAAAGACCTTTCTCAGATGTTTGAGGTGCTCTTCATCAGTTTTTGAATAAATTGTTATGTCATCAAGATAAATTACAATGAAGTTCCTTATTTCCTCTGAAAATGCTATGTCCATAGCTCTTTGGAAGGTTACACTAGCAGTCATTAGTCCAAAGGGCATTTTCACGTACATGAAAGTGCCCCATGGAGTGGTGAAAGCTGTTTTTAGTTGATCTTCTGGGAGTACTAAGACCTGGTTGTACCCTGAAAAACCATCTAATAGAGAAATCCTCTTTGCACCAACTACCCTTTGTAGGATGTGTTCCATTTTAGGTAACGAGTAATTGTCCTTCAGGGAGGATCTGTTAAGGTTTTTAAAATCAATGCACAGTCTGATCTCTCCTGTCTTTTTCCTCACAGCTACAAGGTTAGAAACCTAGTCAGAAAACCTCACAGGCACTATGATTCTTGCCTCATACATTTTCTTGATTTCCTTTTCTACTAGAGGCAGTTTCTTAGGGTTAATTCTGCGCAGATTTTTCCTAAAATGTTTTTGGTTTTCTTTCAAGGGGATTTTATGTTGGATAATCTCCGTGTCATAGGCTTTTATGTCCTCATAGTTCCAGGCAAACACATCAAAAAACTCTTTAAATAGATCAATGTATTTTTGCTTGATATGGGCAGGTAAAGATTTGGCAAATTTAATCATTTTAGGCTTATCTTTGCTGCCTATGTTGCATTCTTCAACATCTGACTCAGTGTGTTCTATAGTAGGATTTTTTTCCACATCATTAAAATTGAAAAGGTCCTCTAAGGGTGCTAATCCTCTAGGTATGCTTTTGTCTTTGGATTGCAACACCTCAATGTCTTCTTTATCTGTTTTCATGTATTCTTTAGTTTGTTTTTCAAATTCTTTGGTTAACAAGTTTATTTCTGCATTGGGGGATGGTTTTTCTTCATCAGGTGGCTCTTTATCTGAACATTTTTCATCAGCTTTAGAGTCTGCATCAGGAAATTAAAACTCATTCTTGCCAAGCAGGAAATCCTCTATCTATTTGTCACCCTCAAAGACCTGCCAATATTTCTTATTATCTGGCAGTGAAGGTCTATATTTTGTCTGAATAATTATCTGTTTGTCACTAGGTGATTTTTGATATGAACTAGCCACGTAGGCCAATCCATTTGCAATTATGTTTTGACTCCTAGGAACAAACACAAGTTCGTATTCTACAAAAGTTTTCAGAAAATCCATAGCATCATTTCTGTATGCCCTCAATCTAGGATGCTTCGCAGTATACTCTCCATTTAGTTGTTTGATGACTAATTCTAAGTCTCCATGGACAAATATTCTCTTAGCTCCGAAATTTTTAAGCAGATGCAATCCTAGAATGAGAGCCTCATACTCTGCAATGTTGTTTGTGCATTTAAAGTCTATTTGAAGGCATGGCTCTTGGTATAATTGTTTTCAGTGTTGTACAACCATACCCCAGCTCCTGCATTATTTTTGGTGCAAGACCCATCAAAGTTAATTCTCCATAAGGGACTATTTGAAGGATTTTTATCAGTTTCATCCCTAATGTTGTGCTCACAACTATGTTGTGTTCTAAGGTCTACACCATGCCGTGCTATGTTTTGTTCTTCAGGATTCTCTTGGAGTTTAGAGTGATGAGTAATCTGTTGTTTGTAGTCTTGGCTTTGTTCACTCTGGTTTTTTGATTCACTACATTGTTCAAAGGTTTCTTCTTCGTTTTCCTCTACATCTAGAGTTGCCATTATGTTAAGATCCGTGGGCTCTACTCTGTTGTCTGAATTACTATTTTCTAGCTCTGGCTCATCTGTGCATTCATCATTTTAAAGGATAAACGAGTCTAGATATGTATGGACAGAGTAGAGAGGGGAATTTTTAGGTTTCTCAGGGCTGCTAACCATACATTTCATGTGTGCCTCCCTATATAGTCTTCTGAGCTGGCTAAATATAGGTATTGTGGCATATGTCATGTCCATCTGCATTGTACCTTATAGCTTGGCACCCCATGATCTTGATAATAACATGCCATACTTAAGAGGTACATTTGCCACCACAACATCCATAACCATACATTTGACTGGGATTTGGGTCAGATTCACATAGAGATCTTTGATTAGGCCGAGGCACTTCACTCTGCTAGAGTCAAAGGAATATAAATTCTCATAGGGTCCGGTTATCTCTAGGCCTAGATTTTCCATGATCACTTTTGGCATAAGGTTGTGTGAAGCCCCAGAGTCATGCTTAGAATTATGAAGGATTTTTTCATGGATATTGAGGCTGACATAAAAAGGAGGTACTACCCCTTCCTGAAATTTCCCTTCAATTTTTGGGCCAAAAAAAGGAGCTGGTTGATCATCATTTAAATTGACAATATCACTGTTTTCTCCTAAGTTTAAAGCTTTCAAAATTTGACCTTTATATACATCTTGAGTAGCCAACTGAGTGAGTGGAACAGAAATTTTGATTATGGCTATCTCACTTTCCAAATTGAAAGGAGACTGACTTTTTGAAAGGTTTAGTTATGTTTTACTGGCCACTATTTTATTGGCAGAATCTGCTTGCTGATTCTCACTATGTACAATGTTTGAAGCTGTTTTTTCAGGAGAATTAGCTGCAATGCTAGTGCTGCTAGATTCTTGACTTGATTTATCAATAGTTTGGAGGTATTTTTCTTTGTTTTTTCCAGAACTCTTAGCTGCTAATTTTTTACTTTCCCTAGTCACTTTAGGAGTTTTCTCAGGTCTTTTCTTAATACCGACTTCAGAAGATTTTGGTTTGGGAGTGTCTATATTATTTTTTCTTCTGAGATCGTATTGTTCTTGGACCTGCATGATGGCATTCTCAAATCCTAACCTATAATCCTCAGATTCTAATCCTCCCTCATCCCAATGTGAGTATGAGGTATGATTGTCTTCTGTGGAAAAGGTGTGAATTTGGTTATCCACTTCCACCATGTTTATGGTAGTTCCCTCTGACTCTTCTATTATTCCCTCATCTTCCTCAAGGAAATTCTCTTGGAATGGAGGTATGAATTTTTGATCTGAGTCTCTTTGTCTATTTGGGGGATTGTTTCTCCTAAAATTCTGGTTCTAGTTTTGATTATGGTTTCTATTTTGATTGCTGACTTGGACAATCAAATTTTCCACCATTTTTCCTAGCCTATCCATGGTTTTGGCTAGACTAACATATTTGGGATCAGATGAAGAAGCTATGTTTTCATCCCTATAGGTTACCTTCTTCTCAGCCCTCATCCTAGCTCTCTTTTCTATCAGGTTTTCTTCTACACTCATTGCTCCTTTCTGCATGTCTTCTAGTGTGTTGTAATCTCTCTCCCTGAGCTGGTAGGCCATATCAGCATCAAAGCCTTTAGGGTATCTCACTAAGGCCATTCCTTGGGGAGGTTTCATGTGTGGTGGAAGAGCGTTGTAGACACTGTTGAATCTAGTAGAGTAGTCATAGACACTCTCTCCCTGGTTTCTTTTTAGATTCTTATATTCTGCTAAGATTTGGAGAGGGTTTCTTTTGACTTCCCATTTGTTTATGAAGGTTTGATGTAAGGAGGGAAGATCATTGATGCTATTGGGAGGTAAACCTTTAAATCACTTCTTCACTTCTCCTCCTAAACTTTGGGCAAATATTCTCATTTTGATTGTCTCATCCTCAATTTCCATGTAGTCAAAGGCATCTTCCATCCTATCTACATGGTGTTGAGCTGTAGTAGTTTCTTTCCCAGTGAAATGAGGGATTTTTGACTGATAATCGTTGGGTAGTGGAGCTAAAGGCTGCGCTAAAACCAAGGGAGCATACCATGCTGCCATGATGGTGTTTTATGGAGGTAAAGGATTGGCTTGAGCAGCAGGTATATGAATGATAGAAATACTAGGACCAACAACCAACTATTGAGAAGATCTAGGGTGAGAGGGATCCAAGTTATGAATGAAATGTATATCAGGAGGTGTGGATGGAGGGGTTTCTCTGTCACCAATATGCTGATCACTATGAGGTGGTGAGCTTGGAGGCTCAAAGTTTGTCTGATCTATAACACTAAATGACCTAGTTCTTGGTAAATTACTTGGTAAACCTAAGTCAAATTGTGTGTCCGATAGAGCTACAAGGTTTTCAGGTGCTGAGTTAGCTCTATGAATGTGTCTGACAATAGTTGAATCCCTATATGTATAAGGCTTCCTAAGAATGCCTTCAGGATTGTCAACTACTTCGGGAGGGTTTGGATTAGGATAAGCTCTAGTATGGATTGTTCTTGAAGCCAGTATGTATAAAAATCTCAACAAATAAAGTTAGCTAGGTATGACAGTCTTTGAGGGGAAAACTATCCTTGAACAAGAAACTTAATCCTATGTTTTTTTTTGAAATGGATGATGTTGTAATGCAACTGGTCTCCCAGTGGAGTCTTGTGAAAACAAAGATAATCAGTAGGCATACTGATCACCAGTGAAGTATTTGGTCATTATGTACTATGGAGTCGCCAGGTGGAGGTTTTAAAATGTTTTGAAGGAGTTTTACTGTCCAGCACAGTGTTTAACTACCAAACTTAGGCTAATATGGTCTTAGTTCCCCAGTGGAGTCACCATTATGTTGTGGTTCCTATGATTTGGCAAGTTTGGCAATACCAAATGATAAGACAACATCAAACCACTTTGGGACTTCAGGATCTAGCCCTCCTGGGTCTAGAGAGGGATCTCTCGATAAAGGCAAAGAAATATATATCTTTGAGGTTCAGTTTAATGGTATTAGGCTAGTTATGGGGCACAAGGGTTGTTGTTTTGTTTTGTTTGTTTGTTTGTTTGGTTGGTTGGGAAACATGCAAGAAGGGTTAAATACAAGGTAAAGGAGTGAATAAAGAATGATTTCAGCAATGGGGAGATAACTCAAAGAAAATATGAATCCACTGGGCAATGGGGTTATAAAAGGGTTTAATTGCAATTCAATATCCACGGCTTTTAAATGGGCTAGTCATCTAAATCAGAGGATATTTAAAGATGATATTAATGGGATGAAATGATAAGGAAATGAAGGTGAATGACAAGGAAACCTTCCAAGGTGACCACTTAGGAGAAAATATAGGGACAGAGCGTGCCTTAACCATCTATGATCAAACTCCCAATGAGGTTAACTCTTTAGACAATAGAAAACATTAAATATTGACACAAGGTAAGGTCTAAGATCAGAGAAAGACTTTTAACCTTCTCTGCTTTTGACACTCACCTTAAAGGATCTTAGAAAGGATGACTATTATAAAAGGACCCTAGTGAGACAGAACTAGCTCTAATCTCCCAGTTTCCCAATTCTTTCAGTTAAAACCCAACAATAACATCTAAAAACAAATCCTGAATTCATACATCAGTATGCATTAGAAGACCAATGACTATATTGGTTAAATTGTATTGAATTTGTTCTTAGATTGCACAATTAGTAGAAAACATCAAAGATAAGAAGAGTAGGAATCATTAGGGTACTTTATAGCATCATATCCTAGGATAGATTACTGATTCTTATCAGAGACATGAAATGTGATGCATAACAAAAGGAAAACAACAAAAGATAGAACACTTCACCACTAGTTTAGATCAGGATCCAATGAACCTGCTTGTCATATTAAAGAGAAACACCAGTCATATACATCATTTTCCAACAACTTGATATCAGTCTGAAATCATCTCCCTTGCCTATTTTACAACTAATACACATAACTCTATCTCAATGAAACAACTTACAATCCACGATTAACCAACATTTACAATGTATTTATGAAGAGTTCTTATAGCTGAAAGAGTGGCTGTAGAGGTAGATAGAACTGTAAATGAAGCATTAAAATAGAGGAAGAAGAGTGCTTGAGGCCCATTTTGTTTTAATATCCTGTATTGACTTTCAGTACTCTTGGATGAACTAGGAGTCTTTGACGTGTTGATAATTTATTCAGAGGTATGTTTCTAAGGTACTTTCTGGCTATTTTGTACTCTGTTTGTACTCTGGGACAAGTAAGGCAGATAAATAAATTTCAAGCCTTCCATACTTTGTAACTAATGCTCTAGCAATCTTAGGACTTCTTTTAGGGTGTAGATCTTCTTAGGAACTCAATGGGGAATAAAAAACAATATGGGACTTTGTCCTTTCTTGGGAAAGAACATTCTGCTGATGTGAAACAATGATATGGCTTGTTTCATGTGCTTTGGGCCTTATTATCCTTCTGTATCATTCATAAGGTCTTCAATCTGTAACTTCGTCCTTTAAAAACTGTTTTAAAGCATTTAATCTTCAATAATGAGCTTTTAATCCCTTTAAACTGTCACTGATACTCTTTGCCGCTTACTTTGTGATCTGTTTGTGAATATGTAGGTTTTAATGGCGATGTAGGGTTTGAAACAGAATTTAACACTCATATTTTATAAAAATACATGTTTAAAACCCCTCTAAGGAGTCTTTCCTGCGATCCCTGGCTCTGAATAAGCTTTCTCTGCGCTCTGTGTCACCATGACAGTGACTATGAGAAAGAATGGTTTTCACCATCTGTAACCCTGCAAAACACAATAAAATTTGTTAAGAAAAATCCCTGGGAGTGGAGGTGGATGCTATGGAGGCTCGTGGAAGATGGAGGCGCAGTGACGGAAATGGTGGATGCAGGCGAAAAATGGTTGAAAACCATGAAAAATGGAGGAGAAACTGGTCTGATGGAGGTCTGGTGCGCGGACGGTTCTAGACTTTTGGATCAGATCAGATAGTGGTGATCGATGGTCAGGATTCACTGGTGGGGTTGTTTGGAAGAGTTATACAGAATGAAATAACTTTAGTGTAAAACACCAAATTTTAGTGTTTGGGTGAATTACAAAGGAAAAGGGCTAAAATGCCGAAGATCAGAGCCTTTGGTGGTGGGACCTAGAGGGCGGAAGGCGATTTGAATGTGGACCATGGGATCATAGGAAGAGATCAACGGTAGAGATCTTCTGATGAAACCATTGGATGCTCCGATGAAAATAATATGGATGGGAACATGAAATGTGGGCCGTTGATCTGGATTAAATGAACGGTCGGGGTTTAATGAAGGCCTATATCAGGAAGGGGTGGTTTTTAGAAGAAAATTGTTGTTTTCTTGCAGCATTGGAATGGTTTTGAAAATTTTCCAACAAAAACGGGATATACCTTGCCGCCTGACACGTGTCCCTTTTAAAACCACTTTTATCGCGTAAGTTTGAAATGTTAATTATCGGACACTAAAATCGCGCGATATGCACCTCAGCCATTGGATGTAGGATGGGGAGGTCTGACGGTGCAGTATGGAGCGCGATATGGAAAGATGCACGGGTGGAACAAGTGGGCAGAGTCAAAGGCGGGTTCACTGTGGACCACCAGATCTGTAGAATAGATGGTCAAGATCAAAGGAGGGAGCACCAATTTTCCAAAGGGAACTTAGGTTAGATGGATAGGCGGAACGAATCCTGATCGTTGGATCTATTGGGATGGACGGCGGAGATTAAGATGGAGATCATCGAAATAGTGAAATGGTGGAAGGGGAAGGCAGGGCACGATGCAATCTGGATCGTCAGATCTAGCAGAATGGACGGCGGAGATTTAATCGCATCGGAGAAAGTTAGGGGGCCAAAACTCTGCGGTTTTGAATTTGTGATTACGCGAAGACCATTGGATTAGAGCAAAGATCAAGGATTGAGATTTTATCAGAGGGGAGATGACGGGGGGCAGACGAGAGGAGCACGATTAAATCTGGGCCGTTGGTTCTTATGGCTTCAACGGTCCAGATTCAATCAGCAGAGCGATGACAGGCTCTGTGAATAAAAGCGCGGATGAATCCCAACTGTTATTTCTTGTGGATTCAACGGCCAGGATATAATCAGAGAGTCAGCCATCGGGGAGAAATAAGAGTGGGAACATTGGGTTAGCGCGATGTGATTTTGTGCCAGTCGTTGGATCTGGAAAGGGATCAACGGTGGATATACAATCGGAGGGGCATTGGAAAGGTGTGATGGGCACGGTGAGATATTAGCGTTGACCGTTAGATCTGTAAAGGTCAACGGTTAATATTGCAGTGGATGGTCGATAGAACAAACTGTCATCGCATCAGAAAATTCCAATTAACAAAGGGAAAAGGCCAAAGGGAAGCTGCGACTGCGATTAGTGCCCCGGGCTTAGCGCCTGGTCCTGGGCGCGCGTTGTATACGAGTAAGGGGCTAAGGGCTAGGCCGAAAGGGGCTTAAGCCTGTTATAAGGTAAAAAGTGGGGTTTTAGGCCAAAAATAGAGTTTTTAAGGCTAAATGGTGGGTTCCGGTAAAGGGAAAAAGGGATTTTTAAACCAAATGAAGGGAGGCATAAGGTTTTAAAAGGGGAATTTGATGGTTTAGAGGGCTAAGGAGGGGATTTTGAGGGTTTTTTTGGGAAATTTAGTGAAGGGAAAAGAGGTGAAAATGGGGAATTTTCAGGGATAAAATGTAGTAGATGGAGGCCTTTTTCTGAGCAAATTTCTTTCACAAAACAGTGAGGCTTTTTGATGGAAACAACAGTGAAGATATTTTCAAAGGAAAAAGATACACAAAGGCTTCAAGGATGATATATTTTCAAGGAAAATGTCTCTCTTGAAGGCTTAGAAAAATTTTTAGCCACCTGTTTGCTTGACAAAAATTTATAGTTGGCTAACACCTTCAACCACTTGAGTTGGTTGACTGCAAAAGAGATAAAATCCTGAAATTGAATATCTCCAATAAAAGGGCTAGAATTCACATCCATTTCTTTACCTAATATGAAATTATGCAAATAAAATTCACAAAGAAGCCTTTGGACCTTTACTCCATGTGTCTTACAACAATTTATAAAATCCTCCATCGTCTTCAACTCAATTGGCTTGCTGGCTCTAACATCTTTGATTTTTAAAAATAAATATCATTATAATAAGAACAAGGCATAGTTCGTAGCAGGAGATCAACAGGTCAAGATATCCGAATATAATGAACAAATGGTGTCCAAGTGATCCCTGACGTTGTTCAGCTTAGTTTTCATCCTCTTTAGTTTTTCTTCTTCCTGTCTAGCCTTATCAAAAGCCTCATTCTCTGCTAGGGCTAATTCCCTCAATTGTTTTTGTAATTCCTGGTATTTTTGCAGGGAAACTGTCTGCTGTTGATGTTGTTCTAAAGCAAGCTGGGCTTGCGTCAGTTCTTCTCGAAGTTTTAAAATAATAGGGTCATTCCTTGACAAGAAGTCCTTGGATTTCCCTTCTGTCTGAGTGCTGATGCTGTGAGAGAATACCTTTTCAGTCTTTATTTCCTTATTGTGGGAGGACCAACCCTCCGTTTGAACAACCGCATTTACCATTTTTTCATGCAAATTAACCTGGGTGGCTATTGTTCGAGTGGGAGTGAGTTTGGTTTGAATTTCTATTAATTTATTCTCGCGTATTCCTGTTTGTGTAGTTACAGAGGTCACCTCGGGAGAGGTGTTCTGAGTTTTACAGTTTTTAACTTCTCTTCGTAGCCTTCTGAATATATTCTGGAGCTTCCGGTATTTTTTCGTAGCTTCTTAAGTTTTTCTCCGGCTACTTGGCTCTTTCGAGGAGCATTCTCTCCACTAACAGGTTTATCAATGGTTTCTAGAGTTGCTTGTTGGTCATCAGGGTTGTGTTCCAAAAGAACCGTATCGCCTGACTTATTGTCTGACTTGTGACTAACTTCTATGTCTACAGACTTTTGCTGGTCCTCATGGTTGTATTCCAACAGAATCGTGTCACCAGACTAGTTGTCGGATTCCTGAACAATTTCTATGTCCACAGCCTCTTGTGTTTCCATTCTGCTGAGACCAAGTGGTCCTCCAGGTTGCATATATACATTAAGATTTTCCAGGACCTCGGCCATCCCTGTCTTGAAAACTTCCAGAGGATCATTTGGTCTTGCTTCACTTTCCAGTTCATTATTATAATCCTATTCTTGTTCTCGTTCTGAATTGGCCTCTTCTTCAGGCACTGATGTGGAATAAGGTTCCTCTTCTTCGGGTTCTGATGCAGAATTGGGTGCCTCTTCTTCAGATTCAGAATCTCTTATCCTAACTGGACTGACTATCTCCGTAGGTTGATTGCTTTCATCCCGAAGATTTGCAGACATCCTCTGGGCTAGTTCAATTCTTACAGACCTCCTGCGTTTATGGGGTTCAACCATTGAACGTGTAGTCTTTTTTCTTTTTGAAACAGGTTTCTGTTGGCTTGTCTCCGCAATTTCAGGATGTTGGATTACAGGGTTTTGCATGCTCTCTAGGGACGTCATGAAACCATCCCAAGTTAAGTTGTATTGAACCAGGCTATGACTGATGATTAATCTAATCAACCCATCGTGACTTACTACAGTTTCAGGCTGTCTAGCCTGTCTTATTCTAACAGCAACATCATGCAGTAAAGAATTAAAAAGAGATGGCAAATTAACAGTGAGTTTTTGTTTCAAGACAGCTAATAGTTTAATTTGTCGTGGTCTTACCACATCTCGGTGTCCATCGCAGGTAATGTACCTTTGGATAATGATTGCTAATTCTTTCCATGTTTCTGCCAGAGAATATGGTTGGATGCCTTTTTCTTTCCTGACTACTTGCTCACCTTCGTCTTTGAAAGTTTCCACCGTGTCTTGCAGCAATACATGTTTTTGTGAAAATATAGTTCCTTCTACTGGCAGCCCACATACTTTAACTATTATAGTGTCCATGACTGTAATTCTTCTACCTTTCACCATGGATTCCCCATTCTGCAGATGCTGTAGGAATTCAATGGAAATTTCCTCATTTGAGGGCTGAAATCTTGTGAGATAGGATATCCACCCTGCACGAATCAAAATTTCCCTGGCTCTGTCGGAGACCTCTAACACTAAAGGTTCATGGTGCACTGTCTTACCACCCATAATGCTTGAATTCTTCCTACTATTGCAAAGGATGAGTGTAATGGAAAAATGTAGCAATACTGAAAAAAAAACACAGCAATACTAAAAAAACACAGCAACACTTAGAGCGATAGAACAACAAGTTGTTGTAACAACTAAGTGTAGTTGATATTAATTGTGTTATTAAATTGCTGCATGTCGCGTGATCATGGAATATCTTATCAGTCAATTAAATAATGACAACACATGCCTCGTGTAATGGAAGTTATCTCCCCCTTCGAAATGAGAGGTCGCCTATGACCGAACAGACGGGGAATGGTTGTTCCGACAGCAGGATATAAGGATGAAGGGTACAATAGTAAATGGAACAGAGTACGTAAATAAATGATGGGACAATAAGAGAGATGGATAGAGTGAAAGTGCGGTGTATAATCATAGTAAATGACAAGAGACAAGACGCTTTGGTTGATGATAAGTTATGTGATAAGGAAAGAGGACAACAATATGTACAAAAGGAGGCTTTGCTGATGATAATATAACTGTACACGATATGATTGAGTAAAAACATGAACACATGCATAAAGTTTCAAAGTAGGGAAGTGTTTAGAGGAAATAATCTCTCAGATAAAAAGATAAATGGGAAGAGGGTAATATAAGAATTATTGATCGAGGAAATAGAACTTCAATACCATAAGCAGAGCTTCTGCTGCTAGCAAGCGTCCATAGCCTCGACAGAGTTTCTTTTTAACCCATTTGAGCCAGGATCCTCAATTTATAATTGAAAATTTTCATTTCTGTTTCTACAGAAGAGACCAGTGTGCTGGCGTGGTAACCAGATAACCATATTGCCATTCACTGGGAAGTAGCAAAAGTGAGCAGGCCGGCTTGTGATGAGATCTCCTGTTCCAAGGATGTTTTAGCCATCCAATGGATCATAACCTTGGTGTGGTGGCCACAGTGGGAATGTCACATTGCTACATCCTTATGAACATGGTAGGCTGGATCTTAATGAGACCCCTTATCCTCTATTTGTAGATAAAATTTAGTTGTCATTACATATTTTTATGATGAATAAAGGGAGGCTCAGTACTCCTTAAGAGTAGGGATGGTGTAAGAAGTTGAAGCATGTCAATAATAAGAAAAATTATACCCATAATCCCATTGATAATAGACAGAGAGAATTATAACCAAGAAGAGTAGAACCAGCATGGTAAAGATGATCAATCAATATCATATACAGTAGAAATCAGTACAGTAAAGTGAAATATAAATAATTGTGTCCCTTTTAATTGTTTTAAGTCTATCATCAAGAAGCTGTCTTTGTCAAAGATCATAACATTAAAAATATTCACCGGCTTTAACAAAATCCATAATTCTTATCCAAATGAAGGTATCTTACTTCAGGCCATAAAAGAAATAAAAGAAATAAGGATGAAATGAGCTAGGAATAAGTCCATGAGAGGAAATAGGTGTTTGTGAAATATAAAAAAAAAGGTGTTGTTCAGAACACACAAAAATTGTACAAGAAACAAAAGTGATGTTCCAAAATTGGAACAGAAAAAACAAAAGAGAGTGTTGTTCCAAAGATGGAACAACAAAATCAAAATGTGTTGTTCTGAAGATGGAACAGTAAAATCAAAAAGTGTTGTTCTGAAGATGGAACAACAAAACCAAAAAGTGATGTTCCCAAGATGGAACAACAAAATCAAAAAGTGTTGTTCCGAAGATGGAACAACAAAACCAAAAATTGTTGTTCCGAAGATGGAACAGCAAAACCAAAAAGTGTTGTTCCGAATATGGAACAACAAAATAGGCAGAGAAAAAAAACAAATTGAATCAGCAATCCTATTTACAATTTTTGTATTTTTTTACTTTTTATTTTTTTATTTATTATTATTATTATTATTTTTTTTCAGAAAAAGAAATGAATTTTTACAAATATGAAGCTACAAAAGGATTATCTTTTGCAACTAAAATTTGCATGGTGGATTCCTTGCGTATCTGTTGACAAAAATATTCTCTTGTGAGTGGTCTTTGGTAGAGGCGCACCCAATGCCCATTTGCTTTAAAGGAACAATCAGACCCATCAATGGTGGCCAACGTAAGAGTGCCATTTTCATGTACTTCCTTTATTTCATAGGGACCTAACCACCTAGTCTGCAATTTACCAGGGAAGTCTTGAAACCTGGAATCGTAGAGAAGTGCCCATTCGCCCTCATGAAATGTATTTTTCTTGATCATAGAATCGTGCCATTTGGCTCTTTGTTGTTGAATAAGTGTGGTATGCTGCAAAGCCAAAAGCGGGATTTCGTCTAATTCATTTATTTGTTGTAATCTATTAATATGGGCTTTAGTTAAATCCAATCACACTCCCTGGGCTGTCCTTAGTGTTTGTATCTCAAACTCTATGGGAAAAATAGGTTCCTTACCAAATACCAGCTGATATGGGGAGCATCCAGTAGTATTCCTCCAAGTTGTGCGATATTCCCACAAGGCTTCTGGCAGTTGAGTAGCCCAGTCTTGTCTGTGTGATGAGACTGTCTTCGTTAGAATAGCTTCAATTACTTTGTTGGTGCTTTCTACCTGCCCATTCGCTTGCGGGTGGTATGGAGAGGTAATTATGTGAATAACATGATGATTTTTTAGTGTAGCAGTGATCTTGTGGCCTACAAATTGCGGCCCTCCGTTAGTGATTAATTCTCAGGGTAATCCATATCGTACAAAAATTTTGAAAAGAAAATTTATCACAGTTTCTTCTGTGGCTCTTGGTAATGCTACTGCTTCTACCCACTTAGTTACGTATTTTGTTGCAACCAATATATATGATTTCTAGTTGGATGATGGGTTGATTGGCCCAACAAAATCTAATGCCCAATGCTCAAAAGGTTCTATGACCAGCTGTGGATGCAGGGGCATCTCATCAGAGTGGCCAGGGTAGCCCATCCTTTGACAACTATCGTAGGCCTGAACAAATTTCTTAGCATCCTTAAAAATTGTGGGCCAGTAGTAGCCCATTTTTGAAATTTTATGTCTAGTTCTGCGGTCTACAAAATGTCCACCGCAAGGTCCATCATGGCAGGTTTTTAAGATATCATAAATTTCATCTTCCCTGATACACTTGCGGATGTGGATATCAGCCCCTATGTGAAAAAGGTATCCTCCATTCCAGGAGAACCAAGTGCTGCGTTGTACTATCGATTTCCTTTCTTTGGGTGTCAGATGTTGAGGTAGTTTTCCCATTGATAAATAATTCACCACATCTGCATACCATGGAATTTTCATGGTTACAGCAAACAGATGCTCATATGGAAACTGATCCTCTACTGCTATTACATCATCTGTTCTTGGCACTCAGGAAAGGAAATCTGCCACAAGGTTTTCCTTCCCTGGTCGATCCCTTATAGTTATATCAAATTCCTGCAAAAGTAGCAACCAACGTGTCACTCTTCCATTCATAATGGGTTTATTAGCTAAGTAATTGATAGCAGAGTGATCCGTATACAGAATTACAGGGTATCCAGTTATATAGTGTCTGAATTTGTTAATAGCATAAATAACAACTAAAAACTCCTTCTCTATTACTATGTAATTCAATTCAGAAAAGGTTAAGTTTTTGCTAATGTAATATATAGCGTAGGGTTTCTTGTCTTCTTCTTGGCAAAGAGCTGCTCCAATGGATATTTCTGATGCATCTGATGAAATCTGGAATGGTATATCCCAATTCGGGCCTCGTAATACTGGTGCTGTTGATACTAGTCATTTTAAATCTGTAAAGGCAGTGTCACATTTGTCAGTCCATATGAAATCACTGTTTCCTGTTAAGGCATATAATGGTGCAACAATGTGTGAAAAATTCTTGATAAATATACGATAATATCCAGCAAATCCCAGAAAGCTACCTACCTCTGTTTGAGTGCAAGGAGTAGATATTAAGAGAATTACCTATATTTTTGCCGCATCTACCTGAATTCCAGCTGCTGAAATGTATTGACCCAAGATCAGGCCTTCTGTCATCATTATATGGTACTTTTCATGACTTAAACATAGGCTGGTAGCAATACACCATTCCAGAAATTTTCCCAATTTTTGTAATGCTTGCTCAAAGTCATCTCCATTGGGTGTGAAATCATCCATGTATACTTCCAATCCTTCATTTATCAAGTATGCAAAAATATTGAGTATAGCTCTTTGGAATGTGGTAGGTGCATTGCGCAATCCAAAAGGTAATACCTTGTAAGAAAATGTTCCCCATAGATAGGTAAAGGTAGTCTTATCCTGGTCTTCAGGGGCAATCTGAATTTGGTTGTAGCCACTAAAGCCATCCAGGAAATAAAAAAATTTCTTCCCTACCAGTGTATCTAGGACCTGATCAATAAATGGAAGGGGAAAATGGTCTTTTTGCATTGCCTTGTTGAGTTCTATATAATCAACACATATTCGCCATTTCCCATTCTTTTTGGGAACCACAACTAATGGAGAAACCCATTTACTGTCAGATATAGGATAGATAAAATTCGCATCTAACAATTTTTGAAGTTATTCTTTAACAATATCTTTTAGGTGAGGATTTAATCTACGCTGAGGTTTTCGAATGGTTCTTGCATCCTTTTCAGTGTAGATGTGATGCATGCATAGCTGAGGTTCAATCCCTTTCATATCTGAGTAATCCAAAGTGAAATCCCCTTTATTTTTCCTAAGGACTTGAATAATTTTCTGTTGTTGGTAATCACTCAGTTTACTGTTAATGTTAAGAATCTTCCCTGGCTCAATTTCGATAGGTTTGCTATTATAAACAGTGGTTTTTGGTATTTTTTCGTCATTGATATCTCTAAGGGGATCTTCTTCGATTTCATTGTCAAGGACTGCTTTAATCTTCTGGCATTTCGAACTTGATACTGTGGTAGCATGATTGATAAAAGTATTAATGACATCGTCTTCAGTTTGGTTTTTGAATTCAAGGGCATCTACCACAGTCAATGGTGACCGAATATTTTTTGTTAAGTATGTTGCAGGTTGCTTCATGGTTTTCATAATAGCCAAGCTTGGCTGAGTAGGAGGGTATAAAGCTAAATTTTTCACATCATTCCCCCTGGTTATAGTCATACTTCCTGTCCGACAACTGATATAAGCATCAACAGTCGCTAGCCAAGGCCTTCCTAATATTAAGGGATGTCCATCTAGCTGGTTCCTAGGGTTAATAATCAAGAAATTTGTCGGGTATTCCAAAGTGTCTACAGATACCATCACATCTTGTAATGTTACTTATGTTCTAATGACTGAGCGGTCAACTAGTTCTAGTAAGGTAGTTGTTGGTTCCAAGGCTATGATGCCAAGAATGTTGCAAGTTGTAGTTGTGAGAATATTAATGGCTGCCCCTAAGTCAACTAAAGCATTGGGAAAAGAATGGCCATTTATCTGGACTATGACAATGGGGTTTCTGGGATCCTCATATTTTACAGGAGTCTCTTTGCCTAGTAATAAGTCAGACAAAGTCCCAACAACATGGACAGTAGGGATTTTTTTTTTTTTTCCTCACAGACCTCTTTATACACAATTATTTAATAGTTTTGCCATATATTGGAATATCTTGGATAGCCTGGAGGAGGGGAATTTTTATACAAATTTTCTTAAGTTCACCCAGAAGATCAAATTCAGGATATTCAATTGGGCGTGGTATCAACAATCTTTCTAGGAATGGGGGGGAAGTGGTTATGATTTGTTCAGGATTTTTTTGTCTGACTGTATCTTCCCCTTGTTTTATTTGTTGATAATCTACAGTCAGAGGCTTATTTGCATGCAGTTCTTCATGTTGAAAATATTTATCCTTATCTAGAGTGATTATGCGTCCAGATCTCAACTTAAGTTCGTTACATTCTTTCAACTCATCCACAGGGTCCAGAACCTCAATGATTTGTATTGAATGAACTATTCTGTTGTTAGGATTTGGGTTGGGTTGAGCTGGAAGTTGCGATAAATATTAGATTGAGGATTCTGCTGCAACGTGTAAGGTGCTGGTAAAGTTGGTTGAGGCAGAGGAACTGTCCCCATAGGTTGGTTCGCAGATCTTTGCCAATTTGATTGCTAGTTCTGATTTTGTGAGGTGGAATGGTACCATTGGGAGGAATAAGGGTTGTTTTGCCAAAATGGTGGCGGGTAAGGAGAATTTGGCCAATTATTATTATTTGGATTTGACTGATTGGGCCATGGTGGCATAAAAAATGGTTGAGGTGGAAAAAAAGGTGGCTGATTCTACCATGCTGCCCCTGAATATTGTTGAGAATTATATTGCGAGGGAGGAAAGAACAAAGATGGATCGGTAGGCATACCTGTCTGATGTGCTTGCCATTGACGATGCTAGTTCAACAGATATACTGGTTCCAATTCTTCTTCCGGTTCCTTGAAGACTGCTTTTAATCCTGGGAGTGATGGGCAACTTTCTATGGCATGCTTTTTAGTGCATATGGCACATGTTCATATCACATCTAGGGAATTCTTTATGACTATGCTTCTGTCTACAACAGGGGCAGAAAATAGCCAAGTTCTATTCTGTTATAGCCTACTTTTGCTTAGCTTACATGACATCCAATTGTGTTGCTAGGGTCCCCAGGATATCAGTCTTGAAATCCTCCAACAGATTGCTAATTTTGCTTCATGTAATGCTTCCTCCTGAGGCTTTTCTGTCTCTGGGGCTTGCATTGCGTTCGACTGGTTTCAGCTTTGTACTGTCCTTGGAACACTTGATGCACAAATCTATAATATTGTTATAGTTTTCTTGATAAATGTCACCCTTACCCATTATATTTAGTGTCTCTACCCATTGGTCTTTCATACCTATGATCATTGTGGTTTTTAGAACATTATCAGGAAGATTTGTGTAAGGAGATCTTTGCAAATTATATTGGAAATGCTCTACATATTCTTCCAGAGTCTCGCTGGGCTTAGCTACCATTTGAAAAATTTCATCTTTTAATTCTCTAGTTCGGCAATAATCTTGGTATTTTTTAAGGAAATATGTTTTCATTCGGTCCCAGTCATTGATGGTGCCTCCACCAATTCCCATGAACCAACGCAGAGCTACTCCCTTCAGAGTAGAGGGGAATAGCTTAAGCTTCTGAGGGTTGGTAGTGTAATCATAACCCCTGCATAAGACATCAAACTCGAAAAGGAATGCATCGGGATCTTCTGAAGTTAGCCCGTGAAAGGTAGGAATGTTCTGTAATGGGATAGCCTTCATGGGGGCATTGACATCTGTGTCAACAATAGGGTATTGCAATGTAGAAGTTTGGGGTTGCTGGTTATTAACCATTTGTTCAAAAATATGCCAATATTCTTTAGGGATCTCTGGAGATGGAGAGTTATTCCTAAGATGTCCACAAGAGGCTGGAATGGTTCTAGAAACACTACCTTGATCTAGAATACTGGGTGTCCTCTACTTAGTCACTACTTTAGGAGATCTAGGTTCTGATAATTTAATTTCAAGATTGCATGTTTCTCCTTCTCCTTCACGAAGGTTGCAAGAATTTCCTTCTTGTGAAGGGCGAGTTTGTGAATTCTCAATATCTTGAAAACTCTACTCAATCCTTTCAGTCTTATTGTGAATCTCAGCGTTAGCTACAGATGGTGATCCTACGGCTTGAAGGAAGTCAGTAGGATTTCTGGCAGCAAAAATTCGCGGTCCTATTGATGACTGAGACTCAAATTTTCTTAATATTTCGTCGATAAAAGTTGATCATCCAAGGGTCATCGATCCCTTAGGTTTTTCAGGTTTAGAAGGATGAATTTTTTCTTTTTCAAGTGTTTCCCTCTTAGTCATTCATGCAAAAATACAAACATTCATTCCTACCTTAAACTCTTACGCAATTCTGCTAGAAAGCAGGCAGATGAGCGAGCATTTTACTCGTTCTTTACGTAGGTACTTACCTTATGTTTTTAATACCCAATTCTCCCGAGAAAACATCAATCATACATTACTCTTTAAAGAGTGGCAACATGCTCCCTGGAAACGGCGCCAAAATGTTGGGTGCTAACAGTTGTCTTTTAAAAACTCCTAATTTCCTCACATTAATTATCAACCTGGGTATGTCCTTTTATCTCAAGTGTGTACACAATATGTGCAAGCTATACATACAAAGAGTAATGCTAAAATAAATCGTTTCATATACATGCAATCATAAATCTTGAAGCTTTAAAGAAAGTGATTTATCTAAGCATTATGACCCAAAACTATGATTCATTCTTAATTCAACTAATTCAAATGACAATCAATTGAGAGCACTGAAACATTAACCAAGATCTTTCAGCTGGATTTAAACTATTGAATAGAAAGAAGGTATTGGAAATAACTATCTACGCTTTAAATAATCAAAACCAGTTCTGTTAACTAGCAACTAATTCCTTAACGAAATAAATTGGAAATTCATGTTCAAGGGAATAAATCCCAGAAATCCGAATTATCAAAAGTACTTCAGCTGCAAATCAAAAAAACGAAATACAATTGCAATAAATGGAAAATTATAACACATGGAAAAGTAGTGAAATCCACCAGAGACCGGGCCCATAGCCACCGGCGAATACTTCTTAACTACTCCAGAATATTTGAATAAATAGCAATGCAAATTATATATTAATCATCACAGTCAATCGACATCAAAATACGACCTTGTCATTCAGAACTACGTTCTGCGAATTATGATTACAAATTATACAGAAGTGAAAGATACATCATTCATGATCCTTGAGAACTAGCTCTCCCTATTCCTTTATAGCTAAAAGGAAAGATAAGTGTGATCCCTCAGGATCAGGAGATCATGAGGGATCCATGACAAAATGCTGTCCTCAAACAATTCGTTTGTTCTTGCGCTAATCCTTACTGATTTATCTTCAATTCAACTGCATTTAACACATCTTCTTTCCCGTGATTAAGTCCTGTTGTTCCTTCTGTTATTTTCATCATAAAAAGCAACAAGATTTAGTTTGGATGGTTAAATCGTATCAGGATCATTTTTAATTCATTCTTCATCAAAATCCTTTCATTATATTATTATATCATGGCACAAGATGGATAAGGAAGCAGAAAAAGGACAGTAATCAAGAGTAAATACATACCTATTGCAAGGCTCAACACGTGCATTCCAAACAATTTTTGGGGCCAAGTTCCAGGAACCTTGCTTCATTGGCGAGATCTTAATCACCAAACTTCACTTGAGGGAGCTTGCTATACATTTCACTGACTAGAGGGACATCCTAAGGGAAAAATGGCATCTGCAGGTATTATCACACCATATCAATGTTTTGTGGCTTGTGAAACGAAGGATTTCATGGCTTAACATAGGGTGGCTACCAAGAGATTGGTTCTACGAGGATTGGTTCTTGCCTAGCAGTCATCGGTCACTTGGACGAATCACCAATGGGGGAGCACTCCTTGGAAGCTTGCATGGGGGATGGAACATTTCATGGAGAGGTGCGTGGTTTAGAAGTAGCCCACTCCAACATTTTTCCCTTGAATTTCTCTTTCACCGGAATGGATTCAACTTCTTCCACATCTGGGACTAATTCTCTCACCTCATCTGAACCTTCCTCCATAGACACCGTGAGGGGCGTCGAATGTTCCTTTGCAGGGTTATTGGCCATCATTCTCACACATAATATGAAATTGGGGTTACTAATGTCAGAAGGGGATTCACGACCAAACATACAGAACTCACAGATAGCAGGATGACAAAGATTACAAATGATCACATGGCGCCAAATATTCAAATAGCAAAGGAGCCAATTCAGACCAACACCCTCCTTTTTATAAGCCATCCATGGTAGAAACGGTTGAATTATCATTAATTTCCATTTAACCTCAAGGGAATGGTAATAAATCCTCAAATATCTCCTTATTAATTGCAAAATCCACTCCATTCAATGGTAATTTCATTTTTTTTACCCAGCTACACTGTTCCAACGGCTAGTTTCCTGACCTACGCGTCGCTCCTACACATTTGTCGTACCTGCCTGCGCCCTTCCTCTCTGCTGCACACAGACCCTTTGATTCTAGTCCTCTGGCCATATATTCATTTGGTAGGCATCGGATTGTCTCTATACGGCTTCAGGCAGCTCCCATTGAAGTATCCAGAAAGGTCTTCTCCATGCAACATGGCGAAGCGCATTGCATCACCATCAGTGATATCCTTTACAACATATGGCCCCAACTGATGCTTTCTGAACTTCCTTGGGTGGTGCACAAACTAGATATCATAGAGTAACACTAAATATTCCTCCTTGAACACCTTCTGCCTAATGTGCCTATCATGCCAGGCCTTTTCGCGTGCCTTCTGCATTTGCTGGTGGAAGTTAGCAATGAATCGATCTTCTTCTAAGGCAACGAGTTGCACCAACCATTCCTCCATAATTTCAGGCTCAGCCATATTATTAAAGGCTGCAATGCGTAGACTTGGGATAATATACTCCATTGGCATGATGGCTTCCTGCCCATAGACCATCCTGAATGGTGTCTTTCCTGTCAACTTTTTGCATGTTTTCCTGTAAGCCCATAGCACAGAAGGTATGTGCACATCCCAATCATCCCAGTTGGTATTGCATATCTTTGTGAGTGCATGCTCAAAAAACTTATTGAATGCTTCTACTCCACCATTTTCTTGTGGGTGATAAGGGGTACTCTTCTTGTGATGGATCTGGAACTCCTCAGTAAAAGCTTCAATCATTTCTTTGACAAAATGCGTACCTCGATCACTCATCAAAATCTTCAGGCACCCAAATGTGGTCAAAATGTGCTCAAAGAAGAAGTGCGCAGAAGTATCTGCAATACAATCCTTAACTGCCTTCGCCTCCGCTCACCTGGTCACATAATTAGTTGCAGTAATGATATACCGTGCTCTAGTCTTCTTTCCAGGAAGGTTGATTGGTCCCACAAAATCTATAGCCCATTTGTCAAATGCCTACAGGCTACAAGGCCA
The DNA here is from genome assembly GCA_034641835.2 of Pinus albicaulis. Lineage (NCBI taxonomy): Eukaryota > Viridiplantae > Streptophyta > Pinopsida > Pinales > Pinaceae > Pinus > Pinus albicaulis. The sequence goes on along the minus strand of CM076569.1, from coordinate 640,608,897 downwards.
TCTGTGGTTGTAGGGGCATTTTTCCTCTGCGCGAAGGCTTCCCAGTCCACTGACATGCATCATAGGCCTTACACTATGCCTTTGCATAATTATGCAGTGTGGGCCACCATAACCCAGCACGCAGCACCTTCTGCGCAGTGGATTTCCCAACATAGTGGCCACCTGCCACTCCTCCGTGAGCTTCAGCCAATATAGCCTGTCTTTCATGTTCCAACACATATCTCCTTAATACTTTATCTACTTCTAACTTATGCAACTGACCTGCAATAAAGGTGAAATCAATTTCATGCGCAACCAACTCCTTCTTTTTCTGGACTGAATATTCCGCAGGCTGTTCCTGTAGTCAGAAAATGAATAATGTTAGGAAAGTGCTCATCAATCACCTTGATAGCAAAGAGTTGTGCATTCGGTAACCCTTCCTCAATATTGGTTGGTTCCTACCCATTATTAATCCGTGACAGATGATCAGGCCCAACATTCAGTTTTCTCGGCTTCAGAATGATCTCAAAATCATACTCCTAGAAAAGAAACAACCATTGGCAAATCTTCGCCCCCAACACAATCTTATTGACCATGTATTTCAAAGAAGAATGATCAGTAAACATTTTGAAATTTCCTCCCAAAAAGTAGTGTCTATATTCTTGTAGTGCATATACCATGGCCAATCCTTCCCTTTCTGTAGTTGAGTAGTTGCACTCTGTGCCTGAAAGCTTCCGACTAGCAAAAGCTACTGGGTGATCCAGGTCACCTTCTCCTGGCTATGCTAAAACAACTCCAAGTGCTATACCAGATGCTTCCACATGCACATGGAAAATCTTAGACCAGTTCGAGAATATCAAAATGGGTGCAGTGACCATTTTCTCCTTTAGCATCTCAAAGCTCTTCTGACATTCATCATCCCAAAAAAAATCTACATCCCTCTTTAGCAACTTCTCCATCGACACAATGATCAGAGCATACCCCTTGATAAACTTCCTGTAATAACTGGTATGTCCTAGGATGGAGCACAATTGTTTCTCAATGGTAGAAACTTCCAAGTTGATGATAACTGCGATCTTGGCTGGGTCTACCATCAATCCTTGTTGACATACTATATGCCCTAGAAAAATCCGAAAAGGCATGCAAAATATGCATTTATTGAGGTTGAGAGAAAACTGGTGCTTTCGACAGGTATCAAGCATCATGCACAGATTCGACACATGTTTCTTCACTAATCTAATTATTGTCCAGTCATCAAAGTATAGTTCCAATAATTAATACATAAATTCCTTGAATACAACCATGACCACATGCGACAATATTGCAGGTGAAATTTTCAACCTAAATGGCATGAAAGTATATTGGAAAGAACCCCATTCAGTGGAAAATGTGGTCTTGTTGCGGTCTTCTGGCGTAATGCGGATTTGATGATAACCTGAGAAACCATATGTGAATGAATCAGCTCCTTTCCCTCCCACATTATCTAGGATTTCATTAGAGAATGGAGTAGGTAAGGGGTCATGCACACATGCATCATTCAACTTACGCAGATCGGCACAAATCCTGATTTCTCCCTTGGTCTTTTTCTCCTGAACCACCATTGGGCTTACCCAATTTGACTGCTTGACTGGTTCAATAATACTCGCAGCCACCATCTTTTCTAACTCCTCCTTTACCTTTTGCTTATATTTGGGGTTCAATCGATAAGGGTGTGCATCATGTTTTAATGTGATTTTCATGATACCCAGGTCCCCCACAATGCCCTTCAGCTCTGAGAACTTTGTAGGAAATAGATCCTGATACTCTATCAACAGCTCTATAATGTTTCCTACTGTATCATCATCCCAGTAGTTCCCAATCTTATCCAACTTTGGTTGCTCATCCGTCCCAATGTTGAATTCCTTCAATTTTAGAGGTTTAGTCACATCCACCCTTCCTTAATGTCGGTCCTGCAACTGCGCGCTCTCCTTTCGATTCAAGGATATTAACATTCCTTGGGTCATCTTTGTTATCCTCAATCGATAGACTTTTGCAGTTGACTATGTCCTTCATCTACACATCCAGGCCAGAGCATCAAAGACATGAGCATCTATGTCCTACAAAGCGTCATCCAATTTTTCTAAGCCACCCACAGAGCCAAATTTTTCCAGGAAATCTTCGATCATTGTATACCAGTCTCTAGTGCCTCGGTGTAACTACTCTTCAAGATACCAAGTAGTAGGGACTGGTCCTAATGAGTGGAAAAACCTATGAACCCATTCATTCCATGTCTTTTCATCCCATACCTCCATCCACATGGCCAGGTTGGAGGTTCAAATCACAGCATCGTCATTTTTCTACATTCCTCCCAGTCCTAAAAATTTCCCTTGTGTGTTTCCCACCACCGTGCTGGAGTTGCATGCATAGAAAAATCAAGCGCCCAATCCCTTGTTCCTCTGGGACAACTTTTTCAATTCTTCCAAAAATTATTTGACACTACCAGAATCATAAAAGTAGGGTAGTTCTCTTACCTCAGAGGAGATGCATTGGAATTTCTTTGTAATCTTGAGGCAACACAACGCAGAGAAATTGTGCAACCAGTTCTGCCAGTTCTCGATTTTTCCATCAGAATCGGAAGAAAAGGATCTATCCTTCTCCTAGTTAAACATACCATCAGTTGTAGGGTTGATCCAGTATTCATCCCGCACAGTCAATTTATAGATATGGTCAACCTAATCCCCTTTGCACACTGGTTCTGTGTATCGTTAACCTTCTGTCGGATCCAGTGGGACTATCACCCGTGTACCATTATTCTCAAAAATCATACTTTTTCACTTTAGATTGATGATGCCTCCCATATCAATGGACCAATCCAATCCTAACAACGTAGGGTAGGGATCTACATCATCCACAATTTGTATAACCTCAAATTCAACACATACCTTTACTCCAGCGATGTCTACCTCAACTTGCGGAAGCCTGCCAAGTGGGATGACATTTTGCTGATTAGCCATGCACAACTGAATCGTGGACCATTCCAAATTTGGCTCTCCCATCTCCTGTCAGGTTTGTTTGGGTAAGACGTTTGCATCAGACCCCAGATCCAAGATGACCTGGTCCATCTCATAGTCTCCAATTTTCAAAGGCATGCGCATCTCCCTACCAGTTCTCTTCTTCTGTTTGTAAACCTTGTTTATAACCTTGGTTTCTGTCCACGACACCTCTTTTTATGCGCAACTGTCTATCAGGGCCTGGATATTATCTACTACCTTCTTATTGCGCAATAGATTAATGCAGACTTATAATAATGGCTTAAATTCATCATCAGCTTTCGGTTCCACGAGAGTTCTTGAGGTGGATACTTCTACATTAGCAAAATCCTTTCTGGCTTCGATGGAAGTCTCTTTTTCTTTCTGCAGTTTGAGGCTTTCCTTTTTGTAATATGCCTTTCTAATTAGTGGTTTTGCGACGACATTATCCTCGTTTCCTCCAGTAGCAATACCACTACATGTAATTACATTTACATGTGGACTGTCGTCGAATGGTTCAACCTTAACCCGTTGTATGTTTTGCATTGGCGTCTGTTGTTTTTCCTGCATTTTAGCTATTAACACAAAAAAATATTTAATTAAATGATGAAATTGCCTACAATACCTGTAGGATTTCTGCATGGGGTTTGGGCAATCTCATGCATAATTTCCAACATCTCCACAATTGTAGAAAATTAGATGCCCTCTCCCTCGACCTGCGCCTCCACAACTCCCCCCTCCCCATCCTCTTGCTGGGGATCCTCCTCGCCCGGAGGGTGATGCTAGTGATGAAGGGTTGGCCTGCAATCTGTAAAGCTTCCCTCTGTCAATTATTATATCGTACGTTCGGTAGTTGTGCTCATCGTGTCCCACCGAAGAGAAAAATATGCACTATTGTTGCTTCCCAACTGGGACATAGACACCTAACCATGGGTAGTGGTCTGTATCATGTCTCCCAGCCACCCGAAAATCAATGCACCATAGTGTGGGGGTACTAGGCCCAGCAACATCCCTTGGGCGCAGTGGACTCGGCCCCCTAGCTTGCATATAATCCGATAGAAGAGGGCACTGATCTTTGGTGTGGCCAGATACCCTGCAATGTATGCACCAGACATCTGCGCTAGCTTATTTACCTTGGTCTCTTTGTAAATTCAAAATTTCTAAGTGCATCACCTCTAATTGGCTCTAAATCTATAGCACTCCAAATGGAGCATCGTCCCTCGAAGCAAATTCTAACTTCATAGAAATTTCCAGGGCTTATTCCTGCGAGTCAATCTTCTGCTGACCCATGGGCCTGTGTAGATGCGACAACAACATCAAAATGAACCATTCCTTATGCTGCTTGTCATTGTAAGCAAATCCTCCGTCGCTGATGAATTTCTTTAGTCGTTGGTCAGCTTCCCAAATTGATTCCATAGGCCCTTATTTAATATCTTTTAGTTCTACTATGCATTGAGAATAAGATTTAGGCTCTCATAAATACTGCTTCAGGGCATCCTTGATCTCCTACACTGTGGGATTTTCATGTTGAGAAATGCATCCCATGAACCAATCCAAATCCCAACCTTAAAAGGCCATTGCTAGCTGCACTCTCTTAACAACATCAGTAGTGACATTCTGCGCAGTCCACACCACATTCGCCACAAACCAAAATCGGTCCATATCCTCATCCCCCGCACCCTTAAAGGTGGTTAGCTTCATCTGCACGACCATGTCGTTCGCAGGTGGGGGTGGTGGTGGGTTAGGACGATTCTTACCCTTGCACGAGTTTGACAGTGGCGTAGCAAGAGGGCTAGTCTCTGCGTGCGTAGCCCTGCTTTCATTTAGATCAAGGGAATTAATTAGAGGACTGTACACAAATCTATCCCATTTTTTATTGACCTGGAAGTATTTACTACTACGCATCGTGATTTCGATCTAATCAGGGGTCATTCACTCGGTGTGGCTGCACAAAATACCATTTTCACAAAATAACATCTTCATCAGCAGAGGCAAAGTTTGTAAGAACTTACCCCTCAAGCCTTTGAAAAATATCCTTTCAGTTTCAGAATAGAACACAAATTTATCAACTACAAATTCTATTACAAACCCACCCAAGACGTTGTCAACTCAATGATCTACAGTCCTGGTAATAGAATTATCAGTATTTTCCAATTGTTGGATTAATTCAGGGGTCCACTACGTGAATTGATCGTCCTTCCATTAGGTTTGGAATTCTGCTAACCTTTCCAACCACTCCTGCAGTTCGTGTGCAAAGCTTACAAACAAGATCTCGTGTACCTCTATAAAAATATACTTAGTATACTTATTCTTCCACTCTTCAACAGATAGCTTCTTACTTCTGTTTTCTTTTAGGGAAAATCATTGAATCTGTTTTTCAAACCAGTCCTCAAGTTCAGGCTTTAATGGCTACCAGTGACCTTGCGACATCACCCAACTTCTCTCAAAATTCTCCTGGTCCTGACAACGGAACCATTTATTTCCTTGAGGGGTACTAACCCAAGTTTGGAATTGAGCTTAACCAACAATACCCTCTTACTACTGGCCCTTTCGACAGTGACCTATTTGCGCAAGTCAAAGTCTCACCCGAAGTAGTATAGGGGAGTGTTAGAACCAGGTTTCTGCACCTTGAGGGATATTGGAAATGATGTGTGTGCCTTAAGATCCCGAACAACTGTAAACAAACCTTTGCAAACAAAACCCTAACTAGTAAACCATTTTAAGACAGATTTAGGTCTAATATGCAGAATATATTGCAGAAGTTAACACATCAATCATAAATCAAGTAATAACCCTTAACACATCATATCATAGCTTTATACCAACATATCTATCCAATAAGCAGTCATATAAACCCAATCACAGTTGCACAAGAGATCTAATTGCAGACAACATAGAAATTAGAAACAAGATGTAGAAAAATTCATATCATAACCAACAGATGCATATTGAACTCAGATATCCACAACAATACCCCTTTATTACTTAATCAATTTCGATCCTTCATACAAAATACTTCAACAACCCGCGAAGACAGCTAGTGGGGTCCGCACACAACAGGACTAAGGTCTCCATGCACATAGCTAGTACGAGCCTTCCACCTAGAAAAATCCACACAAAACTATAAAAAAATATCCAGCTCTATCATCCATGTTTAGACTTATTCCAAAACTTACTTCTTAGCCTCGGTATATTCATTAGACTCTATGGTCTGCAAACCATGGTTTGTGACCCCTTTATCTACTCTTTGGCCCATTACAATTCATGAGGGGTTTCGACCCACTCCAAAACCCCTCCGCAAGACTAAACTATTGAAAAATATAACAAAATGGTCGGACTTATGGGACCTCGCTCCAACAATATTTAATGAAGAAACATGGCTATTTTAGAACCAAAGACATAAGGAGACAAATCAACAGAAAAAGGGGTAGCATGTCAACATATTAGGCAGTTCAGCGCAGATTCTCTTCTTTTCTTTCATCTACATTTTTCCTTTCAGTTAGATTTTGATGGGATATGGTTTTAATGTCCTATGATACCTATGTAATGTAAGGAGTAGTGTTTCCTTCTTTTTAGAAGAGATGGAGTTGGTGCCTCTCTTTCTATATATACCATTCGTAAATACCATTTCCAGGTTGGATGTTGGTCTACTTGAAGACTTAATATAATAAATAAAAACCTTTTTGCACTTTATCCTAGAGGATTTTGTGAATTCGAGAACTATCTAATGTATGCCGTGTTTCTATCTTTTTAAATTTATTCTAATTTATGAGTTGCAACAGCTAGTAAGGTGTGAGTATGTAATATTCCAAAATTTGCACATAAGCAAATTGGAATATTAGATTTTGCTACTTTCACCTATAAGAAGAATAAATGGGTAAGGAGGCCCATGAACAATAAAATATGAATAAATTCCACCTTAGTAATGGAAGATATCACCTTAGGAGCTGGTTTTACACTTCCAAGTGTGAACAAGGACATTTTAGATGGAGACATAGTCAAGTTTGACTAAGTCAATAGCCATTCCTGAGGAGGAAGAAATACTCAAGGAAACTAGCTCAATGTGAACAAGGATCAGCCTAAGACACATATGTAAACTCTATTGAAGATCTCTAGTGTGAAAAGAGGCATTGGAGGTGGATTAATTGACCAATTCAACAGCGTAGTTTTGAAAGAGGAAGCTTCATGAAGAAGTCACCTCAACATTGTGTGGGGTCCTGGGTGAGGAGGCTCACCAAAGATAAAAGGAGGGAATAGCATCAAAGGGATTCATTTATGTATTCAAATATTTTGGTCTTGAGACCAATTGCATACTTTAGCTGTTTAGCTGGGGTTGTTGCATTGCTTAGTGCAAGGAATTCCTATGCAGGAATTCCATCCTCTCTTGAGATCAGCTTGCTTAAGGGATCAAAGGGGAGTGATTTGAGCTTCATTTCAGTATTTGGATTGAGTTCATTCCTTCACATTCAGCCACAACACAGTCTAATTCAGAAAACTGTGTCCTTGATGCAGGGGCAGCAGCAGCAGTGTTGCACCCTTTGATTTTGTGTTCATCTTGTAAGAGGAGGTGCTTATTCCCCTATGTGAGTTTTTTTAGAGAGGCCTTTCGCCCTATTTTTGTATTATTCAGCCATTATATTATTTATTCAGCCAAGATTAATATAGATTTGTAGCAACTACGTTATTTTATGCAGTGTTTCTTATTTCATGCATTTTGCCGGAAACATTGTCGGATGTCTTGTTTCATTGTATAAGCTTGTAAACCTCCATTTCTATATTTTTTTGGTTAATTAAGACTCATATCAGAGCTCTTCCATATTTTTTTGCAGAAACCCTCATTATAATAACACATTTCTTGCTTCAGTAGTTGTTGCACGAGCTACGCTATGGGGTTTTGGCTTATTTTAGCTGCATAGATTTGAGAGATCTCTTTATATGAGATAGAATCATTTCTTTCACCTCTAATTATGCATATAATTTGTATAATGTATTCTAAGGGATCCAAATCCCATTCTCAACTTATATAGCATTATTTGCTAAAGATAACTATTTTATGCCCAGTATTAATGCATTTCCCTACTGGGGAAGGATAATATTGATCAATATCTTGATAAGGTTCTTACATCTGCTGGTATGATGCTATTTTACATCTATTGAGCTTCTCTACATTTCCAATCTCATGATTTTCTGAAGCTCCACATTGGTAATATCTAGATTATTCCCAATAGTGTAGCTGTTCCAATTTTGGAACATTACAGTGGTATCAGAGCTGCCATCTTGGCTCAGCCTGTGGATTTCAGATCCACTCAGAAGATAAGAAGGAGAGGAGAAAAAAATTGTGGAGTGTATGAGATTACTCTCATCCATTTTCAAATCCAAGAATAAAGAAGCAGAGAAATGCATTGAAACTCCAAAGGGGTTTCAAGGAGGAGAGAGCTACAGTGAAACCTCTAGGTTTCAAGAGGCAGAAAAAGATGCATGCACTTCCTGTTCTTATAGAGGAGGTGAAGAGAAATGATACCACTTATAGCATGAAATCCTAAGTGGATATTTGGCAGAATACAAGTGCCAACCTAGGGCTTTCAGAAAGACCCTAGATTTTCCGCAGTTTATTCAACTGAGAGAAGAGAAAAGACCCTGCAGCCAAAGGGAGATTAAAGGCAATAGATTCCTATTGTCCAAATTCGATGGGTCAACTACAAAAAAAACTTGGGCAAGAAGCTTGAGGCATTCTTCTTACTTTATCTAGTGGAAGAGAGGGAGGCAGCAGAAGTTGCAACGCTACACTTGAAGGGTGAAGCCAATGCTTGGTGGTGCAGTCACTTATGCCACACAAGAGTGAATTCTTTTTCTGAGTTCACTCAAGAGCTGATCAAAACTTTTTATGAAGAGAGATAAGATGAGAGAGGGTCCACACAACCATGGGGAGAGACAAGTACCAACGCTGTCACAGCCTTGGAAGAACAACTTTCTACATCAGCAGTTAGGGCAGCCATTACATTAGAGGGAGGAGCCTTTGCAGCTCTACAAGAGATGCCCACATCTCACCAAGGTATGGGAATATTTCCACTTTTACTTATTGCATAAAATCTTTCTAAAAGTTGTGGAAATATGTTTTCATATGGCCCAGGATCAAAAATTATTGTTGGGGTAGAGCAGCAATATTGCATTGCACTGTGCAGACTTGAATGGTTCAAGAAACAAATGGACCATCATTCTCATGGACCCCTGATGAGTTGCACAAAACCCTTGAGGTTGAGGTGTGATCTTTTGGAGGGAGTCATGAACATTGAGATGAAGTATGAGGCAACAACTTTGCCCTGGAGGACGGTTACAACGCTGTCAAGAGGTAGAATCAAGGAGGCTTTGCTTTCAGCCCCTTTGGATCCTTATGGGTCCAAGATCATCATTGATGAGAGAAATTTTCTTGGAGGTCTCCAAGGAGTTTCATTTCAGCCTCTTACGAAATGTAAAGAAAAAGGTCTGATATGGGAGGATGGTAGACCTCATTGGAGGAATGCCAAGATGGAGAAAGATAGGAGGCATCCACATGAATTTGAGTGGATGTGGATGGGACACAAGAGGTTGGTAAGCCTCTTGCAAGTCTATGACACAGAGAAGCAAGAAGCAATGCTGCATTGGCTACTCTTGAGAGAGTTTGGTCAACCTATGACACGTACTTTTCCATGGAGTGAGAAGAGGAAGGAAGATTGGCTGGATACTTTCATCATGGGGCAGCAAAGAGTGTGGATGCATTATGATGATGTGATGATTATGTTTTCACCATATCGGTTGTATGATGGAGGTTTGGTAAGGCAACAAGGTCATTTGTTGCTTTGGAGGATCGGGAGACAACATGGGCAGAATTTCTCTCACACTTGGCATGATGCTGCAGGAGTGAGGGATGGCACTAGCATAGTGCAAAGAGCAGCACCTTCATCTTGGGAGGAGCTCTACATTTACATCAGCATTTTGGGAAGAATCTTTGACACAATCTTTGTCAAATAATTTAGCTTTAAGATGACAGTAGCCCTACTCCAAAGGTTAGCAGCGCTATCACTTAAGAGCTTGGATTGCTTGCTGAAGTGTCCCCAAGACCACTTCACAAGTAATGCACCATGGAGGCATGTAGAAGAGGAGCAAGAGGAAGTAATGGATGATAGTATCCCTTACTATGTTTTGATCTTCTTGGCTTGGAGTCACAAGCACAAGGAGGAAGATCTACATGTAGCATTTGTGGACTTTCCTTCCATGCATTTCTATGCATACCATCCCTCAATGGAGGAGTTAACTTGGGAGGGCATTCAATTGAATGTATATCAACATATGGAGAGATGCACAACCCAGAAGATGAAGAAAAGGTTGGTACAACCACTTCCCTACTCACCTGCAGCAAGGGAGAGTTTTCACTTGAGCCATTTCAGCTCAATGACCGAAGTACATGATAGAGGAGGTAAAATTTTGTTTTGTATCTTACACTTCCTTGTCTATCTGAGCAGCATATCATACCAAGAGTGGTATTTCCTTCTTGCATATTGTATTGTTATGTACTTGAGTCCACTTGCAGCGTTTATGATGGCCATTCTATTGGTGGATTGTGGGGGAATGCCACATGGTTTTCGATGTGCATCATTGGCACCAAATTATGCTTTCATGGTTCTCTTTGGTAAAATGGATGTGGTAGCAAACAAGTGGCTGAAAACACACTTGTTGCACTATGTATTAAGGTAGGTAAAGGATGCCTTGTGTTGGGACTATGTTCTACCTCCTTGTTTTTACATGTTTATGCTTCCATATTATGCTGCTAAAACATTGATTGTAGCAAGCACCATTGGAGGAGTGGCACAAGAGGTGAGGAGGCCCAATGGAAAGATAATTCTTCCCATTATACAAGCTACATATTTCAGGAATAATAGTAGGTAGACCTTGATTTCCATGCTATACATCTTGCCTCCAAGTGAGAGGACTCATTTGGGAGGTTTGATTTCTTTGTGGAGACACCTCATGGGTGTTGGATTTTATGGGGTGGCTTGGGTCTTTTGTGAAAACCGTTATACCTCAGCCATATATTAGCAGCAGCCCCATATATATCATAAGTGGAGAGAGAAGAAACAAGAGATGCACATTTTGACTCCACTAAGCAGCCCACCTTCTTTGCAGGAGCTCAAGGTGGAAGAGATCCTTCATGAGTTTCCATACTGGAGGGTGACTCATCTTGTTTGGTTAATAGCTTGGGGGAGAGAGATTCAAATGGGGATGATGAATCCAAATATATGTCAGCCCTCATGCTTCAAAGATGAATCCCAATCTATGTCAGCCCTCATGCTTCAAAGAGGACCTTCAAACAGCCCATTGTTGCCCCATGGATGCTTCATTGTCACATCATGCTAGCTATAATTTGGGATGTTCCCCAATAGATGGCTTGCACACTTGGGAGAGGAAACTTGGAGATATATTGATGATGAAGCACCTTGATCCTTGGAGGATTTTATCTTATGAGGTTGCTACAGGGGAGAAGAGGGTGCTCTTTAGTCCTATCCTTGCAGTTTCTTGAGGATAAGCAACATTTGGGAGGGGAGGGCTGTAATATTCCAAAATTTGCACATAAGCAAATTGGAATATTAGATTTTGCTACTTTCACCTAGAAGAATAATAAATGGGTAAGGAGGCCCATGAACAATAAAATATGAATAAATTACACCTTATTAAGGGAAGAGATCACCTTAGGATTTGGTTTTATGCTTCCAAGTGTGAATAAGGACATTTTAGATGGAGACATAGTCAAGTTTGACTAAGTCAACAGCCATTCATGAGGAGGAAGAAATACTCAAGTAAACTAGCTCAATGTGAACAAGGATAAACCTAAGACACATATGTAAACTCTACTGAATATCTCTAGTGTGAAAAGAGGCATTGGAGGTGGATTAGTTGACCAAGTCAATAGCGCAGCCACAAGAGGAGGGAAGCAAGCTAGGGCAGCGTAGTTTTGAAAGAGGAAGCTTCATGAAGAAGTCACCTCAACATTGTGTGGGGTCCAGGGTTAGGAGGCTCACAAAAGATAAAATGAGGGCATAACATCAAAGGTATTCATTCATGTATTCAACTATTTTGGTCTTGAGACCCATTGCATACTTCAGCTGCTTAACCAGGGTTGCTGCACTGCTTAGTGCAAGGAATTCCTGTGCAGGAATTCCATCCTCTCTTGAGATTAGCTTGCTTAAGGGATCAAAGGGGAGTGATTTGAGCTTCATTTTAGTATTTGTCTTGAGGCCATTCCTTCACATTCAGCCATAGTGCAGTCTACTTCAGAAAACTGCATCCTTGATGCAGGGGCAGTAGCAGCAGTGTTGCACCCTTTGATTTTGGGCACATCTTATAAGAGGAGGTGCTTATTCCCCTCCAGAAGTTTTTTAGAGAGGTATTTGGCCCTATTTCTGTATTATTCAGCCATTATATGATTTATTCAGCCAATATTAATACAGAGTTTTAGCAACTACGTTATTTTCTGCAGTGTTGCTTATTTCATGCATTTTGTCGGAAACCCTGCCGGATGTCTTGTTTCATTGTATAATCTTGTAAACCTCCATTTATCTATTTTTCTGGTTAATTAAGGCTCATATCAGAGCTCTTCCATAATTTTTTGTAGAAAACCTCATTAGAATAACGCATTTCTTGCTTCAGTAGTTTCTGCATGAGCTAAGCTATGGGGTTTTGGCTTATTTTAGCTGCATAGATTCATGAGATCTCTTTATATGAGCTAGAATCATTTCTTTCACCTCTAATTCTGCATATAAGTTTTATATCATGTCTTCTAAGGGATCCAAGTCCCATTCTCAACTTATGTAGCGTTATTTGCTGAAGACAACTATTTTATGCCCGGTATTGCTGCATTTCCCTACACGGGAAGGAGAATATCGGCCAATATCTTGGTAAGGTTCTTACATTTTCTGGTATGATGCTATTTTACATCTATTGAGCTGCTCTACATTGCCAAGCTCATGATTTTTTGAAGCTCCACATTGGTAATAATCTAGATTATTCCCAATAGTGTAGTTGTTCCAATTTTGGAACATTACAGAGTAAGAAACAGTTAGAGGATCTAATAGAAAATTATCTACTTTCCATCTTCATGCAAATCATATATACGTTGTAGAACATGTTAGCGAAGATTTCATAAAGCATTTGTGAAATACTTTATGCATGTACTCTACTTTTTGAGTGTTGTTCACTTTACATAAAAAAGAGTTTGTGTAAAGAGCCATCATTATAGTTGTGTGACTGATTTAGGATATGAATATTTCCTAGAGTAAGTACCAACTATCCATATCCTTTAATTTGTTACACTCTTTTCCCTATACTACCAATTCACCCATACAATTTATACTTGCCACAACTTTCCAAATGCATGAAAGTCTTAAAGAATAAAAAATCATTTCAAACTCTTTGAGAAGCCATCCCACCACTCAAAACCCTTTAAATTTGAAATGAGATATGATGTGTAAGGCTTAATCCTTTTGCAGTCAAGGAGTGAATCCTTGTGCTAACACTTCTTTCAGTAACCCCATTCTGTTGTGGCTTATGGGGTGCTATTAATTCCCGTCGAACGCCTTCTGATTTACATAAGTTCTTGAACTCATTAGATACATATTCTCCACCTTTATCACTCCTAAGAGCCTTCACTTTCCTGTCGGTGTCTTTCTCAACAAGTTCTTTGTATAAAATCCACATAGATTCAAACTGATAATTGTAATATTCTAAAATAAAATACTTGATTCTATTCTACAAATTGCGGAAACTAATTACAATCGCATAATCACATGAACAAGTAATAGAAATAATTTCAAGCAGAAAAAAAAATATTTATCTTAGGAAAGCCTCAACTAAAAACCCCACTATCTGTATGTTTCTTAAGTTAAAGAATATGAGAACAATACAATTCTTCTCTCAGGCTTGAAAGCTCTCTCCACTATCTCTGTTTGTCTTACTCTAATCCTAAGCTAGCTTGGTTCAATACTTGACCAATTTCTTGCCACTGGATGCCCTGCCTTGCTTGTGAAATCCCTAGGGAAATTGAGCCCCTATTAATTAGGAAATTCCCAATTAATTATTGTGCAATACATCTAAGGCCTTTTGCAGACCTCATGCATGGCTTTTACAATTTTCTAATTATACAACTAATAGTACACTTCCCTTTAACCCCAATCTCAACTAGGTCTTCCTCTGAATCGACACACAAAAACTATTTATAGTGGATTACCAGTTATACAATTGATCACTGCATGTGAATTAAATCAGACTTAATTCACTAGACCTCTCACTAGTTCCTCTATCAGTTACAACTAGTTAACCCGATTTTAACTCAAATAATTACAACTCAAAATAAATTGTAACTGGACCCCTTAAAAATTAGAGAGAACTCTACATGCCTCTAGTTTGACCCTCAACTCGAATTGACTGAGCTAACTAAGTCTTCCTAGCTCATTTAACTCGTACAAGTTTTCATGTGATGTGGAATTACAATTTCCTTCTAATTTAATTAAGTGAAAATTAAATTAGAAGCCTCTTCTTGTTTCCAATTTCAAAATTTATTGTTGCAAATTTCAAAACTCCCTCTCAACAAGAAAGGGATTCAACTCTATCCCGATTCGATACATTTGGAATGTTCTTCATGCAACAATTTTCTCTAGTGTTGTTTCTACTACAACTTCTGAAACTGAAAAAACATACAAATTGAATTAGTATGATGCATTTATCACCAGAGTCTTTGACTACTACTAGCTACTGCACTGTTTACTTAAAGCTTTGTGTTGCTGCTGACTATGCTCTGCGCTCCCCAGTATATGAATTCTACTAGTCTCTGCATCTGTCACTCTAACATCTGACTACATCAACCACCACTAATCCATCCTGCTACTGTGTATTGTGGGCCACCATATCAAGGTAATGATCCATGAGACAAAACATCTCAATGGACCCTGCCCAAATTTTTGCATGCTTGGGAACATTGCTTTACATCTCCCCACATCTCTCCTGGAGGTATGACTACATGTGCTCCCTCTACCCATTTGGTTGGAAATTCCTCCCTACTGGAGGTCTCTGCTTGAGTGGATGCCTCCACTAGGTCTCCTCTCTGCTTCTCCAATTGTGGCTACTCCACAACTTATTGAGTCTTATTTTGAGGTTGCATGTTGAGAGGTAATTCATGCTCCTTCTCAACCACTAAGTATCTAACCTTTTCCTTGCTCCTCAAATCTTTTCATGCATCTTTGACCTCAACTGCATACAGGTTCTTGACTCACACACTGATTTTTTTTCACTCGTTCTGTGGCGACGTGTCTAAGGAAAGCCTTTCCTTTGGTAAACATCACATTGTAGCCGTGATCTTCCAATACTGATATGGAAACAAGATTCTTCTTTAGTCCTAGAAAAAACAATACATTTGTTAGTCTAAGAGGGGAGCCATACTCCCTTTGAAACGTAACAATACAGATGTTGGTCGTGCTATACCTCTCATCATCTCCAAACTCTATGTTTTTCTTGAGGTCTTTCTTCTCCAAGTCACTGAAGAGATAATTATTCTCCATCATATGGAATGAGGCAACATTGTCGAGATACCACATGCATCCCATTTCAATTCTTTCCATGCATGAAATGAGAGTAAAATCAAGTTTGAATTGTGAAGCTAGAGCTTCACATACTGCTGCAACTGCAGGCTCATTCTTTTTTTCCTTCTTCTGTGAAAATTTTGTGGCATAGTGCCTAAAATTGTGACATTGAAAACAATTGATGTTTTACAAGTATTTATTTCCCTGTTCGCATTGGGAATTATTTCCCTTGGCTTTCTTTCCTTTGCTGAATAATGAAAAATCTTCTTCCCTTTATTTGGAAGAGGTCTCATCTCTGGTGTTCCTCCAAATCTCCTCCCGCACCAATTCAGAGCATAATCGCTCCCACTCTGGTAGCTTCTCCCTCCCATTTATTGAATCTTGGTAGTTGTACCAGCTCTTGAGAAGGCCTATAAGTTTTAGGCTCACCAGATCATCCTTGGAAATGGTAACACCAACACTTAGTAGCTGATTTCGACATAGGGTGAATTTGGTCAAGTACTGTGGTATTGTGTCGCCCTTCTCCAACTTGATTTTTTTGAGCTTATCCTCCAGCGCCATCTTCCTGTGGTCATTATTGTTATGAAAAAAATCTTATAAGGCCTTCCACATAGCATATGTATTTTATTTTCCATGGAGGTTTGAGATAATATGATATCGAACTCCTTCTAAAAGAATCCTTCTTGCCTTAAATGATACATTCTTCTTCCATGCATCAAGATTTTGAGCATCTGACGTTGCGGGCCTGGGAATATCACTGTTTATGAAATCCTTCAACCTATTGTCTTCAAAAAATGCTTCCATGATGTCCTTCAAGCTATGTAATTCGAACTACCCTCAAGGGCATATTTGAGTCTCAATCCACAGAAAGACATCCTCATTTTTTTGCTAGTCCTGAAGAGTAGATCTGCAAATTCGATTCACCTGTTCAAAACAAACTTGTATTCTTCTCTTCTATATTTTTTCCTTCTCTGATACCATGTAGAAAATCCACATAGATTCAAATTCATATGTGTAATATGCTAAAAAAAAATATTTGAATCTATTCTACAAATTGCAGAAACCAAATACGATCGAACAATCACATGACCAAGAAAGAGAAATAATTTCAATTGCACAACACAAAGATTTATCTGGAGAAAGCCAACACTAAAAACCCTGATATCTATATATTATGTTATCACATTCCCTTGGGGATAATATCCAATTCAAGGGGCTAATATCAAAGGCTAATCTCCAAATCATCAATAGCATGAAGGCTAAGCCAACATCAACAACACTAAATTGAGGGCTACCAAGTCATTATAAATTTTGTAAAAAATAAGCCCTCACGGAGCTATTTTTCACACTTGCAATGAGCCCTCAGGGTTAATTTCCAACAATAGGTGTATTATACTTTTTTCATCAAAAGAATAGCCCGAGGGCCAATCACAGGACCAAGAGCCGAACAACAACACCGAAACCAAGTGCCAAGCACTGGGGAGAGTTCACAAGGGGGACGAGCGCATTGCTCATATCGAATACGACAAAGGAGTCTGTCACTTTTGGTTAATTACTAGTTTTTTCCAACCGTCTAATCACCAAGCCGCTAGATCTATGGTCTACAAATATTTTCGCGCCACCCCCCCCCTTCGCCATCCTACCTTTACCGGCAGGGGTTGTCCAAAAAAGTGGTTTCATTCTTGCTGGACCCACCTAACGAGTGAAGCCCTCATCATTTCACAAACCTCTTACCACTCCTAACACCCACCTCCCCCAAACCAACCCATTTTACCACTCTCCTTCCCGCGTGATCACCTCCACTCTCCTACTTCCACTTATCTCCTCTCGCTTGATCCAGCTCCCGCTTACTATTCCATTCCCCACGCTCTCCCCTCCACCCTCATCCCGACGCGTGGAAAAAACCGCTATTTTATTCACTTATGATTTAAATTGCAATGATAGTCTCTCAAGTAGTTCAACAACAATTTCCAGTAGCAGGGCATGATATGGAAAAAGGTTCTAGAACCCAACCAACTCAAAGGGAAAAGGATGTGTCTTTGAAAGCATGAGAAAGGTATTTCAATCAGAGACAACTTAAAAAACCATTCATCCAGAAGAAACCTACATGAATTTAATGGCCAGTTAGAGAGAATCCATGACACTTGGTAACATATGGCAAAGTATCCAAAGAAAGAACCATATCAGCTCATCAATCCATTCCAAATGGATGACATGGTTAAAACAACTCACTAGTTCTGCCACCTCACAAACACACAACTCATCCTCAAAATTTTGAATATCAAGGCCTAAATTTTAGCATGACAGTTTGCCACCTAATCATGGTTGGTGTCACCTTGGACAAATTTTTTTGGTTCGATAAGCATCATTAGTATGGGCTATTTAAATTTTGTTGATGAAATTAATTGTGATAAAGTCCTTTTAGGTTACAAACTCTTTTCAATATAATTATCTCTAATTTCTTTCAATGTAATGAATTCCTTTTGGGATTAGAACTCTACATCAATTTCGAGAGTCTGGCCCAGGTGACAGACCAATGTAAAAAGGGTTTTTACTCTATACATAGGGAAGTTTTAGAGTTAGAGACCAGGGATGGATGATGTGAGGAGGACCACTTTTGTAACCTTTTTCTCCAGCTAATATAAATTTGCAGCAGAATTTATTTTTCACCTGAGATTCTGTTTTGCCTCGTATGTTACATATTCATGTCTTATGTATTGTTATCAGTTTCATAGAAATTTGATTACTTGGAATTCATGTTAGATGCTCCAACTTCCTTAATTTTTTTTTTTTATTGTAAAAGTTTATTTCATATCATATTAAAGCCAAATTTGCCTCGGCTTCCATGAAAGAATTTCTTTTGTAATTGATTTTCCATGGTTGACTCCATGTAATATTCCCAATTTTTAGCCTCAAGCTAAAATGGAATATTATAGTTGCACATTTTATTTTGATTAATAAAATAGGCAAGGAGACACCTTAGCCCTTTTATATGAAGAAATAACACTCCTAATGTGAAAGGGGAGTGAATAAAGTAGCTGAAATAAACACCAATGGTGTGAATGGAACCTAGCTCACTTGGATTAGTCATCTTTGACTAAAGTCAACAGCACTGCCTATAGAGCAGAAGCTTCCTAGAGAAGCTGCACAGTTTTGGTGGGAGGAGCTTCACATGAGGGTGGAAACCCTAATTGGTGGGACCATGGTCAAGAAGAGTTATCTCACTTTATATGGAGGAGATGGCAGCCCATTTTCATTATGTTATGATTTAGATTTCAGACTTTGGGTCTGCAAAAGCTTGCATCCCCGGGTTGTTTAGTAGGGTGATGGTGCCCTCGGACACTAGGGTGTTCCCGGACGGGAATCCCTACCTCTTCCTCAAGGGAGGATGAATATTGAGCTACATTTCCTCAATCCAACATTGGCCATAGCTACATTCATCTTCTACAACGTTATTTCTGCAGCAGAGAGGATGTTGTGTTGCTGGGTGCAGCAAGAGAGGAACTCATGGAGTCTCTCTTGTCTAGTTTTCTTCAGTGGAGGAGTGATATATTCATTAGAGGAGCTGCAAGGAGGATTCTTGGGCTGTATTTCAGATCATTGGCATGAGGCCACACTTCCATCATCTCCCACCGCGCAGTCCATGGAGGAAATTGCGTTATTTTGGAGGAGGCAGTGAGAGAGGGGTTTCAGAGCTCATCAGGAGGATGTTTCTAAGACAAAGTGATCAAAAATTTGTATTAGAGACATGATCAGAGGAGGGAATCTAAATTTTAGATCAGCCACAACCTCATTCTTGTTTTGGCTCAGTTGAAGTGACAACCCAGTTGTCACATTTTGTATTTTCCGACATTTCTAGCAATCTCTCCTAGATTGGCTAGAAATCTTGTATTTCAGCCCATTTCTTGTTGCTGGGGTATTTTCTTGTATTCCTTTAGCCATATGTACATTTATTAATATTCAAAAGCTTATACCTTCATGTACTCAGTGCAGTTTCAGCTACTCCGACATTTTGTCGAGTTGCAGCTACTCTTGTATTTCATGGCTTATTCATTGGAGGTTCGATCTTAAAGCTTGAGTGGCTTGTCCCTCGGCTATATCTTGTACTTATTTGCTGATATATCATAATATAATGATTGTTGTATCATTTTCCCTCTTATGGTGTATTTTAGATATGCAGAGTTTCTAGTTATGTTCTTGTATGGCTGTAGCTCTCTCATTGAGCATTGTTTGAGAGACCTAGAATGGGGAGATATGAATAACCCATCTAGATGCATTTATTTAAGCTCATTTCTTGCAGGGAAGTTATATTAGATGTTTTCTAAGGCATCCCAGCATTGGTTAGCGTTATTTATGCAGCGGCTTCCTTATACAACGTCCTCAAGGACCCTGTGGCAGAAATTCCTGAGGTGGAATATTGCATATCCATCGGCAGAGTTTGTGAAGGGCCAGCTAGCCTCAGGATCTCTCCCTTATTTGAAGGAGACATATCCTGTAAATTCCCCAATATTCAATCTCTGAAATGGACTTTCAGTGTCTCACTAAAGAAGGAAAAATGGAATACCTTAATATATTCCTGATGGAGCAGAGATTTCCAGATTTGGAATATTACACTCCATGCCCAATGGTGGCTTTCATCACATTCTTTCACTTGCATAATCTCATGAAAAATATAGAATTAGCCTTTTGAAGTTTTCAGTTTTATACTGAGAATATTATAGGAATTTTGAGAGAGCCCTCTCAGACTGGAAGGGCTAACTTCTAGTTGTAAGTTGGTTTTAAATAGTTACACTGAATTGACCGTTGAGCAACCCAATTAGTCTCAGTTTGGTGATAACATTTTGGCGTCATTTCCGGGGAATCGATTGCTATTATTTCCCTGGGAAGAATGACATTGTTTTATTTCTAAGGTCTGAAAGCAACAGAAACTTAGGCACATATTGGTTTTATTCCTACTCTGGCGACTCCACATATCAAATAATCAGTTTGAAGGTGATTCCATTGGAAGAAGGATCCAAAAGAATCAAAACTTCATGGTGAATCCATTGCTTGAAGATCAGTAGCTTGAGAAGGTTCTTGGTGACTTAACCATTTCCAAGATGAGTTATACTGCAAGAATAAATACCAGGTATGCTCCTATGCATCGAGATCATATTCCAATCTTTCCAAATCGTATGCCTCAGGTAGATTGGCAAACATACTTTCCAAAATTCAGAGATGGAAAAGGTGATGATGCTACACTTCATTTAATAATATTTCATATGCATGTGCGTAAGCTGAAGATTAATTTTCATGAAGATTGTTTAATGAAGATTTTCATGATCACATTAGAAGGAAAAACATGGTTTTGGTATGAAATCTTGCCTCCTGCTTGTATTTATTCTCTCAAGGATTTTCACTCAGTATTTTTTGAGACGTATAGAGAAACCTATCCTTATTTGATTTTGATCGAGGATTGTTGTGATCACATTGAGAATTTTATTCAAGAGATAGAAATTGGTTATGACGATGAAGAGTTTATGGATGATGAACTCTTGGATGCTTAATTTGAATGAAAACCCTTTTCACCGCCATGAGAAGATCATCGATTCTACCCTGGATGACACAAACTTGAGTAGAATTATTCAAAGGATGACATTGATATTCCATCTTTCAAAGTTGATGATAATTTATAGCACTTTTTCCAATCTTCAAGTGATCAAGATATATATGAAGATGTTTTGTCCAGCTACCCTTCATCCATTTCCTCTTCTAAGTTTTTAATTCAGGAAGAAATATGTGCAGATTAGAATTTTGAGTTCACTTGTATAGAAACTCTAGAGATTCATGATTTATCTGTTGAGTTCAAAAACGATGTACAATAGTTTTGTTGTATGGAGTTTAATAAACATGTTCAATAGCCTTCAAATGATCAAGATATATAATTTTTTCAAAGCCAAGACAATTCTCTTTCTGATACACATGAAAAGCCACTTGTAGCTATTTGTGTTGATGCTGATTTGGGTACCTCAATTGACAATCTGCAAGAACATACAAATCTTGTCTTTGATATGGATGATATGGAAGGTAACATTGTTGAATTTTTATTTAAGAATGATAAACCAAATGAAGAAGAGAAATCATCCATTATATTTGAAAGCATCTCCCTTATTTTTGATGATCAACAAGAGGTAATGTTTCATGATTTTCAAGGCTGCCCATCAAATTATCTTTCAAACCTCTTGTTGCCTGAGTCCGTGTCTCAAAAAAGGGTTTGTAAGGACCAAGTCTCTAAAAACACATGCACATAGATATCAATTATTGAACAAGTACATGACTTAGAGTATCAATAGTCTATAGTCTAATCCATGATATTTCTAAAACAAAGACACAAGAGAGTGATGAAAATGATAGAACACAAGCTCAGTCAAACATGTTTTCTTTTCAAGAGACTGTTCATTAAATCAGTGTGTCAATTGATGATGATCTTCGAATTGAAAACAAAGAACAAGGGAAATCAGTTAGAAATGAAGTTTATCTCCCTGGTTTGGTCCATTAAGAAAAAGAAAATTTTCATATCTTTCATGATACTTTGTTTCACTTGTTGCAGTGATCAATGAAGATGGAGACTATTTTGTCTATAAGTTCAGATTATGGATTCAATTTTTATTCTAAGTTGCCACTAGATGATCTATTTCTGATTTTACTCAAGCACAATCGAGGAGCCTAGGTGTTAGATCATATCTTTGACTGGCTTTATTGGTAGTTTCATATTACCTGAATTAGGCATGTAGTTTGCAACTGTTAGAGTAGGTTTCCATGTACAAAAATAAGCTCATAGGAATGAGAAATTTTGGTTTTTAGTTCTCAGTTTCATCATCAGTTTGTACAATTGTTGTTTTCAGTTTGTAATTTTGTCCTCAGTTAGAAAGCAAGTTACAGGTCAGCATTTCATGGCCAAAGGAAAGTATGTCAAAGCTTTGGGAGTAGTCCAAATGGTCAGGAACTAGAACTACAGATCTGAGGTTCTTTGTTGCCCTGGCAGGGGGACATCATCCCCAGTTGGAGCCATTGTTATCACATGCCCTTAGGGCTAATATCAAAGGCTAATATCCAAATCATCAACAGCTTGAAGGCTAAGCTAGCACCAACAACACTAAATTGAGGGCTAATAGTTCATTATAAATTTTGTAAAAAGTAAGCCATCGGGGGGCTAATTTACACACCAGCAATGATCCCTCGGGGCTAATTTACAACAACAGGCTTATTATACTTTTTAATCAAAATAATAGCTCGAGGGCCAACCATAGGACCAAGAACCAAACAACAACACTGAAACCAAGCGCCAAGCACCAAACAGATTTCACAAGGGGGACGAGCGCATTGATCATATCAGATATGACAAAGGAGTCTGTCGCTTTTGGTTAATTCACTCATTTTTTCCAACCGCTCGATCACCAAGCCGCCAGATCAACCTTCTACAAACCTTTTTGGCCCCCCCTTTCCATCCTACCTTTACCAGCAAGGGGGAGGTTTCGAAAAGGTGGTTTCATTCCCGCCGGACCCACCTAATGTATCAACCCCTCATCGTTTCACACCCACCCGTAAACCTCTTATCACTCTTACCCCCCCACCACCCACCCCAAAATCCTCCAAACCAACCCATTTTACCACTCTCCTTCCTACACACTCCCCTACAGTCCCCTACAACCACGTATCTCCTCCCGCCTGATCCAGCTCCCGCTTACTATTCCATTCCTCACGCGCTCCCCTCCACTCTCATCCCATCACAGGCCAAAACTGTTAGTTTATCCACATATGATTTAAATTTCAATGAAAATCTCTCAGGCAATTCAACACTAATTTCTAGTAGCAGGGGATGATATGGAAAAAGGTTCTAGAACCTATCCAACTCAAAGGGAAAATGATGAGTCTTTGAAAGCATGAGGAAGGTGTTTCAACCAGAGACAACTTAAAAATATCATTCATCCATAAGAAACCTCCAGGCCTTTAATGGTTAGTTAGAGAGAATCCATGACACTTGGTAACATATGGGAGTGTATCCAAAGCAACCACCATATAAACTCAACAATCCATTCCAAATGGTTGACATGGTTAAAACAACTCACTAGTTTTTCCACCTCACCAACACACAACTCATCCTCAAAATTATAAATATTAGAACCTAAATTTTAGTATGACATTTTGCCACTTGATCATGGTTGGTTTCACCTTAGAAAAAGTTGTTTGGTTCGATAAGCATCATTAGTATGGGTTATTTAAAGTTTTTTTATGAAATTAATTGTGATAGAGTCCTTTTAGGTTATAAACTCTTTTCAACAGAATTATCTCTAATTTCTCTCAATGTAATGAATTTCTTTTGGGATTAGAACTCTACATCAGTTTCGAAGTCTGACCCAGTGGCAGACCTATGTAAAAGGGGTTTTCACTCTATAAATAGGGAATTTTTAGAGTTAGAGACCAGGGATGGATGATGTGAGGAGGACCACTTTTGTAACCTTTTTCTTCAGCTAATATACATTTGCAGCAGACTGTCTTTTTCACCCAAGATTTTGTTTTGGCTCATATGTTACATCTTCATGTCTTATGTATTGTTATTAGTTTCATAGAAATTTGATTACTTGGAATTCATTTCAAATTCTCCAACTTTCTTCATTTTCTATGTTTTACTGTAAAAGTTTATTTCATACCATATTAAAGCCAAATTTGCATCAACTTCCATGAAATTAGTTAGTTTGTAATTTATTTTCCATAGTTGACTCTATGCCCGATGGTGGCTTTCATCACATTATTTCACCTGCATAATCTCATGAAAAATACAGAATTAGCCTTATAAAGTTTTCAATTTTATACTGATAATATTATAGGAATTTTGAGAGCCCTCTCGGACTAGAAGGGCTAACTTCTAGTTAAAAACTGGTTTGAAATAGTTACACTAAATTTACTGTTGTGCAGCCAAATTAGTCTCAGTTTTGTGATAAAATTTTGGCGTCATTGTTGGGGAATCGATTCCTATTATTTTCCCTCGGAAGAATGACATTGTTTTAGTTCTAAGGTCTAAGAGCAACAGGGATTTAGGCACATATTGGCTGTATTCCTACTCTGGCGACTCCACATATCAAATAATCAGTTTGAAGGTGATTACATTGGCAAAAGGGTCGAGAAGAATCAAAACTTCATGGTGAATCCATTGCTTGAAGATCAATAGCTTGAGAAGGTTCTTGGTGACTTCACCATTTCCAAGATGAGTTATACTACAAAAATAAATCCCAGGTATGCTCCTATGCATCGAGATCATATTCCAGGCTTTCCAACTCGTATGCCTAAGGTAGATTGGCAAACATACTTGGAAAAATTCAGAGATGGAAAAGGTGATGATGCTTCACTTCATTTAATAATATTTCATATGCATGTGCGTAAGCTAAAGATTAATTTTCATGAATATTGTTTAATGAATATGTTCATGATCACATTAGAAGAAAACACATGGTTTTGGTACGAAGGCTTGCCTCCTGCTTGTATTTATTCTCTCAAGGATTTTCACTCAGTATTTTTTGAGACATATAGAGAAACCTATCCTTCCTTGATTTTGATTGAGGATTGTTGTGATCACGTTGAGAATTTTATTCAAGAGCTAGAAAGTGCTTATGGTGATGAAGAGTTTATGGATGATGAACTCTTGGATGCTTTTAATGAAAACCATTTTCACCGCCATGAGAAGATCATGGATTCTACCTTGGATGACAACGAACTTGAGCATAATTATTCAAAGTATTACATTGATGTTCCATATTTTGAAGTTGATGATAATTTTCCAATCTTCAAGAAATCAAGATATATATGAAGATGTTTTGTCCAGCTACCCTTCATCCCTTTCCTCTTCTGATTTTTTAATTCTGGAAGAAATATGTACAGATCAGAAATTTGAGTTCGCTTGTATAGAAAATCTAGAGAGTCATGATTTATCCATTGAGGTTAAAACCAATGTACAACAAGTTTCTTGTCTGGAGTTTGATGAACATGTTCAGCAACCTTCAAATGATCAAGATATATATTCTTTTCAAATCCAAGACAATTATCTTTCTGATATGCATGAGAAGCCAATTGTAGATATTTGTGTTGATGTTGATTTGGCTACCCCAATGTACGATCTGCAAGAACATACAAATCTTGTCTCTGATCTGGATGATATGGAATATAACATTGCTACATTTTTATTTAAGAATGATAAACCAAATGAAGAAGAACAATCATCCATTATATCTGAAATCATATCCCTTCTTTTTGCTGATCAACAAGAGGTAATGTTTCATGATTTTCAATATGACCCATCAAATTATGTTTCAAACCTCTTGTTGCCTGAGTTTGTGTCTCAAAAAATGGTTTGTGACGACCAAGTCTCTGAAAAAAATTGCACAGAGATATAAATTATTCAAAAATTACATGAAATAGAGTATCAAGAAATATACAATTCAACTCATGATATTTCTCAAACAAAGACACAAGAGAGTGATGAAAATGATAGAAGACAAGCTCAGTCTAGCATGTTTTCTTTTCAAGAGACCATTCAAGAAATCAACGAGTCAAATGATGATGATCTTGGAATTGAAAACATAGAACAAGGGCAACATTTAGAAATGAAGCTTATCTGACTGGTTTGGTTCATCAAGAAAAATCAAATTTGCATATCTTTCATGATCATTTGGTTAACTTGTTGCAGTAATCAATGAATATGGAGTCTATTTTGTTTATAAGTTCAGATTATGGAGTCAATTTGTATTCTGAGTTTCCAATAGATGATCTATTTCTGATTTTACTCAAGCACAGTCGAGGAGCCTAGGTGTTAGATCATCTCTTTTACTGGTTTTATTGGTAGTTTCATATTACTTGAATCAAGCATGTAGTTTGCAGCTATTAGATTAGGTTGCCATGTACAAAAATAAGCTCATAGGAATGAGAAAGTTTGCTTTCTGGTTCTCAGTTTCATTATCAATTAGTACAATTGTTGTTTTCAGTTTGGAATTTTTTCCTCAGTTAGAAAGCATGTTACAGGTCAGCATTTTATGGCTAAAGGAAAGTATGTCAAAGCTTTGGGAGCAGTCCAAATGGTCAGGCACTTGAACTATGGATTTAGTGTTCTTTGTTGCCCCACAGGGGGGTCATCATCCCTAGTTAGAGCCACTGTTATCACATGCCCTTGGGGCTAATCTCAAAGTCAAGGGCTAAAATAAAAGGCTAATATCCAAATCATCAACAACCTGAAGGCTAAGACAACACCAACAACACTAAATTGAGAGCTAACAATCCATTATAAATTTTGTAAAAAATAAGACCTCGAGGGCTATTTTTCACATCAGCAATGAGCCCTTGGGGCTAGTTTCCAAAAACAAGCTTCTTATACTTTTTTCATCAAAATAATAGCCCGAAGGCCAACAACAAGACCAAGAGCCTAACAAAAACACCAAAACCAAGCGCCAAGCACCGGGCAGAGTTCACAAGGGGGAAGAGCACATTTCTCATATCGAATACGACAAAGGAGTTTGTTATTTTTTGTTAATTCACTCGTTTTTTCCAACCAGCCGATCAACAAGCCACCAGATCAACAATCTACAAACCTTTTCTGCCCCCCATTTTCATCCTACCTTTACCAGCAAGGGGGGGTCTGAGAAGGTGGTTTCATTCCCGTCGGACCCACCTAATGTGTCAACCCCTCATCGTTTCGCACCCCCCCTCGTAAGCCTCTAACCACTCACACTCCCCCCCCCCCCCGAATTCCGCCAAACCAACCCATTTTACCACTCTCCTTCCTGCGCACTCCCCTCCACTCCCCTACTGCCACGTATCTCCTCTCGCTTGATCCAACGACCGCTTACTATTCCATTCCCGTGCACTCCCCTCCACTCTCATCCCGATGCGTGGCCAAAACCATTAGTTTATCGACATATGATTTAAATTTCAATGACAGTCTCTCAGGAAGTTCAACAACAATTTCCAGTAGTAGGGGATGATATGGAAAACAGTTCTAGAACCTAACCAACTCAAAGGGAAAAGGATGAGTCTTCGAAAGCATAAGGAAGGTATTTCAATCAAAGAAAACTTAAAAATATCATTCATACAGAAGAAACCTCCAATCTTTTAATGGTTAGATAGAGAGAATCCATGACTCTTGGTAACATATGGCAGAGTATCCAAAGAAAGCACCATATTAGCTCAACAATCCATTCCAAATGGCTGACATCGTTAAAACAACTCACCTGTTTTTCCACCTCACCAACACACAACTCATCCTCAAAATTACAAATATCAGAGCCTAAATTTTAGCATGACAGTTTTCCACCTGATCATGGTTGATGTCACCTTAGACAAAGTTGTTTGGTTAGATAAGCATCATTAGTATGGGTTATATAAATTTTGTTGATGAAATTAATTGTGATAGAGTCCTTTTAGCTTACAAAATCTTTTCAACATAATTATATCTAATCTCTCTCAATGTAATGAATTCCTTTTGGGATTAGAACTCTACATCATTTTTTAGAGTCTCACCCAGGTGGTAGACCTATGTAAAATGGGTTTTCACTCTATAAATAGGGAATTTTTAGAGTTAGAGACCAGAGATGGATGATGTGAGGAGGACCACTTTTTTAACCTTTTTCTTCAGCTAATATACATTTGTAGCATACTGTCTTTTTCACCTGAGATTCTGTTTTGGCTCATATGTTACATATTCATGTCTTATGTATTGTTATCAATTTCATAGCAATTTGATTACTTGGAATTCATGTCAGAAGCTCCAACTTCCTTCAATTGTTTTTTTTTACTGTAAAAGTTTATTTCATATCATATTAAAGCCAAGTTTGCCTCAACTACCATGAAAGCAGTTTGTTTGTAATTGATTTTTCATTGTTGACTCCATGCCCATTGGTGGCTTTCATCACATTGTTTCACCTGCATAATCTCATGGAAAATAAAGAATTAGCCTTTTGAAGTTTTATATTTTATACTAATAATATTATAGGAATTTTGAAAGAGCCCTCTTAGACTGGAAGGGCTAACTTCTAGTTGTAATTTGGTTTGAAATAGTTACACTGAATTGACTGTTGAGCAGCCAAATTAGTCTCATTTTGCTGATAACATATTGCATAAGTCAAAGAATATGGGAACAATACAATGCTTCTCTCAGGCTTAAGGGCTCTCTGCAATATCTTTGTTTGTCTCACTTTGATCCTAGGCTAGCTTGGTTCAATACTTAATGAATTTCTTGCATCTGGATGCCCTGCCTTTCTTGCACAATCCCTAGGGAAATTGAACCCCTATTAATTAGGAAATTCAAATTTAATGATTGTGTAATACATCTAAGGTTTTATGTTCATCTCATGCATGACCTATACAATTTTATAATTATACAACTGATAATACACTTCCCTTTAAGTCCAATCTCAACTGGGTCTTCCTCAGAACTGACGTGCAACAAATATTTATAGTGAATTTTTAGTTATCTGGTTGATCACTACATGTGAATTAAATCAGATTTAATTCACTGGACCTCTCACTAGTTCCTCCATCAGTTATAACTAGTTAAACTGATTTTAACTTAAATAATTAAGTTGAATAATTAAAACTCAAAATAAATTGTAACTAGACCCCTTAAACCTTAGAGAGAACTCTGCATGACTCTAGTTTAAACCCCAACTTGAATTGATTGATCTAACCAAGTACTCCTAACTCAGTTAAATCATGCAAGTTTTCATGTGATGTGGAATTACAATTTCCTTCTAATTTAATTAAGGGAAAATGAACTTAGAAGCCTATTCTTGTTTCCAATTTCAACATGATTTAAATTCACAAAAAATTGAGAACTTCTAGTCTTTCTTCTACATGAAGAATACTGAACACTTACATAAGAAAACATATACAAATATCACATAATACCTATGCTTGGTCATGGAGGCTGTCGATAATAGTCCATACACATCTGAGTGAACTCTTTCAAGGTGTTAGCCCCCCTATGAAATTTTTGACAAGCAAATAGGGGGCTAAATTGTTTTTGAGCCTTCAAGGAATGCATTTCCTCTGAAAACACAGTCTCCTTGAAGCCTCTTTGTGTCTTTTATCCTTTGATCAAATCCCCTCTGTTGGTTCCCCTTTAAAGCCTATCTGTTATGTGAAGAAATGCCCAAAGGCCTCCTTTCCCCTTTATCTCACCCTCATTTAGCCTCTTTTTATCCCCCCTTGTCTCCCTTTCTCCTTCCCCATTTACCCCTCAAATCCTCCCAAGATCCCATTTAATTTCTTCCCCTACCCTTGGTTTTCCCTTTTTCCCCTTTTCTTCCTCTATCGTTCCCCTCCTTCACCTTCAAAATCCATTAAAAGGGGCTAAAAACCCATATCCCGACCTTATTATAAGGCCTAGCCCCTTTCTGCCAGCCCCTTTCAAACCACTTCCCACACATGCCCCAGCGCTGGGACCAAGCGCTTAAGTCCCAGGCGCTAATCACAATCGAAGGCCGGGCGGGTGCACAATTTCCTTTGTAATATCAAAACAGCCCCGATGCGATTTGTTATAACGAAAGTCAGCCGATCTGTTCCGCACTGTCGATCTATCACCAGATCAATGGCTGAGCGCTAATCGCAACTCCCTCCGATTGATCGCAAGTGATTTCACCCGTGCTCTGATTGCGATCCTCCGATCCATTCGTGACCGTTGATCTGTCACAAGATCTAACGGCCAGCGCTCAATCGCTTACCCCGGTCCGATCGCAATTGCAAGTCGCAGCGGTGCCGCCCCGATTGAGATCTTCTGATTCAATCCTGACCACTAATCTCCCCGCGATCCGACGACCCTCCGCTGGTCACACGCCTTCTTACCCGTGCTTCGATTGCGATCTCTCGACTAAATCATAGCCGTTCATTCCCCAGCAGATCTAACGGCCATCGCTAATTCCCTGCCAATCGTAATCGGAAGTTCCCCCCCCCCCCCGATTCAATCCCGACTGTCAATCCGTCCCGCCGATCAACGACCAGCGCTCAATCGCAAGCCCATGCCCGATCGCAATCGCAAACCCCAGTTGTGCCACCCCGATTGCGATTCCCCGATTGCATTGTAGCCATTGATCTCCCCGCGATCCAACGGTCATCGCTCCATCGCACCTGCCCCTACGATTGTTGTCCCCACCGTTGATCTGTTGGTTGGATCAGACGGTCAGCGCTCAATCGCGTCCCTACCTCTGATCGCAATCGCAAGTCTCCCTACCTTTTCCCAATTGAATCCTAGCCATCCATCCTTTCTAGATCTGACGGTTCAGGTTTAATCGCCTTCTGCTCCGTCGCCCCTCCTATTTCTCCTTCCGATTACAGCCCTGCCGTTGATCTGGACCCGAGATCAACGGTTATCGCTCAATCGCTTCCCCATTCCCAATCGCAATCGGAACTTTCAAAAGGTGTGTTGCGATTGCCATTCACTCCGGCCTCCGATTGCGATTACCCGATCACATCTTCGTCGTTCATCCTCCCCTGATCTAACGATCAAGATCTAATCGCCCCCTGCCACGGTCGGCCCCACGTCCAATGCTCCGCTCCATTGTTTTGCGCCCTTTTTCTTTGTAATTCGCTTCCTCCACATTTTTTCACTGTTTCCACCATTTCCTCCGCTACTCCGCCACCTCTCCTCCGACCTCTGAAGCAATTCCTCCACCACCACCGCCCAGTTTCACAGTCTCTTTCCACTGCGCGGAATAGCACAGAGAGGTATTTTCGGCATCGCCAGCAAGTCAGCAGAAGAGATTCAAAAGGGATTAATGCACATTATTGATATAATTAACGTCTAATCCCGCATTCAAAGGATTCAAGCACATTTTGAAGAATTAAGCACGCAAAGAGTCTTATCTGTGTTTAAATATCAGCAGAAGTACTCTTCTCCAGAAGGTCACCCTCCTACAAGAAGATCTCCATGCCTCCTTGAGCCTTGAAATGATTAATTACACTGACTGGAGTTCATTTAAGACAGTCAGGCGGCAGTTATGAGGGATGGAGTGACCTGCAGACCTTCCACCCAGTTCATTCATTTCAGAGTGGCAGCACAGAGTTCCAGACCACCATAAGGACTTAAAAAACATATCAGAGGTCAATTTCCGGCCTGACAGAGATCTCTGAACCAGTCTCAGAGTACCTATAGCGTTGCAGATAGCCATTAAGCAGAGTGGGCGTGGAAACTTCCGCCATTCTGTCTTAATGAATCTCATTTAATTGTTCATCTACCTCTGCTTTCTTCCCCTTCTCCTATAAGAAATCCCCGAGAACATAATGTAAAGGTGGTTGTTGTTGTTCAGTTGCTGTGCATTTTTGCTGTTAGAGGGATTCATTCGACTGTTAGAACAGTCTTGGGAGGGATGTAGCAGAGTAGTTGTATGTAATAGGCTGGGAGGAGAAAGTCTGGACTGTAACAGCCATTGAGCCATATTGTACATGACTGGTTTTGCATCAATTAATCAAAGCACATTTCACAGGATCCTGGTCTATTACTATAGGTGATGTTTTCTTACTCTGTTTATTACATTTCCATATTGTTTCATGTTCTTCTGGTAGGCATCAGAATAATGGTATAGGATTCACCCTTGTTAGGTGCCCTATGCTGTCTGCTCTCCCTACCTTTATGTTTTCCGCTCTATGTGCTATCTAAGAGCTGGTTTCAGTTGATTTAACCAGTGCAGCGGATGTTATTGCCTGCTGGCTGATGTATGAATTGGTTGAATTGGTTCTTAGATGTTCTTGTTGGGTTTGAGCTGGAAGGTTTGGGAACACTGGGGATGAGTGTTAGCCCTGTCCACTAGGATCCTTGCGCGACCAGCTAGCCCTTTTAAGATCCCTTCTGTTTAACTTATCTCTGTTTTTCCCTTGGAGTTGCTAAAGCAGACCTGGAGTTAAATGACCTCTGGTCTGATCTATAAGTTGCCCCTTTGTCTCTTTGAGAGCAGCCTTTGAGTATGTCCAAGCAGGTCTGGAGTTAAATGACCTCTGACCTGATCTATAGACAGAAATCTGGTTGTTCTCCTTCTTTCACTTTCCTTCCTTAATGTTCCACCCCACTCTCTAATCTAAAGATCCTTTAGTATTAGATGACTTGCCCTTTGGAAGCCTTGGCTAGTGGATGTAAGTAATTTTCCTATCATGACTCCATAGCCCAATGGATGGCACGGTCTTGGCCCATTCTCCTTGCTGAAACATCCTGCTGCTTTGTTCCTTTTCTCCCATTGCTTTCCCAGTCCATGATCTCCTAACCAACCCAGCAACCCTCCAACCAAATTATTTAAACCCCCCTCTGTGCTTCATAACTAGCCTAATATCTCAATTCGAGCTTCAAAGATACATCATTCTTTGCTCTATTTGGAGAGATCCCTCTCCGGGTCCAGGAGGGCTAGATCCTAGGGCCCCAAAGTGGTTTGATGTTGTCTCATCTTTTGGTATTGCCAAATCTGCCAAAACATGGGAACCCCAACATAATGGCGACTCCACTGGGGAACGAGACTAATCAGCCTTGATTTGGTAAACCACTGTGGTGGACAGTAAGTTGTAAATCATCCACCTGGCGACTCCACAATTCCTGAATGATAAAAAGACTCCACTAGGAGACCAGTCACAGTACAACATCATCCCCACCAAATGGAAGACTCTAAGTTGAGCCCCCTTGAAGAGTTTCGTTGTGGAATATCAGATATACTGGCTCAACTCAGAAGCGAAGACCTTCCAAAAGTTCTTCGTTCCAGCTCAATATTCAATGACCAGCCTGAGCTGAAGAAGGTTTTCCTAGAAGTACTGGCGGAGAGATATGAGGCTGAGATTGAACTCTTGAACTCGCAGAAGATATCATATGAGTTCAGAGACCCGAGGGCATTTTTGGAAAGTCTCCTGCCCCCTAAAAGAGAAGAAATTCCGCTGCTCTTCAAAATACAAGAAGAAGAAGATCCGGTTTTCATGAGCCACACTGAAGATGCAGTGGAGAATACAAGAATCAGAGCTGCCCAGGATGTAGACAGCCTACCAGTCATGGCAGGCCAGAAAGAAGAGAGTATACATCCTGCATTCGTTGATCCTGTGGCAGAGTACATGGAGGCCCTGATTTGCTCAAATGCTCCAGCATTGATCCTTAGTGCGGGCCAGATTCATCAGAAATGGTAACTACTAATCGTGATCACAATTTTGAAGAGCCACACGCAGAGCACCCTGTGGTTATCTCTGACAGGCAGCCAGTGCTCATATCCTTTTTTGCTACTGCTTGACTGGCTGTATTGGCTTTATCATATCACCTAGAACATCAGAGATTTCTAGTTAGAGTAGGGTAGGTAGGAAGCTCAATAAAGCTCAGCCTATGAGCAAGTAGATTAGTTGTTTCATTTTCTGTCTTAGAATGTAGAGAAGAAACCTGCTAGACAGTCTAATCCTAGCAGGTAGTAGTGTAGGTAGAGAAACATATGAGACCAACAGTCTAATCTGGTCTCATGGAGTAATAAGGGTAGAAATAGAATAGGTTTATTTTTTCCTGTTTGTAAATATTAATGATGTAAAAGGGTCTTCAAGTCCAAATGCACCCAAGAAGAAAAAATGTTAGGACTATAGTGTGGGTAGGTAGTTGTTTGGGAGAATGTTACTGTTGATATGTTGTCTTCGTAGTTTGTGGCAGCTGATCGAGGAAAGAAAAGGATGGTTCAAGCAGCAGGCATCTGGCCTACACCAAGAGATCAATTTCTGAATTCTTGACTCCTTCAAGAAGAAGCCATCCCCATGTGGAGCCACTGTTAGCCCCCCTATGAAATTTTTGACAAGCAAATAGGGGGCTAAATTGTTTTTGAGCCTTCAAGGAATGCATTTCGTTTGAAAACACAGTCTCCTTGAAGCCTCTTTGTGTCTTTTATCCTTTGATCAAATCCCCTCTGTTGGTTCCCCTTTAAAGCCTCTCTGTTATGTGAAGAAATGCCGAAAGGCCTCCTTTCCCCTTTATCTCACCCTCATTTAGCCTCTTTTTATCCCCCCTTGTCTCCCTTTCTCCTTCCCCATTTACCCCTCAAATCCTCCCAAGATCCCATTTAATTTCTTCCCCTACCCTTGGTTTTCCCTTTTTCCCCTTTTCTTCCTCTATCGTTCCCCTCCTTCACCTTCAAAATCCATTAAAAGGGGCTAAAAACCCATATCCCGACCTTATTATAAGGCCTAGCCCCTTTCTGCCAGCCCCTTTCAAACCACTTCCCACACATGCCCCAGCGCTGGGACCAAGCGCTTAAGTCCCAGGCGCTAATCAAAATCGAAGGCCGGGCGGGTGCACAATTTCCTTTGTAATATCAAAACAGCCCCGATGTGATTTGTTATAACGAAAGTCAGACGATCTGTTCCGCACCGTCGATCTATCACCAGATCAACGGCTGAGCGCTAATCGCAACTCCCTCCGATTGATCGTAAGTGCTTTCATCCGTGCTCCGATTGCGATCCTCCGATCCATTCGTGACCATTGATCTGTCACAAGATCTGACGGCCAGCGCTCAATCGCTTACCCCGGTCTGATCGCAATCGCAAGTCGCAGCGGTGCCACCCCGATTGAGATCTTCTGATTCAATCCTGACCGCTAATCTCCCCGCGATCCGACAGCCCTCCGCTGGTCGCACGCCTTCTTACCCGTGCTCCGATTGCGATCTCTCGACTAAATCATAGCCGTCCATTCCCCAGCAGATCTAACGGCCATCGCTAATTCCCTACCAATCGCAATCGGAAGTCCCCCCCCCGATTCAATCCCGACCGTCGATCCGTCCCGCCGATCAACGGCCAGCGCTCAATCGCAAGCCCATGCCCGATCGCAATCGCAAACCCCAGTTGTGCCGCCCCGATTGCGATTCCCCGATTGCATCGTAGCCATTGATCTCCCCGCGATCCAACGGTCATCGCTCCATCACACCTGCCCCTCTAATTGTTGTCCCCACCGTTGATCTGTTGGTTGGATCGGACGGTCAGCGCTCAATCGCGTCCCGACCTCTGATCGCAATCGCAAGTCTCCCTACCTTTGCCCAATTGAATCCTAGCCGTCCATCCTTTCCAGATGCGACGGTTCAGGTTTAATCGCCTTCTGCTTCGTCGCCCCTCCCGTTTCTCCTTCCGATTACAGCCCTGTCGTTGTTCTGGACCCGAGATCAACGGTTATCGCTCAATCACTTTCCATTCCCTATCGCAATCGTAACTTTCAAAAGGTGTGTTGCGATTACCATTCACTCCGACCTTTGATTGCGATTACCCGATCACATCTCCGCCGTTCATCCTCCCTCGATCTAATGATCAAGATCTAATCGCCCCCCGCCACGGTTGGCCCCACGTCCAATGATCCGGTCCATTGTTTTGCGCCCTTTTTCTTTGTAATTCGCTTCCTCCACATTTTTTCACTGTTTCCACCGTTTCCTCCGCTACTCCGCCACCTCTCCTCCGACCTCTGAAGCAATTCCTCCACCACCACCACCCGGTTTCACAGTCTCTTTCCACTGCGCGGAATAGCACAGAGAGGTATTTTCGTCATTGCCAGCAAGTCAGCAGAAGAGATTCAAAAGGGATTAATGCACATTATTGATATAATTAACGTCTAATCCCGAATTCAAAGGATTCAAGCACAGTTTGAAGACTTAAGCACGCAAAGAGTCTTATTTGTGTTTAAATATCAGCAGAAGTACTCTTCTCCAGAAGGTCACCCTCCTACAAGAAGATCTCCATGCCTCCTCGAGCCCTGAAATGATTAATTACACTGACTGGAGTTCATTTAAGATAGTCAGGCGGCAGTTAGGAGGGATGGAGCGACCTGCAGACCTTCCACCCAGTTCATTCATTTCAGAGTGGCAGCACAGAGTTCCAGACCACCATAAGGACTTAAAAAACATATCAAAGGTCAATTTCTGGCCTGACAGAGATCTCCGAACCAGTCTCAGAGTACCTACAGCGTTGCAGATAGCCATTAAGCAGAGTGGGCGTGGAAACTTCCGCCATTCTGTCTTAATGAATCTCATTTAATTGTTCATCTACCTCTGTTTTCTTCCCCTTCTCCTATAAGAAATCCCCGAGAACATAATGTAAAGGTGGTTGTTGTTGTTCAGTTGCTGTGCATTTTTGCTGTTAGAGGGATTCATTCGACTGTTAGAACAGTCTTGGGAGGGATGTAGCAGAGTGGTTGTATGTAATAGGCTGGGAGGAGAAAGTCTGGACTGTAACAGCCATTGAGCTTATTGTACATGACTGGTTTTACATCTATTAATCAAAGCACATTTCACAGGATCCTGGTCTATTGCTATTGGTGATGTTTTTCTTAACTCTGTTATTTACATTTCCATATTGTTTCATATTCTTCCGGTAGGCATTAGAATAATGGTATAGGATTCATCTTATGAGGTGACATCATACTGCTCTCCCTACCTTTATGTTTTAAAAGCTCTATGTGCTATATCTGAGAATGGTTTTCGGTTGATTTAACAGTATGTGAGATGTTATTACTGCGCTTGGTGATGTATGAATTGGTTGAATTGGTTCTTAGATGTTCTTGTTGGGTTTAAGGCGGGAGGTTTGGGAACACTAGGGATAAGAGTTAGCCCTATCCCACTAGGGTCCTTGCACGACCGTGGAAACGCTCTAGATCCCTTTGTGTATCTTATCTCTGTTTTTCCCTTGGATTTTCTAAAGCAGACCTGGAGTTAAATGACCTCTGGTCCGATCTATAAGCAGCCCCTTTGTCCCTATTTGAGAGTTGCCTTTGAGTATGTCCAAGTAGGTCTGGAGTTAAATGACCTCTGACCTGATCTATAGACAGAAAATTGGCTGTCTTTCCTTCTTTCACTTTCAGTCCTTAATGTTCCATCCCATCATCTATCTAAAAATATCCTTTAGTGTAGATGACTTGCCCTTTGAAAGCCTTGGCTAGTGGATGTAAGTAATTTCCTTTCATGACTCCATAGCCCAATGGATGGCACTGTCTTGGCCCATCCTCTCTACTGAAACATCCTGCTGCTTTGTTCCTTCTCTCCCATTTCTTTCTCAGTCTATGATCTCATGACTCAACCCAGCAACCAACCAAACATTTAAAACCCCCCTTTGTGCTTCATAACTAGCCTAACATCTCAATTTGAGCTTCAAAGATACATCATTCTTTGCTCTATTTGGAGAGATCCCTCTCCGGGTCCAGGAGGGCTAGATCCTAGGGCCCCAAAGTGGTTTGATGTTGTCTCATCTTTTGGTATTGCCAAATCTGCCAAAACATGGGAACCCCAACACAAAGATCACTTACACTCGACTGTCGTTATCCTGAAAGGTGGCTTGGTTGTACTTACCCAATGTACACCCTTTGCATGTATCTCACAACTCTAGTGCACCTTTGGGAAGTATTGAATAAATTTTTTGCATGATATTCAAAGCTCCATGGTGAAAATGGCCAAGTCGCCTATGCCATAATTCAATGTTATCTTGACCCTACACCTTCTCTGCTTTTATTCTCAAAAGGTTCTTCACCTGAACCTAGATCCGCTCCACTTGTCATTTGGCTATGTGACGAAGGAAAACTTTCCTTTTGCTAAATATCACATCGTAGCCATAGTCTTCCAACATAGAAACTAAAATTAAATTCTACTTCAAACTCGGAACATACATGACATATTTTAATGTGAGAGGAAAACCAGACTCCCTCTAAAAAGTAACATTATCAATGTCGGTCACACTATACCTTCCATCATCTCCAATCTCGATGTGCATCTAGAGGTCCTTCTCATCGAATTCGTTGCAAAATATATTTTTTTTCGGTCATATGGAATGAGGCTCCACTATCCAGATACCAAACACTACCCATCACCGATGTCACCATGCATGCAATGAAGGTGAAATCCAACTTGAATTTTTAAGCCAGAGCTTCCCCTAGCACTCCTCTTGAGGGCTTCTTGTCGGCCTTCTTGTGCGGACACTTCGTGGCATAGTGTCCCAACTCATGACAATGAAAACAACTTATCTTTGACAAGTCCTTATTCTTTCCTTCATGACTCGAATCTCCCTTTGATTTAGAATTATTACCTTTCCATTTCTTTTCCTTCCTACCCAAGGCAGAGTTCTCCTCTTAATAATACTTGTGAGGATCCATCTCTGATGTTCCACTTTATTTCTTATTGCACCAAGTCAGACCACAAATTCTCCCACTTTGGTAGCTTCTCCCTCCCATTTATCGAGTCCTGGTACCTTTTTATGCTCTTTGGAAGGCGAAGAAGTGTTAAGTTGACCAAATCATTTTTCAACTGTAACACCAAAACTCCCAATCTCATACCAACATTGAGTGAACTTTCTCAAGTACTATGGTATTGTGTCGCCCTTTTCCATCTTGATTTTCTGAAGATTTTCCTTTAGTGCCAGCTCCCTTTAGTCACTGTTGTTCTGAAACAAGTCTTTCAAGGTCTCCCACATTGCATATGGCGTCTCATTCCCATGGAGGTTTGAGACAATATGATCTTGAAGTCCTTCCAGTAAGATCCTTCTTACCTTGGTTATGTTCTTCATCCATTTTTCTAGAGCCTATGCATCTACAACTGCTGATTTCAAAACATTTCTATCAATGTATTCCTTCAATGCATTATCTTCCATGACTGCTTCCATCCATTCCTTCAAAGCAATGTAATTCAAGCTACCATCAAGAGCATTATCGGAGCTTGGACCATAGAAAGCCATCCTGATCATGGTGCTAGCTCTGAAGAATAGATTTGCAAAAATTGTTCCTCCTACAAAGATAAATTCATATTCTTCTCTTCTATAGTGATTTCAGCTCTAATACCATGTATAAATTCCTTGTATATTCAAACTACTAATTTTAATTTACTAAAACAATAGACTTAAATCTACTCTATCAATTTGCAAAAACCAATTGAACAATCATGAAATCACAAAGCATACAAGAGAAAGAATTCAATCAATACATTACATAATTATTTCCTAGGGAAAGCCACAACTAAAAACCATTCTATATTTATTTTTCATTTGTCAAAAAATATGAGAATTACAATGCTTTTCTCAAGCCCGAGAAACCTCTACATTATATCTATCTATCTCACTGCTTCCTAGACAAGCCTTGGACAATACTTAACCAATTTTTTGGTTACCCAAGTCTCTATTTCCTTGCATTTTTTCCTTGGGAATTAGGCCCTATTAATTAGGGAATTTCCTCATCGACAAATATTCAATACATCATAGGCCTTTCTCTGACTGCATGCACTACCTGTACAATTGGGATGATTATACAACTTATATTACACTTCCCTTGAACTCCAATCTCAACTAGGTAAATCACAGATCTTTCATGCATGAGTTATTTATGGTTGATTTAAAAAAAGTTAAATGATTGATCGCAGAGTAGAAAAGTCACTACTAGACCTCTCGCTGGTTCCTCCAACATTTGGAACTAGTTTAACTAACTTTAACTCAAATAAACTGAATCAAATAATTACAACTCAAAATAAACTCAACTAGGGCTCCTAAAAAGTAGGAACTCTACATGAGTTAGACCCTCAACTCGAATTAATTGAACCAACTAAGTCAAACTAACTTAGTTAACTCATACAAGTTGTCATGTGATGTGGAATTACAATTTTCTTCTAATTTAATTCAAGGGAAAATTAAATTAGAATCTTTCTTGTTGCCATTTTCAACACTTTAACCCATCATGAAGCACCGAGCTAGATCAATATTTAAAGGTAACTAGTCATTCCTAATCCAAATCTAGATACAAGAATTTATGTAAAATCATTCTATAAAATTTTATGGATATATGGTCATCCAAATTTCCACTTTTATGGATATGGGATTTTCAAAAATTGCAAATCCATCTATTTTAAGGGTTTTTTTTTTGTTTTTTTGTGCTCTTCTCCTTTTTTTTTTGTATATTTTTTTATAATCAGCTAGTCAAATCTCTAAACTTTCAAATTCTCCATTAGCTTGCCATGACAACATGGCACACCATCAAAATCTATCTAAATTCCCATGTAACCATTGACACATAAGTACCGACATATGTTGCCACATCCATTACTATGTCATGCTCTAGGTGGGTTTGTTCTATGTGGCTCCATGTTGACCACATGCTCTACCTTGCAAGCATCTATATTTGAGGTTTTCCAAAATATGCAGTTAAAAGAGTTTATATAATTTTGGGTTTTATCAAAGTATGCGAAAGAATCCCATCAATCGACAAAAAGGTAATTACAAAATTATAAATCTTCTAGATCCATTTATATTCTGCTAACATATGGGAAGAATGCCAATGATTAATAGAAAGGGGTTTATTTTCTATATTATGGATTTCTTCGATGTTGACATCTAGAATTGGGTTTTTCATCAAGTCCCTTTAATAGATTTTTCTAAATACCCAAAATTCCACTCGTTGATAGATATTAGTTTCAATCTTCAACACTTGATAGATTATGGTGCCTGTTATGTGGAACATGAAGTCAAAAATTTCTTCGACTGCAAATTACATCATGCATGGGTTCTAACATTCTACATATGGGTTTTTGGAAAAATCATTTTATAAAACTTTTTGGATGTTTGGATAACTATATCCCTAGATATTAAGAAAAAATCTCACTTTTGCTAGTTATTTTGATGAAATTTTGGAAACTTCCTCACCCATGCTTTATCTCCACATAATTAAACATCTTCAGTTGGGCACATTAGCTTGCTTGACCATCTGAATCTAGGAATTTCCATAAAATATTTTTATAAAATTTTCTGGATATCCAATCTTCCAAATTTCCACTTTTTCGGATCTAAGATTTCCAAAACTTATAGATCCATATGGATATATGGTTTTGATTTTCTTCCATTTTTATATTCTCCTTTCTTGCAACATTTGAAAAGTGACACATCAACAACCACATTTTTTGTTGTAGGACGTAGTAGGGAAACTATTAATTTTTTTTTTCCTTATCCATGATAAAAGTTTGTGATCTTATATTATCTTATTTATATTCTTATTTAATTTCTCTTCATCAAAAAATTCTCAAGAGCATAAAAATTAAGAACAATAGGTGCAAATATAGGCTCTAATCTAGGGGAAAACCCCTCCAAGGGGATAACCCAAAAGAACTTCTTCTCTTTTTATAGAATCTGATCAAATGAGAAAACGAAGACCCAATACCAAAGTCAAGTCCTTATCCAAACACCAATTCGGCCCTCTTCCAAAGTTAACAAGAGTTAACATCCTTCAAATCACCCCTAATCCAACTCTCAACTTTTCAATTCTGATCTATAACTCAACCTACAACTCTTCAGCCTCGCAGGAAGCATAGAAAACCTAATTCACTTTGCATGTGTCAGCAAAAAATTCCAAATTTTAACGTCTTTCTTCGCTAGGGTCTCCTCCTTGTCTTCTTGCTTCTTTCCTATAGATTTATTCTTGTTATCTTAAAAATTAAAATTAATTTGTGAATGGTGTAAATGAGGTTGAATTTATCTATTATATGTACCCATTTGCAGTGGTTGAATTAGTCCTTTCTAGGTTGACTTTGAGTGGAAGGGCCGACTTGTGCTAAGAGGCTTATTTTGACTTTCTAGACTCAAAATAAATTCTTATACATGATGCATATTGCCCAAATGGGCATTATATACATGAAATTGACTCTCTTGACTCATGAAAATTAATCTTATGACAAGAAAAACCCTAGAAGCATGAAGAACATGCTTAACCTAGAAGACAATCAAAAGAAGCATGAAACCCATTCTTGAAAATAATATTTTTTTTTTCTTATTTTTTTTGTTACATAAAACATACATAATGACATGAGTACAATGAAAATTAGAATACTTAAAATAGTTACATTTTCCAACGCTCCCTCTTAACTAGGGAGGCATTTATAATTGTACACCTAGTACAAGGATTTTCTCAATCTGAGGGGTTATCTTAAGAAGGGTCCGATTGGTAAGCCATGTTTAAGCATCAACATCATGACCAACATTTTCAACACAGTAATGCCTTAACTCACAAGATCTTATTATATAATATCATAATTTTGGGAGGCTTTACGTGAGATATTACACTTCCTCTCAAGGTACATACCCCATCCAAATTTTCACTAGGTATGTCCTTTTAGGAATATTATTATCTTGGATTTCAAATCTTCAAAGAATATTGGTCCTCTTTGACCACTCTTGCCTTGGATACCTGTCCAATCCTAAAAGAGTGTCAGTCACCTAAACCACTTCCTATCTTGTATTTTATATACTCAAGGAGTAGCAACCTTAGATGATTATCCAATCCTTCCATCCACCATTCTCCCTCCATGGTCTTCACCGAGACATACGAATTTTAGTCTTGGACTAGTGTGTTAGAGTCGGTCTGTTCATCCCTCCGTCAGAGATCAAAAATATTTTTTGTTGCATTTCATTTTAGGTGTCTCATTCAGCTCGGTCATTTGCATTCCATTAGGATCATCGATCTTCTGATGGAAGGGTCTTCTCGCTCATGTCCCTCGTGTTTTGTACCTACTGGTTCGTGTCTGATCATCTAAGTTCATCAAAGTCAATATTATAGTCATTTACAGTCAATGTTTGGTCTTTTGGTGGGCAAAGAGTCATTTCAGTCCTTAGGTCTAGGGTTTCGCGAATTCAGTCTTCAAAGTGTCTAATAATGCCAGCAGGCCAAAGGGAGGTTCAAAATAAGTTTTCATTTCAATTATTTCATCGTCAGATCGCTTGATCATGACTTTTCTTCAAAACTCTGTTTTGAAGAAAATCGTCATTTTGTTTTTTGTAATAAATTGCCATGTATATTTTCAAGGTTTTTCAGTTGAAGATGTTCAGGCGCAGCCCTGTTCATCCTTTGTTGAATTCAACGCCAGCCATCCCCGCATTAAATTAGCCAAGAGTTTCCTCATTCAGCCAAAAAATCAAAGTGGAAGCAGAAAATAGAGTTATGAGCAAAATGCCAAAGTCTGCAAAATTAGAGAGAGAGTTTGACAAATCAAAAATCAAAGTTCATTCCATATAAGATATTTTTGGTGTTCAAAAATTCATTTGCATGCAAAATTTATCAAAGAACTGAAGTGAAAACATGGAGGAGCAAATTCAGTGATTGGATGTCGAAAATGTGTGTGAAACACCTGCGCGGCGCGTTGGGTTGGTGCGCGGCGCACATGGCGCGCGCGGTGCATTGGGCAATTTTCTGCAGTGTAAAAATACACTGGGGCGACACACATGGCGTGCGCGGCGCGTTGGGCTGGTGCGCGGCGCACAGGGCTGGAACACCTAATTTTTGCCTCTTCTCCATAAAAACTCAAAATTGACTAAATCTTCTATGTTTCAAGTAAGTTTTTGAGTTTTTTAAATGCTAATTAGCCAGCGTTTGGGTTCATTTGGAAAGGGAATATGAGAATTTGAATGTCAAGTTATAAACCCTATTCACTTGTTAGAAATTGTTCCCTTAGGGTTTTATCATTGGTGTTTTAAAGTGATTGTGGTGCCAAACTTGTTCATTTCCCATTGTGTTCATCCCTTTCCCGTCATTGTAATCCTATCATCATTTTCAATCCCCTATTCCCTTATAAAACCGCTCATATCACTTATTTCCTAAATCCTA
This sequence comes from Pinus albicaulis, assembly GCA_034641835.2. NCBI lineage: Eukaryota > Viridiplantae > Streptophyta > Pinopsida > Pinales > Pinaceae > Pinus > Pinus albicaulis. Next base: position 640,564,696 of record CM076569.1, on the reverse strand, counting down.
TTTTCCCTATCCTAAAACCTACCATTCCCTATCATTTTTCCCCTCTCCCATATTATTTGCAACAGATACCCAAATCCCAGATTCCTAAATACGGTCAAGTGATTGTTCCCACATTGTAAAACTTACTTGACTGAATCACATTTTTACCACTGTACTATTTCCCACAATTCACTATACCCAATGTCCCTTTTTTTTACCACAATCCCTTCATATTTTGACTTACATTTGGAAATTGGAGGAAAATACACCAAACTCTTATTTTCACCACATATATATCAGTATACACTTGAAATACACATTGCAACACCATGACGGACACCGAATCATCACATGAACAAGACAGTGATCCCATCACTGAACTGCATGCACCAGGAGGGCACTAAAATGTTGCAAAAGGCCTAATCCACTCCAAATCTTGGCCGAAGCTTCTTTGGGTGAGCATGATACTTGATGGGGGACCTTCACTCCAAATTTCAAGGAATTTGGAGAAAATTTTGTCAATTTTGTTTTTTTTATTTATCACAAAACAGATTTTTCCGCCTGATGCGTCGCGCCACTTGGCGCGCGCTTATGATTGGGACATCTTCTGGAGGAAAATTTGATATTTTTGAGTTTTTTATGATAAATTATGCATGTTCAAGAATTTCTAAGATATTTCATCAAGTTCTGGGTGGTCTTAAAGGTCAAAAACACTCCAAAAATGGCCTTTCTACCACCTTTTGCAGACACAGGAACCAGTCTTGGGAGATTGAAGTTTTGGAGGGGAAAATGACATCCAAATCCAGAAATTCCACTTGGGTTGGAAATTAGACAGGTAGGGCTTTCCAACGAGCTATCATGAGCTCAATTCAGAGTTCGGGAAGTGCCTCAAAAATAGGCTCAAATTGGTGCGACACATTGAGTTTTTGGGCGCAGCGCATAGAGGACTTTGCCTATTTTTCACCCTTCAGCTCAGAATTTCGGCCAGTTTTGACTAGTTTCATTTTTTGATGTAGATATTGATTTATCTTGATGTAATTTCATGATCATAATGTAAATTTGGCTCATTTTTACTTGTTCTAGAGGATTCATTCACCAAAAGGTGAAATGTGAGTGAATGGATCAGTTTCCTAGCATATAGAGGCAAGTTGTTTCATGGCCTATTTTCTAGTTCCTAGTTTAGATATGGTTGAAACAGCTCCTAGAATGATGAAATCGACCCATAGAGGCATGGGAAGGAGTTAGGCTTGTCTATATCATGTAGTTCTTCAATCATTTTCAGAGGTTGGACTCTTGGGAATAGTTTGGCACCTCATTGTATATTCATTTCAGATTTTTGGCAAAGGAAAGACCAGAGTTTTGCAGCACTTGTTGGGATCCTTGTGGCTCTGAGTTTTGATGGTGTTTTTCTCCATGTTGTTGTAAGTTTCATTAATGTTTATGCATGCCATTTCCCTTCTCTTTGCTTCTGAAATTAAACAAACGAGTAACTAAGGTAGAATTCATTAGTTTGTTGGTGCTCTGTCTTAAACTTTTGTTTAGTTTTATACGTTTTCGTCAGTTTGAAGAGGATCCTTGCACTCTCTTGCCCTCTTTATCTCCTAAGCAGTCTTTTCTATCCATTTATTGAATATAAGACATCAAAGTCATTGCCTTCCCCGCCCCAACTTGAACTCTGCAAGAATTTGGCCTCATCCCCAAGCCCAAAAATTGTCTTTCCCTTTTTCCGACAGAAAACTACAAAATCATTTCAAACTCCTTTATTTATATACCTAGCCTAAAATTAGCATTAATTTCAGTAATCTCAAGCCCTATTGATACATTTTCCTGAGATTGACCCGGAGAGAGCCCTCTCCTGTTCTGGTAGGGCTAGCTACCAGACTGAGCATGGTTTGGTGTTACCCTGAATCTCGCCTTCCTTCAGCCTAAGGTGGATTTAGGCAATAACATAGTGCATGACACAAGAAGAGGATAAAATGACATCTAACATCACCCCCTCTCAACCTAGAGAGGATATCCTCATTCCCTATTTATTAGGGGGTTTTTACTTTCTCCTTTTTCAATTATTGAAGGAGACTTCTTAATTCATCTCAAATATAGAGGAAATTCCTTACTTCCTTTTAATTGGGAAGTCTTAACCACAAGATCTTGGATTTTATTCATAAGTGTATCAACTACTAGTTCTTCGTGGAGATCTTCAAGTAGTATCTGCATGAATCCTCCTTTCTTTACATCTCATCATATTGAGCTTCTTTCTTCGTAGATGTAATGGAACCATCTTCTTCCTTTAATCATTTGACATGATTTAGACCATCAAATTTTCATATCAATTTCCTTTAGTCATTGTCAATAAAGGAATTTTTTTTAACCTTTAAAAGTGAAGCTAATCTCCCTCTAAACATGAAAGTGATCATCATGAACATCAATTTATATTCTTGTACTACTACCTTGCTATCCCAAGATGAAGTAGACATCTTGACCGTGTGATCCTCCAAGGATCATCAAATCCATCCACTTAATTCAATGAATTCATGAATTGAGTCCAAAGAAAATAGTTGTCGATATATTTGTCTCAACTTCCATAATGTACGTGTGCAACATTTTCCCATGTAGAAAAAACTATGTACCAACTAGATAACAAATATCAAAGTATTAAAATAATATTTATCTTATTAGGATGGCCCTTTCATCAAGATATTTTCTTACTTGTATCTTTTGAGATGAACATCCTTCTACATGGTTCATCCCCATATTGTACAATGATCCTTCTCCATGTATTCACTTTTAATCAAGGTTCCCATGGAATAATATATTCAATAAGCTGCAATACCTTCCTTGGAGTTGTCATTATTAACTCCCTTTCTTACTTCCAGTGACCATACTTGATGTTGATATATATCATCATGCTATATTGTGGGAGAGTATTAGTCTTTAACCATTACAAAGCATACTAAAATTCTTATTTAAAGCATAAATTAACCACTTGGAAGACTTGTTGAACACATTCTTATAACTATATCTTTCTGCAAGATTCTTTTAGATACAAATTCTACCTTTTTAGAAAAAAAAATTTACTTAAATACATCCACAACTTTTCTTCCATGCAACCATCTAGCCACCCTTCCTTTAACGATATTTCTTCTTATAACTATCGAGGAAAGGTTTTTTTTCCCAATAGGATAAATACTTTAATTATGCCTTTCATACTACAATTAGACCATCTACATTCCTTAATGATGCTTCAAGACTATAGATTCCATACTAGATGGAATATACACCAGTCATAATGCTTCTTCGAAGAACCTTTCTAAATGATGGTTCTTATAGGAGGATATTTAATGATCCTTCTTACAAAATGACTACCTCTAACATTATGTTAGAAAAATGCTTAGAGGTCACAATATTCTCATTCTTGTAATCTATATTATTTCTACCAAAGCAACTTGATCATTTAGATTCTAATTATCCTACTATCATATGCTTCCTTTTATGATGCCATGCTTTACAAAAATAAATACTCTTCTAGAGAATGCAACGATGCATGCTATTCTACTTTCTATTTTCTAATAAAATAAAGACAAATTTCATAATGAACTTGATATAGATGGAGCTTCCTTCAGTAGTAAATATCCTTGGGATCTTCTCCTTTCGACTTCTTCTTGGGTTCTCCCTTTTCCTCAACTATGTGACCTTCACTCCTTTCCTTCCTTTGTTTTTATTCTTGTTTGGACAATCCCTCTTTAAATTTCCATACTCATTGCATCCAAAGCATTAAATCTTGGACATATATGGTTTTCCTTTTGACTTTCCAAACTTCCCTTTTTTATTCTTCTTGAATTTAACATTAAAAATTTGAGACTTCTCATTTGATTCAGTGTCATAATTTCGCTTTATCCTAGTTTCTTCCAAAATACATTAAGCCCATAACTCATCAAAATGAGTAGTATCCTTTCTTGTGTAGACACTAGTTTCAAAACTACTCTAGTAAGGTGGCAAAGCATTTAATACACAAGTAGTCATTTCTGAATCGAAACAACTTCCCCAAGCCCTTGCAACTGGTCCCTTATTTGTGAGAGATTCATAAGATAAGTGGTCATCTCTTCATCCTTTGACTTCCTTATTCTATATAATTGATTCCTTAGGGAAATATTATGACTTAATGTACTTATAGAGTACAATTTCACCAACTTATCATACACAGCTTCGGAAGTATTCAAATCAACAACAAAGGGAACAAGATGATATTTTATGGATTCAATAATGATCCTTTGTTCTCTCACTTCTCCCTTCTTATAATTTTCTAACTCTTAACTCTTCTCTTTTTCTGGTACATTAACTTCACCAAGAACACATTCCATGAACTCATTTTCTATGAGCACCAAGTCAATCATTTTCTTTCATGATAGGAATTTTGTTGATCCAACGAGCTTGTTGATTTCCTTGCAAAATGTAGCCACATGATCTATAGATTGACACATAGAAGAGTATATGATACTTTATTTTTAGCCAAGAGTCATCCTTCTTGATTATGTATCCAACTATCTTGATGCTTTTAAGACCTTCTAAGAGACCTCAAAGATGACCTAGAATGATGAATTCTAGGATGCCTTCAATAATATTTTCTTCCAATATTTTCAAAGAGTGGATATGATCCCAAGATTCCTTGATACTTCCTTTAAAGATGTCTTCAATGAGCCTTAAAATTTATATATTTCCAAGAGAGATCAATATCCCTTTCAAGAACAACCTTACTTCAAGATGTTACTTTAAAATCAAGGATACTGTAAGAGAGAGACAATATAGATGTCCTTTCTTCAAATGGTGAGACTTCAATTAGAGCTTGATGTATTAGCCTTCCTTCCTTCAATGAGAGCTTGGTACTTCTTAAAATGATGAGGTATTTTAATGAGAGCTTGATGTAGTAACCTTCCTTCTATATCAGTAGGTATTAGTCATCTTAAGTCCTTTTTAAAATGATTCCCCTTGACAAGAAATCCCTTCTTATGTCAACAATATGATCTTAAAGCTGCCTTTTATTTCTTCACCTTAGCTCTGATACCATGTGGGAGAATGTAGTAGGGAGGCTATTAAAAACAATTCTCCTTATCCTTGATAAATTTTTGTGATCTTAAATTATCTTCTTTATATTCTTAGTTAAGTTCTCTTCATCAAACAATTATCAAGAGAATAAATGATAAGAACAATGGACACAAATATAGGCTCCAAGTTAGGAAAAAACCCCTCCAAGGGGAGAACCCAAAATAACTTCTTCTCTTCTTATAGAATCTGATCAAATGAGAAAACCAAGACCCAAAACCAAAGTCAAGACCTTCTCCAAACACTATGTCGTCCCTCCAACAAAGCCCTTGCAATAAGTCAAAGTATTCCAAAGTTTAAACGAGTCAATGTCCTTCAAATCAGCCCTAATACAACTCTTGACCATGCAATTCTCGTCTACAACTCGACCTGCAAATATTCGGCCCTAAAGCATCCTAGAAATCGTAATTCACTTCGCACGTGTGAGCATAAAAGTCCAAATTTTAGCCTCTTTCCTTCTCTAGGGCCTCCTTCGTGTCTTCTTTCTTCTTCGCTCTATATTTCTTCTTGTTCTCTTGCATATCGAACTTACTTTGTGAATGGTGAAATTAAGGTCGAAGCTATATTCTATATATAACCTTCTGCAATGGTCTAATTAACCCTTTCTAGGAAAACTTTGATTGGCAGGGATGACTTGTGATAGGGGGCATATTTTTACTTTCTAGACTCAAAATAAATTCTTTTACATGATACATCTTGCCGAGATGGGTCTTATATACATGAAATTAATGTCTTGACTCATGAAAATTAATCTTCTGACATGACAACCCTAGAATCATGACGAACATGTTTAACCTATAAGGCCAATCAAAAGAAGCATGAAACCCATGCTTGCAAATAATATTTTTTCTTTCTTATTTTGTTTTCCAATACATAAGATATACATAATGACAATCATGAATACCGAAAATAGTTACATTTTCCAACATTTGTTGCGATGACATGTACCACATCACACTCTAGGTGGATTCATCCTATGTGGATCTATGTTTCCACCATGTGTTTTATCCTGCTAGCATCCATATCTAAGATTTTCCAAAACATGTAGTTAAAATAATTTTTGGATTTCTAGACTTTCGGATTTTGTCAAAGGATGGAAAAATTCCCATCAAATATCGAAAATATAATTAATACAGTTTGAATCTTTTAGATCCATCTATTGTCTATTAACATTTAGGAATAATGTTGATAATTAAAAAATGGTTATTTTCCATATTTTCCATATTTTCCCTACTAGAATGAAAATTTTATTTTCCATTAAGCCATTTTAATATGTTTTTTTGGATGCTTGGATTTCCACCCCTTGATAGATATTAGTGTTCACTCTCCATCATTTAACAAATCTTGGTGCTTGGTCTACACCATGTGACATAATCCATGAACTTTAAGTTCCATCCTGAGAGGGTTCCAACATTTGGGATTTGAGTTTTTAGAAAAAAGGCCTTTAAATTTTTTTCTAGATGTGTGGACATACATATTTCTAGATATTAGAAAAATTTTACAATTTTTCTAGTGCATTTTATGAAATATATATATTTTCACTAATGCCTTCTAAATGTTACATCTACTCCTTACGACTTTCTCCTCGCTTAGCCTCTTTCCTTACTAGCCATTGATCACATCTCTTTCTTTGGAACATGTGAGTAAGGGTTGAATCTTAACACTCCAATCCCCAAATTTTCCAAATAATTATAAGGTGAACTATAATTATTAAAATAAGTCTTATATATCTTGACAATATTCAAGGAGTTATAGACTACTATCAAACCTTATGTATCGAATAAAAAATGTATTATGCTTCAATAAATACGTATAAATGTTTACCATATGGTGCCACATCAATCGATAGGTGGTAGCCTCCTCACACATTTATTACCTTCATGTAATTCAATGCATTCATTTGAATACCTCGACCTACCTTACCCATCCAGATATGGGAATTTGGATTTAAAATCCTTTTATAAATTTTTTTAGATATTTGATCTTCTAGATTTCCACTTTTATAAATATGGGATTTCTAAAACTTTTGGATCCAGGGTTTTATTTTCCTTATGTTATACTCTTCTATTTTCTTATAGATTACATTTCATTCAATGAGTCAAATCCTCCAACTTTCAAATTTATCGTCGATATGCCACATCAACACACCACAATTACATGCCATGTCATTAAATATACCCAAATTTCCACATCATTAGTAACATGTTAGAAACCACATTTGTTTCCATGAATGTACTATGTCACGCTTTGAGTAGGTTCATCTTACATGGATCCACTTGAATTTCCCTACTAGCATCTAGATCTAGTTATTTTCTAAAATGAGCAGTTAAAAGAATTTTTAGAGTTCTAGACTTTTGGATTCTAATAGAAAATGGTAAAGAATCACATCAATAGTGTAATATTACATCTCTAGTCGTACATTTCATCCTAAAAAACCCATTCGAATCTAGGAATTTCCATAAAATATTTTTATAATTTTTTTGGATATTCGATCTTTGGAATTTCCACTTTTTTTGGATTCAGGATTTTCAATTTTTCCAAATCCATCCAGATTCATGGTTTTATTTTTCTTCCACTATGATTTTAACCTTTTTTCAAATTCCACTAAATTCAATGAGTCAAATCTCCAAACTTTTGGATTCCTTGTTAGCATGCCACATTGACATGCCACAACGACATGCAATGTCATCAAAATCTATCTAAACTTCCACATTACTAATGACACATCAATAGCCATGTTTTTTGCCATATCATGTACCATGTCACACTCTAGGTGGGTTAATCCTACATGGCTTCATGTGTCCACCACATATTATACCCTACTACCATCTAGATCTAGGTTTTTAAAAAATGTGCAATTAAAATAATTTTCATATTCCTAGAATTTTGGAGTCTATAAGAGGATGAGAAAGGATCCTATCAATAAATAAAAAAGTAATCACTGAATTTTGAATATTCCATATCCATTTGGATTTTTTCAGCATCTAATAAGACTTTTGGTAACTAAAGAAAAAATGGTTAATGTTAGATTTTAGATTTCTTCTGTACTAGCATCTAGATTCATGTTTTTCATTAAGTCCCTTTAATATAATTTTTTGTATGGTTGGATTTTCACTCAAAATATATCATTTCCCAATCTCCATCACTTGATACATTCCAATTCTTGTGTTTCCAACACATGACATAAAAAATTCCCTTGAATCTGAATTCCATTATGCACAGGTTCCAACATCCAACATTTAGGCTTTTGGAAATGTTAGGATATTTCGACACATAGGAAATAGTCTCCTTTTGTGTCACCTTTGTAAATCCTTCAATCCTATCCCAAGCTGTTATTAAGGGGGGATGTTAGGATATTCCGACACATAGGAAATAGTTAAGTATAAATTTTTCTAGCATAGAGTTAGGTAAAGTGTGCTTCTTTACTATGTACATTTGTAACTCATAATCTGACAGTCACGATATGTAGTGATCTGACGGTTTACTCTTTCCTTGGTATTACTGACACTTGATTTGTGGCTTAACACCCGATAAGTCCATTAACTCTATTTAAAGAGCATGGAGGGTCATTTTTTTGGTAACCGTTTATGAGAGAAGCTTATGTAAATTTTATTTCTTTATATTAATAAATTGCCTGAAGTGCTCGCGTTGACTCAGGCCATGGATTGTTTCCCTCTTTGAGGGTTTTAACCACATCAAATACTAGTGTACTGATCTGTGATCTATTTTTGAGTGGTGACCTTAGGTTTTTTTATCTAACTAACTTACCCTGTAAATTCCCACATGGTATTAGAGCCATTTTGAGGGCCACATCCGTTGTTGATCCAAATCTAAAGCCGGTTTGACTGCATGCGCTTCCGTTTTCGAGATCTACTATTTTTGAACTTTTTTGAGCTTAGAGAATTGCTATGTTGTGTCTGGAGCATCTGTTACAATGAGGAACTCTTTTGTTTCATGTGAAAAGGTTTCTGGTTTCCCAAGTTATGTCATTTTAGATTTGGAGGTATAAAGTATCTGTTTTGCAACTATATTTATTAATCCTTTTGTTTATTTCAGTTCCCTCTGTTTATTTAGGTTTATATTTTTTTTATTGATGGATCTATACCCTCTTCTCTGTGTATTATCTTTTCTTTGCTCTGTGTGCGATCTCGGCAAATCAGAAACAGGAAGACGAGATTTTTTTGGCTACGTATGCTCTTTCCCCGCGTCTTTGTGCGATCTCGGGAAATCAGAAATAGTGAAAAAATAGATAGTTTTTGGTAAGACTAACCAAAAATGTAACATTCTTCCATAAGGGTTGTTTTTCTTGCATGGATTTTTTTTTTTTTTTTGCAGGAAAAAGCACACACATCGAAGAGCAAAAAAAAAACAAAACCCTTCCTCCTTTCAAATAATTACAAAATCCTTTTACTAGCTCACTTGGTGTAAAGTTAGTCTATGAGAATAGAGGTCTTGGGTTCAAGTCTCTTTCTGAAGCTTCTTTTTCTAAAAATATATTTGTTAAAGGGGGGGATTTAAAAAAAAAAAGTAGAACTTCATCATCAAATTTCAACCGTTCCCGAAACTATTCGACATCTACAACACATTTTTTTTAAAAAGGCATAACTTCTTCATTCTGAAGCCATTTTTTTTAATCAGCCTAATTTTTCAATATCTTTCCATTGGAGCATTTAGTTTCAGCCTTTTACGGTTCAGTTTAAAAAAATGGAAAGTGCATGCTCGGTTATTCTTAACATCACCAATTCCAATGACTACCCCACATGATAGATTTACTTAGAAGTAAAGGGCTTTATAGAATAGACACAGGACAAGAAACTAAACCTACTGATGGAGATAAAGACGCTAAATGGGAAAATAAACAAGATCAATCATGAGGGTTGAAAGGAATGTCCATTTCTCAAGTTCTTCGATTTCATATCCTAGAAATTGACACCCCTGATGCAACCCTGAAAAAACTAAATGTTGTTTTTGGCATTCATAATGAAATCAGGGCCCAGAAGCTTGAAAATGAGTTGCTTATTTTGGACCCCAATAATTTCTCCTCTATTGAAGATTTTTTGTCCAAATTCAAGACCCTTAGACTTATTTTAGAAGGTTTTAAGGTCAAAAAGGAATATTGTAGCCTTAACTATTACATTCTTATAGATTTGAGGCTTCTATGATGAGTATTTTTGTAGAGAAGTTTTCCAGATCAATTGCATCCACTCTTGGTAATTTCGACGTTTCGAACCTAGCCAACGAGGTTCATCTTCTTTCTAAGCTTGGCCTTACAAACTCTGTATTTATTTCCACCTTCCATTCCACTAGAGAAGCCATCATTTCTCAAGGAACATCCTACAAGTCCCCCTCTTTTGATGCCTTTTGCGATTCTTTGATAAGAGAAAAAGAAAAACTCTTACACCATGGTCTTATTAATATTGGAAACTCTTCTAAGAAAGCCATAGCAGCCCAACAGGTACCATATCAAAAGAATCCTAAGAAGCAGCATCCTAAAAAGAATGGTCCTAAACCAAACAAGGGTCTTAATCCATTTCAACCACAAATTGAAAGAGAAACTCAATAAAATCATAAGGAAAATAAAAAAAAAGGGAAGAAGACAGATATACATTGCAAATTTTGTAATCATGATGGACATGTAGAGTCCAGATGTCTTAAGAAGATGGAGACCTTAGAAGAAGCAATGAAGAAGAACAACATCAATTTGGATAAATATTCAAATTCATCTTTAGGAATGGCACTTTCTGCTTATGGTTGTCAAGCATCAAGATTTGGTTATACATTAAATGTGTCTTCTTCTTCTCATTCTCATGAGTGGATCATTGATTCTGGAGCCTCTTACCACATGACAAAAAATAAAGCCATGTTTTCTTCTTTAAATGATTGTAAAACCAAAAAAATTTATGTTGGTGATGATATATCTCTTAGTGTTGTAGGGTCTTGAACCATTCATCTAGATAATGGTCAATTTAATGATGTATTATGCATTCCTACCTTGTCCTGCAAACTTCTATCTATTTATCAGATAACTCATTCAGGTGAAGGGAAAACAATAGAATTATCACCTCATGATGTTGTAATTAAGGACCTCAAAGATCCTAGGCATATTTTAGCTACTGGCATTGCTAATGATTCCAAAAGGTTGTATAAGCTTGAAAAATTTTGGTCATCGTGTCTTCCCTCCATTTTCGTTGCTCATAATGATGAAGTGAGCAAACTTTGGCATGAGCTATTTGGTCACTTAAACTATTTCTCTCTTCAAAATCTATGTAAAGAAAATATGGTGATAGGTCTTTCTATGGTATCTTGACGAGATGGTGTTTGTTCTGGATGTGTACTCGGAAAACATCATCGGGATAGTTTTGACAAACGTCCCTCTTGGCACGCTTCAGCCCCTTTGCAGCTTGTGCACAATGATTTATGTGGTCCACTTCCTGTTGTTTCTTTCTCTAGTCGCAAGTACTTCTTAACTTTCATTGACGATTTTTCCAGATGCACTTGGGTATAATTCTTAAAACTCAAGAGTGAAGTTTTTAACATGTTCTTGGCCTTTAAGGCCTTTGTTGAGAAAAAATCTGGAAATCCAATTCTTAAGTTAAGATGAGACAATGGAGGATAATATGTTAACAAAAAATTTATCAACTTTTGCACTAAGAATGGCATTCAATTGAAACATACTGTTCCATATACTTCGCAACAAAATGGTGTAGCTAAAAGGAAGAATTGCACCTTAAAATAAATGGCTAATTGTATGCTTCAATCTAAAGGACTTGGTCCCAATTTTTGGGCAGAAGAAATTAACTATGAAAATTACATAGTAAAACACACTCCTACTAAGGGTTTAAGGAATATAACTCCAGAAGAATCCTGCAGCTCAATCAAACTAGATGTAAGTCACTTTCATGTTTTTGGAAGTGATGCTTGGGCCCATATTCCAGATGCGAAACATAAAGCCTTAGAACTTAAGAGTGAAAAATGCATTTTTGATGGATATTCTGAAGATGTAAAAGGGTATAGACTTCTTCAACCAAAATCCAAAAATGTAATCATTAGAAGAGATGTAAAATTTGATGAAAATATATCGACCTGTGAAACTAGTTTGGCAAGTGTGCCATCTTTGGCCCGTGAGCCTGATTCAACATATGTGCCACCTCTCTCTATCTCTTCTATTTTTGACAACATTCATTCTAGTTCAAATTATGATAGCAAGGATTAAAATCCCCCTCCACCTCTTGAAGATGTTCCATCAGCTCCACAGCTTCCAATATGGGTTTTCTCTACTCGGGATGCAACAGGTTCTCTTGCAGGTGATCCTATATATTGACATCGTACCCATTCTCAGTTAGAAAGAGCCTCTTCCTTATTGGCTCAAGTTCCAAAAAATCCTAACCTAGACACCTTTGAAGAAACTTCAGGTCATCCAGACTGGGATGAAGCTATGAATGAAGAATATCGTTACTTATTGGCCAACGATACTTGGGATCTTGTTCCTCTTCCAAAGGGAAGAAAAATTGTCAGATGCAAATGTGTTTACAGAACAAAGTTTGGACCAGATGGAAAAGTGGATAAACATAAAGCTCGTCTTGTTGCTAAATTGTTTTCACAAGTTGAAGGCATTGGCTCAACTGAAACCTTCTCCCCTGTTTCAAAAATGAATTCTATCCTCCTTGTTCTCTCCCTTGATGCCTCCTTTAAATGGGAAGTCCATCAGATGGATGTTAAATCCACCTTCTTACATGGGGATTTACATGAAGAAATCTGCATGGAAAAACTCCCTGGCTTTATCCAAAATTACTCTAGCCTTGTTTGTCACCTTAGGAAATCTCTCTATGGTTTCAAACAAGGTCCTTGGGCTTGGTATGCCAAAATGGATAGTTTTATCTTAGATAATGAATTTTCTAAGTGTCATTCTAACAACATTTTTGTTACACTGAAATTTGTCACCATGAAATTTTACTACTCCCTTGGAAGTCTACAATATCATAATTCCCAAAGTCAAGCCTTGAAACTAAGAAAAAAGCACATAAAATCCTTAAAACTCTGGTACCACACTTTCTCCTAGTTTTGCCTGCGGTCCCGCACTTTTTGGCTATAAATCTTGCGGACCCAAACACACTGTTTGTTTATTAAAAGTGCGGACCCATGTAAAATATTAAAAAGGCGCAAGTAAAATCTAGAAGCTTAGTTTAAGTCATTTTTGGAAGCTTCTAGAAACATTCCTATGGTGGAAAGATCGCTCCTTTCATGTTCATGCATCCCATCCAATAAGGAGCTAACCCCTTGATGTAAGGAACTAATCCCTTTGAAGGAGGATTCTATCCCTTCTTGTTTGGAGCTGTAACCTCCTATCTTCCACTATAAAAATAGGCATAGGGTAGCCTCAAAGGGGTTAAGATTTTAGAAGACAATTGATGAGTTGAAGTTTTAGTATTGTTGGAGACGAAGTGCTGTTGAGACTTAGACCCTTTTAGCTGAGATTTCAGGTGGGAAAGATCACATACATGTATGTATCTTGGTTGGAAGAGTGCAAGGCTGGTCAGAGTAGAGGAAACACCTGCTTCTAGACCCTAGGAAGACCTATACAACATCAAGGTGAACGCGGTTGTAAGACTCTTCTTAATTTAAGTTAATACAAATAAATCCGTTTTTCTCAATAAGCTGTCAATTGATTGGTTTATTTTATGGATTCCTTGATCACCATAATGGATATGATTTATGAATATATGCTATGCAGGTGCTATTTGATGTTTTCTTGTTTATGATTGTAGATCTTCGAGGGGAACTCTTTCGAGTGATTGAAGGACTACTACTACAAACAAGCGTTGGATCAAAGGTAGGATCGTTAAACCTTTATAGCATTTAATTATAAATTGCAATATATCTAGAGAAAGATAGCTTTGTTTGTCCGTTTGTTGCTAGTTGTCTGTAGGACACTTGGGAGGTCTGTCTTGTCTGCAAGAACGACTAATCCATCCAACAAAATGGCGACTCCACTGGGGAAGGATTTGGAGCTTTGATTTCTTTTACTTTTGATTTTGAATTAGTGTTTCTTGATTTTAATTGAGTTATACTGGCTTGGGTGGTTTATCCCTCTAGAATCCCTGAGAATTTTTTTGAGAATTTTTGGTTTTTTCTCTTGTTTTCTTGTGTCCGCTTTTTTCCTTTTGAGACAGTGCGGGCAGTTCCGTACTTTTCCTATACCCACAGTGTGGGACCACACTGGATTGCACTGAATCCTGTGGACCCTGTCAAAATTTTGGGAAATTCTTAAAATCCTCTATTTTGGATTAGTTTTTTTAGGTTCTTAGTGATTACCCAGACCTGTGTCTTCTGTCAGGAAGCCTTGATTAAGAGTTTATTTCAGCACTTTTGGTTTTGATTGATTTTCTAAAAGATTTGCATGTTTTAATAATTTTTTCTTTGTCTTTATCCCGCTCAAAGATTAGAAACCTTGGTATATCGTTAGATCACTGGTGTTTCCTTGATTTCTTGCTGAGTCTGGCATTTTAGCAGAATTTTTTTGTGAGATTTAGATCCCATTTTTCTCCTTTGCACATCTTTGAAAAACTTTTGTTAATAAGTTTGGAATTTCACTTAAAAACGAAAATTGGATGTTTTTTCAAGTTCTTTCTTATTCAAGTAAAGAATTAATTAGTGAGATCACAAGCTAAGTAAGACATCCTTAAAACATTTGAAGTTTTAATTCATATTTAGTCTTTAATTCACATTTAGTCTTAGAATTTTTAGATCTCAATCTTAATGTTTTTTAGTTTTGAGTGCTTTTTAGAAATTGTAGTGTCTTTTGAAGAAAACTTGGTTTGTAGTTTTGATATTGAACAAAAGGGATTTTTTATTGATCATAGATCAGTTTGAGTTCTCATTGAAATTAGATTTCTTTTCATTTATTCTTGCTTGAAGGAAAGATTTGTTTTTTCAAAAATTGCATTTCTCAACTCTTCCTTAGTTAGAATTCATTGAAAGAAAATGGATTGTTTCTCATTATTAGATGCATTTTTAGTATGTTTTGAGTCAGGTCAATACACATTATTCGTTTCACTCTCGCACCTATTGGCTTAAGAAATAGCTCTTAAAATCAACGCTTAATTAAAATTAATCTAGTAATTTTTATTTCTAGGGCTCTTTTCACCAATATAGCTTAGGGTAGTGTCTTGGAGTAGGGAGTAATAAACTCTCCAATATAGTCAAAACAAACAAGTAGTTAATCTTGCGGTAGGAAAAAAATCCAATAGTTGCTTGTATGCTCTGGGAAGCTCCTGTTAAAGGAGTCAAGCATGAGGTCATATATGAACTATTGGGATAATCAATTCTATCTCATTGGGAATGATAGAAGATATGCGCGTATTAACAACAGTAAACCTCAGATAGACCATTGTCGAGGAGCCTGGGGTCACTTATCGGTATACCTTGGATTATGTCAAGGAGCCTTCAAGGGGATTGAGCTTTGTTACTCTGCCCTTGCGCGTATGTCAGATCGTAGATTGTTCCCCCGAGCATATTAGTTCCTGCTGTTAACCATAGTGACCATAATATTCCGATTTTTTTTCCTAAGGTGACGGTGGAGGAAAGATCCCACTGTACCTGGAGCAGACGTCGACTAGACTCACTTCGACTCTCTGGAGGGTTATCTTCACTTGAGATGGTTTAAGTGGAGAAACTTGCACTGGTCTGTTTCATTAAGCAGGTTGTCGGGGTAATTGTTCCAACTGCCCTTTCTGCATTAAATACTACAATGTTGGATTTTATCAGCAACTAGTGTTTTTAGTGTGGGAAGTTACTGTTTGTGTGTGGATTGATCTCCTAGATTTTTAGGCGTGTGATTCATTTGTCTATTTCCTTAGCAACTCTAGGAGTTTTCATTAAAATTTTCATTTGATTGCGTGTGATTAAATTTTTTAATCGTGGCTGAATTACCAAGACAATCGCGTAGACTTTAGGGGAAGCCCCCTGAGTATACACCAAGCCAACTTGAAGGGCTGTGAGCTCTAGTATCGCCTATTGACAGTAGAATTGGATCAATAGAAGTAGGAGAGTCATCTATATTTGTTCATCTTTATTATCAGTTACAAACAACATAACATATTCAAGAGCCGATTTCAATTTCCAAAGTTACTGGTAGTATTTCTCCTTCTAGTGAATTCGCTAAAGAACCTGAAATTTCTAAACCTGACACTGAACCTATTGTTTTGGAACCATCTTTAGGATTTTTTACTCCAACCTCTAGTGATCATGGTTCACCTAGGGTAAGACATATCATTACTGAAAATATTCCTTCTGACCTCATTTCCATTGAAGAACTTGTCGGTCTAGACGAAGAAGTAACTCTTCTCGAAACCCAATAGAATTTGAATCTTAGGGAGCATGAATCTATATTCTATAGTCCTTTTAGAAGTGATTCTTGGTATTTGTCATTGAAATTTTTTTAGAAAACCCAGGTCTTAGTTTTTCACCACCCCGAATTCCTTTTCATCCTACACCAAGACGTTACTATCCTTCATCAAATATGTCAGGTGAGTCATCTATGTTTTCCCAATCACCGGAAACATTTTTATACGGTGGTCCTTTTGTTCCTTCGGGGTACCAGTCACTCTCCAGTACTTTCTCAGGAGCAACTCCTCGACCAACTGAACAAGTGTTACCAACTGGTACGAATGACACTAAAACTGAAACGTTGAACGCATAGAAAATTTTTATGATGTCTGGTAATATTACAAATCCTCAACCTTAAGGTGGTCAGTTACCACCTGGGGGGAAATCTCAAGGTAGTCAGTTACCGCCTGGGGGGAAACCTCAAGCTAATTTTTTACCAGGACAAACTGTAGGACAATATTATTTACCTGGAGAAAAACCTCAAGGACAGCACATACCACAAGGTTATCAACCTCAAGGACAGTACATACCCCAAGGTCAACCCTAGACTCAGTACATTCCTCAATGTCCTTACCAACCCCAGATTCAGTACATGCCTCAAGGTTATCAACCTCAAGGTCAGTACCCAACTCAAGGTTTTCATCCACCTTCTGGTCAATCATTTTTACAAGGAACTAGAAACTTACCACTTAATTATCAACCCTACATTCAATCAAGCTATGGTCCTTCATATGCACAACCTTCTACGGGTCAATACCCCGGAATGAACATGGTGTGGAATCCATCTCAAATTCAACAGACTATGCAACCTAATGTGTAGTTACCTCAACCATTAGTTTCTGGTCCAACCCATCAACCTATTTAGCCTGTTGTTCAAATCCCTGCACCTGGTTCTGTTCAGCAGCCTGGGCCTAGTATGCCTCAGACTCCGCCTCAGAATGCTGCAACTACTGTAACTTCTGTTCAACCTACGACACCTGTTTCTGGAGTATCTGTAGCTCCAATTTCTTCTATCCCTACATCAGTGCAAATTCCACAAGCCTCTGCACCACAGTCAGGACCTACAATTCAGACTACGATCCAGATGCCTACGGGCAAGTTGGTTCTAGTACGATTGTCTCTATTCAACCAAAATTTATTTATCAACCATACTAGGGACAGTATCAAATTGGTCAAGCTACACAAAATCCATCGTATCAGTATCAGCCTTACCCTGGGTATACTTATCAAATACCTTAACAACCCCAGTATGGTCCGGTTAATCCTGGTTACCCAGGATGTTTCACGATTCCAAATGCACAACCGATTCTAGGATATCCTGGCTATCCTCCTCCTAGCACTGGTTTGATCACTCAAGGTTATCAAGACCCTAGCCATCGGTTACCATTCATAGCAACTTTAGATTTACCAGATCTATCGCGCCTTACAAACGATCCCATTTTTTATCTTCCATATTGGCCGCTGATGCCTAACAAGTTGCCCAGTGATACTCTAAAATTTGAAGGAAAGTTAGGAGAGAACCCATTTAATCACGTTATGACTTATCACCTCTGGTGCGCATCTAATTCACTAGTCGATGATTCAATTCGATTACGTCTTTTTCAGAGAACTCTCATTGGTTTAGCTACCAAATGGTACATTGAGTTACCACGCGGCTCTTTTAATAATTTTAATGCGCTAGCTACTGCTTTCTTAACCCATTTTAAGTTTCCTGTTAGGTACGAAAATGGCACAGAATTACTGACTTCCTTAAAATAGTCTATGTCTACGTACATATCTGATCACATTCATGAATGGAGACATAGAAGGCATTTAGTGAAAGTATTTATTCCTGATCAAATTTTGGTAGAATGGTTTATTAAATCATTATTGCCCAAAATTACTGAAGATGTGGCCAAAGTAGGCATTGTTACGGAAGAGCAATTTATTGCTCAGGCTCAGTACCTTGACCTTGTCTATACTCAGTCAGGTACTTTGTATGATAAAATCTCGAATTTACCAAGACATGGTCAGTTAACAGCAACTCCTTCTGGCTCTCATGACGTTGATGGTGTAATTGGTTCTGTTAGTACTGGTAAGAGTAAGAAGAAGTCTTCGAAGACTACTTCTCCTATTATCACTTTACCTGATTCACCCAAAGGAGATTCTTCCCTAGAAACTTCCGCCGATATTCATGTTCTAGAGACATCTATGACCAAATCTAAAAATGGTGGTAAGAAGAAAGGTAAGAATAAAAAGAAGAAGTCTTCAAAAGAGAAAAACGATACAACTAAACCGACTGACAAAAAACACAAACCTCGATATCCTTGTCTCATCTGTGACCAAGATCATTTTACAAAAAAGTGCCCGCATAGAGCCGAGGTATCAAAATTTGTTAAGGGTTTGCCTATACCTGTTGTCTTGAAGGATCCCTTTCCCACTCAAGATAGTAAGATGTTTGGATCTTCCTCCAATCTGGTTGAGGATATTTTGATGGTTGTGACACGATCGCAAGATTATGGTAGTAAAAATATTGGTAAGGAAGCAGAAACATCCAATTCTGCATCAACTACATCTCCTTTAGTTTCTAATCCATTACAGATCGAGAAAAAAAATCCTAACTTAGTAATTAAACCGCCTGCAAAAGGTGTACTTCGTAAATCAACTTTCAATCCGCATGCAAGAGCTGCTGAGAATTACAATATTGTTGAAGATTTGGCAATCTCCCCTTCAGCAATGTTGGCTTTGGAAGTATTGCAATCATGCCCAGCCCAAAGAAAATTACTTTTGTCAGCCTTAGGAGCCGTAGATCTCCAGGATTCGAACCTCATGATCTTTGATTTACAAAATTTTACACCACGCTTACCTCATCAAATGGCTTTTCAGATCCCGGTAATAGTAAAAGACAAGCGTATCTTTCGTACTGTTGTTGATGAAGGGGCTTCCACGTGTATAATGTCATTAAAATGTTGGAAATCCCTTGGTTCTACGACTATTAACCAATCACCAACTATTCTCAAGGATTTTGATGGAAGAGGTTTTCAACCATATGGTATTTTACAGGATCTTCCAATAGAGGTCGAAGGCAAACTGGTTAATCTAGATGTGGAAGTGGTTGATGCCCCTCTCGATTACAACCTTCTCCTGGGTCGTAGTTGGTCCTATGCCATGACTACTGTTGTATCATCGATCTTTTGTCTCATCATGTTTCCTCATAAAGGAAAGATCGTTAAATTAGATCAACTCTCATACTATTCATCCGACCCAGCCTCTACTGATAGTATTCAACATATCGGAAAATCAAATATCCCTTATAAGGATTTTAGAGTAGGTTTGATTAAAGATTCAAATTTACTGGAAACTTTTTCCCTACCTCCTCCCAACGTACAAACTCCTATTTCTAATATAAATATGATTACATCAAGTAATATTTCCTTTGATGATCCTTGGATAGTACCTTCAGAATCAGATTTGGATTCTTTCGATGGCCCGATGCCTTTGAGTCCTTTTGAGTTAGCATATCAGCAAGTACAATCCTTTTCTGATACTCCTTCAACCGACTCTGATCCAGTGAATGTGATCAATCAGGAGTCATTCTCTATATCGAGTTTAGCTTCGACACCAATTCTTGATCCTGCTCAACAAGTTTTCCATACTGATGAACATATTCGTGAATTTTTGTTGGTAGATGAGTTACCATGGGAAGATCTTGATCATAGATCTTCGTTTTTACCTAATCTCGATAATTTTGAAAATGATTTTTCCTCTATTTTTACCACTGATTACGTCAAAGAACCTCAGAATCCTCTCTCACATGTCGATTCTGAACTGATTTTAGAAAATATTTCTACGACGGTTCCTCTTGATATTTCAGTAAAACCTGGAATTATTGAAAACATTCACATAGGTGCTTCTTGTACACCTAAATAAATTCAAGCATATAAGGCCCTGTTTCAGGAATTCCGCGACATTTTTGCCTGGTCATATGAAGAATTGCCAGGAATTGATCCGTCAATCGTTCTACATGAAATTAAGACATACCTAGATGCCAAACCAGTCAGACAGAAATTACGTCAGATTCATTCGAGAAAAGCCATCACTATCAAAGAAGAAGTTGAAAAATTACTTCATGCAGGTTTTATTTATCCAATCCCGTTAACGGACTGGGTATCTAATATTGTTTCGGTTAATAAAAAAACAAGGAACAATAAGAGTATGTATCGATTATAGGGATATAAATCGAGCTTGTCCAAAAGACAATTATCCAACCCCTTACATCGATCAAATTATTGATGATTGTGCTGGAAGTGAAATGTTCTCGTTTATGGATGGATTCTCCGGCTACAATCAAATAAACATACTCCCTGCAGATCAACCTAAAACAACTTTCATTTGTCCATAGGGCACTTTTGCTTATCGCAAGTTACCTTTTGGCCTTAAGAATGCTCACACCACTTTTCAAAGGGTTATGTCTTATGCATTTCATGACATTAAGCACATTGTGCAACCCTACCTTGATGATTTTCCTGCTCATTCTTCACGTAGAGAAAATCATATTACTCATTTACGAGCCATATTTATGCGATGTAGGCACTATAAGATTCATTTTAATCCTCACAAATATGTTTTCTACGTCAAATCCGAACGATTATTTGGATTTATTGTCTCGAAGGCAGGCATTTGTGTTGACCCATCGAAGGTTGAGGCAATCATCAATTTACCTCCTCCTTCTACTCTTCGCCAACTCCAAAGTTTGTAAGGGAAAGCAAAAATTTTACATTGATTCATTCCTAACTACGCCGAGTTAACAAAAGGTTTCACTAGGTTGTTGAAACAGAACATTCCTTTCTTTTGGGATGAGGTTGCTGATAGATCTTTTGATGTTTTGAAAAATGCGTTGACCCATGCACCGTTACTGCATCCTCCCAACTACAACCAAGATTACTTTTTGTACCTCGCCGCTTCCGATTCCACGATAGGGATGGTTTTAGTTCAGGAAGATGAATTCCATAGTGAACATGTGATTTATTATCTTAGTTGGAATTTGCATCCAACTGAGATCAAATATTCACATGTGGAGAAATTGGCCTTGGGAGCTGTTCAAGTTGTCCAACGTTTTCTTCACTACATACTTTTACGCAAAACGATAGTGATCTCTGATTGTAACCCTATGATGTACATCTTGACCAAACAATTGCTAGGGGGCAAATACTCTAAATGGATTGTTATCCTACAAGAGTTTGATTTGGAATTTGAAAAATCCAAATCCAAGAAATCACTGACTTTTGTTGAACTTATGTTTGATTTCCCTCGTATTGATACAAAAACTGTGGTGGAACAACCAATCATGGATGAATCCTTGTTTCTTATCAGTACAGTTGATCCTTGGTATGGATATATTATTGTATATCTTCAAACCCAATATTTTTGGCCTGAGATTTCACGATCGTAGCGACGAAAAATTCGTTTACAGTCTCAAAAATATCATATTGTTGGTGACACACTTTACCGTCATGGTGCGGATTCAGTTTTTTGACGTTGTCTAACTTATGACGAAGTCGAAAAGGTTTTAAATGACTGCCACTCTAGAGCATGTGGCGGTCATATGTTTGGGTATGACACAGCCCAAAAGATATTGTGCGTAGGTTATTTCTGGCCGTATTTATTTAAAGACTGTATTTACGCAGTCAGGAAATGTCATAATTGTCAAATCTTCGATCAGAAAATGCGTGCACCACCTGCTCCTCTTCACCCTATAATTGTTGTCGGTCCTTTTGCAAAATGGGGCATTGATTTCATTACATGTAACCCTCACTTGGCCAGAGGGCATGGGTATATTATTCTAGCAGTAGATTATTTTACCAAATGGGCCAAGGCGATGCCTACATTTGTGGCAAATAGAAAAAATGTAGCTACTTTCGTATTCAATCATGTGATTTCTCGTTTCGGTGTACCCCAAGCGATAATTACTGATCACGGGAGCCATTTTCGAAATATCATGATGACCGAGTTAACGGACCAGCTTGGCCTGCGTCATGACAGCTCTACACCATATTATCTGTAGGCCAATGGTTTAGTTGAAGCAATTAATACAAATTTAGTCACCATGATAAAAATAATCATTGGCATTCATAATTCGAGTTGGCACACCATGCTCTTTTCAGTGCTTTGGGCGTATCGAACCTCAGCAAAAATGTCGACAGGTTTTACCCCTTTCCAACTAGTTTACAGTTTAGAAGCGGTATTACACATTGAATGCGAGATACCGTCACTCCAACTAGCCATAGAGTTACTACCAGCCACTTCTGAAGAGGAGAAACGTTTTTTATACTTGGCTCAATTAGATGAGAATCGGTGCACCGCTGCATTAGCTATCGAGGCTCATGCGAAAAGAATGAAAGCTCAGTATGATAGAAATGTTACCCCTCGTAATTTTTCAGAAGGAGACCTAGTTTTGATTTATGATCAAGCCAACGGTAAAATAGGGGCTGGGAAATTTTAACCCATGTGGCATGGTCCCTATATTGTCAAGTGACAGCTTGCAAAAGGGGCCTATGAATTGATTGATTTTGACGGGGTCTCTTTAGGTAAAACCAGAAATGGAATTTACCTGAAGAGATTTTACGCTTGATTTTATGTGGAGATATTCTCTGTATATTAGTTACTTTTAGCTGGTGTGCTATAGATTAGAAACGTGTGCCTAGCTTAAGTGTGTTTCTACTACTATTTCCTGCTTATCTGGATTACTCTTGATATCGCAGATGTCGACGTCCTTTCAAACATATATTGGTTTTGCTGATGGCGCTTGTCGTAGTACACGGAACTTCTCTTCCGCAGCTTGGGTTATTTACTCACCCACTGGCGATTTAGTATCAATGCATGGGGTAAGTCTCAATCAAACAACGAACAATATTACCGAATATTGTTGGCAATATGATGAAATTTGTTGTCCTTGATGGCAACCCACTTGATGACGATGATGGCAACACTTGAAGAAGATGATGGCAACCTACTTGATATACTAATTAATGATGTAAATCTGATGTTCTACAAGTAGTATAGAAGTTGCAGAAGAAAGGAATATCAGTATGTGCAAGAGTAATGATGAAAAGTGTATGTCATAAGGCATACGTGGGTTTGCTTAATAGAAGGCGTGTATGCACGCGGAAAAGTACGTGCCAAGTTGCGTATGCTTAATTGCGCTATAAATTACTAAAACCAAGGGACTTTACCATGGTATTGACCCATTGTATTGAGCACTGGATTGTCTATGTGATCCCGTCCAGGAATACCATCGGAAATTGTGTGGTTTTGGCTCATGGTATTGTCAAAGGCTAGATCTATATAAGGAGAAGAAAATCATTGTGCAAGGTGTGTGCAAGTGTCTGGGTTTGAATGAATACTACACTCTGGAATATGTCTGAATGGAAAGGGTAACAGTTTGATGATATATCTGAATCTGTGATGCACCTATGAAGAAAATGATGAAGAAGGGAATCTAGATCTGAAATGTATTTGTATCTTCTAGATCTATTTATGGAATGCTTAGATCTGAGATGAGGCGAACATCTATCTGAAGTAAAGGGTAAAATCTGAACTAAATATATGATCTGAAGAAGTAAGCTGCTCTATAATTTTTGAAGATCTATACGCAAGTTTATAACAGTGGAAGCGCGTATATACGCGGGTTGGATAAAGCGAAAGCGCGTATGGGTTGTGAAATCAGTTCTGAAGTATGTGCAGAGGTATACGCGGGTTTATATGAATGAAGGCGCATATATACACCCAATCAGTGAAAGGAAATCACGTATGAAAACTAAGGTTTGCTGAAGTATGAAGTATGAAATGTCTGATCTGTTCTGCTGTGTTACTTAATGATGTATTCTACAGATCTGGGTTGTCTGAATTGATAAGTATCAGTTTGATGTATGATTGAGCTTAAATGTGTGGAGTGGGTCCAGTCTGAAAATATGATGAAAAGTGGCCTGTAAGATGTCCTCTAGAAAGCTTTTGGATCCGGTGTGAAAATTGATGAAACGTGGTCATGGATGTGAGGGTTGTAGCCTTCGATCGGGGGGTCGTAGCTCCCTTCCGAGGTGAGGCCTGGTAAGCGAGAAGCGAGGGGTCGTAGCTCCCTTCCAGGAGAGGCTGGTAAACGAGAGCAGGGGGTCGTAGCTCCCTTCCAGGAGAGGCTGGTAAATGAGCGCAGGTGGGTGCCTGCATGCTGGTATGAGTCTGTGCCAGTACATAGTTGTAAGATGTTTTCTTTATAATAAAATATTGAAGGCTGAGACAACGGCAGCGGTGGTTTTCTCCCGTCTTGGGTTTCCACCTAAAATCCTGGTGTTCATGTGTGATGGTTTATTCTGTTACTACTACACATGCTTACTGTTATCTAATCATCAGAAGAATGAATGTTGCATAGAACTAAGTAAAGAATTAATGGCATAATAATATCTCTGTGTATACGCGAGTTGTATGAAGTATATCCGCGTGTATACGCGATTCTGTTTCAGCAAAGTAGCGTATGGGTTTTGAAGTAAAAATATTTGAGTATGACCTAAATACTGATTCACCCCCCCCCCCCCTCTCAGTATTTTTCCCAACAAATATAGTGTAGTTATTGAATTATTATCGGAACCCATTTTATTTGGAATTCGGAGTTTGATCGTTAAATTAGATTCTGAACTTGTTGTATTACAATTAAACTGAGTATATGCCATTAGGAATCCAATATTATAAGATTATTTTTAAGGGTTCGTCTCTCGGAACGAGAGTTCAATTATATTATGTATTAGCACATTCCAAGAATTTTAAATAAATTAGCAGATGCAATTGCTTCTAATGTTATAAATAGACATTTGCAATAACAAAGTAACAAATCAACATTCCATAACATGATTGAACAGGTAAACAGGAAGTAATAGTATATCATAGTATAAATATAGTGTTCAAAAAATAGTACATCGTCTTCGATCATAGGCTCAAAACACCTTATGATCGGGAAAAAGTGATACAAAAATGAGTCTACAAGTCAATCATCCACTATCCATGGTGATGATCACGATAATACACCACTGCTCGTGCCACCCTAGTCAAAAACCTCCTGAATGGTCCAGGAACACCTATGACATATCTCTGTAGATGGAGCGGGATATCATCTATGGTAGTCTCAGGAATATCTATAGTAAGCCGCTCCAGATGGTGCTCTAGGTCAGTCAGGATCTCTGCAGTCTGATCCTGTGGGGCTGGTGGTGCTGCTACTGCATCCCTTTGCCTCCGGTCAAAGGGGCGGAGAATGGCTGGTCGAGTTGGATCCACGTCTGCATTTGAAAATTTTTTTATCAGTTTTGGACGATTAAAAAACAAAATAAAAATTAGAAATTAGAACATGTCAAAAGATATTTTTTTACCTGACTCGTCCCACTGAGCTCCTGGAGGAAGGGGTATCTCCCGGTTGCCACGAAAGTCCATGCCAGCATAAGGAAAATCCTCTATAACAAAAATTTGGCATTCCAGCCAACGAAAATATGTAGAGGGAAAACGAACAATCTCCCCACCCTCGCTGTGGCGGGCCATCAAAGCAACCCAATGAACCATCCTAAGCTCTCGAGGTTGACCAGCATCGACAGGAATATGCTGTGGGGCTAACATGGGGATCCTCTCTAGAGCAAAGGTGACTACAATGGACCCATATCCAAAGTTTTTTAGCTTCCCATTCTTTGCTCTGGTAAGTTGGCCTTTCACATTTTCCAACACTGTCTCGCACCAGTTGAATATGGTGCCTCGAAAGCAATCTACTGCTATGCACATCTGAGATCTGGTGGCTACATGAAACGCTGCACTTCCACATAACTTGACAATGGTAAAAGCGATCACTTTCAGCTTTGGATGGATGATATTTTTTATGTCAATCCGTTTGTCTCGGGGATTGGCCTCTTCATTGCAAAACTTTAATTGTAGGCTGGCGACAGACTGGCCACCTGGCCTAGCCCCAAATAGAGATAATGGTGCACCTCTCCTGGACAAACCAGTAAAAAAATAGATGTATTCTAGCTCAATCTCGAGCCGGTGACCTCCGATCACAAAACACTGGTCCTGCAAATCCCATTTACTTACCAGCCAAGTAAGAAGATCCACTTGAGCTCTCATGCCACTGATAGCCCAAAATTTGTAAAGCCCACATGCTCTTAAAGCTTGCAAAGTTGGTTGATGAAGTATTGCTGCTTCATCTACCTCTTCATGCTCCCGTTCTTGCCAAATGAGCATTGTAGATATGCTACAACAAGTAAAATGAAGGATTAAAATCATTTTGAAGAAAAAAATTTGGGTAATTTAGGAAGAAAATATGTTTCTTAATTTTCCACGGCACCTCCGCACTTTATGCTCAGGAACAGTGTGTAGATACGCATGGGTCCTATGTTAAAAGTGCGAGGCCCCGACATTTTCCTTTGTAGAAAAATGTCAGGGTACGCAGGTACCTAATGCATTAGGTGCGAACACCAAAGGGCAGATTTTTTGGCATATTTTCCTCCCAAAAATGAAATTCCGACCCAAAATTAAAAAATTGAACCGATGAAATGCAAGATAAGGAGGTTTTGGATTACCTGAAGCAGATGGTTTTCGAATCCGACGGTCGGTTTGCCCAGAATCTTCTCCGAAGCGTTTTTTTCCAAGAGCTCTAAAATCTTCACTCCAAACTCAAAAGGTGAAAATGAACTTGAAAAACTCCTTTTTATAAGTTTTTTTCGAATAGATGAATTCTAAATTTGTTTATTTTTCACTTTAAAAAGTCAGTTTTTGAAAAATATTTTTATTATTTGAAGCAGGTATGTTTAATCTTTCGAGTTTTTGTGCAGAATAACGGATTTTTCAGGCGAAATGGTCTTTTTTGACAAAGAGTAAAATTTTATCACTTTTTCGGGCTCTTTAAATTCTACGAAAAAGCGAAACCATGGATTCCTCTTTTAAGCCCTTTTTAGACTCTCTAAAAATGAAAAGATTGCTGAGTTCTTGATTATTCGAACTCGTTAAAGTAAATGAATGGTCGTCCCTTTAGTATAAGTTTACCCCTTTCCCGGACTGAAATGGACTATTTACGAAAAAGGTATACGTTTACTAATCATGGTCAATAGAGTTATCTCTTGCATTATTTTATCCTTTTTCGGGCCTGAGAGAAAAAATTTATGAAAAAGTACACCCATGGAGTTTTCTTAAGTTTTTCTTCTAACTCCCTAAAAATGAAAAACACCGAGTTTCTCCTATATGGACTCATTAAAATTTAATAGTAAAGGACCTATTGATTACAAACAGGGACGGACCACTCCTTCTTAGGGTTCGATTTTAAACTAAGTTGGACTCATCTGAAAGATGAGCTTCTAAACAAGCAAATTTTATCCTCCTCAAGCTTGTAAAAAGTAAAGAGGTACTTTCCATAAATGGTGGAGGAAAAGAGAGAAAAATAGATTCGTTTGTCACACTTTGATTTGTAAAAGAATTACAACACTCTTGAACACGATACTTTTTGTCACACTTCCACCTGGGTTGGGAAATCCTTTACCTATCAGTTAATCAAACCACATGGAAAGTCTT
The DNA here is from genome assembly GCA_034641835.2 of Pinus albicaulis. Classification (NCBI taxonomy): domain Eukaryota; kingdom Viridiplantae; phylum Streptophyta; class Pinopsida; order Pinales; family Pinaceae; genus Pinus; species Pinus albicaulis. Next base: position 640,536,664 of record CM076569.1, on the reverse strand, counting down.
CATCCGGTTTCTAGGTATTAGCTTAGGTCAGCTGTGACCAAACCATCTGCAGTGTCGTTATGTGTTGAAGATGTTAGTCAAATAAACCATTCATCTGCAAACACTTGTCTCCATTCGCATTGACCATCCCTGAGTCAGTCCTTGCAAACAATTTTTTCAAAACTTGATCTATGGTTTCGTGTCGTGAGCTTGCTTATGACGGATCTCTTTCTATCGACGACAACTCATCATCTAGGAAGTTGATCTAGAATCCGTGAGTACCTTGGAATCTGCATGCCTTATTGGCAGGTTTCTCGCCTTCGACGACAGGTTGCATCATTGACCTTCGATCGAACGATTCAGTGAAATGTTCGACTTTAGATCACTTATTCACATTTCATGAATTGTACTGAGTACTTTGAGAGCCATTGTCATTATTGGTGGTTTCTCTCACACTTGTTAACAGTTCACATCATTGACTGGTGTTAGACTCTTATACCAATAGGTGTCATATTTCATGATTGACTTGATGGGCTATGCAATATGTTCATACCTTTTCTTGTTGCAAAGGTTTTCCATATTCTCAAAAAATCAAAAAATTTAAAAAATGTAAAGAGGTTATACCCTAAAAGAAAAATCAAAGGGTGAAAAGAATAAAATGGCCAAAAAAGTGAAAGAAAATGAACCCCACCAAAAGAAAGGCCAAGGAAAGTGTGCAAGTCTAAATGCCACTGCCTTTTTGCTCTTGTATAATAAACAAATTGTGGCAACTTGTATCTTATGCCACAATTTATGAACAGTCAAACAGCTTAAGCTTGGCTAGTTCATCTTTCAATTTAATGTTTTAGAGGTAGAGAATAAAATCTGACCAAACTGTTTAATCTTGGCAGATAAGTAGATAGGTAGAGTAAATAAAAGGAGCTCAACAGTTTAATCTGAACCCTTGGATGTAATAAGGTTAGAATTAGATAGATTTCCATATGTAAAAGAAACAGTGTGATAAGGGTTTGCCAGTCTAAGTGCACCCTAATAAAGAAGAAAAAATGGTAGGGTAAAGTAGGTAGGGTAGGTAGATGATGTTGCAGAATTACATGTGATGAATAATGGCTTTAGATGTGTTAAGTCTTTTACTTTCATCACAAGTGCTAAGGCAGACAATACACTGGAAGGATTTCAAGCAAAACAAAGTCAAATTATTAACTTCCCTTCTCATCTTCCCCTAAAAATTTCACTAATCTCCCCTAAGTACGAAGGTATTTGAAAATTAGAGGGGCTCAAGGCATTTCCTTGACTTTTGGAGGGACTGGACCCTCGGCCCAATAATTGGAAAAACCTAAGTACTTAAAATCATTCATCATGACATTCATTCACCTCTAAGAAATCTTTTCCTAAGTAAAATCCCATTTTACTTAGGAAAATTATGCAATATTTCACAAAAACCCTATTCATGTAAGCATAAGTTAAAAAAATTAACCTAATGTTTACACTTAGCGCGTCACTCGTTTCCATATTAATTTCTAATTTTATTATTTAAATCCCCATATAAATAAACCCTTTCCCATATTATTTTAATTAAAATTCCAAATTAATTTAATATCCTGCCCCGTTGGTTGAAAAATAACCATATAACTTTAATTAATTGGGTGATTTTCCAATTAATAAATTGAATTAACACTCCGCCATTTAAAAGGATTAATTAACCCTCTAGGTTAATTAAGAACCTAAATCCTCCAATCAAATCATCCCTGATACGATTATTTTTTTGCATTGGGCCTACCCTGTTAACTTCCTGTCATCTCCCTTTCCTGACAACCGTCCGATCAATCAATCTGAGATCAACGGTTATTATCCATATCGCTAGCCATCCACGTCCGAACAATAACGCGCGATGGCCGAGCGGTTTTCTGGATCGTACAATGCCACGCGTCGTTCATTGTATGGAATTGTTGCCCATACGCTCAAAACCGCCCTGTCCCAAAAGCGGTGCAATGGAAACCGCTTACCACCTGTCTCCCCTGACAAAGCCTCCGTACTTGATGACGTCATCAATCAAAAACCCGCCAACCTTTTGACTTTGTGAATAAAACAAACGAACATGTGTCATTTTCATTATCCTATGCAGTAACCAGTGTCCCGGGCAACGAATTTCGAATTCAACTCTCAAAGTTCGCCCACCGTTACCTTGCTAAAGAAAATTGCAGTCGAGTAGTCCAGAATTCATCCATCATTACCAGTGCCTATTTTCATCACCGTTTATTTCCTGGAAAACATGTATTTACCTAAATTCCCATTAAACTCTGTAAAAAACCTATTTTTGTTTTAAATTCTACATGAGAAAACTGAAACAGAGTTCAGAGCAGTTCCCAAAACTACATTTGCATTCCCGAACCTGTGATTGTGCTCGTTTTTCATAAAAAAACCCCGAATTCATTTCTGAATCTGCAAGAACCAGAAATGGAAATTCCCGTGGCTTTGAATTTCACACCCCTGAATGCTCCTCACAGAGATTTAGACTATTTTCCTCTAGTAGATAGGGATTTCCAAATTAAAAACCTTGTTCTCAGTGAAAATCCTCTTCGAACTTTTTGCCGCTGCAAAGAACCAGAATACCGGAAGCTAAATGGTGGAAAGAAATGTTTGAACTTTTGTAAAATTATCCTTACACATGTACTATATTAATTCATGATAAAGGAGGATAAAAGGATAAACAGAGGTTAGAGAGCATAACAATTAAAGAGTATCAGTGGTTAAAGTGTATCAGGTAAAAGTCAGAGTGAAAGTTAAAATGAAGTTACAGAGCAGTCAAAGGTAAACAGTAAAAGTAATTACAGAGGCAGTAAAATGGTAAAAAGAGATGAAAATACTTTCACCAACATTGAATTTTATCTAAAGTGAAAGTGAAATATTTTAAAGAACAAAAAGGTGAAAGATGAAAAACACAACAAGAAGGAACATTTTTGCGGAAATTTCATGCTTTAGTCATTGTTTTTCAGAAACTATTGTGATCAATCAAAGATGAATTTTGCAAAAATGAAGGAGTTTTATGTTCTGAAGAGGATCTTCTACAAAAACCTCTCTCACTTTTCTAACATCTATTATGGTTTTGGAAATATTAAACAATGTTGGAAAGCCCTCTTTGCAGAAACTTCCAATTAAGTCATCATTTTGCAGAGAATATTTTTGCCAATCCGAAATACATAATACAAAAATAAAAGCGGTTTTTGTTCCTAAGAGACCTATCTACAAAAACCTATCTCAATTTTTACACAGTGATTTCAGAATCAGAGATACATGCACATCTTTAAATGTTATTTTTCAGATTCTGTAAAACTCTGTTTTACACATCGTTGTGCAGAGCCTATTGTGCACAGCGGGAGAGGAATTTTAGGAAACTGAAAGAGGTTTATCTCACCAACATATCTATCTACAATAACCTCTTTCACATTTTACATATCTATTACGGATATAGAAATAAAAAGATATCATTGGACCCCAAGTTTGCCGAATTGTTGGAGCAGAATGCACAAAGAAAGGAAGCAGTTAGTGACTTGGATGCCTCATCATCAACTAAGAGTTGGATAAAATTTGAATTCTCCTCTTTTTCATCACCTATCCATACAAAATAGTGCCAAATAGATGCATTAGTTTGAGTGTCCTTTACTTAAGTTCTATTTATGTAAAATAGTTGGAGAGATTTGTGAACTAATCTTGATATTTTTTCAAGATATTTTAGTTTAGAATTTGTATAAATACTTCACTCTTGGAAGTATTTTGTGGTGTATTTTTTAGACTTTGCTGTAACATTGACTATTTGGAATAAAGTGCTGTTGGAGAAATTTTTTGAACCTAGCTGGATGTGGAATTGATACGAAAGACTTTTTACAGGATTCATGTGTCAGACTACGGATCAATAAGTCATCTTTCTCTTGTGTTTTAAAGTATTTATATCTGTTTATTGTATCACTGTGTTTCATTTCTGAATGATTAATGAAAAGGAATAAATCAGAAAGTGTTTAAGTTGTTAGTCATCAATATTTTTTACCTGTTAGTGATGACTAGTTCAATAGCCTAGTTTTCCAACAGCTGATCTTAAAAATTTGTCAAATTTGCCAGCCGGGAAAACACCCTTAAAATTTTTTTGCTCTCCTTACTTTTCAGTTCGTCCATGACAAGTTGAAATCCCATTATCTAATCCTACCTAACCTCAGCCATACTAAGTCTACCTGTCAGCTCTAAAAGGACAATCCAAGTCTGTTCAAAAACCCTCCCCTAAGTTAGGAAGTGGCGCTTTAAGGCATTTTACCCTTGGCAACCATCAAAAGGCCAAAAAACCTCCATCTGCTACAGACCAATCATAACAGACCTCCCACTCTGCTAATGAAGTTAGTCACAGCTCTAAGTCGCGCCACTTACACGCCCCTAAGTCTCAGCATTGCATAGACCATAAATCTCAAGCTAATTTTAGGTGTTTTATATTGTTTATGGATTCTACAAGCACAGGAAACATGTCATCATCTCAGTAGAAAATTATTGACTCCACCTTAGAAGAACAACTGATTCTCAATGTGAACATGAGCCTGAGATACATCTGCAAGGCAGAGAGTTATTCATCAAACTCTTGCAGCTTCATTCAGCATGAAAACACAGTAGAAGAAAGACAACACTGTCAAACAGACTTGAAATTTGTCATGGCCAAGAACCTCCTTCATCTATAAGCAGAGGGTTAAGGTGCCTCCTTCATCTACAAGTAGAGGGCGATGGCCAATGTTGACTTGAAAAATTACAAACTGACTGTAAGCACAGGTTTGTTTTTTACTAGACAATGAAACAGTAACTCAAGGTTTCTAAGGGAAAGTGATGATAAAAAACAGGGTTAAGATCTGAAATGTTCAAATCAAGTGAAAGCAGAGTTTTTGGTCTTGTGCCCTAAGAAATAAGATAAATTGAAGTTTCAAGCATCATCATCATGGCGCAACAAAAAAGAGACTCCATTGATCAAAGCTATTGTAACAAAACATCTCTGCAGGGGTGCTAGTATGAATGGCTCAAATCAGTGCTGAGCAAGAAGACACTTCAGTAAAAAAGGACCTCTATGTACTCTTATGTTTCTGTTGGGTTGTGAAATAAAGTCTATGGTTTCTAGATAAACATAGAGAAAAAGCATGCAAGTAGTACACAGCCCCCAGACATAAGCCATCTTGATATCATTCAAAGCGCCAGTGCAAGTCCAGGTGTTGCAATCCACACTCCACCACAAAGACAAGTGTATTCTTCAGATGCAGCAGGGTTGGTGTTTTCAGAGTTTCATTAGAAGGAAAATGGCTAATAAAATCCTGGTGTCTGTGAGTAATTATAGCTGCTTTTTCACATCTCACATACTTCCCTCCTCAACACAAAGGTATAAAAAGGTTATGATCTGAGTTTTAAAGCCTTGGAAAGGTATGTCATACATGAAAGCAACTCCATTTATAGACATGTGCCTTTTCAAAACTGTTTATAACACCTGACACAGAAAATCTGGATTATTTCCTCAAGAGACATTACAATAGAAACAATTGTTCATAAATAGGCAAAAGAGATGCTTTCACATACTGTCAGTTTTTGGGAAGCTTGAGACAAGTGCAGGTCTTCATTATTCAATGGACAGAGACATCATAGTGATATGTTTTGAGCAGATAAAAGTAGTGGAAAAAGCGCCCTTCTTAATCAAAGGAAGATGGCAAAATCCAAAAAAATGCATCAAATTTTTTGACACCTACAGTTGGAAAAAAGTTGATGAAGCACTTGGAAACGGAAATTGTCAAAAAAAGTTAAAAGGATAAGCCTTCTCATTTCAAAAAGACAAAGCAGTGTCAAATACTTTTCTTTATATCTTGAGTGGATTTTCCGTTTTAAAATGATCACCAACAGTGTCAAACAAGTGGCAGGTGATGGTATACAGTTCATTAGGTTATTTACTAAAGCTGGAGCTTATGTGCTAAATAATCACCAAAGAAGACAATGTTAGCAAAAGTCACCTTTTCAATCTATATGCATGAGTGAAAACAGTTTAACCTTTCCAAAACAGGTTTGCTGGTTATAAAGGGTTGGTTCATATTGAGACTGTTTAAAAGCACAAGAACCCCACTGCCAACATCATTTCGAAATCCAAGTTTCACAAGCGCACCAAAAGTATTAGCAAAGAAGGCAAAAAACTTTGAAAGCGCTTGCAAAGACCATACAAAAGGTTTGATTTCATTTTGCATTTCAAGTAATGAAGTAACCGTTGGGGTTTCGCCTTTTCAAAGGAATAAATCAGAGTGGTAAGCTCATTTTCGAGTTCTCCAAGCAGAATCGAGCCTCCCTCTGTTAGGGTCCCGTGATTTGGCCGATTGGTGAGCCAAATGATGATGTAACATCAAACCAAGCTTTGGAGCCCAAGGACCTAGCCTTCCTGGACTCAGAGAGGGCTCTCTCTATAAGTGTAAAAGATGTCGGTGTGTTTGCTTATGGTGTTCTGATATTAGGCTAGTTATGAAGTGAGTTTTTTGATTTTTTGTTTTTAAGTTTGTGAGGGATGAAACTGATCAAAGATATAAAATGGATAACAAGAAGTTAGATCAACTGGGCTATGGGGTCAAAAAGGTCAAGGAAGTTATGAGATGATGATGCAAGGCTGCTGTAGGGCCGATTTGATTCAAAGTAGAAAGGATCTTTGGGCAAAATGGAGTAAATGGACATCAAGTTTGTGAATAACAAAGAGTTTCAAGCATCACTGGTTTAATAGATAACATAAACATGGTAAATAAAACCCTTAATCATGTAGCATGTAACTATAAACTAATCAACACATCGAAACAAACATTCCAGCCATGCATAGAAGTATAAGACCCTCTAACTTTGGGAAATGGCTATCAGACTTTGGGGAAAACACATAAGACAGAATAACAACTCAAAATACTATGCCGGAACGCCTAAACACAGTGTTTAAGTTATTGGGCACTTTTACAAACAAGCTTTCATAGTTTTAGGCAAAGGGCGAGATCGGGACTAGGCCTCCTTGGTTCAACAAGATGATAATCTAATCAGTCAAAGAGATAGTTTCATGGACAGAAATATGGACAGTCATAGGTAAGCAAGGCACACCATACATCCTACTCAACATGCATAGAACTTATGAATGAAACTAGCAACAATATCCTTAAGTTACTAAAGAGAAGTTAAGAATTCTTTAGTGCAACTAAGGAAGAAGAAAACATAAAAGCTATGAAGATTCAGGAACTTTGAGGTGCCTCCATGGGCATATCTCAAACTTAATCTCTACTGATCTATATCAAGCAAGAAGCATGTATCATGAATGAAAACTAGAAGACAAAAACAAAGCAAGAAACACTATACCATTCTACAATGTCATGGAATCCATCAACAATCCTTCATCATTCATCAAAAGCATCCAAGAGGCAGTCCAAAATCATAACACAAGTATGTTCTTCAAAGCTCATATGACCAATATATTACTTCTTCTCTCAAGTTCAGCCTTGTTTTACAATGAAGCCTTGTGGAATAAATAGGCTCAAGTGAGGAAAACCTCATGGTGCAACTAGCTATCCCATTGGCTTAATCAAAATATCTAAACTTTTCCTTGAGGCTTTGCAAAGCCCAAGGCACAAAATATCCCATAAAATATCTAAAAAAATGCTAAAAACAGAAATTATATTGACTTTACATCATTTCCCAAGTGTAAAAATAGCTAAACGCACATTTGGGAAAAGCAGATTTTTGAGGTTCAAAAATTACAAAAATACTTCAAATTTATATCAGAAAAAGGTCCCCTGACTTGCCGGAAACAATTGGCAGCCTTCCCGGTGTCAAAACGAGGCTCATGATGGCTCGTTGGAAAGCTCTCTGTGTTTAACTTTCGGTGCAACTGAAATCACCTCAATCTGATGCCTGGAAGTCTTCCAAATCTGTACTTGTGTGTAAAAAGCCAGGAAATAGCAGACTACTGATATGATGGGCAGAATGTGCAAAAAGTGAGCATTTTTCGCCGTTTTGAGGGGGCAAATGATCTCCAAATGCTCTGAAAATCGCTGAGGACCTGATCATGAAATTATGGCATCAACTGGTATCATCCTCTTCCCTTGAAAAATCCTCAAACTGAAATGGCGAAATTATGAGTTTTCGACCAAAAACCCAAAAAATGCCAAAAAACAAAAAGTTGCCGAAATGGGCCCAAAATTGGCATGCATGACCCTCAAGGGTCCCTAGCAACATGTTCCGAAGCTGAAGCCAAAATGTCGAGTACTGATGTGCCTTTTTTCTCTTTCCGTGTCGGGCACTTCTCTTTAGCCTCCTTGTTCATCACTGTCATTCTACTGCTCGGTCTCAATTTCCTGCTCATTCTGTTGCTCAAGTTGTTTCCCTTATCATCAGTTCGCTGCTGCCCAGCACTCTTCTCTTCTTGCTCTTGCTGCTGTCCTCCAAACAAGACTCTGTCCTAGCTTGTCAACTCACTTGTTTTGATAGGGCAACAATGTTTTCTGGATGTTTGCAAAATGCCCCCTTTCAATATAAAAACCCATGCTTCTTTAGAAAACTGCCTTTCCATCTTTTGAATATCAATTCAACAAGCATACCTTGTTAGAAGAAAAAACATAGTGAAATGAAGATAGGCAGTCAAGTGAATTTGCTGTGTATAGTGACAAGGTTACCCTGCTCCATGATGTTTGGAGGTCAACAACCTGTTTGTATCTCTGTCAGTAGATTTCTCAATAAGAGACCATATAGTGAAAAGGAGCCAACTGTTAGGTGAATTGTCTGTTCAAGGTGTCAAGAAATCACCTTGTTCTGGTGAGGTTTAGAGGTTAACAATACATCTGTATATTTGTCCCAAGGTAGACCTTCCAATCATTACAAGACCTGCCTTTCCTATTGTGCTAATGAATCAACAGACTTATGGCTTATGCAATCAAACCTCAGTGTAAGTATACAGTCAAATTCACAGTTAGAGAACAGAGGTGACAGAGTTAAACAAGCTATAAAGTTTAAATAGAGGCTGTAGCAGCTTATTCCTTTCAAAATAATTAGTGGCCCCTTATCAATGTAACCCTTGCCTTTGCAGAAAAAACCTCTACTCTATATGAACATCCGCTTATCAATAAGCTCAAAAAACAAAAGACAGTCAAGTAACAAACACAGTGAACACTGTCTTTTCTGTGAGAAGTGTGAGCAACTTTCCCCTGTAGCTTTCAACCTATAAACCGCTCTTTGACAAAAACCCCTTTTTTTTCTGATTACACTTCACTATCCTCTATAGGTATGTCACTGCATCAAACAAAATCATACTACATACATAGCCAACCTTCAGTGTGGGCATACAGCCAGACTCACTGTTATGGAACACGGTGACAGAATTTCTAAGAATGTTTTACAAGTTCAACCAAGCCTGTAAGAGTTTATCTCTTTCCCACAAGCAAAACTCCTATTTTAATATAGAAACCCTGTCCTTTGTAGAAAAACCCCTACCCCATCTGAATATCAACTTGTCAAAGTAAGCTTGAAAAACAAAACAGTCAAGTGGCAAATTCAGGAAAAAACTGCCCCTTCTGTGGTCTATAGGGTTAACTTTTTCCCTTTGGCATCTTGAGGAAATAAACACCTTTGTTCTTTGTTTTAGGAAAAGGTAAGAAAACACCGTTTGGATCAGCACATACTCTTTCTCTGTAGAGACCTTTAATAGTAATCTTACACTTCAGCACAGTCTTTGAACAAGGATATTCACACAAAAACAACTGTTTGTTGTATATGGCGTTGTAGCAGTCTTCATGTGGAGCAGTTCCTTTTTAATGTGGAAAACCTATCTCTTTAGCAAATATCTTTTTATCCCTTAAAAATCAACTTTTCAAACAAGTTTGGAGAGTCACAAAGGCTGTCAAACAGAATATAGAGAACAACTTTCCTTTCCTGTGATAGTAGGGGTAACTTCGTCTTTTGATGTTTTTGAAGACATAAGGTATTCTTGTTCTTTGATATGCAAAGGTGAAAAACACACTACTCTTATTTCAACACATTTCTTTCCTGTAGGCGCTGCTAACAACACATTCAGCTTTTAACCACAGTTCTACACCTCAGATCATCACACAGCAAAAACACTGTTTTTTCAGATGTGTTGACAAAGTTTGAAAGCTTTGTATGTTATGGTATGAGTTTTGATATTGCAACAGTCAGTCAGAAAAACACTATTTTTCCCTCACACCACAGCTTGAAGACAGAGCTTCTTAACCCTTCATATCACTTAGCACTTTGTTTGAAAAAATTGAGAGGGTTCATGGAAATACCTCGAGAATATGATGGAGAAACTGATTGATGCGTTTAGGCCAGCTCCGGAGGTGTTTTGAATGACTTAAAAGGATCATACAGATGCGCGACGCGCTGGGATTTCAGAGTGCCGCGCTAAAACAAACTGTCGGGTGGCTCTGTCGGGTCAGCCGGGCGCCGTGTACAGGCACGTCGCGCACATGTACAGGCGCGTCGCGCGGCAGTTGAGCGCCCGTGCAAATTGGCTCCTGGGCGCGTCGCGCAATTTTCCAGGCACGTCGCGTGGTGAAAAAAGGGGCAAACTCCTGCAAATCGACTCGAAACTTCTTTGTTTCGATGCTGAGGGTGGCAAAGAGTCTTTGCTCAATACTCTTGCTCAGAGATTTCACAAATGACATTGGTCAATGCACCTCACCCTTTTGAAACAACAAAAAACCCAATGGTTACTTTGTTGGCTGAAATGAAAGGGGTGTTTGTTTTCAAACCAAAACCTTTAAGCGTCGCCTTCGGACTTCAACATTTTCTTTGGTTCATAATGAAACTCGGACTCTGAAATAGTGTAGGCAACAGAGGCTTTCATGTCTTTAAACCAAGTCAATATGAACCACTTTTATAACATTAATGATTTGACAAAAGTGTTTTTTCTACTATCATTGTCCCTTTGGTGACCATCTAACACAGCAATTCCAATTTTTGAATGATAACTTAATAACCTTCAGACCATCTTTGCCAATGTGTAAATAATGCTGGTGATATTCATTATGTAAAGTAACCCCACTTTAACACTGTTAAGAAAATATTGAAGACTATTTTGCTTTTTGAAAGAAAAAGGTTTATCTTTCACCTTGCTTTGACAGTTTTTGTCTTCACTTGCTTTCTCAACTTCTTTCTCGCTGCAGGTATTCAAATTTGCTGGCCTTCTTTGGATTTAGTCATGGCTCTTTGATTTAAGAAAAGCGCCTCTTTTCAAAATACTTTCTTGCTTAGGACATATCATTTATGATATCTCTGTCTTTTTGAATAATGAGAAAGCTATATTTGTTTCAAAACTCCTAAACCCTGACAGTATGTTAAATGAATTTCTTGCCTATTATGAACAATAGTCTAACTTGTAAGGTCTCTTGGTGATAAAACTCAATTTTCCCTTGTCAGCTGATCTTCTTTCCATGCTTTTCAAAGTTTTCAAAAACTGAGATCATAACTTGTGGATAAAATGTCTTTTGAAACTTTGACTGTTATCTACTTAGAGGAGGAAATGTCTCTTTTTGGAGCAGTGGCACTTAGATTTTGCCTTCGATGATTTCCAGAACCTGAAACACTGTGCCAAAACTCTTTTTGTACTTGATGAGCTTGTATACCTGTTTGAAGAGACAAACTAGATCAAACACATTTTTGCTCTGGGTATTATGCCAGAATCTTGCCTGCAATGTAAATCTAATTAGGTGATCGGTTTTGCTTGACTGTAGATGCAAGTGCTAGGTCTCTTTGAGCTTTCTTCTTTGACTGTGGTTAGAAGACAAAACAGGGGATGATGTATCAGAGTTAGAAAGTGAAACCAGGATAGCTGCTCTTTATGTTTCCTGTGAAGGAGCTCTTCACTGTCTCATTTCACTGCTCTTTGCTGAGGGGAACTAAAAAGTCACCATTTGCCTTGGTCAACTTATGCCAAGTCATTTGAAAAATAATCTCTGTGAGTATGGAGGTTAGCACCCTTTGAAAAATAACCACCTTTTCTTTTGCTTGTGTAATGACATGATTTGTCAACCTTTCTTCAATTTGGTCTTGTTGAAACAGCAGGCTGCTTATGATTAGAATTGTTTTCACTAATGATATGTCTCTCTAAGGTTTTAACAATTCATATGATTTGAAAACTTCAAATGACTTCCTTTACAAGACCAAAACTCTGTTTTCCCTTTAACTTGCATACTTCAGACTCTAGCCCTATTATGATCATCACTTACACTCAGAAAACCTAGAGTCACTGTTTCACTGTTCAGTAAAAAGAAAACCTGGGCTTTTGCAATCCTTAAAGTCAATATTGGCCAGCGCCCTCTGCTTGTAGATGAAGGAGGCGCCCTAACCCTCTGGTTGTAAATGAAGGAGGTTCTTGGCCATGAAAAATTTCCAGTTTGCTGTGACAGTGGTGTCTTTCTCTTACTGTGATTTTCATGCTGAAAGGAAGCTACAAGGTCTTGATGAGTGACTCTTTGTCTTGCAGATATATCTCAGGCTCATGTTTACATTGAGAAGCAGTTGTTCTTCTAAATGTAGATTCAAGAATTTTCTCCTGAGATGAAGTTATATTTCCTGTCTTTGTAGAATCCATAAAACACTGTGAAACACCTAATAATCAGCTTGAGACTGTGGTCTATGCAGTGTGAGACTTAGGGGTGTGTAAGTGGCGCGACTTAGGGCTGTTATCAATTTCATTTGCAGAGTGGGAGGTTTGTCATGAAGCGCCACTTCCTAACTTAGGGGAGGCTTTTGAAACAGACTTGGATTTGCTTTTTAGCGCTGATGGGCAGACCAGTAGGGCTGAAGCTAGATAGGATAGTGATAATGAGTTTTGACTTTGACATGGGCGGACTGAGAAGTAGGAGGGCGAAAAAAGTTTTATGAGGGTTTTCTAGATGACAAATTGACATACGGAGATCAGCTTATAGAAAACTCAGCTATGGATCTAGTCATCACATCCTATTGAAAAATACTGATGACTAACACCCTCTATAGTCTCCAAGCATTGAACAAGTTTTTCAAAGTCAATTTGTAGAGTTTCCAGGCTTTTTCACTGCGTGGCACTCCTATAGGAGTGCGCGGCGCTCCTGGGCGGGGTTTTTGAACTGCGCCACAAAGGCGCGTGGCACTCCTGTAGCGGCAGGTCACGGGCGCCCGACACCGACCCGACAGGCCACCCGACGTGTTTTCTTACGCGGCGTTCTTCTTCATAAAGGTGCCGCGCATGCCTCCAGCCTCCAAAACGCTTCCAAACTCCCTCCAAGGTGACCTCAACTCACAAAACAGGTTTTGCTTCATATTTTGAGGTATTTTGCGCAGCTCACCCTCGATTTCACATTGTCGGATAATTCTTGGATGCCAAAGAAATCAGCTTTGAAATAGTTATTGTTAAGGGACTGTGTTAAAATTAGAATAGGGTGTTTTATTTCAAAACAGGCTTATGGTTTTTTGACTGCTGGAAGACTTGGGTACAAGCTGTATTTCAAACTATGCCAACTCTACCCTTTAACCATAAGAAAACTTGGACTGTGTTTTGCCCCTTTGCTTGACTGAGTCTATATTGTCATTTCATATTGGTAGAATGCATGTGAAGTTTAAGGTTTCGATCAAGGGGAGCTTCTCGACATTGACCTGTTACAAATTTTGGTATCACAGTACAGAAACATCTTTAAACTCTGTCACCATCTATGTAAACAGGTTTTTTGCTGGGTAAACATCTATTGTTCAAAACTGTGCTGAAGTGTTGTATATGCTGATGAATTGCTAACAAGGAAAGGGGTCTTGAAACTAAAAACTGTGTTTTCACCTTGCCTCTTCAAAGGACAAGAGTATCTCATATCCTCAAAGCATCGAAGGGCAGGTTACCCCTACCAAACACAAAAAAAGACAGTTGTTCACTATGTATACTTTTGATTGCCTTTTTGTTCTTCAAGCTCACTGTTAAGCTGATATCCAGATAGTTGCAAAGACATTTTTCTAAAGGGACAGGGGTTCTACATTGATAAGGTGCCTTGATTGTTTGAAAGGATTAAACTCCTACAGCCTTTGTTGAAACTTCTGGAGCATTTTTAAACTCTGCCACCTTTGTTCCATAAACTGTGAAATTGACTGTATGCCTACACTAAAGGTTGACTGTATATGGTGTGAGTTTTGTTGAGTAATTGGCATACTAGGCAAGGGCAAGATTGTGAAGATTGAGAAGTTCACCATTGGTCAAAAATACAAATTAAGTTTTTGAGCTCCAAACATCACAGAGCAAAGGTGATTTTGTCACTATACACCGCAATTTCACTTAACAGCCTGTCTTCATTTCACTATGTTTTTTCTTAATTAAAAGGTCTACTAGCTGAGATACATATCCAAGGTGGGAAAACCACTTTTTAAAGGAGCAGGGGTTTTGTAGTGTGAGGGGACATTGTGCAATCATCCAAAGACATTTTTTTCTATCAAAATAGTGAATTGACAGAGTTTAGCTTAAAGAAGGCAGTTTAAAGGCAGTGAGGCAGTTTGGTGCTTCAAAAGCATATTTAGCCCAAAATGCCGCCCAGGCAAGACAGCAGAAGTGGTTTACACAAGAGATATGAGCCAATATCTACGGAGTAGGTCAATGCACATCCATCCATCCTCTTCAATTTTCATGAGGTAGGTTGTTTAGATTTCTGCTAGAAAGTACAGGAGGTCAAAAGTTTCTCGCCCTTGACACACCTATGCGCCCTAAGGTTCCAAAGAAAACATTTCCAGGTGGCAGACCTTGATTTCAAGTTTTCCTCGAGGTCGGTATCTAAAGCCACCAAAATCTCATATCTTGGCGAGAAATGGTTCAAGCAGGCTCATATAGACTTGGATGACTACAAGCCTTTCATCAAGCCCGAGCACAGAGATACATGCACTGCTATTTTTCCTTTCTCTCATCTTCTTGCCAGCTATGCTCCTCTAATAAAGTTCATAATGAATTATTTTACTTGTGAAGGGAGATTTACTCGAGTTTATGCCTACCATGTCTGACTATTGATGCATTTCACTAGAACTAGGCAGCTAAATCTCCCTTACTTTTTATGCAAAAGCATCGAGAAAATGGCATCCTTAGTCCAGAAGAAGACTCCATCTCTGCAAATAGCTTCCCTTTTCCATCATTCTCTGATCAAAATCATCATTCTTCATCAGCTGGAGAAGAAAGGGGTTTCTTGGGATGTTTTTATCAGTCACCCGGATTTCTCCACTATTCCTCTGGTCCATATATCTCCCACCCAGCCTATTCATCGCCCTGTACCTTTGTCCAGCAGGCCTACTCCTAGAAGGCTCAAGATTAGCATAGAACAGTCAAGACAACATGAAGAAGAGGGACATGAACAGGTAGAAAAATAAGAGGGACATGAACAGGTAGAAAAAGAAGAGGACAAACATGAAGAAACTGATGAAGGCCAGCAGCATGATTTTGATGGTCAGGGGCAGCAGGTTGAGCCACAAATTGAACAAGGGGTTGAGGTAAGACAACAGCTCGATGTTGGTAAACAGAGGCAGTAGTTTGAACAGCATGAAGAAGGTGAGTAGCAGCAGTCCTCTCATGAAACATTACAACCTCCTCAAGTTGCACAGCAGTTTCAAGAGGAAGGGCTTTTTCCGGAAAGTGACAAACAAAGTGACAAGGGCAAGGCCATCATGCCTTCCTCTCACAAGAAGATTAAGCCCAGGACAACAAAGAAGAAAATGCTCAAGTTGGTTACTCCAAAAGTAACGAGAGCTATCCGGAGCAAAAGAAAATCACCCAAGAAACCTCTCACTAGCATGCCAAAAAGGAAGAGTGCAAGATTAGCCTTCAAAGGCAAAGGGAAAGGCAAAATAGGAGAAAGTCAAGAACATGGAGGTGCATTGGCTATCATTCCAATCCAAAGTGATGACAGCGATAATGAAGCCCGCATTCTTGAAAACCTTATAATCCATCGAGAGGGCCAAATTGAAGCATTGGAGAAGGACCTTCATCGGGCAAAGAACTTCAATCATTTCTTGGAGATCCAAAATAGACAGATGAGTGTTCACATGGCAGTTTATGAAACACGGGAAATTAAATACAAGAATGAGGCTGCCAAGGCACAAGCAAAAATAGAGGAGCCTGTAGGTGATTTTGATGAGGGTGAAGAAGAAGACCAGCCTAGGCGGAAGAGGCCTAGAACCATAGGGCTTAAAAGAGCCCTGGAAAAGAAAAAGGAAGAAGAGCAAGCCCATCTTCAATCCTTTCCCCTCACTGCACTACTTGAGCAAGAAATTGAAAGCAATAAGGAGGCATGGCTAGAAAGAGCCAATAAACATTTGGAGATGAAACTTGAGAAGGAAAACAGAGACCTGGAGCTGTAAAGGAAGATGACACAACACTATCAAAAGCTAAATCAGTTTGCCCGGCGCAAGCTAAAGGCCACCCAAGAGAAACTGAATGAAGCAAAGGGGAAGCGCCCGGCACGGAAAGAGAAGAAAGGCACATCAGCACTCGACATTTTGGCTTCAGCTTCGGAACATGTTGCTAAGGACCCTTGAGGGTCATGCACACCAATTTTGGGCCCATTTTGACAACTTTTGGTTTTTTGGCATTTTTGAGTTTTTGATCAAAAACTCATAAATTCGCCATTTCATTTTGAGGATTCATCAAGGGAGGAGAATGGTATCATTGGATGCCATAATTTCATAAGCATGTCTTCAGCGATTTTTAGAGCATTTGGAGATCATTTGCCCCCTCAAAACGGCGAAAAAGGCTTGCATTTTGCACACTCTGCTCGGTCTATCAGCAGACTGTAATTTTCTAGCTTTTTACACACAGGTGCAGATTTTGAGGATTTTCAGGCATTAGATTGGGGAAATTTCAGTTGTGCCAGAAAGTAGACACTCATAGCTTTCCAACGAGCTATCATGAGCCTCGTTTTGACATCAGGAAGGCTGCCAAATGTTTCCAGCAAGTCAGGGGACTTTTTTCTGATGTAAATTTGAAATATTTTTGTAATTTTTGAACCTCTAAAATCTGCTTTTTCCAAATGTGCGTTTAGCTATTTTTGCACATGAAAAATTATGCAAAGTCAATTAAATTCCCCTTTTTAGCATTTTTTAGATATTTTATGAGATATTTTTGTGCCTTGGGCTTTTCAAAGCCTCAATGACAAGATTAGATATTTTGATTAGGCCAATAGGATGGCAAGTTGAACCATGAGGTTTTCCTCACTTGAGCCTATATATTCCAAAGGATTTCATTGTAAAACAAGGTTGAACTTGAGAAGAGAAGCAATATATTGGTCATATGAGCTTTGAAGGAAATACTTGTGTTATGATTGTGGACTGACTCTTGGATGTTCTTGGATGAATGAAGAAGGATTGTTGATGGATTCCATGACTTGGTAGAATGGTATAGTGTCTCTTGCTTAGTTTTTGTCTTATAGTTTTCATTCATGAATACATGTTTCTTGCTTGCTATAGATCAGTAGAGAATAAATTTGAGACATGCCCATGGAGGCACCTCAAATTTCATGTTTCTTCATAGCCTCTTTGTTTTCTTCTTCCTAAGTAACATTAAAGAATTCTTGACTGCTCTTTAAATATTTAGGATATTGTTGCTTGTTTCATTCATGGTTTTATACTGCTAAGAAGGACTTACGGTATGCCCTGCTTACCTATGGCTAGCTATAGTTCCATCCATGAAACTTCTCTTTGATTGATTGGATTATCATTTTGTTTGAACCAAGGAGGCCTAGTTTCGATCTAGCCCTTTGCCTAAAAATATGCAAATCTTGTTGTTCAAAGTGCCCAATAACTTGAAGTTCTGTGTTTAGGCGTTCCGGCATAGTGTTTTGAGTTGTTTGTCTTCCTTAAGTGTTTTTCCCCAAAGTCTGAAAGCCATTTCCCAAAGTTAGAGGGTCTTATACTTCTATGCATGGCTTGAATGTTTATTTCTATGTATTGACTAGCTTATAGTTACATTTTTCATGATTAATGGTTTTCCCTACCATGTTTATGTCTGCTATTAAACTAGTTATGCTTGAAATCCTTTGTCGTTCACAAACTTGATGTCCATTTACTCCATTTTTCCCAAAGATCCTTTCTGCCTTGAATCAAATCGGCCCTTCAACAGCCTTGTATCGTCATCTAATAGCTTTCTTGACCTTTTGACCCCATAGCCCAGTTAATCTATCATCTTGTTATCTATTTTATATCTTTGATCATTTTGATCCCTCACAACTTAAAAAACCAAAAAACTTACTTCATAACTAGCCTAAAATCAGAACACAATAAGCAAACAAACAGATATCTCTTACACATATAGAGAGAGCCCTCTCTGAGTCTAGGAAGGCTAGGTCCTTGGGCTCCAAAGCTTGGTTTGATGTTACACTGTCATTTGGCTTGCCAATCAGCCAAATCACGGGACCCTAACATAAGTGTAATCTGATTTTAATCATTATTGTTCTAAATGTTTTCTTCTAAATTGTTTTAAACAGTGAATTCTTAACTGCTCCTGTTTTACTAGTTTAAGCATTTTGATTATTTAATAAAGAATACTTAATTTATCTTTGTTAATAATCACTCAATTTTCCCTCTTATAAATGTGTTGAAAGATTCTTAATTTCCTTTCATCCATTTAGATTTTGTTCCATTCACTTTAAGATTTATAATTGTTCTCTGTTTGATTATCTTGCCCTGTGAAACCATCTTTTGCTAAGATACTTAATCCAGTTAAGTTATCCTTTTTGACTCCATTAGCCCAATGGACTAAACTACTCAATCTTGCCCTCAGCTATTGAATTCCACCACCCAAATTCAAACAAAACCCTTGGACTTTATAACTAGCCTGATATCTTCTAAAACAAAGCTAAATTATACAAAGAGAGCCCTCTCCGGGTACAGATTGGCTAGATTTTGTACCTAAAAGTTGGTTTGTGGTTACCTCGGACCCCTTTCCTCTTCCCAACAACTTCAAGGAAAATCTAAGTGATAACATAGTGGCGAATCCACTGGGGACCTGAATAATTTTATTGTTACTGTGTTTACTTTATAAACTACAGATGGAGCCTGAAGTTAGCCAGGTAGCGTTTGAACTGCTTTTTCTTTGAAATTGCATAGTAAATAAATGCTACTTCAGTCTATCTCCGGTCTAGTTTATGAAATGAACTTTGGTTTCAGACATTTAATCAGTTCCTCTAGTTAAATAAATCTTTAAGAAAATTTAAATCCAATATCAGAAACTTCTTAAAGAGATTGTTGAAGTTGTATTATTTATTCCATTTAAACCTTTTTCTTCAGAAATATTTTACAGGTTCAGATCTGATCTATGATGGTGGACAATGATCAGACACATAAAGGTTAAAATCATCCACCTGGCAACTCCAAATCCATTTCACAATCAAGACTCCACTGGAGGAATGAACCTGGAAGAACAATATGGAAAGATCAGGCTTTCAACATGGATCTTAATCCAAGACATTATGTTCTTTCTCGTTAAGATTCAATATGTATTGTATTTTATATAGGGATCTAACTTGGTTGTATAGATAAAGTGGCCTTTCATTATGGCTGATTTTCAAGATGATCCAAGAATAAAACAAAGATATGCTCCCATGAGCAGAAATCACATACCTGGATTTCTACACAAATTACCAAAGGTAGATTTGGGTAGCAATTTGCCTAGATTTCAAGATGAAAATATTGATAATCCTTTGTTGCATCTCATTAAATTTCATATACACTCATCAAGATTGAAGGGTGATTGGCATGAGGATTGCCTCATGAAGATATTTATGGCATCCTTAGAAGGAAACGCAAGGGAATGGTATGAAGCTCTCAAACCTGCAAGTTTGTTTTCTCTAAAATATTTTCATAAGGTATTTTATGAGCATTACAAAGAAGATTTTCCATCTTTATCATTAGTTGAAAATTTTTGTGATCAAGCTGAAGATCTTATACATTACCTTAAAAATATTGATGAAGATTTTGGAAATTGGTTTCCTGAAGAGTTATTAGAAGAAGTCCAAAACTTTCATTCTCAAGTTAAATTTCATAATAATCAAGAGGAGTTAAACAAAGATGAAATAAATCAGGAGATAAATCAAGATCCACAAAACCCCTCTGTATTAACAAATGATGTTTCATTTAATGTTTTGAATGAAGTTAAAGAAAATATTCAATCTCATGATCAACTTTTCAATAAAAGAAAAAATAATTGTCATTTCTATCTAAGAATTCAGAGATTCCCACCCCCCCTCACCGAAGAAGAAATCAATTTGCTTCTAAACATGCAACCATCCTCAAAATATTTACATAATGAAGAAATTGTTTCTACTTCTTCTAATGTTGATGAATTTACAAAAGTTTTTATCCATGAAGGGACAGAAGAACAAGTTGATGCTCATGTTATTCTACCTTCCCAAAAAGGCGCATTTCTTG
Source organism: Pinus albicaulis (assembly GCA_034641835.2). NCBI lineage: Eukaryota > Viridiplantae > Streptophyta > Pinopsida > Pinales > Pinaceae > Pinus > Pinus albicaulis. The sequence continues at coordinate 640,516,240 of CM076569.1, read as the reverse complement.
ATATCATGCCTATTGAACAAAACAATGATTTTCAAACATAATGCAACCAATCTAATCAAGATATATTAGGATTGTTGGAAGAAAAATCTACTGATCCATTGTTTATAATTGATGACATTCCTTCTTCTGAAGATTTGCCTAAATATGATCAGTATGATGATAATTATGTTCTCCCAATTCAAGATAATTTCCCAAAACAATCACTAGATATTGTGAGGGATGAGATATTAGAACTCCAGCTTGATGAGGATTTTCTAAGAGCTTTCTTTCTTCTTTTGAAATCAAGAAAATATTCTCCTAAATTGAAAATATGTGTTCTCCAGATAATTTCTGAAAATTATGAAAATGAAATTAGACTTTTGCATTCTCAAATTCAGTCATACAATTTCTGAAATCCTAAAGAATTCTTTGAAAATCTTCCTTCTCCTAAGCAAGAGGAAATTGTACTATATTTTGACTTGCATATTGAGGATGATTATTCTTTCAAACACAAGACTGAAGAAATAGTTTCAAGGATTAATATTCAAAATATAACTGAGCAACTAGTCATTGAAGGCCTAGAAACATAAATCATACATTATGCTTTTAATGATCCTATAGCAAACTATATGGAGAATATTTTTAGCTCAAATATGCAAACATGTTTTATCTATGAGGATCAAATATATCAGCAATTGCCATTTCACATCTTATCATTTATTATAAAGGCACATGATCATAATATACTCCTAATTTTGATCACAAGCAATCAAGTTATCCATTTATTTTTACAGCTACTTGATTGGCTTCATTGGCATTTTTGTATTACCTGATTCAATAAGATTTTTAGTAGATTGAGTAGGTAGATGAGTGCCAATAAGCTCAGAATTTTGAGCATATTTTTTTAGTTGTCAATTTTCAGCTAGTTTTTCATTAAGTTGGTTTGAAAATTTTTATGTGTTGTTTTAGTTTTAGATCAGCTTTCAGGTTGCAGAAAAACGACTATATTCAATTCAAGATTTTCAACCACAGCAAATGCATGTTTGAGATTGGACCAAGGCAGAAGATTTCCAACTGGGAAAAAAAGTTTTAAATGGATAGTAACTTACTGGAGTTGAAGCCCGAGGAGAATGCCCTAAGCTTCAGAAGTATTACTGTCATACATACAATAAAGCAACAACTAGAAGAATATTCCATGGTTCAGCCAAAATCATTTTGAGGCTAACTGACCTACTGTTCTTGACTTTTCACTAGGAAAAGCCATCCCCAAGTGGAGCTAGTGTTAGACTCCTATACCAATAGGTGTCATATTTCATGATTAACTTGATGGGCTATGCAATATGTTCATACATTTTCTTGTTGCAAAGGTTTTCCATATTCTCAAAAAATCAAAAAATTTAAAAAATGTAAAGAGGGTATACCCTGTAAAGAAAAATCAAAGGGTGAAAATAATAAAATGGCCAAAAAAGTGAAAGAAAATGAACCCCACCAAAAGAAAGGCCAAGGAAAGTGTGCAAGTCTAAATGCCACTGCCTTTTTTCTCTTGTATAATAAACAAATTGTGGCAACTTGTATCTTATGCCACATTTTATGAACAGTCAAACAGCTTAAGCTTGGCTAGTTCATCTTTCAATTTAATGTTTTAGAGGTAGAGAATAAAATCTGACCAAACTGTTTAATCTTGGCAGATAAGTAGATAGGTAGAGTAAATAAAAGGAGCTAAACAGTTTAATCTGAGCCCTTGGATGTAATAAGGTTAGAATTAGATAGATTTCCATATGTAAAAGAAAAAGTTTGAAAAGGGTTTGCCAGTTTAAGTGCACCCTAATAAAGAGGAAAAAATTGTAGGGTAAAGTAGGTAGGGTAGGTAGATGATGTCGCAAATACATGTGATGAATAATGGCTTTAGATGTGTTAACTCTTTTACTTTCATCACAAGTGCAAAGGCAAACAATATATTGGAAGAATTTCAAGCAAGGCAAAGTCAGATTATTAACTTCCCCTTTCATTTTTCCCTAAAAATTTCACTAATTTCCCCTAAGTACTAAGGTATTTAAAGATTAGAGGGGCTCAAGGCATTTCCTTGACTTTTGGAGGGACCGGACCCTCGGCCCAATAATTGGACAGGCCTAAGTACTTAAATTCATTCATCATGACATTCATTCACCTCTAAGAAATCTTTTTCTAAGTAAAATCCCATTTTACTTAGGAAAATCATGCAAATATTTCATAAAAACATTCCTCATAAACGCATAAGTTAAAAACATTAACCTAATGTTTACACTTAGCGATTCTTTCATTTTTTCATATTAACTCCTAATTTTATTATTTAAAACCTTATTAAAATTCTCCCTTTTCCCGTATTAATTTAAATATAAAAATTTCCCATAAACTATATATTTTGCCCGTTGGTTGAAAAATAACCATATAACTTTAATTAATTGGTTAAATTTCCAATTAATAAACCAACCCGACCTCCCCGCCATATCAATAAGGGTTAATTAATCCTCATGATTAATTAATAACATGTATCCGCCAATCGAATCATCCCCGATGTGATTAATTCATAATAAATCACATTGGGTCCACTCGTTATCTTTCCCTCATCTCATCACCCCGACCACCGTTCGATCAATCAATCTGAGATCAACGGTTATTAGTCATATCGCTAGCCATCCTCGTCTGAACGATAACGCGCAACGGCCAAGCAGTTTTCTGGATCGTACAGAGCCACGCGTCGTTCATCGTATGGAATTGCTCGCCCTTCGCTCAAAACCGCCCTTCCTCAAAAGCGGTGTGATGGAAGCCGCTTACCGCCTGGCTCCCCTGACGAAACCTCCGTACCGGCTGACGTCATCCATTAAAAAATTAAAAACCTGCCAACTTTTTGACTTTGTGAATAAAACAAATGTGCCTGCGTCATTTTCATTATTCTGTGTAACGACCAGAGTCTCATGAAGAAAATTCCAAAATCAACGATCGAATGCCATCAACTGCCACCTTGCTAAGGAAAATTGCAGCCGAGTATTCAAAAATCATCTGCCATAGCTAATACCTGTTCCAATTACTGTTCATTTCTCGGAAAATAAGTATTTACCTCAATTCCCGTCAAACTCTGTAAAATCCTGGTTTTTGTTTTGAATTCCACACGAGAAAATAAAGCAGAGTTCAAAATTGATCTTCATTTTATTCCTCAAAACCTCGAAACTGTAATTATATTCATAATCCTGTGATTGTGCCTGTTTTTTCATAAAAAACCCCGAATTCATTTCTGAATCCACAAGAACCAGAAATGGAGATTCTTGTGGCTCTGAATGTCACACTCCTCAATGCCCGTCACAGAGATTTAGATTATCTACCTTTAGTAGACAAATATTTCCAAATTAAAGACTTGGTTCTTAGTGAAAATCCCCTTCAAACTTTTTGCCGCTGCAAAGAACCAGAATGCCAGAAGCTAAATGGTGGAAAGAAATGTTTAAACTTTTGTAAAATTATCCTTACATGAATTTTTGATTATGTACTATAGTAAGTCATGATAAAGGAGGATAAAAGGATAAACAAAGGTTAGAGAGCATAATAGTTAAAGAGTATCAGTGGTTAAAGTGTATCAGGTAAAAGTCAGAGTGAAAGTTAAAATGAAGTTACAAAGCAGTCAACGGTAAACAGTAAAAGTAATTACAGAGGCACTAAAATGGTAAAAAAATATGAAAATACTTTCACCAACATTGAATTTTATCTAAAGTGAAAGTAAAACAGTTAAAAGAACAAAAATGTGAAAAGATGAAAAACACAACAAGAAGGAACATTTTTTGCAGGAATTTCATGCTTTAGTCATTGTTTTGAAGAAACTATTGTGATCAATACAAGATGAATTTTTCAAAACTGAAGGAGGTTTATGTTCTTAGGAGGACCATCTAAAAAAACCTCTCTCACTTTTCTAACAGCTATTATGGTTTTGGAAATATTAAACAATGTTGGAAAGCACTCTTTGCAGAAAATTACAGTTAAGTCATCATTTTGCAGAGAATATTGTGGCCAATCCGAAATACATCATACAAAACTGAAGGAGGTTTTTGTTCCTAAGTGACCTATCTACAAAAACCTATCTCACGTTTTTCACAGTGATTTTATAATCAAAGATACATGCACATATTTAAAGGCTATTTTTCAGATTCTGTAAAACTCTGTTTTACACATCTTTTTGCAGAGCCTATTGTGCACATATGGAGAGAAATTTTAGAAAAATGAAAGAGGTTTATCGCACCAACATATGTATCTACAATAACCTCTTTCACATGTTACATATCTATTACGGATTGAGAAATAAAAATATATCATTGGACCCCTAGTTTGCATAATTGTTGGAGCAGAATGCACAAAGAAAGGAAGCAGTTAGTGACTTGGATGCCTCATCATCAACTAAGAGTTGGATCAAATTCGAATTATCCTATTTTTCATCACCTGTCCATAAAAAATAGTGCCAAATAGATGCATTAGTTTGAGTGTCCTTTACTTAAGTTCTATTTATGTAAAATAGTTGGAGAGATTTGTGAACTAATCTTGAACATATTTTTTCAAGATATTTTAGTTTAGAATTTGTATAAATACTTCACTCTTGGAAGTATTTTGTGGTGGATTTTTTAGAATTTGTTGTAACATTGACTATTTGGAATAAATTGTTGTTGGAGAAATTTTGTGAAGCTAGCTGGATGTGGAATTGATGTGAAAGACTTTTTACAGGATTCATGTGTCAGACTACGGATCAATAAGTCATCTTTCTCTTGTGTTTTAAAGTATTTATATATGTTTATTATATCACTGTGTTTCATTTTTTAATGATTAATGAAAAGGAATAAATTAGAAATTGCTTAAGTGTAATCTGATTTTAATCATTATTGTTTTAAATTTTTTCTTCTAAACTGGTTTTAAATAGTGAATTCTTAACTGCTCCTGTTTTACTAGTTTAAGCATTTTGATTATTTAATAAAGAATACTTAATTTCTCTTTTTTAATAATCACTCAATTTTCCCTCTTATAAATGTGTTGAAAGATTCTTAATTTCCTTTCATCCATTTAGATTCTGTTCCATTCACTTTAAGATTTAAATTTTTTCTCTGTTTGATTATCTTGCCATGTGAAACCATCTTTTGCTAAGAGACTTAATCCAGTTAAGTTATCCTTTTTGACTCCATTAGCCCAATGGAATAAACTTCTCAATCTTGCCCTCAGCTATTGAATTCCACCACCCAAATTTAAACAAAACCCTTGGACTTTATAACTAGCCTGATATCTTCTAAAACAAAGCTAAATTATACAGAGAGAGCCCTCTCTGGGTACAGATTGGCTAGATTCTGTACCTAAAAGTTGGTTTGTGGTTACCTCGGACCCATTTCCTCTTCCCAACAACTTCAAGGAAAATCTGAGTGATAACAACTGGTAATCAAGTGGTTTCTACCATGTTCAATTTCAGCACATTTAATCGCATGGATAGAATCGTACTAGTTTGGGAAGCGGAAATCAAGACCCTGGATCTAGTTTCCACCATCCAGGTTGCGAGGAGTTTTATTATTCATTATGCAGTAGACGATTCATTACAGATGGTTGCATCCATGCTGTGTCTACACTATTGATATAATACTAAAATAATTTCTGTATCAGAACAATTTTAGTTAGTTTTGATCTGAGTATGGGAATGCCTACCTCAGTGATGATATATATATATGTGTGTGTGTGTGTGTGTGTTGCATTGAATTTTTTTACAGGTTTCTAATAGCGGTGTCCATAGGCTGATCCTTGAAATGATAAAGCACATCACTCTTCTAATATTCTCAAAATTTGCACTTTAGGGGGAAATTTTTACACTAAAATTTGTCACCATGACATTTTAGTACTCCCTTGGAAGTCTACAATATCATAATTCCCAAAGTCAATCTTTGAAACTAAGAGAAAATCTCATAAAATCCTTAAAACTCTGGTACCGTACTTTCTCCTAGTTTTTCCTGCGGTCCCGAACTTTTTGGCTATAAATCCTGCGGAGCCAAATGCACTGTTTGTTTATTAAAAGTGCGGACCCAAGTAAAATATTAAAAAGGTGCAAGTAAAATCTAGAAGCTCAGTTTAAGTCATTTTTGGAAGCTTCTAGAAAACTTCCTGCGGTGGAAAGATCACTCCTTTCATGTTCATGCATCCCATCCAATAAGGAGCTAACCCCTTGATGTAAGGAACTAATCCCTTTGAAGGAGGATTCTATCCCTTCTTGTTTGGAGCTGTAACCTCCTCTCTTCCACTATAAAAAGAGGCATAGAGCAGCCTCAAAGGGGTTAAGATTTTAGAAGACAATTGATGAGTTGAAGTTTTAGTATTGTTGGAGACGAAGTGCTGTTGAGACTTAGACCCTTTTAGATGATATTTCATGTGCGAAAGATCACATACCTATATGTATCTAGTTGGAAGAGTGTAAGTTTGGTCAGAGTAGAGGAAACGCCTACTTTCGGACCCCAGGAAGACCTGTACAACATCAAGGCGAACGTGGTTGTAAGGATCTTCTTTATTTAATTTAATACAAATAAATTTGTTTTTCTCAATAAGCTGTCAATTGATTGGTTTATTTTATGGATTCCTTGATCACCATAATGGATATGATTTATGAATATATGCTATGCAGGTGCTATTTGATGTTTGCTTGTTTATGATTGCAGATCTTTGAGGGGAACTCTTTCGAGTGATTAAAGGAATACTACTACAAACAAGCGTTGGATCAAAGGTAGGATCGTTAAACCTTTATAGCATTTAATTATAAATCGCAATATATCTAGAGAAAGATAGCTTTGTTTGTCCATTTGTTGCTAGCTATCCATAGGACACTTGGGAGGTCTGTCTCGTTCGCAAGAACGACTAATCTGTCCAACAATTGTCTACACCAAGAAAGTGGGTAAGTCCTTCATCATCCTTGTTCTTTTTGTTGATGATATTATCCTTACTGGTAGTGATCCCAACAATATAAACCATGTGAAGTCTAGCCTCAAAAATAAGTTTTAAATGATAGACTTATGACACTTCCATTATTTCCTTGGTATTCAAGTCTCGCAATCCAAAGAAGGTATTACCCTTTCTCAATCCAAGTATACATGTGATCTTCTATGCTACTTTCACATGGAAGACTGTAAGCCAGTCCCTTCTCCCTTTTAGTTTGGATTCAATCTTTCAGTCACTTTTACTACCCCTGAAGTTGATGCTACCTTATACCATTAACTTGTTGGTAAACTTCTCTAACTAACCCATACCCATCTTGAACTTTCCTTTGCCATTGGTATTGTTTCTTGATTTATGCACCAACCTCCTGAAAGTCACTGGAAATCAGCTAAAATAATACTTCAATATATTCGAGGTACTATTCAGTTCAGGATTCATTACAATGCAGGAGAATCTCCATTGTTGATTTGTTTCACTGGTTCTAATTGGGCTAGTGACCTTGATGATTAAATGTCTACTGCAGGATATGTATTCACTCTTGGTTCAGCACCTATTACATGGTCTTCTAAGAAAAAAAGTGCCATCTCTCTTTCTTCAGCAGAAGCAGAGTATCGTGGTGTAGTTGAAGCCAGCAAGGAAGCCATGTGGCTTCGTCAGATCCTGTCTGAATTTGGTCTTCATCAGAAGCATCCAACTACACTTTGGTGTGATAATCAGAGTGTCATTCAGCTATGAAAATATCTAGTTCAACATCAGTGTATGAAACACATTGAGCTCCACATACACTTCATCAAAAAGCTCATTCATGATCGTGTTCTTGAAGTGAATTTTTATTCAACCAATGATTAAGTTTTCGATATCTTTACAAAGGCTCTCACATAAGAAAAGTTTACCAAACTTTGATCTATGCTTGGAGTTCAAGAAAGTTATCATTAAGGGTATATAGGCTCTAATGCCTTCTTCCCTCTCCTATTGTGTCACCTTTGTAAATCCTTCAATCCTATCACAAGTTGTTCTTAAGGGGGGATGTTAGGATATTTCGACACATAGGAAATAGTCTCCTTTTGTGTCACCTTTGTAAATTCTTCAATCCTATCCCAAGTTGTTCTTAAGGGGGGATGTTAGGATATTCTGACACATAGGAAATATTTAAGTATAACTTGGTCTAGCATAGAGTTAGGTAAAGTGTGTTTCTTTACTATGTAAATTTGTAACTTATAATCCGATGGTCACGATATGTAGTGATTCAATGGTTCACTCTCTCCTTGGAATTACTGACACTTTATCTGTGGCTTACCACCCGATTGGTCCATGATCTCTAATTAAAGAGCATGAAGGTCATTTTTTTGGTAACCGTTTATGAGATAAATTTATGTAAATTTTCTTTCTTTCTATTAATAAATTTCCTGAAGTGGCCGCTTGGCTTAGGCCATGGATTTTTTCCCTCTTTGAGGGTTTTAATCATGTCAAATACTGGTGTACTAATCTGTGATCTATTTGTGAGTGGTAACCTTTGAATTTTCATCTAAGGAACTTACCTTGTAAATTCCTATAGAAAAAAGGATTTATGAAATTTTCCAAATGTCCAAAATATCATATCTCTAGATATCAAGAACACTTTGCACTTTTTCTAACACTTTTGATGAGATATCAGAATTTCGACTAATGAGTTATAACTGACACATATGGTTCTTCCATATTTCACCTCCTTTATCCCCTTTTCTCCCTATTCCTTAGTCAAAATCCCCTATCCAACCCATGTGACCAAGGGCTAGATATTAACACTTAGATACCCAATTTTTCGAAGTTTTTTGAAAATTCATAGCTTAATTGAAACCATAAAAGGAATACTTAAACAAATTGACAAGTTTTAAGGAATTCCAAAATACAATCAAATCTTATTTATGCAATCAAATCAAGATTTCACTTTAGTATATATGTATAAATGTGCTCTATGTTTTGTTATTTTTTGTGTAACATAGAGAGGTATTCCAACATGCCTAAGTCATCCTCTAATATTTTTAATGAAAGATTAAATTTTTTATTTTTATTTTTGGAGCATCAAATTGGCCTAGGAAGAGAATCAAGCCCACCTCATGAAGGGACATGTCCCTCAGGGTATTTTACCCAATTTCGCTTATCTAAATAGGCATTGTGATTCCTCATTTCTACACCATAAAAAAAATAAGTTTTAGCAAGAAAAATTAGTTTTGGAGATCATCCTTTTTTCTCTCTCTTAGTCGCATATGTGGAGGATTAGTTGACTGAGTTAGATATCTATTTGGCCAAGTATGAATGAGCATTGAATGAGTTGTTTGACCTCATATTGGACTATATAATCGTACACCATTAACCACTATATATCTATTTCCGCCTTAATGTTTTCTAAATGATCGTAAGTGAATATATGTTTATGTATATCTTTATTGATAAAATGAATCATGTTTCCATTTAAACCCTGACACATTATTTAAGAGTCTCAATATGCCTCGGGTGAGACTTTTCTCCCTAGCAGAGGAATGAAAATGTGGGAATTATACTAAACCATGACGAACACCTTTGTTGGCACCATGTGGCCGAACACTTGGTCCATACAATCAAAATTTTCTACAACAAGGACCACTTGGTTCCTCATGTTGCTGCATTGAAGACTTCCAAGGAAGTATATGATTCTCTGGTAGGATTATATGAGAGAAGTAACACTAGTAGGAAATTAACCTTGATAAATTGTCTTTGTAATGTCATGATGACCAGATTATATTCCACTGTTTGATATCCTTTTAGATTATTCCATATCAAATATGGTCTTGTAGCCATTAGAGATACCATTGATGATGGAAAAATTGTTACAATGACTCTCAATGAATTTCCCTCCTCATGGGAGCCATTTATTCGGGGAATTTTTTACATGAGAAAAAATTCCCAAGTTTGATTAGCTATGTATTGATTATGTCTAAGAAGATACTATATTGTTGTCTAGGAATAACTTGAAAAATTATTCAGGATGGAGAAAATCAAGCTCTTGCAACTCACACAAGGAAAGGAAAAGGAAGAAGAAATTTGGAAATTTTGATAAGAAGAATATAGGAAGAAGATCTAATCTTGTTCAGGATTAGAATAAGAAGGATATGTCCAAGTTCAATGACTCATTCTCCATGATTTTGGACACTACCCCTAATCTATATATGAAAGCTTGAGGATTTATATTATATTTTACAAAAGAATATATTAGGGTTTTTAACATCTTATGTCAAATTCATTAACACATAAACATGCTTTAAAACTCAATATTGGCAGAAAATAAGAAGACGTCAATACCATAACAGTAAAAATAAAATAACAAGTGATGAAGGATTTCAACCCTCTTGGGTTACTTATCATGGTACAACTTCCAATGGTTTGGCCTCTTTCATTGTGCTCAAAAAAGTGTGTTTACATCAAGTTACAATGCTCAATTGGCTTAAACAATGTCTCCAGTGGCTCCAGAACACTAAAAAACCCCTATCTGAGCTCTTTATTCTCCAAAAAAGGTTAAAAAATTAATGAGTTATTCTCCAATGAAGTTATGCACTATATTTCCTACAATTTGCACTTTCCTACAAATCATTCTACAAAATATGACTTTTTTCGGCCATGTGGGGCGACAATTTCGCCTCGCACCGACGAGATTCCTGCCTAGTGTTAGCCACCTATAAAATTTGATTATACCAAAGGTGGCTAAATTTGTATTGAGCCTTCAAGAAACAATTTTTCCCTATCAAAACTGTTGACTCTTGAAATCTATATAAGGCCTCCTGCCTTTTTCCTTCTGTCCAAATCCTTCACTAATATTCCACATCTAAAAAGCCTCTAAAATCCTACAAAAATCCATTGTTGGATATTTATGCAAAAGACCCCAAAACTAACCTCTTTATCTATCCCTCTATTCCTCATTAAAACCCATTTCCTAAGGTCTAAGACCCCCTCTTGACCTTATCGGAAGCCTTCATTTCCCTTTGAAAACCATTAAAAAACCATAGAAACGCACATTTTATATGCGTTGGACTTAAGCCCCTCAGGCTAATCCCCCTTCCTCTTTTTTCCTCCATGCGCCCGAGCGCCGGAACCAAACGCTGTAAACATTGGACGCTTATCCATTCTTCTCCGCCCAAAGCACCGGAAAACCTTTGTAAATTGTAAAAATCGGGTTTTAATCATTTTCCAAAGGTTTTCCGCCCATATAATTTTGAAACAATTTCGACCGTCGATCTACTTCGCAAATCGGACGGCGCGGAGCGCTACTTGCCTTGTGGACCCCTCCATTCCCCTCGTTGTTTTCCAAAACCCCGGTTTATTCCCCACCACTCTTCGGGCAAAGGCTATTTTAGCCCGAGGCCCAGCGATTCCGCACACCTCTTGATACGCGTCCTCTGTACCATTCAAAAACCACTGCATAAAGTTAGCTCCCCACGCATTATCTGTCGGACGAAGGCCGCCCAGCGGAATCAACGGTAGTCTTCAGTTCAATACCCCCGCATCCAACGGTTGTCATTCATTGAAGTCACCCACCCTTTAATCAAGCTGCATACTGTTTAGTCGGGCCTCGGCGCAACCGAGAGTCAATATCCGCCGTCGATCTCTGCAGATCAACGGTCCACATTCGATCGCCTGATTCCATTCCCCAGTCAACTATTCTCCGCTCTGATTTTCTAAATCACGCCCGAATGTTGATCACATCGCAATCAACGACTCCGATCGCCCCGTTCTCCCGCACGCCCTCCGATGCAGATTTGCCCAGATAAACGCAGGATTTTATAACTATTGCGTGTATTTTGCAGGTTTAAGGTCTTTTCGATTTATATGGAGAAATTTCGTGGGACGAGGATGACGATCCTTTGCCTTTTGAATACATCAGAGAAATCGACAGCAGGGTGCAAACTATGTTGTCAACAAGGTTTCATGAGACTTTGTTGCTATGCGCCTCTGTAAAACTTGGAAAGTATGAAGAAATCGCAGAGAAAGAGTATCAGATTGCAAAAAGCCAAAGATGAACCAGGGCAGAGAGTTAATGATCAGATGAGTGGGGATTACGGCTAAGACAGTTATCAAAAGCCTAATCCCTGACTCAAAACACAGTTTAAAAGAGAAAACCTAAAAGTGTTTATCAAGCATATTGCCTCCACCGCCATATCTAAGGCAAATTGATTCCTCAACCACCACAGTGCCACCTACTGTCTCAAAACACTCAATCAGAGGTCGAACTTATTGAACAAGATCAGATTTTTTGCCTCGAAACAGCCAAAGAAGTTACTTATGCCTCATATTTAATGACAGAATGTTCGCAGAGTAACCTTAATAGTACACAGATCCTCAAAAGGTCAACAAAGCTCCCACCGAGCTGAAATCATAAGTGTAAGTCAGTTAATACAGCAGAACACCTGTATAGTTTCTTCGTTGAGCCCCTCAAAGGCCAAGAATACATTAATGCCTGTATTAATTGATTTTGAGATATTTTATCAGATCTCACCTCCTCATTCTTCTATAAATACTTCAGTAGAAGATGAGTGAGGCGTTGGTTGTTTGCTATGTATTTGCTAAGCAGTTTATTGTAATTGAGCTGGAGACTTCTGTTTGTAAATAATGTTCACTGGCCCTTGGAGCTCTACTTGTGATAAATAAGTTTAGGTCGAATAGTGAAGATGATTGCTGAACTGAAACTTTGGACTTGAAGATTGTAACTGGTTTGACATCAATATAAAGGCAGTTCTTTGGGATCATGGTCTATATTACTGGTGAAGTGTTTCTTTCTTTGTTAATTGTTTTCTTTCTATGTTTGCCATATTTTCCATGTTCCTCTGTAAAGAACAGTTTAAACAGGGTCAGGATCTGTTGTATATCAGTAACCTTCTCTGGCTGAGAAATCTTTATCTTAATGTTTTCCTTAAACTTGTTTATTTAAGAATGATTCAATACAGTTTAAACAGTTAGGAATGTTGGTGTTCCCTCTTCCTTCTGTTTGCTTAAACATTGTTCTTGGATGTGATTTCCATTATTTGCTCTTAAAGTTAGACTAGAGAAGATATGGTTTGCCCTGATTCCTAGATTCTTTTCTCCAAAATCAGATTCTGAAAGTTTCCCTTGATGTTGGCTGAAAGCAGACTAGGTTTAAAAGTACTTTATCTGATCTTAAGTTGCATTTTGTCTCTCTTATGTGTTTTCATAATTTCTGAAAGTAATTATGTGGATTACTGGATTGTTTGTCAATTAAGCTGCTTTAATACAAACTTACCCAAGAAGTTTATGGTTAGCCCTGTCCTTGGTTGGTTTTAAACAGTTACTTAAGAGGCTTTTCTTGTTTGGACTGACTATAAATCCTCTGAGAAATTATTATCAGTTTCCACCCCTCCAACACTTTAATGTTTCCATTCCATCATTTAAATCTCAATAATCTTGTGGTATAGATGACTTGCCCCTTGGATCACCCCTGATGTTGTTGTTCAATTAAAGCCCAGATATGACTCCATAGCCCAATGGACTAAAAACCAGCGTTATATCTATCTTTTACCCTAATCTGTCCTATTTTCTTGCAACTTCTCACCTTTGAAACTCTTTGCATATAGATCTTTCCGCCTCAAACAGAAAATCAAGCCCAACCATCCAAAAAAAAAACAAAACCCTTGGACTTCATAACTAGCCTAATATCATTACCTTAAGCTTTCAAAGACAAATCCATCTTTGTACATATTGGAGAGATCCCTCTCCGGATTCAGGAGCGCTAGATCCTAGAATCCCAAAGTTGGTTGAAATGATGTTAACTCTGTGATCGGACTTTTGCCAATCTTGCTTATTACAGAGACCTAACATTTCTGGTGACTCCACTTGGGAACACCTTTCCCTTAATCTTATAAAATCTGGTGAGTAAAAAGCAGCCTTTCCAAGCACTACCAAGAAATGGTAATCATGATGAAACTTGTTTGAATCAGTGACAAACTAGGTGAACCCTAGGATTCTTATAAGCTTTTATCTAACCTTGAAAATCAGCTAGCTTAGCCATAAGAGTAGACTTTCTTTGTCTCACAACAGTAGCTAAGTTTTGAAGCAAAGGTAGCTTATTCTTAGGAACCACAAATAAAAAGTAACTCAGAAAATACCAAAATATTTCAGATTGGTAGTAAAACACTTACTCCTACATATCACTTACCTTTGATGTGTTTTACCTTATACTCTTAGACAGAGTCTGGAAAGGGCCAGGTAGCCTCCGGATCTCATCCTCTTTTAGAGGTGAAATATCTGGTGAATGCCCTCCCAGTCAATCTTTGGTTAGAGTTTCTTCTGTTTCGAGATATCCTTAAAAAGTGATGTCTCACAAGCACTGTGGTGGACAGTGTACTTCTTTGAACACACTCTAAACTTTCCATCTGGTGACTCCACAATCCTGAACAGACCTTAAGGCTCCACTGGGAAGAACCCTTATCATTATAATATCATTCAAATCCAGTTAGAGGACTGTAGGATAAAAATTGTGAAAGAAGATTAGTTAACCTCTCAAAGATTGTCATATCTGGTTGAACTTTTCTGGTTTATTTGGATCTGAAAACACAGCATAGTGGCTCCTAGAAAGATCCACACTAGAGCCCATCCTAACCCCAACCCACCTAATATAGTTGATGACCCAGAAAGTATCCTTTGGAAATCTCCTAAGATTAAATTATCAACTGTTTTCAGATCACCCTTGAGAGCTAACTCGGTTCCTGAAAATCTTTTAGCTCTACAACAATCACAATCTAACTTAGTTAATCCATTCAGGACTAGGTCCTTTGGTGATTTAGACCAGCTAGATTCTGAGTCTTCATTATCATCTCCTAAAACAAGTGAACATCTTGGTAACAGAGAAGCAACACCTCCTGATTTACACTTTCTGTTGAATTTAGGTGTCCCCCATCCAAGATCAGCTTAGCAATCTACTACTGTTCAAACCACCCCACTTCAGCCCACTCCACCTCTTGTAAATCCACCCCCACCACCTATCATGGCAGCATGGTATGCTCCCTTAGTCCTTCCTGTACCATTAGTCAATCTTCCACAGGACTATCAATCCAAAATCCCATTGTATGATGCTAGAAATACTATAACTGCATCACAACATGTGGATAAGATGAATGACTACTTTGACATAAATGAAATTGATGATGATTCTGTCAAACTTAGACTATTTGCTCAAAGTCTGGGGGGAGAAGCAAGAAAATGGTTTAAAGGCTTAGCCCCCCATAGTATTAATGATCTCCAAGGTTTCCATCAAACATTCTTAAACAAATGGGAGGTAAAGAAGAACCCTCTCCAAGTTCTTGCTGACTATAACAATCTCCATAGGAACCCAGGGGAAAGTGTACAGGCTTATTGTACCAAATTTAACAATGTGTATAATGCGCTTTCCCCAGAGTTAAAACATCCACAAGGTTCAGCTTTAAACAAGTTTCCTGAAGGGTTTGATGCTGATATGACCTATTCATTAAGAGAAAGAGATTTTGCAACCCTTGAAGATATGCAAAGAGGTGCCCTCTCTGTGGAAGTAAACTTAATGGAGAAAAGAGCAAGGATGAAGAAAGAGAAGAGAGTATCCTTTGGGGAGGAATCCACACCTTCCACTTCAAACTCAAAGATGGAAAGAATGATGGAAGAGATGATGAAGAAAATGAACATTCTTGAGAGAGCGCAAGTAAGTCTAAATCAAAACGCTCCTCAAAACAGAAACCAAAACCAGAATCAGAATGTTAGAAGAAACCAACCTCCAAACAGACCCAGGGAAGATGATCAACAGATCACTCTTCCCTTTCATCAAAACTATGTAAATGAGGTTGAGGAAACGGATCAAATAACAGAGGAGGATGATAGAAACTTATTTGGGGTAGATGATGATAACTTCGAGGTTCATTATGATAGAAAAGAGGGTCTTTACACACCTTATGATGACAAAAGGGATGAAAATCAAAATTGTGGTCAAAACATGAAAAATGCCATGACAGAACCTACAAAAGAATATGAACTCAGAAGTAGATCAAGTCAACAGCCCTCCAACACCATATCCTCTGACAAATCTTCACAAAACAGCACCACAAACAAACCTAAAGCTATCAAAATAAAGGATAAAACAGTGGCTGATAATTCTGGTAGAGGTAAAGAGAAAGACACTCAAAATATGGAAAAACAGAGTGCAAACATCAGTAGTGCTAACACTTCAGCTAGTACTCCTGTTACAACCATCGTGCCAAATAAAATGAATCAGCAAGATGTAATTGTTGATAGAGGGACAGCTAATAAGGTTGAAACCAATACTTCGAAGAATCAGACTCCTTTCAGCCTGGAACAGGAAATCTCAAAAATCAAAATCTTTGTTCCCTTAACCGAGTTAGCTTCCCAACATATATATAGGAATCAAATTTTGAAGGCCTTAAGCATAGAAGAGAACGAGGACACACTCAATCTTAATGATGACCAACTAGAGCTTATTTTTGGTCCAAATATTGAAGGTAAGTTTCAAGAGGGTCTTGTCCCTCCTTTTTACGTAAGCTTAAACATTCATGAAAAAATTCTACACAACGTTATGCACGACTCAGGGGCTTCTCATAATTTAATGCCAAAAGCTGTGATGGAAAGCCTGGGTCTAGAAATTACCAGACCTTATAAGGACCTTTACTCCTTTGACTCAAGCAGAGTAAAATGTCTAGGGTTGATAAAAGACCTTTGTGTTAACTTAGCCCAGATCCCAGCCAAGTCTTTACTTATGGATATTGTTGTGGTTGATGTGCCCCCAAAGTATGGAATGCTTTTATCAAGATCTTGGGGGGCTAAGTTACAGGGGACCATGCAAATGGACATGACCTATGTGACTATCCCTGTTTTCAATCAGACTAGAAGACTTTACAGGGAGTCCCACATGCAATACACAGTGACAAGTCAAGACAGACCTCAAAACTCTCCTCTATATGTTGTAAGTACGAGCCTTGATTCTTTTATCATGTTTAATGATGAAACGCTTACTGAACAAATCACTTCAATAGAATTAATGGTTGATACAAAGGGGGAAGGACACGGCACTAAAGTGTCAAAACAGTTTGCTACATTGGAAAAATTTGGCAAACAAAACGCAGGTCTTGATTTACAAGTCGTCGGTCCATTGCTGTTAAATTTTGACAGCAAAGAAAACACCCCTCAACATATTGAAAAACTTGAGGAATCAAATCATACAAGGGACATTCAAAAAACAGATCAAACTAAGAACAATCCTCTTTGGAGTATGTATTTTGATGGGTCATGCACTAGAAATAATGCTGGTGCAGGTGTCTAGATTACTAACACTCAAAACAATCATACATAATGTATTTCATGTAAGTTAAACTTTTAGTGTTCCAACAACATAGCATAATACGAATCCCTTCTCTTAGGCTTGCATATCTTGAAGAAATTAGGAGCCAGAAGAATTAACGTGTATGGGGATTCTGAGTTAATCATTAGGCAAGTCAATGGGGAGTATAATGCCAATCATCCCAGACTTAGAGCCTATCGAAATGATGTCATGGACCTTTTGAAAACATTTGAGGAGGCCAACCTGAGTTTTGTCCCAAGGAAAAGAAACATTGCAGCCCACAATTTAGCTTTTGCGGCCAGGACATGTCTAACGCCATATGAAACTGGAGACAACACAACTCCGATAAAATTTAGACCAGCTGTGCCTGACAAAAAAAAATATTGGCAAGTGTTTGACAATGACAAACAAATAGAAGACTTCATGCAATTCAGAAATGAATTCGAAATGCATAGTTCGGACTCAGATTATGATACAGACTGTAGTGAAGAAAACTTTCTTGGTAAAGAAGAACCGTCTCCTGAGCCTACCAATATTAATCTTCAAACTAGCAAACTCATAAACAAAACAGAATCGAGTGTAGGATTAGGAACAGAAGAAATAGAAACTCTGCATTCTAAAGATGAAGGTTTTCCAAGTGGTCTTGCACCTTTGGAAGAGTTGTTCGATTTTAACGATGTGGAAAATAAACCAAAACTGGAACCTGTAGAGACTGAAGTGGAGGAATGCAACATAGGCAGTGAGGAAAAACCGAAGATGGTTAAACTTTCTAAAACCTTACTAGCTCACATTAAACTCAAATAAATAGAGTTGTTTAAGGAGTTTTCTAATTTTTTTGCATGGAGTCACGAAGATCTTAAGTCCTATGACACTGAAATAATACAGCACAAAATCCCTCTTAAAGAAAACCAAAAACCATTCAAACAGAAGCTGCGCAGAATAAACCCTGTTCAGTTACCTTTGGTTCAGCAGGAGATCATGAAAATGTATGAGGCTGGTATTATTGTCCCTATTAGATATTATGAATGGGTATCTAATCTAGTGTCTGTTAGGAATAAAACTGGAGAAATCAGACTTTGTATAGACTTTAGAGACTTGAACAAAGCTTCGTTGAAAGACAACTACCCTTTACCCAAGATGGATCACATTTTACAAAGGGTGGTAGGGTCTAGAAGAATTTCTTTGCTGGATGGCTATTCAGGGTGTAATCAGATCTTGGTTTACTACACCATGGGGCACTTTCATGTATGTGAAAATGCCTTTTGGTCTAATGAATGCTGGAGCAACCTTTCAAAGAGCCATGGACATAGCATTATCGGAAGAATTGGGCTTCTTCATCATTATCTATCTTGATGATGTCACTGTGTTTTCAAAAACAGATGAAGAGCACTTAGAACATTTGAGGAAAGTTTTCGAGAAATGCAGAAAGTTTGGAATATCTTTAAACCCTAAGAAGACTCTATTTTGTCTCCAAGAAGGTAAGCTTCTTGGACACATTATTTCAGAAGAGGGTATAAAGATAGATCCAAAGAGGATTGAGGCCATATTGCAATTCTCTCATCCTCGAAACATAAAAGAGTTGCATTCTTTCATTGGAAAGATAAAATTTTTGACAAGGTTCATCCCTAACTTAGCTGAGCTCCTTAGGAATATCACAAACATGTTGAAGAAGGAGCAAGGAATAAAATGGACCTTGGAAGCAAAGACATCTTTTGAGCTGGTGAAACAAGCATTAACCAAAACACCGGTTCTCATAAGTCCTGATTTTTCAAAAGATTTTTATATCTTCTCATTTGCATCAGAACATACCATAGCTGCTGTCCTTTTACAGAAAAATCCACAAGGACAAGAGCAGCCTATTGCATTATTTAGCAAGGCATTAAGGGATTCCCCTTTGAAGTATAACATTATGGAGAAGCAGGCTTTTGCTTTGGTAAAGGCTTTGAAAGACTTCAGGGTATACATCCTTCACTCACACATTATTGCCTTTGTCCCAAATTCAGTTGTTAAAGACATTCTAACACAGGACCCAGATGGTAAGAGAGGTAAGTGGATTGTTGTTATCCTTGAATATGATTTAGAAATAAAACCCACTAAACTCATTAAAGGCCAAGGTCTAGCTAGATTAATGGCTGAATCAAATTATGAAGTTCTTGATATTAATATGATTAGTGCTTTGGATAGCCAAGAAGAACTCTCGACTCCCATTGTTGAAGACTATCTTATGAATTCTCCTTGGTATGCTGATATTGTCTATGTTTTTCTTAATTTAAATGCACCTCCCGGTTTGACAAAAACAAAGGCAAGATTCCTAAAGCTAAAAGTTGTAAACTATTGCATTATTGATAAATGTCTTTATTGGAAAAATGCAAGTGGTATATTGCTTAATGTTTGCCTGAGTTTGATGCAGAGAAGATTAAGCAGGAATTCCATGAAGGAGAGTGTGGGGGTCATTTATACTGGAAGTCAACAACCAACAAAATTTTGAGGGCTGGTTTCTATTGGCCTACTCTTTTTCCTGATATACACAAGATGATCATTGCCTGTCATAAATGCCAATTATTTGAGGGAAAAAGAAAACTGCTACCCCTGCCTTTGCATCCAATCACTGTTGAAGCTTCGTTTCAACAGTGGGGACTTGACTTCATAGGAGAAATTCACCCCCCATCTTCTGCCCAGCATAAGTGGATTCTCACCGCCACAGACTACTTCACTAAGTGGATAGAATTCATTCCTTGTAGGCAGGCCAATGATTCAGTTATCATAAAATTTATGGAGACTAACATCCTCTCCAGATTTGGTTGTCCTACCAAAATTATCACTGATAATGCAGCAGCATTTGGATCAAAGAGAATGGTTGATTTATGTCACAAGTATCAGATAACATTGGGACACTCGTAGCCTATTACCCTCAAGGTAATGGACTTGCAGAATCTTCCAACAAAAGCTTAGTGAACATAATCAAGAAACTGTTGGAGGACAACAAAAAGTCTTGGCACACTAAGCTGGTCCATGTGCTTTGGGCTGATAGATTAACTTTGAAGAAATCTATTGGTATGTCGCCTTTCCAGCTTGTGTATGGTACATATGCAATTTTTCCTAACAGTCTTGGGGTACCAGTTATGAATTTGATCCAAGAACTGCAGACTGAAGAAAATGACATAGCCAGAAGAATAAATCAGACCATTCATCTTCAGCAAATCAGGGAAGAAGTGTATAACAAAGCATTGCAGAAACAAGACAGTATCAAGAAGATCTTTGACAGAAGAACAAAGGCCAGCAATTTCAAGATTGGGGACAAAGTTTTGAAGTGGGACTCAAGAAGGGAAGAAAGGGGCAAGCATGGAAAATTTGACAACTTATGGCTTGGCCCTTACTCTGTTCATTCAGTTGTCGGTAATAATGCATTTTTCTTACAGGAGCTGGACGGAACATAATTGTTTGGGGGTCCTGTCAATGGAAGGATGCTTAAGCATTACTTCTCTTAATCTATTTTATGTTTTGAAGTCTTTTTACCTTTTTTCCATTGTGAATAGTCCATCCACCATTGCATTCGAAGTTATGAAAAATAAATAATACAAAAACAAAGAAAAAATGAAAAGAGGGCAGAACAAAAACAAGAAAGGCAAGGCCCCATGTCAAAAAGAGAAACAAATCTGAAAGTGGGAAAGCTTAAATGCCACTCCTGAAAAACACACTTATAGTTAGTCAAATAGCCTAATCTTGACTAATTAGCTTTTGAATTTACTGCTGATAGGATAGTGAATTTGATTTTCCAAACTGTTCAATCTTGGCTTATCAGTAGATAGATTAGGATAGAAATTGAAGGTTCAAATAAGCTCAAAATCTGAACCAAAGTTTCCAAAGAAAGATGACTCAAAACTATTTTAATTTCCGAGTCACAAGATAGGAGATCTGGTTCTAATCAGCCTAAAATCTGAACCAGAAGAAAGAAAAAACAGCTCAGAACCAAAGAAAAAACAGAGCTTTGAAGAAAAGAGAAGGCCATGATAAGAGACTTTCAGATCTTAAGCCTTCCATTTTGATTTTAAAATTTCTGCAAATAATAATCTATGTGCAGCTTGTTTTTATGCCATGATCACAGCAAGTCAAACAACTTAATCTTGACTTGGCTGTTTTTAAATTTCTGTCGTAGAAATTAGAGAATGAAAGTCTGTTGGACAGCTTAATCCCAACAGACAGTAGATTAGGTAGAGAAACATCTGAGCTCAACTGTTTAATCTGAGTTCAGGGAGAAATAAGGAGTAGCATTAGATTAGTTTTTTATGCTTTCAAAAGAATAAAATGTTGTGAATAGAGTTTGCCAATCCAAGTGCACTCTAATGAAGAAGAAAAAATGTTAGATCTATAGGATTGGGTAGGTAGAAAGTTGTATTGATAAAAATCCATTGTTTTCATGGTTGCTAATATGCTTTCAGAAGATCATCCAGCAAAAGAAGCGCAACCCAATGGATCAGGCACAAGTCAGCCTCCCAGAGAATCCAAGTCTGAAGTTCTTGATACCTTCAAGTAGGCATCATCCCCAAGTGGAGCCACTGTTAGCCACCTATAATATTTTGTTATACCAAAAGGTGGCTAAAACTTTTTGAGCCTTCAAGAAACAATTTTTCCCTATCAAAACTGTTGACTCTTGAAATCTCTATAAGGCCTCCTGCCTTTTTCCTTCTGTCCAAATCCTTCACTGATATTCCACATCTAAAAAGCCTCTGAAATCCTACAAAAATCCATTGTTGGATATTTATGCAAAAGACCCCAAAACTAACCTCTTTATCTATCCCTCTATTCCTCATTAAAACCCATTTCCTAAGGTCCAAGACCCCCTCTTGACCTTATCGGAAGCCTTCATTTCCCTTTGAAAATCATTAAAAAACCATAGAAACGCACATTTTCTATGCGTTGGACTTAAGCCCCTCAGGCTAAGCCCCCTTCCTCTTTTTTTCTCCATGCGCCTAAGCGTCGGAACCAAATGCTATAAACATTGGACACTTATCCATTCTTCTCCCCCAAAGCACCAAAAAACCTTTGTAAATTGTAAAAATCGGGTTTTAATCATTTTCCAAAGGTTTTCTGCCCATATAATTTTGAAACAATTTCGACCATCGATCTGCTTCGCAGATCGGACGACGCGGAGCGCTACTTGCCTTGTGGACCCCTCCATTCCCCGCGCTGTTTTCCAAAACCCCAGTTTATTCCACACCACTCTTCGGGCAAAGGCTGTTTTAACCCGAGGCCCAACAATTCCGCACACCTCTTGACACACGTCCTCTGTACCATTCAAAAACCACTCCATAAAGTTAGCTCCCCGAGCATTATCTGTCGGACGAAGGCCGCCCAATGGAATCAATGGTAGCCGTCAGTTCGAGACCCCTGCATCCAACGGTTTTCATTCATTGAAGTCACCCGCCCTTTAATCAAGCTGCATACTGTTTAGCCGAGCCCCGGCGCAACCGAGACTCAATATCCGCCGTTGATCTCTACAGATCGACGGTCCACATTCAATCACCTGATTCCATTCCCCAGTCAACTATTCTCCGCTCTGACTTTCTAAATCACGCCTGACCATTGATCACATCGCAATCAACGGCTCTGATCGCCCCGTTCTCCCGCACGCCCTCCGATGCATATTTTCCTAGATAAACGCAGGATTTTATAACTATTGCGTGTATTTTGTAGGTTTAAGGTCTTTTTGATTTATATGGAGAAATTTCGTGGGACAAGGATGACGATCCTTTGCCTTTCGAATACATCAGAGAAATCGACAGCAGGGTGCAAACTATGTTGTCAACAAGGTTTCATGAGACTTTGTTGCTATGCGCCTTTGTAAAACTTGGAAAGTATGAAGAAATCACAGAGAAAGAGTATCAGATTGCAAAAAGCCAAAGATGAACCAGGGCAGAGAGTTAATGATTAGATGAGTGGGGATTACGGCTAAGACAGTTATCAAAAGCCTAATCCCCGACTCAAAACACAGTTTAAAAGGGAAAACCTAAAAGTGTTTATCAGACATATTGCCTCCACCGCCATATCTGAGGCAAATTGATTCCTCTACCACCGTAGTGCCACCTATTGTCTCAAAACACTCAATCAGAGGCTGAACTTATTAAACAAGATCAGATTTTTTGCCTCGAAACAGCCAAAGAAGTTACTTCTGCCTCAGATTTAATGACAGAATGTTCGCAGAGTAACCCTAATAGTACACAGATCCTCAAAAGGTCAACAAAGCTCCCACCGAGCTAAAATCGTAAGTGTAAGTCAGTTAATACAGCGGAACACCTGTATAGTTTCCTCGTTGAGCCCCTCAAAGGCCAAGAAGACATTAATGCCTGTATTAATTGATTTTGAGATCTTTTATCAGATCTCACCTCCTCATTCTTCTATAAATACTTCAGTAGAAGATGAGTGAGGGGTTGGTTGTTTGCTATGTATTTGTTGAGCATTGTATTGTGATTGAGCTAGAAACTTCTGTTTGTAAATAGTGTTCACTGGCCCTTGGAGCTCTGCTTGTGATAAATAAGTTAGGCTGAATAGTGAAGATGATTGTTGAACTGAAACATTGGACTTAAAGATTGTAACTGGTTTGACATCAATATAAAGGCTGTTCTTTGGGATCCTGGTCTATATTACTGGTGAAGTGATTCTTTCTTGTTAATTATTTTCTTTCTATGTATGCCATATTGTCCATGTTCCTCTGTAAAGAACAGTTTAAACAGGGTTAGGATCTACTGTATATCAGTAACCTTCTCTGGCTGAGAAATCTTTATCTTAATGTTTTCTTAAACTTGTTTATTTAAGAATGATTCAATACAGTTTAAACAGTTAGGAACGTTGGCGTTCCCTCGTCCTTATGTTTGCTTAAAACATTGTTCTTGAATGTGATTTCCATTATTTTCTATTAAAGTTAGACTAGAGAAGATATGGTTTGCCCTGATTCCTAGATTCTTTTCTCCAGAGGCAGATTCTGAAAGTTTCCCTTGGTGTTGACTGAAAGCAGACTAGGTTTAAAAGTACTTTATTTGATCTTAAGTTGCACTTTGTCTTTCTTATGTGTTTTCATACTTTCTGAAAGTAATCATGTGGATTACTGTATTGTTTGTCAATTAAGCTGCTTTAATATAAACTTACCCAAGAATTTTATGGTTAGCCCTGTCCTTGGTTGGTTTTAAACAGTTACTTAAGAGGATTTTCTTGTTTGGACTGACTATAAATCCTCTAAGAAATTATTATCAGTTTCCACCCCTCCAACACTTTAATGTTTCCATTCCATCATTTTAATCTCAATAATCTTATGGTATAGATGAATTTCCCCTTGAATCACCCCTGATGTTGTTGTTCAATTAAAGCCCAGATATGACTCCATAGCCCAATGGACTAAAAACCAGCGTTATATCTATCTATTACCCTAAGCTGTCCTTTTTGCTTGCAACTTCTCACCTTTGAAACTCTTTGCATATAGATCTTTCCGCCTCAAATAGAAAATCATGCCCAACCTTCCAAAAACAAAACAAAACCTTTGGACTTCATAACTAGCCTAATATCATTACCTTAAGCTTTCAAAGACAAATCAATCTTTGTACATATTGGAGAGATCCCTCTCTGGATTCGGGAGGGCTAGATCCTAGAATCCCAAAGTTGGTTGAAATGATGTTAACTCTGTGATCGGACTTTTTCCAATCTTGCTTATTACAGAGACCTAACACCTAGTCGGGTGAAAATTGTCGCCTCCTTAAATTGCCTATGTCGGCATTTATCCGTCTGAAATGGCATCACGTTGCGCATCCTCCGTCGTCGATTTCAGAACCGTCGTACTGTTTCCCGCCCGAAAAACCGTGGATTGACTGACTTGACTCCAGTTGAAATAAGGGTTGAAGGCCTATGGGTAGGGGTTTTGGAACAATCGGCTAACCATAGCACTAACCGTTGCAACGAATGTTGCACATGTCAGGATTTTAGACCACCGGATTACCTGGTGTTTAGAACACGTGGTTACATAGCATTTTTTCACATTCTCTATTCCCTATCCAAAGTGTCATCCTTTCTGTCGCACATGCCACAAATATTGCAAAGTGAAAAAAAATCTAAAAACATATTCACCATGAATAACATGCTTAAAACATCCCTGAAGAAATGGAGAGTCAATGCATTACAACAATTCTGGAGAAAGCTTGTAAAAACCCTAATTTGCAGACTTAACATGGTTCTCCCCTGTATGCCCTCACGCTTGTCACCCTATGTGTAACTGGTAAAAAATGATGGAAGTGCGGGAATTAAATTTAAATGTTTCACTGGTCCTCTTTAGTAAGTTTATACAAAAATGGAGTAGAAGCTTCTTCCTCTAGAAGTCTCGATAATGAAAGTCTAGTATCAATTTCCTGGAGATTGAGTCGAGTTCTCCCATTTTGAGTCCTTGATCATACCTTTAAGGACTTTACCCTTAAGCTATGGACCTTCCTCCTTATTTTGTGTATCATTAAGCTCTATAGACTCCCTATAAATGAATTCCATGCCTTCCCCAAATGGTTGGTCATTGTTGGTTCCCATTCTAGTTCTCGAATGTGCCTAAACACTGCCAAAATTCTAATGAGAAGGAGCGCTTGAATTCTTTGGCTTGGTATTGGGAAACCTTCCTGAAGGAGGCCTCCAACATCAACACACCAGTTGTATGCTTCCCTCTTCAATTTATCAATAATACAAATCATGTTTTACTTTCCATAAGGTTTTCAATGATACTTTCTTATTATGATTCTCCTTGATATGTCATAAGGCTTACATTAGAATGAAATATTATGATTTATTTGTTTGTCATCGTTTGATCTCTCTTGCAGGTATTCGTACGTGAAGGAATATCAAGGAGAGAGCTTGGAAGTAAGGATATCATGATCAATATCGAAAAGAAACCGCATAGGAGCGAGGTAGGCCATATTCCTCTCTCATATCATTTCGATTTAAACTAGGAAAGTTTGCTTGCTTTTGTCTTGTTTGTTATTAGACCCTCTCATTGGGCTAGAGGGATCACTTTTATCATTAAAAGGGATTTCCTAGATAACTAAAATTGAATTTAGTGCATTATTTTTCAATAGAAATTGCATTAAGTAGATTCTCATTTCATCAAAATGTGTGTTGAATGCATTCTCATTCATAAAAAATAAAAGGAAATTGTGCATAGATTACAGTTGCATAGTTTTCAATTTTTTTTTTTGCATAGATTACATTGCATAGTTTGAATCTTTAATGTTTTGAATTGAATTGGGATAGTGAAATTGATCTAGTTAGCAAAGAGTCATTTGTTACATTATCATTTGTTTCATTATTGTTTGAAACTCTTCCCTAAACTAGATAGCATTCATTGAATTGAAAGAATCCTTTTCTCATGATAGTTGCATTATAGGTATTCAGATGACATCATTTTTAGCCTTGAAACTGAAACTTTAATCAATATCAACTTAAAATTTTCCTCAATTAACCTAAGGAGCATTTGAAATTAACACAAAAATTTAGAAGCTTATGTTAGAGACGTGTTCCGACATCATAAAACATAAGAGCTATGGCTAACTGTCTGCATTACATCCCGAGGGTGATATCTTGTTCCACATACAGAAGTATATATGGCCATTCTCCAGTACTCTTAGGTATATTAGAGGTGCTCCACGTATGAAAGTATATAGTAATTATCTCTTCGAACGGTTATGCATCAGACATCATTACTATGGATTTTCACTCCCACGTACTGTCACGTATATTTTGGGAGTCCTTACTAGGTTGTAATCCTGCCATAGTTAACCAAGTTGGTTGCCTTGTAAACGTGATACATAAAACAAAACATTCAGGGAGATTAGCTTCCATACTTCCTAGTTCGCTAGGAGGTATTTTGCGGTTCATAGATACATGGTAATCCTTTTTTCCTAACTTGCCCCTTTTTTTATTTATTTGTTGTTAATTTCTAAATTTTACTTCCCACGGAATAACATATTACCCGTAAACAACTCCTTAGTGGATCTTAGGTTGAGACTCATGGAAACAATTCTTGAGTTTACCAATCAAAGAAACCCCTTTCACGCAAATCTTGGTCCTTTTCCTTCTTTTGGAAATATTGGTGCTCCTTATATGGAAACATTGTCCCTTCCGGGATTTACCATTGGTTTTCTAGTTTGGTTATTTTTGACCAGCATGGTTCCAAATTTCCATGTTTCTTCTCAACCAAGTTTTCCTCCACCTGAATAGTGTCAACCTCATGTTGATCCTAAAGTTGACCCCTCACCTTCTTCACCTATTTATTCACCCTATTCTTCCTCTTCACTTGCTGAAAGTTAGAATTCTAGTAACCAAGTAGGTAAGAAGAATGAGGAGAAGAGGACAGAGAAGAAAAAGCACAATAAGCAAGGGGGAAATAAAGAAACTATTGCTTCCAATGCAACTGATGTTGAAAAACCTTCCAATCAGTCTTGAAAATTCAAATTCCCTTGCAATTTATGTAAGGGTGACCACCTTCTTAGAGATTTTCTTGGTATTCCCAAGATATTATAAGTGTGGTCCACCAGCTCACATCAACCTTTGTCATTGGCCTTTAGATATCATACTGGTGATAAAACCTCAAATAGTGATAGTAAAGTCCATGGGAAAAAGAGTAAAGTCAAATTTCCCTGTAAGTTATGTGAAGGGAATCATCCCATTCACCCTTTTACTTATATGGATGAAGCCTCCAAAGTTTTGGAAAACCGTACAACTTCTCAGCCTTGTCTTCCTACCGGTTACCATAATATTTCCTCTAATTCTCTGTTAGTTGATCAAGTGATTAATTAGAATTCATCTCTGTTCAATCCCACTCTCTTAGAAAGTGAACCCGACAAGTCAGTTCTCACCCAACCATTGGTTGAGAAAATTATTGACCTGATTCCACCTTCAATTGATCAGGCCTTTCTTGTAGAGAGTGAAATTCATACCAATCAGGTTCTTTTTGTTTCTTCAGATTCCCATGAATTGGAGGGAAAATATCTTGTTCTCACATTACAAGAGGGTGATTCCCCCATTACCTTAATGCAAGGGGGTAGTTCTCTCATTCCCTTGGCACACCCTACAAGTAGTTTGGGCACTTCCTTCGATTAGAGTCAATTGGCAGGCTATCGTCTCCCTTATTACCTGCGATTTGAGATCACAGTACATGCCTATAATGTGGTCATACCTAGCACAATAATATATGAAGGCACATCTGTTAGTATTATGTCCTCAAATACTTGGCAAGCTTTAGGTTCTCCGCATCTTGTGCCCATTACCCAAAATTTGTTGGCTTTTAACAAAGGAACTCGTCAACCGTTAGGGATCCTTCCTAAGTTTCCTATTACTTTGGGAGAAAATGTTGTTTATATTGATGTGATGGTTTTCCAATGCCCTTTAGATATTAAATTACTACTTGGGTATGACTATGCTTATGGCATGGGAGCTCTTGTCTCTTCTCTCTTTCATGTGATGTGTTTCCCACATGAAGGGAGAATCGTGACCATTGATCAACTTTCCTTCATTGGTCCTAATATGACTCCCAATCAAACAACATCCCTAAATGGTCCTTATATGCAAGTGGTGTCTTCCCCGCCACAAGTTAATTATGTGGCAACCTATCCCATGCCCGTGTCGACAGATGATCTAGGCAATGATGTAGTGCATCATGTACTAGGGGAATTGGACCCTGACTTCCAGAGTATTATTCTACCATTTGATGAGAACCTCTTGGAAGTCATGACCTCTTATGGGACATGAACAAGATTTTCTAAAGCAGAGCTATTTTTCTTGTGTCAAGCTCCTTAAAAAATGAAACAAAGTCTTCCAGAGGAGAGTTCCTTTTCTTGCGTCAAGCTCCTTCAGAAATGAATCAAGGTTTTGGAGTAGAGTTCTTGTTCTTGTGTTATGCTCTTTAAAAAATGAAACAAATTCTTACGGAGAAGAGTTCATTTTCTTGTGTCAAGCTCCTTAAAAAATGAAACAAGTTGCCGGAGCACAGTTCCTTTTCTTGTGTAAAGCTTGTTAAAAAATGAAACAAGTTGTCATGAGGATAGTTCTTTTACTATGTTAACCTCGTTAAAAACTGAAAAGGGTTCTTATGAGGATAAGTATTTTATTGTGTCAACGTCGTTAGAAAATGAGATGGGTTCTTATGAGGATAGGTCTTTTACCTATGTTAATCTTGATACAAAATGAAATGGGTTCTTACGAGGATAATTATTTTACTGTGTCAACCTCGTTAAAAAATGAAACAGGTTCTTATGAGCATAGTTATTTTACTGTGTCAAGTTCATTAAAAAATGAAACAAATCCTCTTTCAATTTGATTCTTTGAATAGATCTTGTAAAATCCTAGTCAAGACTTTCACTTGATCTCGTAAATGAACCTTTATTCCATCCACATCTTAGTAACCGGTAGTATACTTAGGTAAATGCAATGAGCTTAGGGGGCATGTACCTTGAATTGAATCACCATGATGGGGTCATGAAAACTTATTCCAAGCATATTTTGTCTCTGTTTCAAACTTGTGTAAAAATGAAACCACTCTCAAGTACAATTTTTTCCCTATTTCAAGCTTGTGTGAAAATGAAACCATCTTCAAGGGTTCTCAAGAATAGTTTCCCATGCTTCAAGCTTGTGTAAAAAATGAAACCATTCCTATAAACCTATTGTGATTTCCCCTTTTATTTGCCTCTTCTTCCATATGAGCCTTGGTTTGCTCATTCTATCATCACCATTTTCTTGGCTGATTGTACGCTTTCACGTGGTTGTTCTACCCTTTTCCGTGGAACCGCTGCGATGAGTGGTCTTGTTAGCCAGCCTCATGACCAATGTGTGTTTTGAGTAGTTCCATTTTTACTGGAACCAGTTGCTACCCTTTATACCACTTGTTCCTTTAGGAGGAGTCCTCTTTCAGCTCTTTTCAGACTCCCAAAATATGAAAATATTGTCGAGAACTTGTCATTTCGAGCTCGTTAAAGTAAATTAATTGATGTCTACCAATATAAGTTTAACCCTTTTCTGAACACAGATAGAATAATTACGAAAAAGGAATACCTTGGTAAAACATGACTAAGAGGTTCTCTTGAATATTTTTTTCTACCTTCTCGGGTTCAAGAGACTATTTGCGAAAAGGGACATCTAGAGTTTTTTTTTTTCAATTTCTTTTTCAAACTCCATCAATATGAAAAATATGTCGAGTTACCCCTACGTCGAACTCGTAAAACATAAATGACGAACTTGTCACCATGACGAGACCGAGTTACTCCTTCTTAGGACTCGTTAAACTTACTAATATGGATTCATCCAAGGGGTGAACTTATACGCTAATCATATGGTATGATCTTCAAGCTTGCTATAAAAAATAAAGAGGTACTCGCTAGAAATAGTGGGGAGAAATGAAAGTAAAGTGTGTCCTGTATTCTATATTGAAGGTATCATGTCGCTCTTGAACATGAAATTTATCTGTTTCTCATGTCAGGTTTGCACTATCCTCTCTTTGTCACTTTCATTCCTGGGTTTGGGAAATCCATTTACCTCTCATTTGATCATATCTTTTTTTCACAATGACCATTTGATCCCATTTTTAGTCAAATTCTTCCAAAATTCAGAGTCGTGTCGTCGATATGTTCAAGAGAATTCATGTATGCAAAATTCAAACCTCTTATACTTATCTGACCCTCTCTGCAACAATGTTTGTTGGCTCGAGGGGTCTTGATCTAGGGTCGAAGGTTAAGGTTTGCCAAAAAACCCCTATACTACTGGCCCTTTCAGCAGTGACCTACTTGCGCAAGCCAAAGTCTCACCCGAAGTAGTATGGGAGGGTGCTGGAACCAGGTTTCCACACCCAGAGAGAGGATAGTTAAGTCAAGTAGACTTGTGTTCGCAGCTTATCGGGTTCGCACAAGACAGATCTATCCGCAGGTTTGTTAACCGTATAATCCAAACTATAATAGAGCTACAAATCTGGTCAATACCTTCGCATCTACGTGTATATTAGTAGTTATCAGTACATAATATCATAATACTTCATTAAAATTTTACAGATACACTATAACATAGACAGATTCGTAGCATAACAGGTAACAGATAACACAACTATATTCTTAGTTATAATAGATTCCAAGGATTCGCAACAATAGTAACACATCAAATCTGATAACACATAGCTACTTTAACTATATTCGCATATATTAGCATCAAAACCCAGTACAATCCAAACACAACCTATGCACATAGCTAGCAGGGTTCGCACATAGTAGGACTGAGGATATCCATGCACACAGCCAGTAGGATTCCTTACCCAAATGACCCAACAATAGATCGAACAATTCGCACTTAGCATCAGAATTAATTCTTTTCTACCTTAAGACTCAAAATGTTCATCTATTTATATCGACTTAGCCTACGCTCCCAGTGGTCCGCAAACCATGGTTTGCAAATTCTTGGTCTACCCTTGACCCATTCTAATGCATTCGGGGCTTTGACCCACCCCAAAACCCCTGCATTAGACTAATTAAGACAAAAAATATACAATATTGTAAAAAATTCGCAGCTTTTAGGGGACCTTGTTCCAACAATCCCCCAACACAATCTTGTGACTCGTCCCGAGTCACTGCGGTGGTGGGGTCTCCACCTGCGCCTGCAACAGTTTGATCGCCTCAACCAGTGGGGGTAGCACGCCTTCACTCTGAGCAACATTTTTATGAGAAATATCAACTAATTTTTGTGAATTTGGTCCCTCGTTCGCAGCTGTGACGCTCTCCAGGGTCTGGTTCAGTTGTTTAACAATGACATTAATATCCTGAGAGAGCTTGAGGGGTTCATCAAACCATGGCTTAAGGTGGTCACTAAGAGTCTTCTTCTTCTGGCAGAGCTCGTCGATATCATCTCGAAGGGCATGGCTAGTTCACATTCATTCCAATCGTTAAGAAGGGATCAGAGTAGGCATCGTAGCTTCTAGCTGCTCAAACGCTTCTTCCATCTATCGCAAGTCCTGGTTGATTTCACGTAGGATCGGGTCGTGTTGCACCTTCGTCCAAAACTACTTGGATGTATCCAGCAATTGGGAACCCTGAGCAATCTATCCTGTAATCACATTTGTGGCCACCGTAACTAGTGCAACTCACTGGGCCCACACCTCTGGTGGTGTCTCTTACTGTAGCTTGGCCATTCTGCGATCTGTTGTTTCATCTTTGTTTTGACCACCTGGATCTCAGTCCTTGAGGCTAGTAATGCTGTGACCAACCCCTCAATATTGGCCTGGGGGGTGGCAGAGGCTGTAATATCTTTCGAAACGTTCGCACACAACCTACTAATGAGGTGTTCCAACTCTGTCTGTTGCGCATTAGCAAGGGTACATGCAGCCTGTACTTGGGGAACTTTAACATTCTTTTCCTCAATTGTTCGCTCAGCTACACTAAGCTATTGGTGTACTTGATGGTCCCGATGTTGAATTTATTTGAACAAGGAGGTGTAGAGTACTTGCAATGAGTCATGTGGCAATCTGGACAGATCCAGCTGTACCTCTTCACAAGCCTGGACTTGAGCTCTTAAGTCTCTCCTATCATGAGGGCTACGCTTGGCAGGGAACATAGGCAACTTTCTGTTGTAACGAGTGTTGTGCTGCTAGTTTCTGAGGCCATTCATACCTTAATCATATTTTTTTGCAACGTGTCTATTTTCAGTTGTAGGGCTTGGAGCTCGGCCTGAATTGTGTCGATCGTGGCTTTCTGTTGCTCTTCCAAATACAACCACTTTTCTTCGGCAGCCAAAGTGACCACAACTACAATTTGCTCGCAGTCCCCTTATGTCAGTGTAATCATTTCGTCACGTTTTGTTCGTTGAGAGTGTTGCTTATTCCATGGCCCTTTAGCTGGTTCACCAATTTTCTTTGCTCCTCAGGGAGAGTCAACACCTCCTATCTCCTACCCTTCCATATCCAGATTCTGCTGCAACCCCTTCTGTGATGCTGCGTTAGAACCCTTCCCCATATTACTCGGCGACAAACCCTTCTATGATGCAGCTCCTGCATCCTTTCCTATGCTTGTGCCCTGTCCCTCGGTTTCTTTGGTGACGACCTGTGGGGTGACCTTCATGGTGCTCATTCCCTCATCACCCTTCACATCTGTTTTGAAGTCAAGCTTCCACTGAGGAGGCCATTGTGAAATCAATCTGTCAATCTCTTCATCTTCAACCATATAGGGGAGCAAAATCCATGCTATATCCTTGCAACTTCTGACTTGTATATTATGCATAGTTACCTGGAATGTGACGATGCTTTTATACTTATCATAGATGGCTGGAAATAGATGTGGCTAGGAGTTGATAGCTGTTGCGAGCCCACTTTGAAACAACACTCAGAAGACTTGATTGTCCTCAATGCGCTGCACATCCTTAGAGTCCCATAAGTTCGTATATCGAGCCCCTTCGCACATGTCTGGGGTGAGCTCTGGGAGGACTGATTCCTCAGGTGCTTCCTAGGTGACCAACACGATGAGTAGCAGGAGCCAGGAATAGAAAAATGTGTGTCCCTATTCTTGGGATTTGCAGACATTCGCTAGGAACTAGTTGCACAAGTACTAGGACCAATTAAAGCAGACCCCTTTCTCGCACCGGACTGCCAACTGAATCACATATGCAAGGACGGTGGCTACCTGGCATTTTCGCATCATCTTGCATGCCAACAACATGGTACCCAACTGCATACCAGGGTCACTTATGGATTTCATTATGAAGCCTCAAGTGTTTCGCTCCGCATGGTAGTATTTGCGCATCTTGTCAGCTATCTACCCCTCGTACTTCTTACCAACGCGTAGTAGAGGGCCTAGCCCCTCCATGGGGAGACCAGTAATCTGATGAATAAGCGTAGCATTGATGGGGATTCGACCTAGATCCATAAGTAGCCATCATGGACCAGGGCAAGAAACTAACATACCAGATGGTCTGTGATATTGTAGTGACCAAAATGCGGCATCTGTAGCAGGTTTAGAAGCCTAGAGCCTACCACTTCGCTTACCCAACGCATGGGGATAATATTTATCCCATTATCTTCCTCCACTCTTTCCAGATATAACTCGGGTGCCAATTCGGGGAAGGCCTCCAAATTGGCCAAGTCATGATCATTGAATTTCACCTCATGAAGGCTGCCAAATGGTTTGCCAATGATGGGGACCTCTCCCGGGGTCAGTGGCATTTGTAGGTAGGTGCACATGCCATCAAGATTCTTCGGTGTGCATGTGGAGGGCCTGCAAGGCCGCACAAAGGGTGGCAACCAATTGATTGATTGGGTTACTTGGGCCTTTTCCTGAACAGATAAATGTCACTTTACTGGTTTAGGTGAGCCTGTCGGGGTCGCCCCCCATGGGGATTTCACATTCCAAGGAGAAGTGTGGGGTTTTACCCCAGCCCATTCTGTAGGTTTCCCCGACCCTTGTGCTTTTTCTTTTCCCTTCTTCTTTTCTTGATTCGGTGTGGATATGACTTCTTCAGCTTCTGATTCAACTTCCACTACTTCCTTGGACTCCTACTCTGTCAGGACCATTAAAAACACACATGGTGGAGGAGAATATAAAACCACACAAAGGGAAAGATAAGCATGAGTTATCCATATTATTCACCATAAATGTCTATTTATGTTACATTGGTGTGACCCTTGGATTCATCTTCCAAGGTCACTTGGACTCCTTTTTGACTCTTCGCCTTCCACACCTACCCATGGAGGATTAGGTGTTCAATAGATATTACTGTCTGTGAGGACTGAGTGGGATTAATGGTCGTCATTCTATCGTGGAAGATGAACTCCAAGTTGCTATTGTCAGAGGGTGTAGGATGCTCAAACATGAAAGGTGTTAGCCCCCTATGAATTTTTTGACAAGCAAACAGGGGGCTAAAATGTTTTTGAGCCTTAAAGGAATGCATTTCCTCTGAAAACACATCATCCTTGAAGTCTCCTTGTGCCTTGTCCTTTGATAAATCCCCTCTGCTGATTCCCATTATTAAGCCTCTCTGATTGCAAAAAATGTGCTCCAAAAGGCCTACATTTATCCCTGGTATCCCTGCAAAATGCCCCGTTTTAACCTTTGTTTTCCCTTTGTCAAATTCCCCTCTGATCCCCTAAATCCCCCCAAAATCCCCTTTACATCCTGCACACACCCCTTGTTTGGTTTAATTCCCCTCTTTCTCTCTATCATTACCCATTTCTGGCCTCGAACTGCATTAAAAGAGGTTGAAAACCCACATTTGGACATATATGGGTCTTAGCCCCCTTCAGGCCAGCCCCCTTGACCTTTTCCCCATGTGATCTGGGCGCTAGAACCATGCGCTAGCCCGAAAAAGCACTTAACGCAAATATGTATCAGGCGCATTTTGAACTGTCGATTTGTATAGATCGGACGGTCTTCACATCCCCACAACATCCACCATTCAACCTGTTCACTCCTCGGATCGCATCATCTACTGCTCATTTACCCGTATATCAATGGTTAGCCGTTCACCCGTGCGGTGGTCCCCACAAACGCGCCACGGTCATTGTTCAAAAACCGCCAGTATCCATCGCACCGCCTTCTGAGGGATGGCGGTATTTTTATTTTCAGAGCGATTCCACTCACCGCCCGACACGTGGCTCCGTCAATATTTCAAAACCGCCCCCCCACTGCGCGTTATCGTTCGACATTTGACCTAGCGCGATATGCATATACACCGTCCGATCTGCGATCGCCCATCCAACAGTGATCACTCCACGAAGATGCACGGGAGTTAAACCAAGGCAGCTGTACCCCTGGCCCACTGTCCATCGCCCTCCACTGCATTTTCAGCCGTCGATCTCCTTCCGAGATCGAACGGTCCAGATTCAATTGCCCTCCGCTACATTTTCGGCTGTCGATCTCCTCCCGAGATCGGACGGTCCAGATTTGATTGCATATCTCGCCGTTGACCACTCCCGCCACGTCGCCCTTTCCATGTGTTTCATCTTATTTCTCACCCGTCCCTGTAGATATATGTGTTCAAAGGTCAAATTTTAATGTTTTACATTAAAATTTCCGTTCTACTGCATTTTCCACCGTAATCCCGTACTATTCCACCTTTTCACTAGTTGCACGTCCATTTTCGTCGTCCCCGCTGCATCCACCCTCCCCATGCATGTATTTTCTTAACATTTTTACGTGTTTTGCAGGGTTTCGAGTGGTGAAAACAACCGTGGTTCACAGTCCTTGTCACAGTGACAGAGAACACAGGAAAGGACCATTTTCAGGGGTTGAATTTATGAAGAAAGCCTAGGAAGGAGCCATGAAAGGATGTGCATTCAAAGAACGCAGCTAAAACTCTGTCAAACCTTCCAGAGCCATTTAAACACAGAGTTTGTAGATAGAGAGTATCAGTGGAACAGCAGAAATTCCAAGGCACAAAAAATAATACTAAAGGGTTTTCACATCAGCAGAAGGTTCTTTCCATAAAGGACGATGTGCCCATTATAGTTCTCATCCTATGTCGTGTTCTAGAGAGATTTTACAGCCCTGACAATAGTCCTATGCTACCAGTGCATTAGTTATGCAGTATGGCAGACCCTAGCATCATTATTCTGCCTTTTTGTGCAATTCACCAGAACATTGCAGCGAGTACATCAGAGACATACCTAGAAGTAAATTACAGTTTGACGAAGACATTTCTTCTCATCCAAAGAGTACCAGAGATAAATGCTCAGAATTTAAAACTGAACGAGGCTTCAACCCTCTCCCTCTTCTGAGTTTTAATGCTACATTTAGTTCCTTGCCTACCTTCTCTGCTCCACTCGAGCTATAAGAATCCCCAAGAACATATTGTTCGGTTGTTGTTCGGTTGTTGCCGATTGTAGTTAGAGGGATTCATTTTGACTGTTAGAACGGTCTTGGGAGGGATTAGCAGAGTCATTTTTATGTAGTAGGCTGGGAGGAGAAATTTTATATTGTATTAGCCATTGAGCTTAGAGTATGTGACTGGTTTTGCATCAATTAATCAAGCAAATTTCACAGGATCTTGGTCTATTACTACGGGTGATGTTTTTCTTATCTTATTGTTTTATTACATTTTCAT
This sequence comes from Pinus albicaulis, assembly GCA_034641835.2. Lineage (NCBI taxonomy): Eukaryota > Viridiplantae > Streptophyta > Pinopsida > Pinales > Pinaceae > Pinus > Pinus albicaulis. Next base: position 640,478,865 of record CM076569.1, on the reverse strand, counting down.
GCTGTTCATTGGTCTTCTAGGCTCGCATCAAAAATATGGCATAGGATTTACCCTTGTTAGGTACCCTATGTTTCTTCTCTCCTTGACTTCAATGTTTTCTTCTAAATGTGTTACCTAAGGGTTGATTTCAATTAATTTAACCAGTGTAGTGGATGTCATTGCCTACTAGCTGATGTATGAATTAGTGAAATCTATATTTAGTTGTTCTTGTTGGGTTTAAGCTGGAAGATTTGGGAACACTGGGGATTAGAGTTAGCCCTATCCACTAGGATCCTTGTGCAACCAGCTGGCCTTTCTAAGATCTCTTGCTGGTGTCAAAGCATTGAAGGCTCAAAGTCCTTCTCTAATCTATAGACCCTGGCTCTGTTAAACTTATCTATGTTTTTCCCATGGAGCATGCTAAAGCTGACCTGGATTTAAATGACCTCTGGTCTAATCTATAAGCTGCCCTTTTTTCTCTCCTTTGAGAGTTTCCTATGAGTATGTCCAAGCAGGTTTGGAGTTAAATGACCTCTGACCTGATCTATAGATAGAAATTGGGTTGCTTTCCTTCTTTCACTTTCAATCCTTAATGTTCCATCCCACCATCTATCTAAAAATATCCTTTAGTGTAGATGACTTTCCCTCTAAAAGCCTAGGCTAATTGTTGCAAGTAATTCCCTTTCATGACTCCATAGCCCAATGGATGGCACTTTCTTGACCTATCCTCTTTGCTGAAGCATCCTGTTGTTTTGTTCTTTTCCTCCCATTACTTTCTTAGTCTATGATCTCATGACCAACCCAGCAACCAACCAACCAAATCATTTAAAACCCCCCTTTGTGCTTCATAACTAGTCTAACATCTCATTTGAGCTTTCAAAGATATACCATTCTTTTCTTTATTTGGAGAGATCCCTCTCCGGGTCCAGGAGGGCTAGATCCTAGGTCCCCAAAGTGGTTCTGATGTTGTCTCATCTTTTGGTCTTGCCAATCTGGCCAAAACATGGGAACCCCAACATAATGGTGACTTCGCTGGGGAAAAATTTGAGTGCCTAAACTGATAACATTTGTCTGTCTCCCATTGTCTTCACCAACATAATGGCGACTTCGCTGGGGAGTTGAGTGCATTTATCTTACACACTCTTAAGCACTCAAAAGACCCAAGATATCTAGTTATATTGGCATTCAATTGATGATGGTGGACAGTATCCTACTTCAAGCATTCATATACATCCACCTGGCGACTCCACACTCCATAACTCCCAAAAGACCAAATGACTCTACTGGTAGAAGAATCTGAACTGGTTGAGAAGAAGAAGTAGCCTTCTTTGCATAAATATGGATCTAGACATGGACAGGGATACAAGGTATGATGCTTTGTATGACCAATTCAACGAAATAGCAGAAAAGTTTGGTAAAGTGCTGGAAATGCTCATGGCTAATCTAAATGCAAATGATGATTATTTAGAACATCCCATGCCTCTTCCAGAACAAGAACAAACTCAATATTGAGAATATGAGCAAGACATGTACGATGCTCAAGAATATGTAGAAGACGAAGAGGAAAGTGATCAGGAACTACCTAATTGCTTACTTGTGTCTTGTGTTACGCTGACCAGAGAATATCAGGACCTAATAGCAAAAGCTAATAGGGAATGTTGTTTTGAGGAAACAAGAGACCACATAGAAGAGGTAGAATCTGATGTGGAAGAAGAGGCTCAAGAAAACATCCAGCCTCCAAATCAGCTAATACAAGAGAAATAGGACTGTTGTTCTTCTATCCATGATGAGAGGAAATCTTCCCCTTTGACAGAAGAGGAGATTGATCAGATATTAAATTAGCATTCCACCTCAGAAATATTTTATAGAACACACACTCTTGCCCATTCATCTCCTGAGTTTGATTGTACAGATCTAGAAAGCTCCCCTGAGAATCAGAGTGAAGAAAAATCTGTTGATAATCCAGTATGCTCGGTTGGCAGCATTACTTATATTCATGATTTTCCTATTTTTGATCTATCTGATGATGATGTTTTCCATAATAAAGGTAATCTTGTAGGGTCATCATTAGTAGATTTATGGGAGGAAAATCAATTCCCTTTACTTCCAGAAAGTAATGAGCCAATGAAGGCTATTTATGACACTGATGGGGAGAGCTACAATAGTATAATAGCAGATGAAAATTCCTTGAATCTTCATTCTGCTTTACCACAGATCATCAGTGAGACTGGTAACCAGCAGTTTTTCCTTTCAGAAGATGAGGAGTAAAGCAAAGAAGAGATTCTTGAGCAAGGTGAAAACAAGGAACCTTCTCTTGACATAGAGGAAGAAATAGACCAAACCCATGCTCAAGAATACATGGATCTCTTCACAGAGGTTAGCACCTCAGAGAAGAATGTATCAGAGCTCCAGGAGGACAACACTGCCACATATGATGAGTCCTCCAGTTTAGAAAATGAAGAAGATGAGGGAGATTCTCTTTCTCAAGAGAGTCTTATTCTTGATTCAGTGGCAGAAGAAGAAATCTTGGTTGAAGCCTGCTTGCCAAATATTCATAGCCAGGTATCTTTTCATGATCCTTATGCCCATTTCCTGCAAACATTTGAGGAAGGATCAAAGGTCTTTTTGAGCAGCATGTTGCAAACAGAAACAAAAAATTTCAAAGCTGCTGTTATTGAACAAAAAGAGTGGGAGTAGCCCTGCCTATCCAACATGCTCAAGGAGTTGAGCAAGAAAGACCAGTCATGGGATCACTTGATGGACTGGTTACATTGGAAGACATTGTTTGTAAGCTAGACTTGTAAATATTCCAGTTAGAGTAGGGTAGGTAGGAAAAGCTCAATAAAGCTCAGTTTGTGAGCATGTAGTTAGTAGTTTTTAATTTCTGCAAAGTCCAACAAGTCAGACAGTCTAATCCTGGCTTGACTGTTTTCAATTTCTGTTGTAGAATGTAGAGAAGAAATCTGTTGGACAGTCTAATCCCAGCAGATATTAGATTAGGTAGAGAAACATATGAGACCAACAGTCTAATCTGGTCTCATGGAGTAATAAGGGTAGAAGTAGAATAGGTTTATTTTCTTCTTTGTAAAAAATAAAAATGATGTAAAGGGTCTGCTGGTCCAAATGCACCCTGGAAGAAAAAATGCTAGGATTGTAGGATGGGTAGGTAGATTGTTTGAGAGTTTTTCTGCTGATTTGATGTCTTCACAATTTGTGGCAGCTGATCCAAGAGAGAAAAGAATGAGTCAAGTACCAGGCGTCTGGCCTACACCAAAGATCATTTTTGAATTCTTGACTCCTTCAAGAAGAAGCCATCCCAAAATGGAGCCACTGTTAGCCCCCTATGAATTTTTTGACAAGAAAACAGGGGGCTAAAATGTTTTTGAGCCTTCAAGGAATTCATTTCCTCTGAAAACACATCATCCTTGAAGTCTCCTTTTGCCTTTTCCTTTGACAAATCCCCTCTGCTAATTCCCATTATTAAGCCTCTCTGATTACAAAAATTGTGCTCCAAAAGGCCTACATTTATCCCTGGTATCCCTGCAAAATGCCCCGTTTTAACCTTTGTTTTCCCCTTGTCAAATTCCCCTCTGATCCCCTAAATCCCCCCAAAATCCCCTTTACATCCTGCACACACCCCTTGTTTCGTTTAATTCCCCTCTTTTTCTCTATTGTTACCCATTTCTGGCCTCGAACTGCATTAAAAAAGGTTGAAAACCCACATTTGGACATATATGGGTCATATCCCCCTTCAGGCCAGCCCCCTTGACCTTTTCCCCATGTGATCTGGGCGCTAGAACCACGCGCTAGCCCGAAAAAGCGCTTAGCGCAAATATGTATCGGGTGCATTTTGAACCGTCGATCCGTATAGATCGGACGGTCGTCACATCCCCACAACGTCCACCATTCAACCCGTTCACTCCTTTAATCGCATCATCTACCATTAATTTACTCGCAGATCAATGGTCAGCCTTTCACCCACCTGGTGGTCCCCGCAAACGCGTCACAGTCACTGTTCAAAACCGTTGGTATCCATCGCACCGCCTTCTGAGGGCTGGCGTTATTTTTATTTTCGGAGCGATTCCACTCACCGCCCGACACGTGGCTCCATCACTATTTCAAAACTGACCCCCATTGCTTGTTATCATTCGGCATTTGACCTAGCGTGATATGCATATACATCGTCCCATCTACAATCGCCCATCCAACGGTGATCGCTCCACGAAGATGCATGGGAGTTAAACCAAGGCAGCCGTACCCCTGGCCCACTGTCCATCGCCCTCCGCTACATTTTCAGCCGTCGATCTCCTCCCGATATTGGACGGTCCAGATTCAATTGCCCTCCACTGCATTTTCAGCCGTCGATCTCCTCCCGAGATCGGATGGTCCAGATTTTATTGCATGTCCCGCCGTTGACCACTCCTACCACGTCACCCTTTCCATGTGTTTCATTGTATTTCTTGCCCATCCCTGTATATATATGTGTTCAAAGGTCAAATTTTAATGTTTTACATTAAAATTTCCGTTCTACTGCATTTTCCACCATAATCTCGCACTATTCCACCTTTTCACCAGCTGCACGTCCATTTTTGTCGTCCCCGCTGCATCCACCCTCCCCATGCATGGATTTTATTAACATGTTTACGTTTTTTTGCAGGGTTTAGGGTGGTGAAAACCACTGTGGTTCACAGTCCCTGTCACAGTGACAGAGAACACAAGAAAGGACCATTTTCAGGGGTTGAATTTATGAAGAAAGCCTAGGAAGGAGCCATGACAGGATGTGCATTCAAAGAACACAGCTAAAACTCTGTCAAACCTTCCAGAGCCATTTAAACGCAAAATTTGTAGACAGAGAGTATCAGTGGAACAATAGAAAGTCCAAGGCATAGAAAACAATACTAAAGGGTTTTCACATCAGCAGAAGGTTCTTTCCATAAAGGACGATGCGCCCATTACAATTCTCATCCTATGTCGTGTTCTAGAGAGATTTTCCAGCCCTGACAACAATCCTATGCTACCAGCGCATTAGTTATGCAGTATGGCAGACCCTAGCATCATTATTCTGCCTTTTTGTGCAATTCACCAAAACACTGCAGCGAGTACATCAGAAACATACCTGGAATTAAATTACAGTCTGACGAAGACCTCTCTTCTCATCCAAAGAGTACTAGAGATAAATTCTCATAATTTAAAACTGAACGAGGCTTCAACCCTCTCCCTCTTCTGAGTTTTAATGCTACATTTAGTTCCTCACCTACCTTCTCTGCTCCACTCGAGCTATAAGAATCCCCAAGAACATATTGTTTGGCTGTTGTTCGGTTGTTGCTGATTGTAGTTAGAGGGATTCATTTTGACTATTAGAACGGTCCTGGGAGGGATTAGCAAAGTAGTTTGTATGTAGTAGGCTGGGAGGAGAAAGTTCGGACTGTATTAGCCATTGAGCTCAGTGTATGTGACTGGTTTTGCATCAATTATTCAAGCAAATTTCACAGGATCCTGGTCTATTACTACGGGTGATGTTTATCTTATCTTATTGTTTTATTACATTTTCATGATGTTCATTGTTCTTCTAGGCTCGCATCAGAAATATGGCATAGGATTTACCCTTGTTAGGTACCCTATGTTTCTGCTCTCCTTGCCTTCAATGTTTTCTGCTAAATGTGTTACCTAAGGGTTGATTTCAATTAATTTAACCAGTGTAGTGGATGTCATTGCCTGCTAGCTGATGTATGAATTAGTGAGATTCATCTTTAGTTGTTCTTGTTGGGTTTAAGCTAGAATATTTGGGAACACTTGGGATTAGAGTTAGCCCTGTCCACTAGGATCCTTGTGCGACCAGCTGGCCTTTCTAAGATCTCTTGTAGGTGTCAAAGCATTGAAGGTTCAAAGTCCTTCTCTGATCTATAGACCCTGGCTCTGTTAAACTTATCTATGTTTTTCCCTTGGAGCATGCTAAAGCTGACCTGGAGTTAAATGACCTCTGGTCCGATCTATAAGCTGCCCCTTTGTCTCTCCTTTGAGAGTTTCCTATGAGTATGTCCAAGAAGGTCTGGAGTTAAATTACCTATGACCTAATATATAGACAGAAATTGGGTTGCTTTCCTTCTTTCACTTTCAATCCTTAATGTTCCATCCCACCATCTATCTAAAAAGATCCTTTAGTGTAGATGACTTGCCCTCTGAAAGCCTAGGCTAGTTGCTGCAAGTAATTCCCTTTCATGACTCCATAGCCCAATGGATGGAACTTTCTTGACCTATCCTCTTTGCTGAAGCATCCTGCTGTTTTGTTATTTTCCTCCCATTACTTTCTTAGTCTATGATCTCATGACCAACCCAGCAACCAACCAACCAAATCATTTAAAACCCCCCTTTGTGCTTCATAACTAGCCTAACATCTCATTTGAGCTTTCAAAGATATATCATTCTTTGTTTTATTGGAGAGATCCCTCTCCAGGTCCAGGAGGGCTAGATCCTAGGGCCCCAAAGTGGTTATGATGTTGTCTCATCTTTTGGTCTTGCCAATCTAGCCAAAACATGGGAATCCCAACAAAAGGGACACAATAGGCACAAAAACTCTTACAACACAAAGTTGTCAAGGACAAACACGCCAAGTACAAACTATTCAAGCGATACAAAACCCTTGTCTAATCTATCCTTCTCCTTTTATAGCCTTTTCAATCGACCAATGGTTGGGTAAACCTCACTTGGAACTTACCATCAAGTAAATGGTAAAAAATATTTGGAAATAGCCTCATTAAATGTTGGCCACCCACTCCTCTCACCAATAACTTTTTCTTTTTACCCTATTTTACTATTCCAACGGCTAGTTCCTCTGCACTCCCAACGTACCTCTTGCACTTCTAGTGTACCTCTACGCTTACAGCGCACCTTCTGCACTCTGAACATGCTCCTGCACCTTCGGTGCACCCCTCCAAGCTCCCAAACCTGTGGCATCTCCCTGTGTGTACCATAGTATCTTTCATTCTTACCTTCCTTGGTGGGCATACCCCACTTCATACAACTACTCCGACCATATAGTCATTTGAGCTGATATGGTTTGAGTCGGCTGCCATTGACATAGCCCGGTAGCATATTGCCACGCAGATGGCTAAACGAACAGCTCCACCATTTGTGATTTCTTTAACTAAATAGGGCCCTAACCAGTGTAGTCGGAACTTCCCTGGGTGTTTCACAAACTGGCTATCATACAATAGGACTAATTCGCCCTCTACAAAGGTATTTTGTCGAATATGTTGATCATGCCATGCCTTATCCCGAGCCTTCTTAACTTGCTGATAAAAATTAGCAATGAAATGATCTTCCTCTAAAGCTACAAGCTGCCCTAACTACTCCTACATGATATTAGGCTCCGCCATATTCGTAAATGCTACAATGCATGGGCTAGGAAAAATTTATTCCATGGGCATAATGGCCTCCTTGCCATAAACCATCATAAACGGTGTTTTTCCTGTCAGCTTCTTACAGGTGGTTCGGTAGGCCCAAAGAACAGACGGGATGCACATGTCCTGGTCACTGTGATTGGTGTTACAAACCTTAGTCAGTGCGTGCTACAAGACTTTATTAAAAGATTTGACCGCTCTGTTTTCCTGGGGATGATACGGAGTACTTTTCACATGATGGATCCAAAATTATTCTATCAAGGCCTGTATCATTTCATTAACAAAATGCATACCTCTATCGCTCATCAAGATCTCGCGACACTCAAATCTCACTCAAAGATGAAGTGGTATCTAGTGCCGGCTCTCGTCTACCTAGTTACATAATCTGTGGTAGTTATAATGTAACGCACACATGTCTTCCTTCCGGGTGGGTTGATAGGTCCTACAAAATCAATGGCCCATTTGTCAAATTATTAGAGGGCCATTTGTGGTTGAAGGGTCATTGCATCTCTACGTGATGGCATTCCTATTCGTTGGCATGTATTGTAGGCCTTACAATAGTCATGAGAGTCACTATGCAGGGTGGGCCACCATAATCTAGCTCTCAATATATTTTGCGTCATTTCTTTTCTTGCGTAGTGACCTCCAGCTACGCCATCATGGGCTTCTGCCAAGATAGCATGTCGTTCATGCTCCAAAACGTACCTCTGCATCACTTCATCAGCTCCCATCTTATATAGATGACTTGCGATGATGGTAAAATCTACGGCGTGGGTTACCAACTCTTTCTTCTGTTGTACCAAATACTCTGCAGGTGCCATGCCTGTAGTTAGGAAATGAATGATGTTGAGGAAGTGTGCATCCACTACCTTAATAGAAAACAACTGCGCATTAGGAAATCCGTCCTCCAAGTTGGTCGGCTCTTCGCCACTCTCACTTCGGTACAAGTGATCTGGCCCAACATTCAATTTTCCCAGCTTGATAATGATCTCAAAGTCGTATTCTTGGAACAGCAGTAGCCATCGGCAGATTTCCCCCCAAACATAGGCTTATTCACCAGGAAATTCAAGGTCGGATGATCTGTAAAAATTTTGAAGTGTCCTCATAATAGATAGTGCCGATATTTCTGTAATCCATAGACCATAGCCAAGCCCTCCCATTCTGTGGTAGAATCGTTGTGCTCTGCACTAGAGAGTTTCCTACTAGCAAATGCAACCAGGTGATCAATGTCTCCATCTCTAGGTTGCATAAGGACCGCTCCCAGGGTGATTCCTGATGCATCTACGTGAATATGGAATTCCTTCTCCCAATCGGGAAATATAAGAATAGGCACCGAGACCATTTTCTCCTTGAGTAGCTCAAAGCTTTTCTGACATTCGTTATCCCAAAAAAAAGAAACATCCTTCTTAAGCAGTTTTTCCATAGGCGTTGTGATCAAAGCGTATCCTTGAATAAACTTCCAGTAGTAGCATGTATGTCCGAGGATCGAATGCAACTATTTCTCAGTTGTAGGTACTGCCAAATTTATGATAACTGCGACTTTCGCAGGGTCAACCATCAACCCCTGTTGGCAAACTATATGCCCGAGCAAGATTTTGAAGAGTACGCAAAATATGCACTTCTTGATATTCAGGTAAATATGGTGTTTTCTACCAGCATCCAACATCATGCATAGGTTCAAGACTTGTTTCTTAACCAAGCCGAAGACAGTCCAGTCATCAAAGTACACCTCCAAAAACTTGTGGATGAACTCTTTGAACACTGCGATCACCACCCGTGAAAATATGGCAGGGGCGTTCTTGAGCCCAAAAGGCATGACAGTATATTGAAAGGATCCCCATTTAGTAGAAAACGTAGTTTTGCTGTGATATTCAGGTGCGATTCGGATTTGATGGTAGCCTGAGAATCCATCTGTAAAGGAGTACGCTTCCTGTCCTCCCATGCTGTCAAGGATTTCATCCGAGAACGACGTGGGAAAGGGATCATGTACGCAGGCATAATTCAGCTTGTGTAAGTCCACACAGATCAATATTTCTCCCTTCATCTTTTTCTCCTAAACCACCATCGTGCTTACCCAATCCGATTGTTCAACTGGTTCGATGATACTGGTGGTGAGAATTTTATCAATTTCTTCCTTGACCTTTTGATTATACTTAGGATTCAGACAATAAGGGCGCTACTTCACAGGGCACACATCTAGTTTTAACATGATGCGCATGACCCCTAGGTCCCCTGTGATCCCCTTAAGATCTGAAAACTTCGTCGAGAATAAATCCTGATATTCTGTGAGTAGCTCTGCAACTTTTCCCATTGTATCATCATCCTAGTAATCCCCAATTTTAGCCAACTTAGGCTGCTCTTCCATGCCAATGTTGACTTCTCGTAGCTTCAAAGGCTTTGTAACATCGCCAGTGTGTAGTGGGGGTCCCGCAACTGCACGTTATCCCTCCGATTCAGGGATAGATACATTGGGCAGATCTTCATCGCATTCTTCGATGGCTATATTGTGACAGTTGAAAATATCTTGCATCTGCATTTCCCATGTTGGTGTCCCAAGTGCTGTGGAAGGGCATGATTCATCAAATATGAAGGTATATTTATCCTACAGAGCTTCTTCAAGCGCCTCCGTGCCCACTGTTAACCCAAATGTGCCTACAAATTCATCTTTTAATGTTTCCCAGTGGCGGGTGCACTGACGTAGCTCCGCATCTAAGTACCATACAGTGGGAATTGGTCCCAAGGCATGAATAAACAAGTGAACCCATTCTTTTGTAGTCCATTCACACCACTTCTCCATCCAAGCAAACAAACGTTCACGCGGGTCCCCTGGCCCAAGGAATGTCTTTACGCGCAAGTGAACTGGAGGTTCAAATCGTAGGACCATCATATCCTGACACTCTTCCCAGTCCTGGAATTCCCCCTTATGTGTGTCCCACCACCTCGCAGGTTTTGCATGCATCGCTAAATTAAGGGCCCATAACCTTTTCTCTCTCGTAACCTCAGCTTCAAATGCTCGCAAAAAATCCTTAATGCTACTAGATTCATCAAAGTAGGGCAGTTCAGAGGAGATGCATCAGAAGTCCTTGGTGATCCTAAGGCATCACAGCATAGATACATCATGTAACCAATTCTTCCAATTTTCCATCTCTCCTGCGGAGTCAGAGAAACATTCGTTATCCTTTTCCCAGTGCATTTCTTATGCTTGTACAGTTTGTGCACATCCTTAACTTCCATGGGTGGGGTTGTTCTTTCCACACAACTATCTATCAAAGCTTATAGGTTTTCTACAACCTTTTGGTTGCGCAACAGCTTCATACATGCTTTCAAAAATGGTTTGACCTCATCTTCTACTTTGAGGTTCACGAGGGCTTGAGAAGTATATGCCTCAGCCTTAGCAAAGTCTTGGCAAGCTACGAAAAAGGTTTCCTTTTCCTTCTGTAAGTCCAAACCTTCTGTTTTGATGGTTGGTTTTTGTATAAGAGGCTTTGCCTCAGCTTTCTCCTCAGCTCCCCCGGTGGCCATGCCACTACACGTTATGACATTAATGCTAGGTCCTTCGTCTCGAGGTTCTACCTTAGCCCTTTATACATTTTGTGTAGGTGTCTGCTACTTTTCCTACATCTTGGCTATCAGAATTGGGCAGTATTCAATCACATGGTCCAGCTATCTATAGTATCTGTAGGATTGTCTTGCAGGGTTCGGGTAGTCCCTCACAAAGTTCCCTACCTCTCCGCAGTTATAGAAAATTAGTTGTCTTCTTCCTCTACCTGTGCTTCCACCTCAGCCCCCTCCCTTGCTCCTAGTTGGGGAGCCACCTATGCTTGAGGGGGATCTTGGTGAGGAAGGGTCTGATTGTACCCTATATAGGTTTCCTCGGTCTATCATTAGATCATAAGTCTGGAAGTTCTGCTCATTTTTTCCTACTTATCGGCAAAACCTGCACCATTGTTGCTTCAGTTCTGGGACATACGCACCTCAATGGGGGAAATGGTTAGTATCATGCAGGTCGGCTATGCGACAATCATCGCACCATAATGCTGGTCCGCTTGGTCCCAGGTGCCACAGACTGGCCCCCTCGCTTGTAGGTAGTCTGCCAGCAGTGGGCACTGATCCTTGGTATGGCCTGATACCCTACATCGTATGCACCATATTTCTGGGCTAGCTTCTTTCGCTCGGTCCTTTCACAGGTTATGGATATCCATGTGCATCGCCCCCAGCTGCTCTTGGTGTTATAGCATCATTTTTCACCCTCAGGTGATTCATGATTGTCTTTATGGCTTTGGGCACCCATTCCCACAGACTTGAACAAAATTCATTAAAAAACAATGTTAAAATTCCCATACGTAGGTATGCCCAGACTTTTCCGCATGTATACGCGAGTCCACATGCACTTTTCTGCGTATGCCATTAAAATCATTAAATATATATATAAAAATTCCCTATTTTCGGGCTGGGTTGATGGTTACTCCAGTAGTTCAACCACCCCAGCACATGGCCAACTGTTTCCAACTGATTGAAACTACCTTGAGGGAGTATAAAAGCCCCTCATGTGCATGGCCTAAGGGAGAGAGAAATTTTATAGACATTATACTTTGTTGGAATCCCAATTCAAGTCTGAATTCCCATGCCTCCTGCACTTTCCCAGATTTATACAGGAAACCCTTGTTTCCTGGAGATGTTCATCCATTTATATGCCATCTCGAGTGCACAAGTCTTGAAAGTATCTTAGAGAGGCAAGGGTGGGACGGATACGGACGACGGTCTATTCGAAGATCATGGAAGGATTCAGGTGATCTCTCCACTTTTACTACTGTACATGTTGTTCGTAATAATGAAGAACCATCTTGTTCCTGAACTCGTGTGTTAATGTTTATTTATATGTGTGAAAAGATTATCATTTAAGCATTTATTATGGTTTATATAATGTTTCACATGGATTGCACTAACGTTTAGGAGAAGTATATGCTGTACAACTAGGTTTCCATGCACGTTCTTTCTTGTTTTCCAGGTTGAAGGAGGAAGAAGGGTTGCTGGGGGTTTGGACCCCGCGGGATCTACATCGAACGTAGGACTACGGGTGAGTTCTACTATCGTTGTTATCTAGTTTTTAGCATTTAAGTGTGGTTGTGTGTGAGTCCTTTTGAATAGCATGCCCTGATCTGTGGAGGTTTTGACCCAACAAACCTCTAGGGTGTTTTTCCCCGAAACAGAACTATCTTTAACAAAAACTGCATGTATACGTGTCTGTGTACAGACAAACCCGCGTATGAAAAGGTAAATAATAAAAATTAAAAAAGATCAAGCCTGGATAAGGAACCAGGTCTTCAGTCTGACTGAGAAAGAGTTAACTGGACTGGAAATGAAAGTTAAAACTATTGGAAACCTTTCAAACAGATGAAACAACCCAACAGGGGAATCACAATAATGTGTTCCCCAGCGGATTCGCCAGTTATGTTTCGGGGAAAAACACCCTAGAGGTTTGTTGGGTCAAAACCTCCACAGATCAGGGCATGCTATTCAGAAGGACTCACACACAACCACACTTGAATGCTAAAAACTAGATAACAACGATAGTAGAACTCACCCGTAGTCCTATGTTCAATGTAAATCTCGTGGGGTAAAAACACCCAACAACCCTTCTTCCTCCTTCAACCTGGAAAACAAGAAAGAACGTGCACGGAAACCTAGTTGTACAGCATATAATTCTCCTAAACGTTAGTGAAATCCATGTGAAACATTATATAAACCATAATAAATGCTTAAATGATAATCTTTTCACACATATAAGTAAACATTAACACATAAGTTCAGGAACAAGATGGTTCTTCATTATTACGAACATCATGTACAGTAGTAAAAGTGGAGAGATCACCTGAATCCTTCCACGATCTTCGAACAGACCGTCGTCCGGATCCGTCCCGCCCTTGCCTCGCTAAGATACTTTCAAGACTTGTGCACTCGAGATGGAATATAAATGGATGAAAATCTCCAGGAAACAAGGGTTTCCTGTATAAATCTGGGAAAGTGGAGGAGGCACAGGAATTCAGACTTGAATTGGGATTCCAACAGAGTATAATGTCTATAAAATTTCTCTCTCCCTTAGGCCATGCACATGAGGGGCTTTTATACTCCCTCAAGGTAGTTTCAATCAGTTGGAAACAGTTGGCCACGTGCTGGGGTGGTTGAACTACTGGAGTAACCATCAACACAGCCCGAAAATAGAGAATTTTTATATATTTTTTAATGATTTTAATGGCATACGCGGAAAAGTGCATGTGGACTTGCGTATACATGTGGAAAATTCTGGGCATACCTGCGTATGGGAATTTTAACACTTTTTTAATGAATTTTGTTCAAGTTTGTGGGAATGGGTGCCCAAAGCCATAAAGACAATCATGAATCACCTGAGGGTGAAAAATGATGCTATAACACTTGGATTTTTTGTACTCCCAACTGGGTATCATCTCTCGGTGCAACTTACAACTTCATAGCAATCTCCAAGGCTTTTTCCTGCGATCTAATGGATTTCTGACCCATATGTACACGCAGGTGAGGTAGTAACATAGCAATGAACCATTCCTTGTGTTGTTTGTCATCATACAAAAATTCCCCTTCTCTGATTACCTTCTTCAGCCGCTGGTCAACTTCCCATATAGACTCAGAGGGTCCTTGCTTGAAGTCTTTTAGATCATTCACTATCTGAGAGTAGGATTTAGGCTTCCAGAACTGTCGTTTTAGGGAATTCTTAACCTCTTGAATGGTCGCATTCGCATGCTGAGATGTGTATCCCATATACCAGTCCAGGGCTCTTCCTTTAAGGGCAAGGGACAACTGCGCCCTTTTCACAACATCGTTGGCCACATTCTGCGCAGTCGATACCGACTCTGTGAAAAACCAGAACCGATCAATATCTTCGTCCCCTACACCCTTAAATATAGGTAGCATCATGTGCGTGACCATCTCGTCTTCTAGTGGTGGAGGTACGGGTAAGTTCTAACCCCTATGTTGATTTGAAGGTGGTGTAGTTGGAGGGTTATGCACAGCTGAATCCCTTACTAGACTGTAGACAAATCTATCTCCTTCTTGATTAGTTCTGTAGTATTTTCCACTCTGTGTTGTATCCTCACTCTAATAGGAGCTCATTCACTCTGTATGGTTGCACAGAATACTCCTTTCGTACAATAATAGCTTAATAAATAATGTCAAGGTTTTCAGAAACTTACCTCGGAAACCCTTGAAGGACCTCCACTCTGCCTTAGAATAGGATACGAACTGATCGATTGTAAATTCTTTCACAAATCCTCCTAGCACACTATCTACCCAGTGATCTACCATATGAGTGATGGCGTTATCAGCCTTTTCTAACTGTTGGATCAACTCTGGAGTCCACTGCATGACCTATTCGTCCTTCGAACACTTTTGGAAATATACGAGCCTTGCAATCCACTCCTAAAGCTCAGTCACAAATGTCACAAAGAAAATTTCACAGACCTCTATGAAGATGTACTTATTCTTCCACTTCTCTGTCGTCAAATTTGTACTGTGATTCTCTTTTACCACAAATTCCTGAACTTTTTTCAAACCACTCTTCAATTTATTTCTTCTCATCTCTCCAATGTTTGCTTGGAATTACCTGATCCCTCTGTCAAAATGCTCTCGGTCCCAGCAATAGAACCATTTTTTGGCTTGAGGGGTCCTGACCCAGGTTTGTAGGTTAAGGTTTGCCAACAAACCCCTATACTACTGGCCCTTTCGGCAGTGACCTGCTTATGCAGGCCAAAGTCTCACCCGAAGCAGTATGGGAGGGTGCCAAAACCAAGTTTCCGCACTCAAAGAGAGGGTAGGTAAGTCAAGTAGATTTGCGTTCGCAGCTTATCTGGACAAGACATATCTGTCCACAAGTTTGTTAACTGTATAATCCACACTATAACAGAGCTATAGTTCTGGTCAATACCTTCGCATCCACGTGTACATCAATAGTTATCAATCCATAATATCATAACACATCATTAACATATTACAGATACACCATAACATAGATAGATTCGTAGCATAACAGGTAAAATATAACACAACTGTATTCATAGTTCTAACATATTCCAAGGATTCGCATCAACAGTAACACATAAAATCCGATAACGCTGAGCTACTTTAACTATATCCACATATATTAGCATCAAAAACTAGTACAATCCAAACACAGCTTGCGCACACAGCCAACAAGGTCCGCACACAGCAGGACTGAGGATCTCTGTGCACACAGCCAGCAGGAGTTCTTACCTAAATGACCCAACAACAAATCTAACAATTCTCACTTAGCATCAAACTTAATTCTTTTCTACCTTAAGACTCAAAATGTTCATCTATTTATATTGACTTAGTCTATGCTTCCAATGGTCTGCAAACCATGGTTTGTAGACTCTTGGTCTACCCTTGACCCTTTATAATGAATTCGGGGCTTTGACCCACTTGTTTGGGTTCCCATGTTTTGGCAAGATTGGAAATACCAAAAGATGAGACAACATCAGAAACCACTTTCAGACCTCAGGATCTAGCCCTCCTAGGTCCAGAGAGGGATCTCTCTATGTATGCAAGGTTTTATGTCATTTAAGCTCTATGTTAAGATATTAGGCTAGTTATAGGCACGGTTTTGTTTGATTGATTGTTTGTTTGGTTGTTGGGAATCGGAAAGGAAGGGTTCAATGTGAGGCAAGGATGTGCAAAGAAGATTTAGGCAAAGGAGGGATGATTTCAAAGAACATTCGAGACCATTGTGAAATGGAGTCAGGAAAGGGTTTACTTGCTATTCAATATGCAGGCTTTCAGTTGGGCTAGTCATCTAAAGCATTGGATCTTAAAGATGATAGTGTGGCATGAAATGGTGAGAGGGAAGGTGAAAGCAAGGAAACATCCAAGGTGAGCTTTCAGGAATAAAATCCAGGAACAGGACATGCCATTGGACAACCTATGATCCAAAACCTAAAGACTAACTCTTTGGACAAGGAAACATTAAATATTTAAACACAAAGGTGAAAACCTGAGATCAGAAAGAGACTTTGAACTCTCATTGCTTTGGTACCCAGCTTAAGGCAACTTAGAAAGGTTCAATTAATTGAAAAGGACCCCAGTGAGATAGAGACAGAGTTCTAAACTCCTAGTATCCCAATTCTTTCAATTAAAGCCTAACAAGAACATCTAAGAACAGATTCGTTAATTCATACATCAACTAGCAGTAAATATTCGCCACTACACTGGTTAAATTAGCTTGAATCAGTGCTCAGATAACACATATTGCAGAAAACATTAAAGGCAGGGAGAGCAGAAGCTTAGGGTACCATGCGAGGGTATATCCTAAACCAGATTTCTAATGCATGCCAGGAGAACTTAAATATAATGAATTACAAGGAAAACAGGGACAAAGATAGAAAAAACATCACCGCTGCTTTACATCAGGATCCAAATAAATGTGCTTGTCATATTAAAGAGCAACACCAGTCATGTACAACATTACCAACAGTTTGATATTCAGCCTGAAAACATCTTCCTCAGCCTATCTTACAACTTTACACAGAGAACATGTCTCAAGAGAAAACAGCTTACAGTTCACAGATATCCGAGCAACAACCTTTACAATGAGTGTCTCATGAGTTTTTATATCAGAAAGAGAGGTGAAGGAGGTAGATGAAACATTAATCAGAGTAGGAGCAGTGGGTCGAAACCCATTCTTTTTTAATGTCTATGCATCGAACTTCTGCACTCTTTGGGTGAAAGAGTGATCTTTGACAGGCTGAAATTTACTCCAAGTATGTCTTTGATGTATCCTCGATTGCAGTACGTGTGGTACTCTGGTGAAATAAACAAAAAGGTGTAACAATGTTTCTAGGGTCTGCCATACCGTGTACCCAATGCTTCTGGTAGCACCAGGACTATTGTCAGGGCAGAAATCTTCTCTGGAACACTGTAGAATGCAACAGTATGGGCACCCTGTCCTTTCATGGGAAGGAATGGTCTGCAGATGGTGACACTGATATATTGTTTTTCTGCGTTAGACTTCATTAGGCCCTCTGTTATAATCATGAATTCTTCAACCTGGTGCATTTTTCCTTTCAATTACTGAATTAAGGCTCAAAAATATTTGATTACCAGCCTTAAATTCTTTTATCTTTCACTGACACTCTTTGCTGCTCCATTACTGTCCCTATCTATGAAATTTGAGCATTAATGGCGCTGGAGAGGTTTCGCAGAGTTGAACTTTGTAATATCAAGCTCTGAACTCAGTTTCTCTGTGCTTTGTGCCACTAAAACAGTGGCCATGCATCACGGCATTTTCCTCCTACCTGTAACCCTGCAACACATGTAAACGTGTTAAGAAAAACATGCATGGGAAGGGGTGGATGCAAACGAAAATGGTGGAAAGGTGCAGTGAAATGGTGGACATCTGCTCTGATGAGGGTCTGCGTGAAGAAATGCACGGCGGTGATGATCGACGGTGGAAATTAAATGATGAAGGGCTTAGTAAATTAGGAAAAATACCAAGACACGGGAAAAAGCCACGAAACCAAGTGACGTGGAGCTCTGGCAGTGGGACTCGGTCAATGGCGGGGCGATCTAACTTGGACCGTCCGATCTCAGGAGGAGATTAATGGCCACAAGTGCATCGTAGGGTGACTAATGGTGGGCCAGGGGCCCTGTTTTCTTTGGTTATCACCCAAGCATCTTAGGGGCACGATCACCGTCGAATGGCCAGCCTCAGATCGGACGGCGTATGCGCATAACGCGTCGGGCCCGTGGTCGATTTTTAACGCGCGATGAGATCGGGTTTTCAAAATAGCTTGAGGACACATGTCGGACAGTGACGTTGATCACTGTTGAATGAAAAATACTTCCTTCCTTTCAAAAGCGGTGCGATAAAGACCACCGGTTTTGTACGGGGCACGATCGCGAGAACCACCGGGATGGCTGGACTGCAGACCATTGATCTATGGATCAGATCAACGGTTGGTATTGCACCTAACCATTGATATGATAAGCACGTCATGGGCCAGCGCTTGGTTTCAGCGCTCAGGTCATGTGGAGAAACGGTTTATGGGGGCTAGCCGAAAGGGGCTAAGCCTGATATATGAAGAATATGGGTTCTTTGGCCTGTTTTCAATGCAATTTGAGGCCGAAAAGGGATAACGGTAGAGGGGAAAAGGGGTTTTTGGGCCAAGAAAAGGGTATTTGTGAGGATTAGGAGGGATTTGGGATGATTTAGAGGCATTTAAGGGAGGGAAAAGGAGGGGAAAACAGAGGTTGAAAGAGGATGAAATAAGGAGAAAAAGGCTTTTGGGGTATTCTTCTTCGCAACAGTGAGGCTTATTGACTTATGAAACATTAGTGAGGGTTTATCAAAGGAAAAAGGGTATGAAAAGACTTCAAGGATGGTGTGTTTTCAGGGGAAATGCACTCCTTGAAGGCTCAAAAACTTAGTAGCCCCCGGGTTTGCTTGACCAAAAGTTATAGGGGGCTAACAGTGGCTCCACATGGGGATGGATTCTTCTTGAAGGAGTCAAGAATTCAGAGAATGATATTTGGTGTAGGCCAGATGCTTGCTACTTGACACATCCATTTTCTTTCTTGGACTAGCTACCACAAATCATAAAGTCATCATATCAGCAGTAAAATTCTCCCAAACCACTACCTACCCAGACTATAGTCCTATCATTTCTTCTTCAGGGTGCATTTGCACTAGCAGACCCTTTACATCATCAATTTTTCACAAACAGGAAAATAAACCTATTCTATTTCTACCATTATTACTCCATGAGACTAGATTAAACTATTGGCCTCACATGTTTCTCTACCTAATCTAATATCTGCTAGGATTAAACTATCCAGCAGATTTCTTCTCTACATTCCACAACATAAATTTAAAAACAGTCAAACTAGGATTAGACAGTCTAGTTTGCTATGGATCCAAGGCATAAAGGCAGTTGCACATGGACAGAAATTTGCAGAAAACTAAAAACAAAATTTTGAAGACTTGAAAACTGAAACTTTGAAGCATCCTTCCTTGGTTTGTGACTCAAGTTTTGAGCTTGTTAGAGTCACTTTCTCCTCTTTGCTTCAACTCTGGTCTTTGGCTTGTTAGAGCTGATTCTTCTTTCTTCTTTTCTGGTCCAGATTTTGGGCATGTTAGGACCAGCTGTCTTTACTTCCTTTGGCTCAAGTTTTGATCATGTTAGAGCCAATATTTCTTCTTCGGAGGTTCATGTTTTGAGCCTGTCTGAACCTCTCTTCTCTCTTTTTTGAAACATTTTCTCTTTTCTTGAAAACATAGCACGGCAATGGTATTTACAATGGAAATGGAAACTAGAGATAAGAAATCAGCAGTAGTAGTGTTTGAGCATCCTACCATTGACAGGACCCCCAAACAGCTTTGTACCATCTAGCTCTTGCTGAAAAAAGGCATTGGGACCAACAGTGGCTTGGATGATGTATGGACCCTGCCACAAGCTGTCAAATTTGTCGTGCTTTCCTTTGTCTTCTCTTCTTGAATCCCACTTCAGAATTTTATCTCCAATTTTGAAGACAGAAGCCATGGTTCTCTTATCGAACAACTTCTTTATATTTTCCTGAAATTTCAGGGCTCTGTTATATACCTCTTCCCTTTTTTGCTGAAGATGAATTTTTTGGTTTACCCTTCTCATCATACTGTCTTCTTCTGTCTGAATCTCTTGGACAAGTTTAATCACTAGTACCCCAAGGCTAGTAGGGAACACTGCCTCTGTTCCATAGACAAGCTGATATGGTGACATGCCAATGGATTTCTTTGTTGTAAGCCTATCAGCCCACAAATCATGCACTAACTTGTTGTGCTAGGACTTCTTGTTCTCTTCTAGAAGTTTTTTGATAATGTTCACCAAGATATTGTTTGATGATTCAGCTAACCCATTACCTTGTGGGTAATAAGCAGTTGAATGAACAAGGGTTATTCGATACCTGTGACAAAAATCAATCATTTTCTTGGATTCAAAAGCAGCAGCATTATCAGTGATTATTTTTCTTGGGAAGCCAAACCGAGAGAGGATGTGGTCTTCTTGGAACTTAATGATAACAGAATTTGTGGCATTCCTAGAAGGTATGGCCTCTATCCACTTAGTGAAGTAGTCTGTGGCTGTAAGGATCCACTTGTGTTGTGCAAAAGAAGCAGGGTGTATTTCTCCTATGAAATCTAGGCCCCATTGCATAAAGGGACCTTCAACAGTGATGGGTTGTAAAGGTAGAGGGAGGAACTTTCTTTTGCCTTCAAAAATATGGCATTTATGGTAGGCAATTATAATCCTATGGATGTCATTGAAAATTGTAGGCCAATAATAGTTAGCTCTGAGTATTTTGTTAGCAGTGGCTTTCCAGTTTAGGTGGCCTCCACACTCTCCTGCATGGAACTCCTATTTAATCCTTTCTGCTTCAATTTTAGGCAAACATTTAAGCAATAGGCCATTTTCATTTTTCCAGTATAAACATTCATTTAGTATGCAGTAGTTTCTGGCTTTTAGCTTTAGGAATCTGGCCTTAGTTTTTGATAGTTCAGGAGGGGCATTGAGGTTCGTGAGCACATATAGGATATCAGAATACCAAGGAGAGTTTTGAAATTGTTCCTTAACTGTAGGATCAGGAAATCCTTCCTGCTCATCCAAGGCGTCTACCATGTTAATTTCAAGGGCTTGTAAATTTGATTTAGCCATTAATTGAGCTAAGCCCTGACCTTTGATCAGTTTTTTGGGTTTTATTTCCAGGTCATACTCTAAAATCACGGCAATCCATTTTCCCCTCTTCCCATCCGGGTCTTGGGATAGGATGTCTTTCACCACTATGTTCGGCATGTAGGCTATGGTGTGAGAATGCAATATGTACACCCTAAAGTATTTCAAGGCCTTTACCATGGCATAGGCCTGTTTTTCCATTATGTTGTACTTCAAGGGTGTATCCCTTAGAGCTTTGCTGAAGAAAGCAATGGGCCATTCCATTCCCTCTGGATTTTTCTGCAGCAGAACTACAACCACTGTATGCTCGGAGGCAAACGAAAAAATCAGGAAATCCTTTAAGAAATCTGGGATGATTAGGACAGGAGCCCGGGTGAGTGCAAGTTTAACCGATTCAAAATATTTTTTAGCCTCAACAGTCCACTTAACCCCCACACCTTTTTTCAGCATATTAGTCATACTTCTGAGGTGTTCAGCTAAGTTGGGAATAAACCTCCTTAGGAATTTAATTTTCCCAATGAAGGACTGTAACTCTTTAATATTTCTCAGGTGTGTGATTTGTAGTATTCCCTCAACTCTTTGTGGGTCTATCCTGATTTCTTTCTCAGATATGATGTGGCCGAGAAGCTTACCTTCTTGCAGCCCAAATACAGTCTTTTTAGGATTCAATGACAGACCGAACCTTCTACATTTTTCAAACACTCTTCTCAGATGTTTTAGGTGTTCTTCATCAGTCTTGGAATAGACTGTTATGTCATCTAGATAGATGACAATGAAGTGCCCTATTTCATCCGAAAAAGCTATGTACATCGCTCGTTGGAAGGTTGCACCAGCATTCATCAATCCAAAGGGAATTTTTACATACATAAAAGTGCCCCATGGAGTGGTGAAAGTTGTCTTGAGTTGGTCTTCTGGGATTATTAACACTTGGTTGTAACTTGAAAAACCATCTAACAAGGAGATCCGCCTTGAGCCAACTACCCTCTGCAGGATATGTTCCATCTTTGGTAAGGGGTAATTGTGCTTAAGTGAGGCTCTGTTAAGGTTCCTGAAGTCTATGCACAACTTGATCTCACATGTTTTCTTTCTCACAGCTACAAGGTTTGAGACCCAATCAGAGAACCTCACAGGAACTATTATTCCTGCTTCGTACATCTTCTTTATTTCCTTTTCTACTGCAGGAAATTGTTTTGGGTTTATCCTGCGAAGTTTCTGTCTGAAGGGTTTCTAATTTTCTTTCAGAGGTATTTTGTGTTGTATGATTTTTGTGTCATAGGCCTTCAAGTCCTCGTAGCTCCAGGCAAACACATCAATGAATTCCTTGAATAAGTCAATATATTTCTTTTTCATGTCTGCGGGTAAAGACTTAGCCAATTTAATCATCTTAGGCTTGTCTTCGGTGCCTATGTTGCATTCCTCAATGTCAGAGTCTAAGTTTTCAATAGTGGGCTTTTTCGCTACATCATCAAAATTGAAAAGATCTTCTAAAGGTGCCAGACCTCAGGGTATGTTCTTATCTTTTGCCTATAGCACCTCTATTTCCTCATTATCTACGTTTTTACATTCTTCGGTTGGATTTCCAATCTGTTCGTTTAAAGTGCTTATTTCTATGTTACATGGTGGTTCTTCCTCGTCTGAGGGCTCTTCACTTAGGCAGCTATCATTGGACTTAGAGTCTGAATCGGAAAATTCAAACTCGTTCCTGCCTATCAGGAAATCCTCAATTTGCTTATCCCCTTCAAAAACCTGCCAATATTTCTCATTATCAGGTACTGCAGGTCTGAACTTCATCTGAATGATGATTTGTTGGTCACTGGGAGACTTGTGATATGAACTAGCTATACAAGCTAATCCATTTGCAATTACATTCCGACTCCTAGGAATAAACACTAGTTCATATTCCACAAAGGTCTTTAATAAATCCATAGCATCATTCCTGTATGCTCTCAGCCTAGGGTGTTTCGCTGTGTATTCACCATTCACTTGTTTTATGACCAACTCAGAGTCTCATGCACAGCTATCCTACGGGCTCCTAGTTTTTTCAATAGGTTCAAGCCAAGGATGAGAGCTTCATACTCCACGATATTGTTTGTACATTGGAAGTTCAGATTGAAGGCATGACTCTCTACATAGTCACTCTCTGTGTTATGCAACCACACTCCCACCCCTATGGTTTTCTTGGCACATGACCCATCGAAATTCATTTCCCATAAGGGTTCATTCTTGGGCTATGGATGGTTTCGTTCTTCACGTGGTGTATGAGTTTGTGAGGAGTGACTAGCCAGTTGTTCACATTATGTTTCTTGTTTACTCGGAGTTTCATTTTTAGTGCACTGTCCACAAATTTCATCTTTGTTTTCTTCTAAGGTTAGAGAGGCCATTATGTTGAAATCTATGGGCTCTTCCCTATTGTTTATATCTCTTCTTTCCAACTTTGGCTCTTCTAAGGATTCATCATTGCAAAGGATAAAGGAGTCCAGATCTGTGTGTATAGAGTACAGAGGATAATTTTCAGGCTTTTCAGGGCTACTGATCAGGAATTTCATTTGTGCCTCTCTATACAGTGTCCTAAGCTGGCTAAAGACAGGGATTTGTGCATATGCCCCATCCATGTACATTGTACCTTGCAGCTTGGCTCCCTATGACCTTGATAGTAACATGCCATACTTAGGTGGCACATCTGCCACTACAACATCCATAACCATACATTTGGCTGGAATCTGGGTTAAGTTCACACATAAGTCCTTGATTAGGCCAAGACACTTTACCCTGCTCGAGTCAAATGAATATAAATCTTTATAAGGGCGAGTTATCTCTAGGCCTAACTTTTCCATAACTACTTTAGGCATTAAGTTGTGTGAGGCCCCAGAGTCATGCATTGCATTGTGAAGGATCTTGTCATGGATATTGAGACTGATATAAAAAGGAGGTATTACCCCTTCCTGAAACTTCCCTTCTATATTTGGACCAAACAGGAGGGCTGGTTGATCATCACTCAGATTGACAGTGTCACTATTTTCCCCTAGATTTAATGCTTTAAAAATTTGGCCTTTATATACATCCTGAGTGGCCAGCTCAGAGAGTGGGACAGAGATCTTAATTTTAGCAATCTCACTCTCCAAATTGAAGAGAGATTGACTCTTTGTGACACTCAACTCTGTTTTGTTAGCCACTACTTTAGTGGCAGGCGCAGTGGGCTGATTCTCACTATGTACAGTGTTAGGGACTGTCTTATCAGGAGCACTAACTACAGTGCTAGTGTTGCTAGTTGGTTGAGCTTGTTTATCAGTGTTTTGGTTGTCTTTTTTCTTTGTTCTTCCCAGAACTCTCAGCTGTTGATTTGTTACTTTCAACAGTTACTTTAGAATTTTTCTCAGGCCTTTTCTTAATGGTAATCTCAGAAGCTTTGGGTTTGGAATTGTCTAGGCTCTTTTTGCTTCTAATTTCATACTGTTCTCTAACCTGCATGATGGCGTTTTCAAATCCTAGTCTGTAATCCTCAGATTCTAATTTTTCCTCATCCCACTATGAGGGTGAGGGTTGATCTTCCTTTGTGGAACAGTTGTGGATCGAGTTATCTGTTTCAAACATATTTATTATGTTCTCCTCAGAATCTTCTATTATTGCCTCGTCTTCATCAAGGAATTTCTCTTGAAATGGGGGTATAACTTGTTGATCTGGTTCTCTTTGTCTGTTGGGAGTGGTATTTTTCCTTCTAAAGTTCTAGTTCTGGTTATGGTTTTGATTTCTGTTCTAATTACTAACTGTGACAACCATTTTTTCCATCATTTGCTGTAGATTTTCCATGTTTTTAGATAGACGGTCATAATTGGGGTCAGATGTGGAAGCTACAAAGTCATCTCTATATGTCACCGTTTTCTCAGCTCTCAATCTTGCTTTCTTCTCAATCAGGTTAACCTCTACACTCATTGCTCCTTTTTGCATGTCTTCCAGTGTGTTGTAATCTCTCTCCCTAAGCTGGTAGGCCATGTTAGCATCAAAGCCTTCGGGGTATTTCACTAAAGCCATACCTTAGGGAGGTTTCATATGTGGAGGAAGAGCATTATAAATGCTATTGAACCTTGTAGAGTAGTCATGGACACTCTCTCCCACGTTTCTTTTAAGGTTTTTGTATTCTACTAAGATTTGGAGAGGGTTGGTCTTAACTTCCCATTTGTTTATGAAAGTCTAATATAAATCAGAAAGGTCTTGGATACTATTAGGAGGCAGGCCTTTAAACCATTTCTTCACATCACCCCCTAAGCTCTGGGAAAATATTCTCATTTCGATCGTATCATCATCTATCTCCATGTAGTCAAAAGAATCTTCCATCCTGTCTACATGGTGCTGAGCTGTGGTAGATTCTTTTGCAGTGAAGTGTGGGATCTTTGATTGGTAATCATTGGGTAAGGGTACTAGGGGCTGAAGTAACATAAGAGGTGCATACCAGACTGCCATGATGATGTTCTAAGGAGGTAAGGGGTTAGCCTGAGTAGCTGGTATATGGATGATAGGGATACTAGGACTAGCAGAAGTCTCTTGAGCTGATTTAGGATGACTGAGTCCCATGTTTTGAATGAAGTGAATATCAATAGGTGTATATGGAGGGGTTTCTCTGTACCTAATGTGTTTACCTCTTTGGGGTAGTGAACCAGGAAACTCAAGGTCTGGCTAGTCTATAACACTGAATGACCTAGCTCTCGGTAGGCTGCTTAGTAGGTCTAGGTCAAAATGAATGTCTGAAAGAGCTGTGAATTCTTTTGGTGCAGAGTCAGATCTATGGATGTGCCTGGGAATAGTTGGTCTTTTAGGTGTAGGAGATTTTCTGAGAATGCTCTCGGGGTTGTCAACTATTTCAGGTGGGTTTGGGTCTGGATAAGCTCTTGTATGAATGGCTCTTGAAGCCAGAATTTTGTCTTTTAATCAATTAGCTTAATCCCACTTACTACTTCTATTATGGCTGATGTTGTTATGGAGGCTGGTCTTCCAGTGGAGTCTTATGTGAAACCAAGATAATCAGTAGACCTATTGATCACCAGTGGAGTCTTTGATCTTTAAGGAACTATGGAGTCGCTAGGTGGAAGGTTTAGGACGTTTCTAGGAGGTACACTGACCACCACAATGCTTATGTAATGTCCTTTTTCAAGGATCTCCTCAAAACACAACAAACTCTAACCAGAGATGGACTGGGAGGGCTTTTACCAGGTATTTCACCTCTGAAAGACGGTGAGACCTGGAGGCTATCTGGCCCTTTCCAGACTCTTTCTAAGAGTGTGGGGAGAAACACAACAAGTGGTGCAGAAAGTTAATTGCAAGTGGAAGTGTTTTACTACCAACCTAACCAGATATTTTGGCTTTCTAAGGCTCTTGTGATGTAGTAAGGTGGAAAATACTCATAATGTTCCCCAGAAGAGTCGCCATTATGTTGGGGTTCCCATGTTTTGGCAAGATTGGCAATACCAAAAGATGAGACAACATCAGAAACCACTTTCAGACCTCAGGATCTAGCCCTCCTAGGTCCAGAGAGGGATCTCTCTATGTATGCAAGGTTTTATGTCTTTTAAGCTCTGTGTTAATATATTAGGCTAGTTATAGGCACGGTTTTGTTTGATTGATTGTTTGTTGTTGGGAATCGGAAAGGAAGGTTTCAATGTGAGGCAAGGATGTGCAAAGAAGATTTAGGCAAAGGAGGGATGATTTCAAAAAACATTCGAGACCATTGGGCAATGGAGTCAGGAAAGGGTTTACTTGCTATTCAATATGCAAGCTTTCAGTTGGGCTAGTCATCTAAAGCATTGGATCTTAAAGATGATAGTGTGGCATGAAATGGTGAGAGGGAAGGTGAAAGCAAGGAAACCTCCAAGGTGACCTTTCAGGAATCAGATCCAGGGACAGGACATGCCATTGGATAACCTGTGATCCAAAACCTAAATATTAACTCTTCGGACAAGGAAACATTAAAGATTTAAACACAAAGGTGAAAACCTGAGATCGGAGAGAGACTTTGAACTCTCAATGCTTTGGTACCTAGCTTAAGGGAACTTAGAAAGGTTCAATTAATTGAAAAGGACCCCAGTGAGACAAAGACAGAGTTCTAAACTCCCAGTATCCCAATTCTTTCAATTAAAGCCTAACAAGAACATTTAAGAACAGATTCGTTAATTCATACATCAGCTAGCAGTAAATATTCGCCACTACACTGGTTAAATTAGCTTGAATCAGTGCTCAGATAACACATATTGCATAAAACATTAAAGGCAGGGAGAGCAGAAGCTTAGGGTACCATGCGAGGGTATATCCTAAACCAGATTTCTGATGCATGCCAGAAGAACTGAAATATAATGAATTACAAGGAAAACGGGGACAAATATAGAAAAAACATCACTGCTGCTTTACATCAGGATCTAAAGAAATGTGCTTGTCATATTAAAGAGCAACACCAGTCATGTACAACATTATCAACAGCTTGATATTCAGTCTGAAAACGTCTTCCTCGGCCTATCTTACAACTTTACACAGAGAACATGTCTCAAGAGAAAACAGCTTACAGTTCACAGATATCTGATCAACAACCTTTACAATCAGTGTCTCATGAGTTTTTATATCATAAAGAGAGGCGAAGGAGGTAGATGAAACATTAATCAGAGTAGGAGTAGTGGGTTGAAACCCATTCTGTTTTAATGTCTATGCATCGAACTTCTACACACTTTGGGTGAAAGAGTGGTCTTTGACAGGCTTAAATTTACTTCAGGTATGTCTTTGATGTATCCTCGGCTGCAGTACTTGTGGTACTCTGGTGAAATAAACAAAAAGGTGGAACAATGTTTCTAGGGTCTACCATACTGTGTACCCAATGCTTCTGGTAGCACCAGGACTGTTGTCAGGGAAGAGATCTTCTCTGGAACACAGTAGAATGAAACAGTATGGGCACCCTGACCTTTCATGGGAAAGAATGGTCTGTTGATGGTGACACTGAGATATTGTTTTTCTGCGTTAGACTTTATTAGGCCCTCTTTTATAATCATGAAGTCTTCAACCTGGTGCATTTTTCCTTTCAATTACTGAATTAAGGCTAAAAAATATTTGATTACCAGCCTTAAATTCTTTTATCTTTCACTGACACTCTTTTCTACTCCATTACTGTCCCTATCTATGAAATTTGAGCATTAATGGCGCTGGAGAGGTTTCGCAGAGATGAAATCTGTAATATCAAGCTCTGAACTCAGTTTCTCTATGCTTTGTGCCACTAAAACAGTGACCACGCATCATGGCGTTTTCCTCCTGCTTGTAACCCTGCAAAACACGTAAACGCGTTAAGAAAAACATGCACGGGAATGGGTGGATGCAAACGAAAATGGTGGAAAGGTGTAGCGAAATGGTGGACATCTGCTCTAATGAGGGTTTGAGTGAAGAAATGCATGGGGGTGATGATCGACGGCGGTAATTAAACGATGAAGGGCTTAGTAAATCGGGTGAAATACCAAGACACGAGAAAAAGCCACGAAACTAGGTGACGTGGAGCTCTGACGGTGGGACCCGGTCAATGGCGGGGCAATCTAACTTGGACCGTCCGATCTCAGGAGTAGATGAACAGCCGCAAGTGCATCGGAGGGTGACTAATGGTGGGCCAGAGGCCCTGTTTTCTTTGGTTATCACCTGAGCATCTTGGGGGCGTGATCACCATCAGATGGCCAGCCTCAGATCGAATGGTGTACGCGCATATCACGCCGGGCCCGTGGTCGATTTTTAACGCGTGATGAGAACGGGTTTTCAAAATAGCTTGAGGACACGTGTCAGCCGGTGACGTTGATCACTGCCGAATGAAAAATACCGCCTTCCTTTCAAAAGTGGTGCGATAAAGACTACCAGTTTTGTACGAGGCGCGATCGTGGGGACCACCAGGATGGCTGGACTGCGGACCGTTGATCTACGGATCAGATCGACAGTTGGTATTACACCCGACCATTGATATGAAAAGTGCGTCATGGGCTAGTGCTTGGTTTTAGCACTCGGGTCATGTGGAGAAATGGTTTGCGGGGGCTGGCCGAAAGCGGCTAAGCCTGATATATGAAGAATATGGGTTCTTTGGCCTGTTTTCAATGCAATTTGAGGCCGAAAAGGGATAACAGTAGAGGGGAAAAGGGGTTTTTGGGCCAAGCAAAGGGTATTTGTGAGCCTTAGGAGGGATTTGGGATGATTTAGATGCATTTAAGGGAGGGAAAAGGAGGGGAAAACAGAGGATGAGAGAGGATGAAATAAGGAGAAAAATGCTTTTGGGGTATTCTTCTTCGCAACAGAGAGGCTTATTGACTTATGAAACAGTAGTGAGGGTTTATCAAAGGATAAAGGGTATGAAAAGACTTCAAGGATGGTGTTTTTTCAGGGGAAATGCACTCCTTGAAGGCTCAAAAACTTAGTAGCCCTCGGGTTTTCTTGACCAAAAGTTATAGGGGGCTAACACCACCAAAAACCCTTGTGTTAGACTAATTAAGACCAAAGATATACAAAATTGTACAAAATTCGCAGCTTTTAGGGGACCCTGTTCCAACAATATTGAATCATTCCTATTTACTTTGAGAAATCCTATGTTATGTGTCAATTATGTGGGAAATATTATGGCCCTCTTTGATGGATCGCTTCTTGTCGACATCAGCTCATTATCTAGGAAGTTAATCTAGAAACTCCCTTTCTGTACCGTGGAGCTTGCATGCCTCAATGGAAATTTCTGCGCATTCGATGAAAGATTCAAATCATTGGCCTTCGATCAAATGATTATGCAAGTGTTTGACTCCAACTCCCTTATTCATGTTTGTAGATTATGCTATCGTACCTTGAGGGCCATCATAATTATTGGTGGTTTCTCTCATGCTTGTTAACGGTTTACCTCATTGACCAATAATCAGGTGGTTTCTACCATATTCGACATCAGCACATCTATTCACATGGTTAGATTCATATGTTAGATGGATCAAGACAGAGATGAAGACCCTATATCACATACGTTCAAATCCAAGTTGCGTGGAGTATTCATGATCGCACACATGATCCCTTCTATATAGATGGTTGTGATCATGCTGTGGATCCATACATATGATCATTTTTAGTTGGATGGATGCGTCCATGTCGTGGATTCATGTGTTATTTTATTCCTATTCAGTGATGTCCTATCAGTCATATTTATATCATAGATATTGTCATATATTATATCTTTTTTGATTTGTAGGTGTCCTGACGGTGGTTTTTCAAAGTCTTTGCCTTGGCTGGTAAAAAATTCACCCATCTCTACTCGTTATGCTTTGATGCTTTAGGGGGCATATGTTAAAAACAATTTTGTCACTATTCCCTATCCAAAGTGTTGTCCTTTGTGTCACTCATGACACAAATGTCACAAAGTTGCAAAAGCTTTGAAAACATATTTTCCATGAATAACATGCTTAAAACATCCCTGAAGAAATGAAGAGTTAGTGCATTACAAAAATTCTCGAGAAATCTTGTAAAAACCCTAATTTGCAACCCCAACGTGGTTCTCCCCTCTATCCCCTCACAATTTTCACCTTGTGTGTAACTGGTAGAAAACGCTGGAAGGGGGAGAATTAAATTTAAAAGTCGCGTTGGTCCTCTTTAGGCACCTTCTCAAAAAATGGAGCAGAAAATTCTTCCTCTAGAAGTCTCGAGAATGGAAGTCTGGTATCAGTTGGCTAGAGATTGATTTGAGTTCTCCCATTTGAGTATTTGATCCTAACTTTAAGGAATTTTCTCTTAAGATATGGACCTTCGTCCTTATTTTGTGGATCCTTAACCTCTTTAGACCCCCTATAAATTAATTCCATGCATTCCCCAAATGGTTGGTCATTGCTGGTTGCTTTTCTAGTGCTCGAATGCGCCTAAACGTTGCCAAAATTCTAAGGAGAAGGAGTGCTTGAAGTCTTTGGCTTGGACTTGGGAACCCATCCCGAAGGAGGCCTTCAACATCAAGGCATTGATTTTATGCTTTCCTCTTCAATTTATCAATAATACAAATCATGTTTTACTTTCCATAAGATTGTGAAAGATTACTTTCTTAGTATGATGTTCCTTGATCTGTCATATTATTTACATCGAAATGAAATATATTATGCTTTCTTTGTTTGTCGTTGTTTGATCTCTCTTGTAGGAAATTGTAAGTGAAGGAATAGCAAGGAGCTAAGGAGATCTAGATCAATAGCGAAAAGCAACCGCATAGGAGCATGGTAGGGCATATTCCTCTCTCATATCATTCTGATTTAAACTAGGAAAGTTTGCTTGATTTTGTCCTGTTTGTTACTAGACCCAATGATTAGGCTAGAGGGATCACTTCTATCCATAGAAGTGATTGCCTGGATAACACACGGGCCAACATAACATAACAGCCAACAAATTGTGGCATGTGAATTTCCCACTCCAAAGTTTAAACTGCTATGGTAATTGTCAAAAAACCCACTCATAGTTTTAACTGTGACATAAAATGTAACCATGGCATGTAACCAATACTTGGGTTTGTGAGTTAAATATTATGGTTGGGTTGGTTTATACTACATAGTCCTCCGTCAGTTGCAATGCTACAAAAACTTTGCTATAAAAATAATACATCGCATATCATAATGGTTCAGGGTCGGGGTTAGCCCTTAACCCTAGTCTATGGACCAGGGTCGAGGGTTAACCTCGGTCCCTTCCCACGATTGAAAAACTATTAAACTTTAATATGGCATTGAACCTATAAAGGTTAAGAACCAAAGTACAAGATGTATCAAGATGCTCTAACTCCCTACATTATTCTCCCATGATTATTATTATTACATTTAATATGTAGTCAACCTCTTGTCCTTGTATTTTGCTTGGTTATGATTTTTTTTCCTTTTTTTTCCATGGACTCCTAAATGGGGAAAGAAATAACAGTCCATTGTGGAGGCTCCTAAGCTGACGATTCACACATTAAACTGTAGCATACAAGCAATTTTTATGGAAAGAGGGCTCTCCCATAAAGAGGGAGTGGACTATGAGGAGATTTTTCCTCCAATCACGAGATGGTCGGGTTCTTGTTTGGCCTAAAATCTCAAGCATAGTCTCAACAAAAGTGATCAATGTTCAAAAGGGAGGATTGTATAGATCATTATAAATTTAGGATTGTGCTATATTTCCAAAAGAGCTTCTAGTTTAAAGGCAATAGACAGTCAGGAAGAGTGGAAGGAGAATTCTTCGAAGAGGATGTCAGGGTTGAGATTGTTAGACTAGATGCTCATAGATGGGAGGTATCTAGGAGCAGCATGCCTTCTAAGAGGGACCACATGAGACAACAATATACACTTCAATTACAAAGGGAGGATGAGTGGTAGAGGGGGCAACCAATTTTTCCATAGGTGTATTTGCTTTCGTGTCAGAGGGAGCACCTGGTTAGGGTGACTAGAAAGAAAATATGGTGATGGATCCTGTGAATAAAACTAGCCAATTTATGGTTGATCCAAGGCATGCAATGAAGTATGTGTTGAGGCACTTGCATGGTACAATTGGATATGGTTTGATATGTGTCTCAGGTGGTGAAATGCAGCTGCAAGGATATACTGATTCATACTGGGTCAAGAGTGTAGAGAATAGAAATAACACCTTAGGGTGTTGCTTCAACTTAGGAACAATTATGATTTCATGGTTTAGTAGGAAGTAGACTTCTATCAACCTTAGTATAATAAAGGAAGAGTATATTATAGCCAGTGTTGCAAGTAATGAAGCAATGTAGCTTCAGAAGCTTCTTGAATGACTTTTTGATTGTATTTTCATTCGAGACATGGTGAAGAAGGTAGTAGTGAAGCTCCAGTACATGTCCACATACGAGAAAATTGTTGAAAATCTCCCCAAGCCTTTGTCTAGAGAAAATTTTATATAC
The DNA here is from genome assembly GCA_034641835.2 of Pinus albicaulis. Lineage (NCBI taxonomy): Eukaryota > Viridiplantae > Streptophyta > Pinopsida > Pinales > Pinaceae > Pinus > Pinus albicaulis. The sequence goes on along the minus strand of CM076569.1, from coordinate 640,445,845 downwards.
TTCAGAGATAAGTCTAGCATGATGTAGAATGTCTTCCTCATTGAGAGGGAATGTTATGTCTCTACAAGATCAAGAAGATGATCTCTTGAGAAGCCATGATGATTTGGTTATGTCATGTTTATTTGACTAGGGGTGAATGGCCCACGAAAATAATAATATTTGAAAGATCCTCTCTTGATAATCTATGAAGGAATTTTTTTAGGTCATGCTAATTTAACTAGAGGATATTCATGCAATTCACTTGAGAAGTTGTGAAGGACTTTGGTTGGGCCATGCTAATTTGGATAGAGGTGGATGGTCCATGCGTAGATCGTCTCTTAAGAAGCCATGAAGGACTTTGGTTGGGTCATGTTGATTTGATCAAAGGAGATTGATACATTTACCTGCAGATCTAGGCTAATTTGATGAGGGGTAAATGGATTAGGATACTCATATTTCCTACTCTAGGATGGAGTGATTTATAGATGTACATGCGAAAATACATTACATCAAACATAACAAGCTCATGAAATTTTCATATTGTGGAGAAATTTCAGCTAAGGATAAATATGTTGCAGCCAAGGAGAATCCCTCCCTTGCTAAGAGGGAGTGTTGATTTTTTTGTGTAGCATCAGGAGGTATTCTCACATGCCTATGCCGGCCTAGAAAAAATTTATGAAATATTAAATTAAAAATTTGATTTTTAAAGCATCAAGTCAATATAAGTCATGAAGGGATGTGTCCCTTGGGGTATTTCACCCAATTCAACTTGTATAAATAGCAATTGTGATGTCTCATTTCTACACCATCAAAAAAAGCAAGTATGAGTAAGGAAAAAATGTTTTGGAGATCATCTTTTTCTCTCTCTCTTAGTCGCATGTGTGAAGCAATAGTTTAATGAGTTGAATGGGTATTGACTAAGATGTTTGACCTCATATTTGACCATAGAACCATACACTGATTAACTGCAAGGTTGACCACAGGGTCAACCACATGTTGCAAGGCCAAAATTTTACCACAGGGCCAAACTTTTACTGTAGGGCTAAAATTGACTGCAGGATAATTGTTCGCCCAATGTTTCAGACTATTGACTATATTGGCCCGTTTGACTAGCATGGAATTTTTGAAGAATTGACTAGGTTTGACTAGTACTTGACTTGGATTATGGGCACAAATTTCTAGAGAATATTGTTGATTTTGTAAACCTTGTTGAATAATACTTTATGCTACATAAAAGTTTGTTGGGTTTTCTCCTAAGGTTGGGTTTCCCAAGGTAAAAAAATTTCCCCTATTGTGCATGGTTTCCTTTCTATGAACCTTAATGTTTTTGTTTCATTTACTGTTGTTGTTTTCTAAAGTGTAATTACTTAATGATATCAGTGGCATAATAATATTGTATCTAAATAATTAGGAAGTAATTATCTGGTAGAAAATTTTATTTTGTTGTGCATCTTATAAAAAATTCAACATATTTCTTATTCAAAAGAAAGAATTTTCTAGAATTCATAATTGAAGAAAATTGCGATTTTCATAAATAATTTAAATTCTTGAACATAAATTGTTGACAACTATCAAAATTGAAAATGAGTACTTCATAAATGAAATATAAAACTAGAAAAACTGAGGTAGTCTATAGATTCCAATGTTAAGTGGTAGGTAAAAAAATCTAGATGTTAGGTGGTAGGATATGACTAGGCCTTGTAAACATAGGTAATCATGAGGTGGAGGCTAATTTGGGCATGTTGATGTTTCAAGAAAAGTTGGATCTAGATTATAAGTCATCATGTACACATAAATCTAGGACAAAGACCACATGAATCATGATAAGACAAGCGTATCATTAAGGCTTCACCTGTGAAGTTCATAGTTCCACATTTGAAATTTGGGTTTTGAAATAATGATTTTTATTTTTATTTATTTAAGAATTTTGGATATCTAAACTCTATATGATGGGAAAGAATCTAAAAAAAGACACAAGAGCGAAAAACCAAAATTACCAAAATTTTTACATCGAATGTGACCCATTTTACCATCCACATTTTGTCTAGGACAATCCACAACGAAATATATCCATTATGTCCTGGAAATTTGGTAGTTGGAAATGTACTCATATATTTGAGAAGCCAAATATCTAGATTCTATATATTAATAGGATGATCCATGAGGGAATATACTTGTTATGTGTTGGACATATAGAAGATGGAATAAAGGTGTAAATAATGGATTTAGTTGTGTGCAAAATAAATTTGGGATTTCTAAAGGAATTTAGGGTTTTCATATACGAGCACACATATTATACATATAATCAAGAAAGAAAAATTGGGGTTCCCAACTAATAGCATGTCTAAATTTTGGATTTCTCTTCTCTTAATGTGCATACAAGAATAACCAAAGGGTAATTTAGTGAGGCTTATTCGTTATTGTTTCTTTCACTTTTTCTTTATATAATTATGTTCCTATAAATATGAAAAAATTTATATGCAATGAGAAAACAAGCATAAATAAATTTATAATTATCATTTTGTTGAAACCAACCATATATCCATTTATAAGTCATTAATTGACAACCTTAGCCTACCACGTACAAAAAAATTTACAATTATAATTTCTTCACAAAAAAAAAAATCAAGGAAAAAAAAGGACTATAAAACCTTACAATCAAAGGGGATCATCATCTCATCCAACTCCATTAAAATGAATTAGTTGAAAAGAATTAAAAAAAAATCTTCAATCAGAATATCATAAATCAAAAGGTATAATAAATAATATTTAGGGAAAAAAATTATGAGCAAAACCTTTGACCCCCAGCTAGTTAAATAATAAATAGTAAGCTCACGATAGTGGTGGATTAAGCATTAGAGCTAGAAATTGTGGTAGGGAGTATTTTTCTTTAAATTGACCAATGAAAATGCCAGAGATGATTATTTTGGCCTCAAGACATACCAAAATATTTTGGGTATTTACATATAATATAATAATAATGATAATAACTTAACTAGTATGATGATAACTTAATAATAATAATTATCCATTTTTAAGGTCATGACCCAGCTTACCTAGATGAAGCAATTTGACTATTAAAGTCTAAGTTTACCTCTCAACATGGATTTAACTACTAAATTCTATGGAGGTGTACATACTATATTTCCTTCTAGATTTGACCCTCTGACCTCTTACAAGGAGGCACATGTTCTTAAGCATTAGACCTGTTGCCTCAAAATATAATAGGTCTTGTGAGGGTAACTTACAAGACAAAAGTTAGACCAAGGGACAAAAATATGAGGTGTGGTTCATTGTCACAAAAACCACTAGCCCCTAATCTTTTGTTGATTTGCACAGCTAGAGAGGATTTTCCATATTACCTCACTTAAATGGTTTATCAAATATAAGGGACAAGGTGATATGATAGGCTTAAGGACCATTTCTCTTCTTAAGGACATGGTTTAGCTAGCACAACATGGAAATTCACACCCTCCAATGTTAATAGGTTTTCCTAGGATCACAAGGCCAAGAAAAGGCTTCCAATATTTTTTTACCTCCAATTTAAGGAACACTGAAATCCTTCAACAAGCCCGAAGTTGAAACGTGTGTCAAACTAGGGCCTTTCTAGGGCACAATCTTCCTAGGGAAAAGGATGTTAGCCCAAAAATAGAGAAATTAACCACATATATGACATGATTTTGACGAAAATACCTCACTCACACATGTTGAATCCCTCCACCTAGTAATGGTTCAAACCCTAGTTGAGAAAAATCCTTTAGCCATAAATACCAAATTACGTTAAGAGACCGAAATCAAGCTTTTAGCTCAAAAGAGAAACGAGACTTAAGGTAATTTTTTAAGGTCATCAACCAAGTAACCAAGGCTAGTGCCTTAACCTTGGGTGATGAATTCTATGGGATGGGTAAAAATGACTAAACATTGGCAAACGAGTAACAGAAAATGAAGCCCTAGGTTCCAAACCCTAGCTATCACTTTTGTGAGGGAGAAGAGTCAATGGGGGGATCCAGTTGAAATATTTTCCCATGGGATTGTAATTCACATTCTATAAGTGGGTAATACATGCAATACTATCATCAAGAATCCGTAGAATAATTTTCAACCATAAATTTAGCTAAAATCCACCATAGATCACATCTCCACAAGATACAAAGTCAAAATTCAGCTAGAACGAATTCTCTAAGAGTGTTGAAATAATCACAAGTGATGATCGGTAATGAAATGAGCATGTCCTCTATTTATATGAGGATTACGACTCCCAATTATGCCTACAAAGCCCCGGAAAATAAGTTTTATTGCTAAACATAGTTGGGTTATAAGCCAACCCATTAGCTAAAAACAAATTTTGCCTAATTTTCCCACACATGTGAGTCATATCCTTTAAAATGTTGACGTTATCCATCACAAATGCTCCAAAATGCTATATACAAGGTTGAAGAGGTGTCAAAGAATGTGTAGATGCTTGGATCATATAAGATTTGAGGGTTGACCCTTAAATCAGCCTCAAAATCTCCTTTGGGGTCCCAAGATGCAGCTAAGGTACCATCAAGTGGTATACATGGGTCTCTAATTGCTAATGACACCTCCTATCTAACATCAGGGCTTCCTTTGGTGCAACAAGCCCTCCCTTGTCTCCCATTGGGATACTATCCTCATAAGGGCATTGAATTGAATCCTTCCCATTAGGTTGTGTTAAGGCTAGCCTGCGGGCATATTGGGTCCAGTGTTGTCATCCTAAAAAATCCTCAAAACCAAGTCAAAATTGACCAATGTCTCAGGTCTTAGAGGTACTCTAAAACATGAGTCATCTGCTAGCTAGTGTTGTCAGGCAGCTATAATCTCTCAATGTTGCACCTACTTAGGCCATGTACTTCTCTAAAGGGCGTAGGTACTTGTAGAGTGGGTGCCCAAGGTCTGGGATTTTGAACCACCTAACAAGGACAACATGGATTCTAGTGAAAGCAACCATCCGTCAGAGACTAGGATCAATAATGAAACTAAGTGAACCAAAATTGAATGTTAAGGGAAATTTAATACTTCAAACAAAGATCCCCTTTAAAAATCAAGACCAAGTTCTCACAAAAGTGTTTTGTCCCTAGGTAGGGGTGGCTAATGGTCAACCCTATTAGGTGCTTCCATCCCCTAAGGGGGAGTAATATTTCCTTGGTCCACCCTTCAATTTATAGGTGTTATTGAATAATAACGTGGTAATGGACGAGATAATACTTCATGGTTAAGCATCATGGTCAAAGGCACCAACTAATGGGGGTGTCCACATCCCAAGTGTATAGATGCGAGAAGAGAGTATTCATGGATGTATGAGATACCATATCAACCTTATTTTAATACCCCTCTTTGTTCCTTTGGCCTCTTCTTAATTATTCCTTGTATTACTTGCTTATAGTTCAAGGGTTAGAGCTTCCTTTTTATGATGAAGTATTTTTATTACCCCTTTAAGATGAGTCATTTTATCGCTTATCATGGTTGGGACATGAAAGGGTTTCTTCTTTTGATGAAATGGAATAACATGTGCTCAAGAACTAGGCGATGGTAATATGAGGTAGGTAGAGCTCATGTTAGGGTTTTTCTCACGTGCTAATTCTTATGTCTTGACCATCTTTTTTTTTTATTTAATAATTGTGGAAGTGATATTGTTTTTCTTTTCTTTTAGCTACATCAACTTCCTAAGGAAAAATTCTTAGGCCCCACTCAAGTTATGTGAACATGAGTGCCAAACCCCCAAGAAACAATGACAAGTTGCGCTCGAATAATTAAGGTAAAATAAGGGCTTGTAATGTGAGATATAAGGTGTTAAGTATGGCACAGGGGAAGATGGAACTATGCTATATTAATCATGGCTTTCTAATTAGTTCCCTCCTATAAACTAAAGAGACTTAAGGGAGGTCCCACTATACTAGGGTAGAAGACTAGTCCCCTGGTAAGGTGAGAGAACAAGATTGATATCAAGGTATGTCAATCTTCTACATCACCTCATCATCCTTAATGCCCAAAACAAAGAAGTATAAGCACCCAATTGCAAAATGATCAAAGTACCTTTTGAATAATAGTCCACGATCAAAGTACCTTTTGACTAATAATCCACCTTCATCCAAGTGCTAACGTCAGATGGTGAGAAGAACATGGATGATGCAAATGGTGGAGGAATATTTCATACCATCATTTAATGGTGGCTCAAATGTAGGAGAAAATTTTCCTACTATGGGGTTACCCATTTGGGATTTGACTACTAAGTCTAAGAAGGCATACATACTCTACACCCCTCTGGTTTTGAACTCGTGACTTCTTATGAAGAAACACATGCTCTTAACCATTAGGGCCACTCAATATATATATATATATGGGTTAAATATATATTTATTTAAAAATATATGTAACAAGATTCTTAACTCCGAAGATATTTAACTTGTAAATAGACTTCGTTCTCAAACCTTTGATTTGTGACAAAGATCATTCTAGAATATTTTGTATAGGTTAAAATCCTACCATCCACCTAATAATTATTAATAAGTAAAGTAATGTTTATTGACTTAATTAGTGCAATCATATAAATTAAATTGCTAGTAAATGTTAATGGACATTAAAATGCTTCATTATACTTTTTTAAAGAGTGAGAAAACCTGTCATAACTCATTTGTCAAACCAACACTGAGGATAACCATCATTGGTTCATATCCACTAAGGCAAGGCAAAACCATTCCACCAATAATTACCTGTGTGGTCTGTAAGGGGGTAGAATTCACTCAAGCTAGATGCCTATGAGCCTCTGGGTCTTGGACAATTAACTTGTTTCCTTACCTACTAGGAAGACGAGTTCTTAGCCAAGCATAAGCAGTTTTAGGGCATATTTCAAGACCCAAATAAAACTTGACTTACTTCATTATACATCACAAATCATAAAAAAGAACTATAAATTTATTCTAAATTAAAATTAGCTATAAAAATATTTGATATATGAGTTAAGTATATTTACATTTAAGAAAACATGTATTAAGATTTAACTTGTTTCCTTACCTACTAGGAAGATGAGCTCTTAGCCAAGCATAAGCAGATTTAGGACATACTTCAAGACCCAAATAAAACTTGACTTACTTTAAATACATCCCAAATCATAAAAAAAATCTATAAATTTATTTTAATTTAAAATTAGCTATAAAAATATTTGATATATGAGTTAAGTACCTACTAAGAAGACGAGCTCTTAACCAAGCATAAGCAATTTTAGGGCATACTTCAAGACCCAAATAAAACTTGACTTACTTCATTATACATCCCAAATCATAAAAAAAATCTATAAATTTATTTTAATTTAAAATTAGCTATAAAAATATTTGATATATGAGTTAAGTACATTTACATTTAAGAAAACATGTATTAAGATTTTTGACGATAGATATTTACCCCAACTTTACTTTAAAATATTAATAAGATTTTTTATAATATTATGGGCCAATACCATAGATTACTAATATTACATGTCCAAAAAAACTATAAGTCAAGCTTATATGACACATATTCCTATAATTTTATTTTTAATCCATAAACATAGTTAAAAAGAAAAACAATTTCAATGTTAAATTTGTGTAATCCTCAAATACAAAGATCTGTTCATATAATCCCATGTCTCCATACATTAAATTCATTTTAAACCATATAAACGTCTTTTTTTTTAAATGAATTATTTTTTTTCGAGTTGTATTTTTTGAAAAAAAATTAGATATATTTTTCTGATTGAATTTGTCTAAAATTTCCTTGGATTTCATTCAAATCACAAGTTTGAAGAGTAAACTTTGCACAATCGAAATGCCCCAGGGATTTATCAAGGCACTTAATACATATATGCAATAAAAAAACCAGTTTAAATAATACAAATCAAGATGTTAGATCTAAGACTTTTGTGATCCATAATGTAGATAAATGTCTTTCGGATTAATCACATCATTAAGATTTTGAAGTGCCCTAGGGGTTTATTAAGGCGCTTAATCCATATATGCAATAAAAAAATCAGTTTAAATAACACAAATAAAGATGTTAGATCTAAGACTTTTGTGATCCATAATGTAGATAAATGTCTTTTGGATTAATCACATCATTAGGATTTGGTCTTTCCGATAAAATAACCAAATCCTAATGATGTGATTAATCATAAAGACATTTATCTACAAATCAAGATGTCATGTCAATTTTTCAGTCAAGTAGAAGATCCATTCCGTTAGAAAATCTAAGAGAAACTCCAAAAAGTCTCATTAAATTGTTTTTTCTAATTCATCACTATTAAAAACAGATTCAACACCATCAAAAACATTCTAGGCACCAAAAATCTTGAACTTTTACAACTATAATCTAGATTTTCCAAAATTTCTAAAAGATTTGAAAAAAAAATTAAAAATTTCCTCTATTTTATTTTCTGACAAATCTGTACTTGGTAGCATACTCTTTAAAAAAAAGATTCCCCGCCTAATTACATGGATAGGCTATTTTAAAAATTATTCCTCAACAAAATTACTTGATTTGAATACCCGGTATGCCCACCATTAAATTTAAATAACTTATCTAATGGTAAATAATATCTATCCCACTACATTAAATGACCTATAAACAAGGAAATAAGGCTTGCCCAGCTGTAACAGCCCACTGTGATGCACTTTTGCCTAGTTGTTAGTGTCGTTTGTTCTGTGGTTTGACCTATTTTGGGTACCCATGATCAAATCTCAAGGAATAACAAGAGGCATCTCGAGGTTTTAACAGCCGACTGTGATGCATGTAGTTGTACTATGCCCCATTTTTGTATAGTATCGGGTACACTGAGATTCCTGTTTCAACTTCAAAAGAATGCTGAGCCACGCCACACGTTTCAGGAGATATTTCCGCTCCCGCCAAAGAAAATCATGGAGTCCATTGAATTAAAAGCAAGTAATAAGAGGGATACGTACACTGGAACGGTCGCGTAATGAGTTGGAAACCAATGGATGAGAAGCCGTGTTAGTTTCAGTGAGGCCGTGGACAGGTACAGTACAAAACCCTAGCGAATTGGTGGAGCTTGAAGTCCTTCATTTAAGGATGTATTGAAGGCTGTTGTGTAAGTAGGTGACTCTTTTGAAAAATTCCTTGGAATTTTGTGATATGATTTTACAAAATTTACAAATTAATTTGGAAAATAATGGAATTAGTGGTTTTTAGTGTGATTTTTTGAAAAAAAAAATTGGGGATTTTTTTTTTCTAATTTTTCTACACAATCGAAGTGTTCGAGGGATTTTATAGGGTGCTGAATCCATATTTATAGTAAAAAAACCATTTTAAATAACAGAAATTAAGATTTTTACCTCAATTTTTTTTACCTCAAATTTTAGGATTTTGAGTGCCTAGGTTTCTTGATGGTACTGAATCCATTTCCACTGTCGAGAAAAAGATTCAAACACTTCAGCAATCTGATTTTTTAATTTTTTTTTTACAGATTCCCGTCAGAAAACTGCCATAAGATGAATTTGTGGCTTCAGTAGACAATGACTTCTTCTCATGGCCATTTTGGATGTAAAAATGGATGAGGTATTTTGAAAATTGTATAAATTTCACCCTTTAAAATTATAATTTTTAAAATTTTTAATTAAATTTTTTTTCTAATTTTTAACATTTTTTTTTATCAAATTTACTTATGTGATTCATAATGTTTGAATAAAAATCTTTCAAATCAATTACATTTAATAGTTTTTGGGTTTTTTGAACTAGTTAATATAGTCATCGTCAAAACAATGATGAAAAATATGATAAAGTCTAAAGAATTAAATAACATATAGATATTAGATCTAAGACTTTTGTGATCCATAAATTTTGATAAATATTTTTGGGATTAATCATATTATTCTGAGTTTTCAAACTATCTAATATGATTTGAACAAAATCAATCCTTTCTTAAATGGTTCTAAAAGTGAACCAATTCAAAATAACATCATTAATCAAAAAAATATTTATCTAAACATAAAAATACATTAAAAAAAAAAATTAAAAAAATAATAATAATACACCAAAAAAATAAAAAAAACTAACAAAAGTCAAACAAAATCCTTCTAAAAAAATTCTTTTAATAACATATTATATATTTTTATGATTATTTTTTTGCAATAATCTAAAATTTGAACTTGTAATAATAATTTGGTAATCATAAAAAAAAATTGACGCTATCAAATTCATAAAAAAAAATTGACACTATCAAATTCATTTCTTCACTCATATGCAGTAACAACTTACCTGTTATTTTACTTTGGAATTTTTATACCATCCAATATCCATGTTGCTATGCAACTTTTAACTAGGTAGTGAATAGTATAAAAATGATTTAATTTGAACCTATTCAAATTTAATACTCTCTACCACCCTGTGCCAAAGCTTAGAGAAGGCTTGCCCTCAAGCAGAGATGGAATTTAATCGGAAAATTGGAATAATTTACCTATGAAACACAATTAAGTTTGAGTAATTTACCTATGAAACACAATTAAGTTTGAGTAATTTATTATCAAACATAGTTAAGCTGAGGATGAAATTGATGGGAGAATTGTTTATCACAAAATAATTTACCTATAAAATATAGTTAAATTTTTTGCAAAACTGTCAAAATTTTAAACTATGAAAACAAGACCAGCCATGTGAAAACTGTCAAATTTAACAAGTGGACCTTCGCTGAAGGATTTTGCTGCTAATAAGAAGGTGGTGACTTAATTCAACGCGAATGCTTCTGATGGAATATGCTAAATAGGATTGATTTTTTTACATTAAAGATTAGATTGAATTTGGCTAGATAAACTAAATTTTTAAACGCAGTTTGAATTTTTAAACTATTAGATCGTCTAATTCCAAATAGAATGGGAACAGAAGAATGGTATTACTGCAAGAAAGAGAAGAGAACGGTGAGAATATTATTCTCCTGTTAAACTGCATAAGGACAGTACAGTGTCAGCGAGCAAGATAAGAGTGTGAATATACCAGAAAAAGCCAATTTGCCTGGGACGCTGGGTCGTGCTCCAGGAAAGCGTGGGATATCTGGCACACAGCCCGAATATTAAAACCTTGTAAGGACACCACAGTGTAAATAAGATAACACTGTCAGTAAGATACCAGTACCAGTGACCGCTTGGAATAAGCGGGGCATTCAAACTACATTTTACAAGTAGTTTTTTAGTGCGATTTTTTTGAAGGTTTTTATCTTGGTATTTTCCAGTGTAATTTCTTTAAAATTTGGCAGGACTTTATTGAAAAGAGAACTTTGATTGCTAAACTTGTATAGTTGAAGTGCCCAAGGGTTTTTCAGAGTGCTGAATCCATATATAAAATCAAAAAACTAATTTAAATAACAAAACCCAAAATTTTACTTCTAATTTTTTCACTAAAAACAACTCCTTTATTTTAATCGTTGATATGATAAATATATTCTTGCATTTTTGGTTGGTTGAATTTAGGGGATGCCCCTGGAATTGGGATGGTAATTTCAGTGACCAAGTGCGATCACGGGCTATTTAATTGGTTGGTTTTTTTTTTTTTTTCTTTAATTAAAGAAATTTTATTTGGAATAACTCTCCATTATATATAGTTTTGTTCGGAATTCGACCATAAAATTTGTGGGGATCAAAATTTTTCATCTAATTATTGAAGTACATCTTCACGATTCACGAGTGGTTGAATTTCACAAATGCTATTGAAAATAAGATGATAATTTTACTTATGCCTTAGGATCCATCAAATTTTTAGACACAAATTTTATGAGAAAAGTAGAAAATGTAAGCTATTTTGAGGAATTAAAACTATGGTAATGAACCTTCAAACTTAACTGAGTTTTGCAAAATTCTTGTATAAACATTCCAATATGGTTGATCATGATAGTAAGGGTTAATCATTCTAGCCCTAATGTAAAGAGAAATTTAATCAATATAAAAAGCTCAAAATTATATATAGATAGATAGATAGATAGATATGATTAAAAATCAAAATAATTACAAAGAAAATAAATTAAAAATATAAATATCATAAATAGAACTTATGAGAAGGTGAAGAAGAGGTAATGATAAGAACCACTTATGAGAAAATTAATCTATTCTAAAAAAGTCCAAATTCCAAGACAATATCTCACTAATATGCTAGGATGCTCATAAAAAGTGATTGATTATGATTAAAATACCATACTACATAAGGAATTATTGCCTATCCTACTTAACAACTTTTAACCTTCAGGATATCAAGAATGTTTCTAAAATGTTGTATCTAAATTAAATGTAATATATATGCGTATATATATTTTGTAAATCTAAAATTTTTACTGCTTCATAATGTTTTCAAGCTGGATTATATTGTGCATCTATGCAATAACTCACTAATTTTCTAGGATGCTCATAAAAAGTGATTGATTATGGTTAAAATACCATACTACATAAGGAATCAATGCCTATCCTACTTAACAACTTTTAATCTTGAGGATATCAAGAATGTTTTTAAAATGTTATATCTAAATAAAATGTAATATATAAATATGTATATGTATTTTTTGTAAATCTAAATTTTTTACTTCATAATGTTTTCAAGGTCGATTACATTGTGCATCTATGCATTGTTGATTCTTTGTTTCACAGAGGAGGTTTCTCACTATCTCTAGGGAGTCCAAAGGAATTACCCTCCTCATTACAGAGAAACTAGAAATTTTGGTAATAACATGACATATCAAAACATAACATATAACTAGAGAAACTAGCAAATTTGCAGGCCATTAAGAATATGAGGAAACAAGAGCTAGGTCCTTTACACTCGAACCGGGAGGAGTAAGAGGATCAAAATCACATTGAAGATGTCATTCTATATGGGCCAACCTTGCATCTAGTCTTTCCATGAAGAAACAATGATTTCTCAACATTCTCTTGATGTCTTCTAATGAGGCAAACACATTATACCTTTTCCACTTTCTTGTCTTTTAGTACCATACCGACCAGAGCCTTCATTTTCCAATGCAATATAATTGAGTGGAGGTATTGTTTCCTCCAGCCCCTAGAGTGACTAGGGTCATGGACCCAATATGAGACCTCTTCAAAGATCTCAGAGTTAGAAAATGCTCGCCTCTCAACACCTGCTATGGTTTCCAGATTCCTAATTTATCGCCGAGTCTCGGGAGGGATAGCATTGAGGTAAGCCTCGGTTGATTCTTGCACAAATGAAAGGGCCCTGTGATGGCCTTGGGAACTGTTGTTGTCACCACCGGTCCTGTTGTGCATACACTACTTGGGTGGCATGACACAAAAGAGAGGCACTTTCTTGCAATGACCACCAAGACACCCATGGCTAGGGTTCTTGGGTATACACCAACCTATTACAAAATCACTAGCAATACACTGAATAAAAACTCTCTGATTACCAATTTCAAACTTATGGCACCAGTTCAGGCCAAGAAACAACAAAAAATCACTAACAATACACCAAATAACAATGCACTGATTACCAAATTCAAACTTATAACAAAATTTTAGGGCAAGAAACAACCCACACTTTCTAGACTCATAGGGGTAATAACTACCCCAGACTTGTAACCTTCAATGCTCAAAACACTAAAATAAATCCACAAGCAGACCCAAAAAAGAGACGTAACAAAATTATATCTCTCTTTTTAGACACAAATAATTAGGACATCAAACATTGACGAGAGGTATTTAGGCATAACTAGGCCCACTATCCATAGATGACCAGGACCAAGACCAGACTCCACCTTAGCAGACCCAAAGCCCAACATAAAAAGAATAATTAACAATTCATCCAAGCTAAAACACAAGCTACCAGGAAAATTAATAGGAAAAAGAAAGGACATCAAAGATATCAAGGCCTGACTAGCTAATAGAAGTGACATCCACCTGCCATTAACAATAGCCAGCCTCTCTAGTAGCTTCAACCCACCTCGTCGTTCCTCCACCTCTCAAGAGTTTGCACAACCAAATGAGAGCCCAACATCATCAGCTGGCCTCATCACCCCAATGATATCAACCTCTCTCACATGGCTATCAAAATTTAGATTGAACTCTACACAATTGAACTTTAAACATACTCAGACGCCTACTGCAAGGGTTTCAGCTCCTACCGCCCACTCAGGCCCAAACCTTTCTCTCTCTCCACTAGACTCATAATACCCACCTCCTCCCCATGTTGTCGTTTAATAGCCATCTGTGTGTTCGTATACTCTTGCAAGCCAGAGATGAGTTGCGCCCCTGACCATTAATGCATATCTTGCTAGTAGGGTGGTAATCTCGCCCACGAAACCACATCAGGAAAAATATAAATATAAATTTTAAATTAGTAAAAAAATTCATTTTAACAATATATTTTCATTTTCTATATTTTTAATAATCTTACTTTTCATCTAAAAATGAAATAATTATATTTTCAATAAAATTTAAATATAATTATATTATTTGTGAGTGCAAGCTTTTGTGATCCATAACATATTAGATATAAATCTTCTAGGAAAATCACATGAGAGTTTTAGGAAAATAATTATATTATTTTTAAATAATTATATTTTAAATAAAATTTAAATATAATTATGTTAATTTTTATCAAAAAATAAATAAGAAAATCTTTATATTTTAATATAATTGTTAATATGAATTACTTTCTTTACTCACAACTATATCGAAAGATCAAAATGATATAACAAAACATAAATTTATATATGTCTAAATTTGTTGATGGCCATACGAAGTATTTTTTCCTAATTTATGTGGGAATACATTAAATGTATTGTTAGATTTATATGTTAAAATTATATTACTATAAGATGCTTATTAAATAAATGTATTTTATATTACATAATATTGTAATATATTATATAATTTTTTTTAACCTATCTCATTCATATATATATATATATATATATTATTATATTATATGTGTATATTGTGTGTAAGAAAGACTCGGTAGATAAATTGTTTTTCAAACATATTTTTTTTTAATGTGATAATGATTTAAAATACATTGTACCTAAATGGTGAAGAAGATGTTAGATTTTTTTGGACATTGTATTATGAAAGGTGATGATATAAGGGACACGAATAGTGCATTGTATATTGAGAACAAACAACAAATTTCTTCTCTCTGATTAATGAATGGATGAGCTTGTTTATAGATAGAAAATACGCTCCCGATAGGATCGCTAGAATCACTCTTTGAAGCTAGGGAAATTAGTAAAGGGAAGGTACACATAAGAGATAAGCATACATCCCATTATTGGTATGTGCTCCAATTAAACCCTGAATACTATTGGTTAGTTAATAATTTGGAAACTACTATTGGCATGGAATATGCCAATCCACTCGTATCCCTAATAACATAGGTGATTGAGAGGAGCATTATATATTAAAAATGACATTTGCAGCAACAAGAAGACTTGTTAAAGGGTAGATGAAAGGTGTTGAGTTATCGAGTTAAACATTTGAAACATTGAATTACTTATTTTCATTCAAAATTATATTCGTACTCTATTACTTTTTCTTAAGTATTTTTAACTTGATGGTAAATTCTGGGATCCAACGGATATGGAGCAAAATCAATTAATTAATTGCATTCAATATTCTATTTATATTATATTGCTCTTTCATGTATTTCTATTTCAAGTGTAGATTTTGGGCATCCTGGAGCAAAGTCAACCATTGACTTTTCTCTTTTCTCCATGCCCAGTGGATGCCTAAATATATAATCCAAATAAGCTTGAGGTATTTTTCTTATTTGATATTTAAGGTATGAGAGAGAGGAGAGCATAATTGATTGCATATTTTTGGTTCAATAGAGTGAGGAGAATTCCAACTATTATGTTCAACTTTGAGATGGTTTGTTTCTTGAGTTAGTTCCACTTAGATAACTTCTCAAATGTGTTAATTTTAGAATGCATTTGAAACTTACATGAAGACAATAATGAAAATTATTAATATTAGTGGTGTTCCACAAACTATTATAATTCCTTCAATTGAGCTAAATTAATTTGTGTTAAATACCTAATACTTGGAATTATGAAAAAATTGTAAATATTTTTGTAAAATATTAATTTAGGAGAATAGGAAGAGTTATTGAAACTTATTGGAAGTTGAAACCAAAGGTCACTTCTACTACTATTTACATACAACTCACTTTAATGAACCTTCAATGCATGCATTTAATTAACCTTGTATAACAATGGTGTCAAAGTGAGGTGTTTTTGATAACTCCATGATCTTGTTTGTGTTGATTCCTCTTCATTATGGTAGTCACTCAAAATTTTCCTTCGATCCTGTTCTTGTTCTCACTCCTAATCTTAAACCTTGTTCAATGTTATTTTCTTTTCTTTTCATTCTCTTCCTTTTATTAAGAAGAAGCTCTAGTGGGGGATTCCATGCAAGTAGAGATTAGGTATAGTGGTGAGTGGGTGTTGAGACAAAAAAAAATGGGGCTCGATGGAGGTGGTTCAAATCTAGATTGGTTTCATGTCATCCTTGCTACTCTTATTAGTGGGTAGAAAAGTAATAATAGTACGTGGCATCTACAATTTTGCCTACACACTACCAACTCCATAATTAGCCATTATGTGCCAACACTTCATATTTTCTCTTTCCCATTATGAGTTTCATCACCTCTTGTCTACCATGGGTATAAATTGAGGTAGAGATTGTGATGAAACTAGCTCCAAAAATAGAATAAAAGAGAGATCAACGCCTTATAAATGAACCACTTCCATGGGGCAACCTCTTTTACATCACATAAATGAACAATTCTTGGATGATTCAAATGAAAAAACCTCCTTTCTATATACAAGAGTCCATGGGGTCACAATATAATCCTATCTGACCTAAAAATAATAATGTAAGGGCACAACAATAACAATAGTGGGGTTTTATGGGGCACAATAATAACAATATGGGGACTACAGGGGTACAACAATAAAAATAAGAGGATAACACTAAATAAGGGACTACACTAGTAATATAGGAACCTAACATGCCCCTCTCCTTCAAAAAATTGTTGTCCTCAACACTTGAGTAGCTCTGGATGCTTTTGTTTAAAATTCTCATCCTCCCATGTGGAATCTTCAGTGGGTAAGTTCTTCCACTAGATGAGATACTCTGAAATTGATCGATTTCATAGCTGTTGAGTTCTTGTTTCCGTGACTGCTTCAGGTTCCAATATGATTTTTCCTTCCTCATAAATTTCTGGAAATATTATTTGAACTGGAAGTTTGTCACCTATAACCTTCTTTAAGCATGAAACATGAAAATGGGTGCACTCGAGAAGAAGCAGGGAGCTCCAATTTTTTTTCCATAGTAACAATCTTTTGCAACACCTTGTAAGGACCATAGTACTTTGGCGATCATTTACTATCCTTCTTAGCTTGCTTGAGGGACATTTGTTTGTATGGTTGTAGCCGTAAAAATACCCAGTCTCCTACTTCAAAACTTCTCTCGTTGTGATGTTGATCTGCCTGTTGTTTCATTTGATTTTGTGCCAAATTTAGGTTATCCTTTAAGAGTTGGAGAACTTGTTGTTGATGCTCGATGAGATATTAAACTGCTTGAACCTTATAATTTTCTCTTAAAGATGATGTGATGGACGGTGGATGATATCCATAAAGTGCCATAAATGGGGTCATTTTTGCTACAGTATGGAAGGAAGTGTTATACCACCATTTAGCCAGAGGTAACCACTCGACCCATTGTGTTTGTTTATCAAATACAAAACAACGAAGATATCCTTCCAAAAATTTATTCACTATCTCAGTTTGCCCATTGGATTGAGGATGATAAGATGAGATATGAGCTAGTTGAGTACCCAAACAAGAAAATAATTCCATCCAAAAGTTTCTAGTGAAAATGGGATCTTTGTTGCTTAAAATAATCTTTGGGTTTCCATGTAGCTTCTGAATTGTTTCCATAAATGCAGTAGAAACTGTACTTTCTTTAAATGGATAAGATAATGCACAAAATTGTGCACACTTGGTAAGTCTATCAACTACCACCATGATGACACTCTTTCATTTGGACTTACGTAAACCTGTGATAAAATCCATTGAAACCTCCTCCCAATGTTGACTTGGAATGGGTAAAGGTTGTAGCAGACTCGGGGTCTTAACTGTCTCAACTTTATTTTGCTGGCAAACCAAACATTCTACCACAAAGTTTTGAATATCAGATTTAAGGTCATCCCAAAAAAATCTTTCTTCACCCTATGGTAAGTTTTTGAAAATCCTGAGTGTCCTCCTACGGGAGAGGTGTAAAATTCCAAAAGAATCTTTTGTTTTAGTTGGGAAATCTTACAAAGACATAAGCGATCTTTGTACCATAATGAATCATTTTTCCAACTAAATGTATCAAATGTATTGGTAACTTGCTGCAGCTTTTGAATGAGTGTCCACACTTCTTGGTCATTCTTCCATTCCCCCCTTGCTTCGGTTATCCAATCTAGTTGGATAATAGAAATGGCACAAAGCAACGCTTCCACCTCCTCATCCTTTCTTGAGAGTGCATTTGCAACAACATTTATCTTCCCTTTTCTGTAGATGATTTCAAAATCATAACCCAACATCTTCGTCACCCATTTTTTCTGCTCTTCTGAAGATATTCTTTGTCCAAAAAGTATTTAAGACTATCATGATTAATTTTTACCTTGAAGTGTCTTCCCATTAGCTAAGGTCACCATTTCTTTAATGCACGTAGTATTTCCAACATTTATTTCTCATAAATAGCCATCTGTAAATACTTTCCTTTGATTGGATGACTTTCAAAAGAAACAGGTCATCCTACTTGCATTAAAACAACACCAATTCCATTTGTTGTGGCATCACATTCCACAATAAACATTTTTGTGAAGTCTGGTGTAGCTAAGACCAGTGCTAGGCACATTTCCTCTTTAAGATGTTCAAAGGCCTTAGTTGCTTCAAGAGTCCATGAAAATGCATCTTTCTTCAATAATGTTGTTAGAGGTGCTGCTATTATCCCATAATTCTTAACAAACTTGCGATAATACCTTGTTAACCTGAGAAATCCTCGCAACTGCTTCATGGTTGTGGGGAATTTCCATTCCTTAATGGCTTTAGTTTTTTTAGCATCTACCTTAACATCCTCCTGAGATACAATATGACCCAGATATTCCACCTCTTGTACTCCAAAGAAACATTTGGAGGTTTTTGCATACAATTGTTTCTCCTACAATAGTTTGAGCTCCCTATCAACATGTTGAACATGATCCATCTAAGACCTGCTGTATATTAGTATATCATCAAAAAATACTAACACAAATTTTCTAAGGAAGGGTTTAAAAATGGAATTCATCAACCCTTGAAAATTATGTAGAAGGTGCATTGGTAAGGCTAAAAGGCATGACCAAAAATTCATAATGACCCTCATGATTTCAAAATGTTGTTTTCGGAATATCTTCGGTCTTCATCCTAATTTGATGATATCTTGAACGAAGATTCAACTTGGTAAAATAAATCTCCATGTAATTCAGCTAATAATTCTTCAATCATAGGAATGGGAAATTTATCTTTAATAGTGAGCTTATTGAGCTCCCTATAATCCAGATACATGCGCCATGATCCATCCTTCTTGTGCACCAATACTACTGGAGTAGAGAAATAAATTTGACTAGGTTGAATTATACCATCCTCTAACGTTTCTACAATCATACGTTCAATTTCGCTCTTTTGGACATAAGGATATCTGTAAGGCCTGATGTTTGGAGGAACACTTCCTGGAATAAAATTAATAGCATGATCATGATCACAAATAGGTGGGAGCCCTTTGTGAAGTCAAACACCTTGGAATGATTGTTCAAGACTTTTTGGAGATTTGGAGAAATAAATGATTTTGATGTTGGAACTTCTAGTGAGCATAATTGTGAAATTACGCCTCTTTCTTCTTTCTTCAGAAGCTTTGTCGTGACATTAGAGCTTATTATCTTTCCCGGATTCCCTGCGATACCACGTAATTCAAATTCCTTTCCTTCCAAAAAAAATTTCAAGAAAAGTTCTTGAAAATTAAAAGATACTGTCCCCAGAGATTGTAACCATTGTACTCCTAGTACAACATCAACACCTCCCATTGGAATGGAAAGCATTGGGAAATTAAATACATATTCCCCCATGGTTAGATTAATATTATGGTATTTCCCTCCAATTGAAACCATCACTTGACACTCTGGTGCTAGGTATAGGAAGCAATTCAATTCCTTGGCTACCTTACAATGAACAAAATTATGGGTACTACCTGAATCAATCAACACTATTACTTTTTTCTTCTTGATATGCCCTTCTATCTTGAGAGTTTGAGGAGTGGTAATTCCTACCAATGCATTATAGGATATGGTTGGACTCATTTCTTATTTCTCTAGGGTTGGTTCCTAGTGTATATCCTCTTCTTTTGAATTTTCTTGTTCATTTTCTTCCTCATCTTCACAATCTATGTAAAATAATTTCTTCTCAACAGACTTATGACCTTTAGTGTATTTTCTATCACAACTATAGCAAAGCCCTTTTTATCTTTTTCTCTTCCAATTGTTATGGTGTCAACTTGTAGGTTGTGGAA
Source organism: Pinus albicaulis (assembly GCA_034641835.2). NCBI lineage: Eukaryota > Viridiplantae > Streptophyta > Pinopsida > Pinales > Pinaceae > Pinus > Pinus albicaulis. The sequence continues at coordinate 640,425,281 of CM076569.1, read as the reverse complement.
GTCTAGGAGAAGCAACACTTCCATCTTTATAGATATGAGGGGTAGGCTTCCTTGTCGCCATAATTTACTTTCAATTTTTCTTGCCAACCTGAATGCCACTTCTCCAATGAATGATGTTCCCAAAGGCAAACCTCATGTTGGATGTTATCCTTTAAAGTCCCTATGAAGACATAAATCCTATGTTTCTCTGGAATATTATTTACCTTTATATTCAATTTTTGGAAGTTCTCAATGTGCTCCACCATTGAACCCTTTTGCTTGAGATTTATCAATTGGCTAAAGAAGGTGTTGCTCTTTGTATCCTCATAATGTGCTATCATTTCCTCCATAGAAATTGACCAAGTGACAATTTTTTTACGAGAGCAAAGACATCGATACCATACAAATGTATTTTTTTTTAAATGTAAATTTGCAATGCGTACCTTTTGTCTGTTTTTCACATTATGGAGATCAAAATATTTCTCCATTTGTAGTATCCATGTTAGGGGATCCTTGCCATCAAAATTCCTCATTTCGAGCTTTGGAATATGGTGGGTCTTCAATCCAAAATTAGAGTTTATGAAACCACGATTAACAATAATTTTGTTCTCATCATGAATTTCATGTACTACCTTTTCACCTTTAGGAATCATTTCTTGTATCAACTTTGTCAAACCTTCCATGTCTTCTTTTAGATCATTCTTCATGTCTTCCATGTTGTCTTTCATTTTTTCATCTATCTTAGCTTCCATGTCACCCATATTAGATTCCATGTCATCCATCTTAGCGTCCATGCCATTATTCAAAACTTCCATGCCTTTCTTCAAACCATCCATCTTAGCTTCCACACCTTTCTTCAAAACTTCCATTTCATTTTTTATTGCTTTTTGCGAGAGCAAAATTTGGTGCATTTGGTCTTGTAATTTTGATATATCATGTTGCACTTCTTGATACAATGTGGTCTCGTACTCCATCTAGTAGGATCCTCCTCACCTTTGCCACTTTATTTTGCCATGCATCAAGATTTGCAGCATCTGTCACAACAGGTTTAGGAACCTCATTGTCAATGAGTTCCTTCAAGCCATTGTCTTCGAGTACTACCTCCATCTTTTCCTTCCAAGAAATATAGTTAGAGTTCCCTCGAGTGCATACTCCAACCTCAAGCCATTGAAATCCATTTCGATCCTGAATCAGTTGTAGCACCAAGAAAGTCTTTCTGCAAATTCGAATTCTATCCGGTCACAAACTTAGCTCCTCCTTCACTATTATGATTTCATGTGCTCTGATACCATGTATAAATTATACAACAAGCATGTATATCATGGATTCAATCTTATCTAACAATGTACTAAAGTTAAATATTGAATCGCTTCTACAAATCAATTGCGGAATTAAAAACAAAATCACCAATCACATGAAGTAAAGAAGAATCAATCAATCCACAACACAAATAATTTCTCGGGGAAAGCTTGTTGCTCAAAACCCCACTATATTCTATTGTATATTCAACATGAATACATGAAACAATTACATACAACTCTTCTCACAAGAGCCCTCTTATACTCAGCTAATTGTCTCAAATTGTCTCAGATACAACTAAACAATACTTAGCCAATTTACTGCCTCTAGACAACTTGTCGTGCTCGCACAATTTGTGTGGAATGCATCCCTATTCCATAGGAATTTTGACCTTCCTAAACTGATCAAGGATCATGGGAAATCGAATGGGTGTTTGGTTGCATGGGTGTAACCCAATAATCCTACAACTGATAGTCAACTTCCCTTTCACCTAGATCTCAACTGGGTCTCCATTGGAACTGACATGCATGTAGCTAATAATAGTAAATCCTTAGTTGCATGTGAGATCACTGATTGTGAATTTATTAATATTTAATTCACTTGATCTCTCACTACTGTATCTAACAGTTATAACTAGCACAACTGAGTTTAACTCACTTAACTGAGTTAAACTAATTACAACCTGCATTAACCAATGCACCACTACACTTCAAACTATGTTACAACTAGAATTACTCTGCATGCCTCACCAACTACCCTCAACTAGAAATTCATGAGCTAACTGATTTTATCACACTCGGTTAATTATTACAAGTTATTTTGAAATTTGATTATATTTTATTGTCCATCTTAATTAAGAGATAACTAAAATAGACATGCACCAAATTTATCCCACACCAATGTAGTTGCTGCTAAAACCTATGGTCCCACACTAGTATAGGTGATGATTGGAACTCCTGGTCCCACACTAGCGTGGGTGCTAAAATTTCTTGTTGAACTTCAACATGCTCTTGTATTTAAAAATTTGAATACATACAAATTTACATTTAGAATATTTGTAAATTAGGGTCAACAATCTAAATTAAATGGCCGGTTAATGAAAACATGCATCAATCCATGATAAGCATCAAAACACCTACTCCATAACACATCTCACATTTCTAAGGTTAATTTTCTTTTTTACAGAAATTAAATAAATTATAACTTTATTATTGTTATGCGAAATTATGGATTATGGATAAAAAATTCTTCCCTAGATGTGGTGCTCATATAGAACAACAGGTTAAAGACTTTACAACCACTTTTCCTAATAATAAATAGACACACAGAACAGATCAAGAAACTTACTCGGAGTCCAAGTGCTTCCAATTCTCCTTCTGTCGCTCTTGCTGTAGCTTCAAATCCAAGCTAGATCGCCAAAATAGTTCCTGCAAGAATGAACACTAAACAAAAAAGAGATAGCATTGCTTATTCAAGTTATTTTGTTAAATCAATGAAACATGAACCATATACATCATATAAGAATTCATAATATGAAATACAGAAGCTTATACAAATACATATGTGGGAAAGTAAGCAACAATTTTTATTAATGGATAGAAGGGGAGGTTACAACCTAGTGATTGATTTGATGTCACCATCTCCAGTAGCATCCCAGCCTCATCACAATGCACATCTCTCCAGCAGCATGTTACACAAATCAACTCCTCAAATGAAATTCCCCCAACATTTCTCTACTCAAATTCTTCCTTCCAAGCACTAGGATCTGTGATCAATTTATAGAGGAGCTAAAGGTATTTTTACAATCAATGACTTTCTAATAATAGGCAAGACATGTTCCCAGTCTCAGAGGTGTCAAATGGACAAATGGATTCGAGGTTTGACACATATGCACTCTTCTAGAAGACACTGTCCAAGTGGAGATTCTGGAACAATGAGAATTTCGCTCCCAAATGACCAATGCACCCTTGAGTGTCGGGAAGTGCTTTATAGAGCACCTTTGAATGGAGGTACCTGCATATGAAACACACTTAGCCCCTTGAGAGACTGCGTTGGTGAGCTCATAGGTGTTATAATATAAACTTCAAATCTTGGAAACCTTGTAGATGGAAGTCATAGATGATTTGTTCTTGTTCATTGTCTTAGGGCATGTAGCAACTAAAATGATAGGGGATGATAAACCCTATTCATCAGTCCTGGGGATGATGTCCAGTTAACCAAGTCATTGGGAATGGTGCCCAAATTGAGCTATAACAATTTCCCCCCTAAAGCATGAAGTCAGAATAATAATAACAATATTTTAATTGAGATGCTTTACACTGTGATGGGATGGAGATGAAGTGGAGTGGTGACCTGCATCAATATTACAATACATTACATCATGATATATCCTCTTGATCATAAATTGCTAAGGGAAGGCATTCCCATGATCAACACATAAACTATCTAATAACATGTACATAATTTAGTTAGTCATCTACATTGGAATGTTGCCCAATACAGACATGCCTACAGATATAGGCCCATGTTTGAATGATGATCTGCATGTAAGGTCACCGTACAGATGATGTGTACAACAATCCTGAAATCGCAGCTCGAATGGCTGAAACTAGATCCAGGGTCTTCTTATCTCGTTCACTCGATCATTCGGGTATAAGTCTAGCCATGTGAATATATGATTTGTAGTTGAACATGGAAAGACATCGTTTGATTACCATCCAATGATGTGATCTATTAACAAATGCGAGAGAAATACCATTTATGTCAATGGCCCTCAAGGTAATGCAGTACATTTCATAAGGCGTGAATAGATGATTTGATGTCGAATGTCAAAAAAAATATTTCAGTCAAAAATCCAGAAGTGAGGATCTTGTCGATGTTGTAACAAGCCTCATGGTACCGGAATATGATGTTTCTAAGTGAACTTCCTGGATAATTATTTGTCATCGACAGGAAGCCACCTTATTGAAAAATGAGAGTTACTGATTTCGGAGACAAAGGTATGACTTGATATAGAAATGTTCAGGGATGACTGTCATGAGAATGAAGGTTTATGAGTATTGCAGAAGGATGAGTATTCGCTGGATGAATTCTCTTGAACATATCGACCACACTGAGATAAGTTGGCAGCATTGACCCAAAACCAAAGTGAAGGTATGATGAACCATAGGTATGAATGAATTTTCAAGTAGATTACCCAACCCAAACAGTCATGGTGATGGAGTGAAGTGTCATGTTCAAGAGTGACCTGCTACTGTAAAAAGTTTTGTTCACTTTCCCAAATTTTCCTCGGTCATTTATCGACCAGTACCTCTTTATTTTTTAACAAGCTTGAGGAGGATAACTTATGCTTGATCTATAATTCAACCCTTCAGGTGAATAATGTATCACTATTTAATAATTTAACGATTCTAGCGATGAATGAAACTCGATTCTTGCCATGATTGACAAGTATTTCACTATTTTATATTTTAACGAGCCTAACGACAGTGACGACCCAGTCCTTTTTCATATTTAGAGAGTTTGAAAAAGAGGACAAAATAAACTCCATAAGTAATTTTTCGTAAAGTTGTCGCTCAGATCCGAAAAAGTGTAAAATAATATCTGAGTGAACCTCTTTAGTCATGTTTGACCAAGGTATTCATTTTCCGTAAATAATCTATCTCAGTCCAAAAAAGGGTTAAAATTTTACTAAGTAGATATCAATTCATTTAATTTTACGAGCTTGAAAAGGCAAGTGCTCGGCAATATTTTCACATTATCGGAGTCTGAAAAGAGTTGAAATAAGACTCCAAGGGTTCATTTTTCGCTGTTATCGAAGCTCGAAAAAGAGATCAAAGTTCGCTTCAAATCCTTTTTCTTTTTTAACAAAGCTCGTAAAATAAGGATAAAAACTATGCTTTGTGGTCAAATCATTCTTGAAATAAATCTGCACGACTAATCTATTCTTCAGTTGTAAAACCTGTTCAGAACAACACCAAATGGATTAAAAATACCTGTTTCATGATAAAAACATAATAAAACCATATTCATAGCAATAAATATTCATTGCAAACAATTAAATGACTAAATAAAAAGAGTTTTACTATTCATTTTTACCATTCACTAGTTACTATTTTCATTTTGGAGCTTTGAACCTGTTTTTGCCCCCGAACTTCAGTAGCTGATTGCAATCAATTTTGTGGATGGTTTTCATCGTCGTTTGATCCAGGTTAGTGCCATGAACCTTCTCTTCTTTCAGTAATAATTTCATTTCCTTTCACTGCAAATTTTTAGGGTTTTGAGCCCCTTAGGGTAAATTTTTCTTCCAAAAGGGCAATGCACCCTTCAACATCGAAAGGTGTGTTGCATAGCAACTAGAATGAATGCTAGCTACATATACAATGCACTGTCTCTTGTCTAGGATTGCGTTGGGTGCATTATTCATTTTTTATTTTTGCACTATGCCCAAAATTTGTTCATTTTTTTGCAATGAATGGAGTCTAATGGTTCTTATGGTTGTATTTCAAGTTTTCATCGGAATATAATGATGATTACATGGAGAGAAAGAGATCATGAAGAATAGAACATGATTGCGCTAAATTATCTGGGTACAGTAAGAGCCCTAAGAGATTGTGGCTTGTTAAAGTACTTCCGTTTGTCAGGGATGAGGAAACAAATAGAAGTTTTGGAGTTCCTGGTTCGAGCATGGGATCTGGCTATCGAGGCTTTTCACATTAAGAACCAAGTGGTTCCTATAATAATGGAGGATGTATATTTTCTCATAGTTTTGTCAAGGAGAGGCTTGCCTATTTCACTTTCAGGGTCTACTCTTGGAGGAGAGATTGTGAAAGATTATGTTTTGCAACATTGTTATCCAGGGGTAGAGCCAAGAAAATATGGGAAGATAAACATCCGAGATGTTAGAGATTTTCCTTTTAGAACCATTCTTTTCATGATCTCAAAACTTGCTGGCACTGTTACACTACATGTAGCGAATAGATCGTATATGCAGTATGCACTAGAGTGCATGGAGCCAATAGTATTAAACTGGTCTAAAGCTATACTTTCTCAGATAAAATAACAACTGAACAAGGCAAAGGGAGGAAGGAAGAAAAATTTCAGTTATGGTTCGATCCTTATCTCATTTTCCTTAGAACGGATTCCATTGATGCAGCCACAGCATGTGAGACTAGGAGTGTCTAATCCTAGAGATCCGAGGATGCAAAGATGGGTGGAACTAATGGGTAGGCATGCAGGCCAATATACCATTGTGTTCTCGACTACGTTCTTCGCTTGGTTCAGGCAACAGGTTGTCGCCATCGATGAGTATGCATACACATGCGTTGATTTTCGAGAAGATCCAGATTTAACTTTACCAGAAGGCACTCAGTGGGGTGCAATAGGTAAGAAATTTTTGACCATGTTTTTTATTTTTTCTAAGGTTTATACAATGTTTTTATATTTTTGATGTTTTCCCAAGATTGAAATAAATGTTTGATGTAATGCAGATGTTGGTCGAGTTCAATCGGTGGAGGAACCAGAGTGTGTAGCAGATGAGCCAGCAAAGAGGACTGTCGGGAGAGCAGTCCTTCAAGATCTAGACATGGTTGAGACTCTATCTAAGCTTCAGTAGCACATAGAGGGGTTGACCTTCGGGATTCCGGATTGTTGGGTCGAATTTTTACCCATGCGACTGCAGCGTCACACTATAAGTGTTCCTAACCGCTAGATGTGGTTACTACATAGGATAGTTAGATCTATAGCATGTTACCACAAGCACCACTAGTTTACTTTTGACATGTTGCATACATTTTGAGGTCAGATGACCAATGTGTCTTGGGCACAAATTTTGTAAAAACCTATAACTATCTATCTATTTGATTTCAGTGTTTCCTTATGTTTATTGTGCAATCCTATTCAATGATGTGAATGTTTTCTTTACATGTGTTGCAAATGTCCGTCTAAAAATTGATTAGCCAAAGAATCAGTTAATATGTTCAAATTTCTGGAAATGTGTTGATATTGAATAAAATAAGAGTGTCTTTCCAAAAGTTGAACTCTTAGGAACAAATGATGCAGTGTTGGATTTCTATCAGTATAAACACTAGTAAGTTGTAATACCACAAGTTGTGAGTCTAGCCTTATGATAATGCGGTTAATACCAAATGAAATGGCATCAGAGAGAAATTCGATCAACGCGCTATACTCAGAGATATTGTTTGTTGATCTACCTATACAAATCCCTTGAAAACTCACTAACTCGCTACTTGGAGCAGAAATGGCCCACATTGTCGAGGATAGATTCTGCATACTACGACTAGCACCATCAGTATATCCAACAAAGAGTTCCAAAGATTCAGACATCTGCGATGAAATGTAAAGTGGATTACTAATGTCGAGAAAACTCTAAAAAACAAACTAAGATAGTGAATGCAAATCAACAACATATATATAATATAATACAAAAAATCACTACGCTCATCATTAAGCATAGTAACATTTAAGATACAACCCATTTATGGGTTGCGCCAATGGAATTCCATCGTAATAAACTAACTCATAGGCACCCTTAGCAATAACTCTTTTGAAAATATAAGGGCCATGCCATAATGGCTCAAATTTCCCTGTACCTATTACATCAACTTCTTGATCATAAAGAAGGACCAAGTCGCCCTCTCAGAAAATGCGAGTGTTACACAGTAATTTGTCACCGTCTCTGCAATCCCAGTCTCGCACATTGGAGGGCTCATTTTGTGACCTGTGAGCAGTGACATAACTTGAAAATACTTTCATGGCATTCCCCTGAACATGTACGTTCATCCCCCTGAAGACATCTCCTGCTGAAAAACCCTAAAAACACCCCTTTTTGCATTGGCACGGGCAGCCAGTTCAGTACCCGCGCCAATAGGGGAAATCCTTCAAAGAGGTAGCGCCAATTGGCACTCTGTCTCAGAGTCGCACTCGCGCCAGCCAATTTAAGGAGTGTTTTTAAAAAATAAATGGCGGAAGTTTCGTCCTAACTAATCCAGGAACTGATATCTATCTTGAATTGGGAGGTTTGGCTACGGATTTCCATAGAGAAGAAGTGGTTTGCCACCTCTCATGGAAGCTTCCTTGATGATAGGGCCAATCCCATGATTATAGGGATCCCAACTCCCCTTCCTCCATCTATAAAAGCTTGCCCATCTCCATGGCAAGCTAGTCTTCAAGTTCCCAAATTCCCAAGAGCCTTATGCTGCAAGAGCCTCCATATCTCCCTTAAGGCCAAATTCAAGCAAGGAGACTATTGTCAAGATCCGAAGAGAGAGGTTTGTCCCATCCTTGACAGGCTTTTCGAGACGTGTTCTGCTGGCGACCCTCCAAAGGAGAATTCAACGTCAGAACTATGGTTGTATTCTTCCTTTGATTGATTAATAAGAAACGACTATTGGTTATGGTTCCACTCTTGTTGTTGTTTATAATGATGATTTATGTCCTTTCTGACTGACATATAGTTGCATCTACTGGATTTTACGCTTGCGTTTGTTTCATTTCTCGCATGTGTAGGTGTCCACCACGGATATCGTGGGGATCGTGATCTGCCAGGGCTAAGGAACGGGAGCGCTACCTCTTTTACAAGCAACAGTGTTGGATTCCAGGTAAGCCTTCATCGCTAGTTGGTTTATTTGCAACTAGGAACCTACACTATAGCGTGAACGATTGTTGCTAGACCCAGTCTGGGCTAGTAGGGATCGCCTCTGTCCGCAGAGGGGATTTACCGCCACAACAAATTGGCGACTCCGCTAGGGATCGTTAGCTTGTTGTCGTTCATTTTGTAAGCTACAGATGGAGCCTGAAGTTGGCTAGATAGCCTTTGAAATGCTTTTGATCTGCAATTGCGAAGTAGATCAAAGCTGCTTCAGTCAATCTCCAGTTTAGTTTGTAAACTAAACACTTGGAGCACTGTCTTGTCTCTTCGGTTGATTCTTGATTCTGCTTGCTTGATCAGCTCTTTTGGGCTGGTTCTTTCTGTGGATTTGGGTTTTGAAAACTCCAAACATCACTGGTCTGATCTTGGATTGCTTATTTTTTATTTTAGCATAGCAAACTTGACTGGCGCGTTTTTTAGCGTGACAGTCGCGCCAATTAGCGCTAGTTGTCCATGTATTACCTGCGCCAATTCTAATATGGCGCTAGTTTCAGCCTGACAATCGCACCAGTGCTGGGGACTTCTAGGGTTTGCTTGATTTTGAGCTTTCTGAGCCTGATCTCTGATTTTGGTTTCATTTTTTTGACTGCTTGAGTGTTTTGGAGCCTTGATTGACTGACTCTTACCTTCGTCCTTTGGTTGTTTGCCCATTTCCATTGATTTTGCATTCTAGCCCTAGGTCATCTAGGTGCTATGGTGTGTCGAGCCTTCCTTGGGAGTTTTTGGTTTCTATCGGTTCAGTCAACCTTGTGATTGCTTCCCTGCATTCGTTTGACAGTTGTTTATCGTTTTATTGCGCTATTTGAGTGATTGACTCCTCCTTCATTCGAATTCCGCTTTGTCTCGTTTTGGGCCTAGATTACACGGTTCATTTGTGTCTTTGGGATTTTCTTGGTTTTGAGGGACTGTTGGTCGATTTGAGGTCTGATTGTGTTTGCTATTGAGTGAAATTTGTTTGTTTTTGCTCTCTTATCATCATTTCTCGAATCACTTTTGCATTAGTTTTCATTTTTTTAGCGCACTTTGCTCTGAAATATTGAAAATATATAAAAAAAATCTCTTTTGCTTTTCATTAGTTAATGTGAATTAGATATTTTCGGTGTTATTAGTGATTGGTAACCTTGAACGAAAAGCTTTTTAGTTTTCATTAGCTGCATTAGAGACGTCATTGGTTGTTTTCTTTTCATTTCGTTATTGTGTGAAAAGCTCTCAACTCTCTCATAAATAGCTTTCATCGAATGAAATGATATACTGTGGCATATAGAGTGCATTTAGGAGATTTTGAGACATTACATTCGCTAGGGCCCGAAAACTGAAACGTAATTGAATTTAAACCTTAAAATTTACTCAATTTACACTAAGGCAGCATTGAAACATTAACGCAACATTTAGAGGTCTAGGCTAGAGACGTGTTCCGGCGTCTTTAAACCTAGTAGCTGTCGTTCGCCTCTTGGCTTTAGACAATGCTAGTACGGACTTGTGCTCCCCGTACCGTCGCGTATATAAAGGGAGACCCCACTAGGTTTCTATCCTTTATCCATAGGAAGCTAAGTCTGCCGCCCTATACCCGTGATACACTGGACACAGCATTCGGGGAGATTGCCTGAACGTGCGTTAAGTCCTTGGTTTATTTCTCTTTCATTTTGAAACCAAGGTGTATATTGCAGTTCACGGTTATTTGGTACACCCTTTGCCTAGTATTCCTGAGTAGTCATTTGATCTTTTCTGACTCTTTAAATTTGAAAGGATCACCAAGCACTTGTCCTTTCACGCTTGCTTCAAAACTGAAAGAGATAGAGTCACCTTTTATTCGTTTCTCGACTCTTAAAACATGAAACGGTGAAGTTTCCTATTTTTCAATGTGGTAAAAAATTAATCACCCGCGATCACACGCCCTGTTAGATTTTTCTTGTTGGCTGTTTGATTGTGTGTCTTGACTCCTTTTCAACCCATGTGTGTGTTTGATCTTTTCTCTTATCATTACCACCACAGTGGCAGAACCCTCAGTTTTGTCTACTGGTAGTCCTTATACGGACGATTCATCAGAGGCTTCTCAATCCTCTGTTGAACCTCAGCAGCCCATTGTTTCCAATTTTCCTGACGGGGGACCGGTTCTTGCTGAGCAACCCTTTGGGGGACCAGTTGAGTTCAATTGGCCCTTTTCCGACCCTTGGTCTGAATTAAGAGTAGGGCAGAGTTCCTTTCTCTTACATCGGGTTCGCCTTTTATAGCTATTGTTTTTCCTCCTAGTCCTCGCCGTCTATTACGAGATCTAGCGGTAGGCTCAATCATGAGTGAATCCAGTGAGGAAATCCCCACGTCTGCTGAGGATTACCAGTTATTTCCTCGGAGATTATTTCTAGGAGACAACCCTGAACCAGCTGTTATGTCATCGCCCGGTCCCTCATTACCAGCAGGGTATAGATCCTTGGGTCAGATTATCGCCGCCGCAGCCTCCATGGGGGTATCAGCTCCTTCTACGAGGCCGGTGGTTCCTTCATTAGAGATGTCTCCTCAGACTCCCGTCACCTCTGTACCCGTTCGGCCCACTGTCTGTGTGGCCGCGTCTGCACCCGCTGTTACGGCACCCTCCGCAAGGGCTGTGCCACCTCCCGAAGACATCTACATAGCGACTGCTATGCCGGAGAACATCTCTCCGGAGGAGTATTAGTTGTCCCTACAACAGTCGAACCCCGAGGTTGGACAAACCTCTCAAGACCCCAACCGCTCTTATTTTTCACATTATGCACAGGATGGTACACCCGTGTATGATTTTCCAGATCAATACGATGAGCACGTGAACATTTTACGTTTACCCGCTCCAGAGGCTCACCTTCATGCTGAAGGTTTACCCTATAACCAGGCTGGACATCCTTATAACCCGCAAGGGCAACCTTCGGGCCAGCCTGGCTATCCTTATGACCTGCAGGGGCGGCCTTTACAAGGCTATCCTGCAGGCCAGCAAGGGCCATCATACGGTCCGCAAGGACAGTATTACAACCCTTCCGGTCAACCTATGCAGCCTTAGCCAGGGTACCAACCGGGGCCGGTATACGGTCCTGGGGGCAAATTCCAACCTTCCCAACCCATGCAACCTCAGTATCCTGTTAATCCAAACGTTGCACACCAGCCAGGACCATCTTATGGTCCTGCTGCAGGTCAAACCGGTTACCAGCCACCACCTGGCTCTTTTCCTCCACCGGGACAACCGGTTTATCCGGCACAACCTGGTGTTCCACCTCCAAGCCAACCGGTTCATCCGGTGCAACCTGGTGTCTCTCAACAGCCAGGTCAACCTGCGCAATCGGCACAACCTCTTCACCCAGGTCAACCTGTTAACCCAGGGCATCCCGCTCAGCCAGGCCAACCTGCTCAACCAGGCCAGCCTGCACATCCTATCAACCCTGCCCAATAGCCGACTTATTCGATCCTGCAGCCAAATCAACCGCTGCACCCAAATTATCAGACTCCGCAGGGTTCCACCTATCAGCAGCCCACTCAACCTCAAGGCGGCTACTATTCTCATGGTCAATATCGACCGAATTATAGCCAGCCCCAAGGTTCTCACTATCGTCCTCAACAACTCGGCTACACCTATGCTCAGCAGGCAAATCCAAATGCTTCTTACACAGGGCCGACTCATAATCAGGGTCCATACTCTGGTTACCAACGCCCGTACGCTGGTTACCAGCAACCGAATCAGGCTGGTTATACCACCTATACCCCCTACGGTCAGAATCCTGTTGGACAGAACCCATGGGGGCAAGGATATTCCCAACCAGCGTGGAGTACAGGTACTGGTCCTTATCCAGGGCCAAGTATGCCGTCCAATCCGCCATTGTCATTTCTGGCTACCTTGGAGTTACCGAATGTTTCGAAATTAACGAATGATCCAATTCTGCATAATCCTTATTGGCCTCCGGTTCCTACCAAGGTGCCCGGTGATTGCCCCAAGTTTGAGGGAAAAGCTGGAGAGGACCCCCAAGCTCATGTGATGACTTACCATCTGTGGTGTTCGTCCAACTCTTGGGTTGATGATTCAATCCGTCTGCGCCTCTTCCAGCACACTTTGACTGGCGCTGCTGCTAAGTGGTATATCGAATTATCCCGTGGCATCTTTCAAGATTTCAATACGTTAGCCATGGCTTTTCTGACTCATTTTCAGTTACCGGTTCGCTACGAAGCCGGGACGCATCTCCTGACTTCTTTGAAGCAGGACAAAGCCACCCACATTTCCGATCACATTCATGAGTGGCGACGTCGTCGTAGGTTGATCAAGTTTCATATACCTGATCAAATACTAACTCATTGGTTCACCACCTCCTTTGTTAACAAAATCGCCCAAGATATTGCTATGGGAGCGTGTGTGACTGAAGAACAAGCCATAGCGCGTGCTCAATATCTGGATTTGGTATATTCACAATCCGGCACACTGTATGATATATTTCCTGATGCTCCATGGTCTGGAACCTCTAAAGCCCCACCTACCTCGACGGTGGATGGTGTTATTGGTTCCGTGTCTCAGAATTCGAAGAAATCTTCGAATGGGAAGCAGAAGTCTAACTCATCTAATAATTCTACTCTTCCAGCCCCTACCGATTCTGGAAAAACTGCGGAGGTTAATGCCATTCAGGCCAATCCTACGGATAAAGCATCCAAAGGGAAGAATAAGGGCAAAGGTAAATCCAAATCCGACGCCCCAAAACCAGATTCCAAACATCGGACCGAGGACGGTTCCCAACGCAAACCAAAGTACCCCTGCCTCATTTGTGAAGGAGATCATTATACTAAGGATTGTCCACGACGATCTAAGGTTAGTCAACTTCTAAAAGGCTCCAAAGAGACTCCGGAAGTTCTTAAAGAACCGTTCCCGTCTCAGCAGACCCAGATGGTTGAACAGCCTTCACCATTTGCACCATTTGGGTCCCAAGTCTTTATGATGAATGGCGCTGCACCTATTTTTATTGCCACACGTTCGAAGGATTACAACGAATCGCGTCAGGCACCGGGGAAGGCAGTTGCGGATGGTCCACCTCCCCCACCTGTATCCGGTTCTTTTGAAATTGAGAAGCCTACTGCTGAACCCGTTGTGAGGCCACCTTCTAAAGGTGTTCTAAGAAAGTCCTCATACAATCCGAATGCCCGTGCCGCTCAACACTACAATATTGTTGAGGATATGGCACAGGCACTGTCTTCTATGTCTGCTTTGGAATTTCTTCAAAGTTGTCCTTCACAACGAAAAGCTTTATTATCTGCAATCGGTGGAATCGATCTCGACGATTCTAGTCTTCTCACCTTTGGCTTAGAAAATTTCACCCCCCGAATTCCACATCAGATCGCTCTTGTTATTCAAGTCGGGATCAATGGTCTTAATATCCATAGAGCCATTGTGGATGAAGGTGCTTCTACCTGCGTCATGTCGTCCGCTTGCTAGAAGGCCATTGGCTCTCCGGCCCTTTCATCCTCTCCTAATGCCCTAGAGGCATTCGATGGTCGGGAATCCAAACCCCTGGGTGTTCTCGAGAGTCTAGTGATTACTTTACAGGGGAAGACTGTAAACGTAGAAGTAGAAGTGGTTGATGCTAAGCTCAACTACAATATACTTCTTGGCCGCAGCTGGACTCATGCCATGCTATGTGTGCCATCCACCCTCTTTCGACTCATTAAGTTCCCTCACGAGGGAAAAATCGTTACGGTGGATCAGTTGTCCTTCTTCACCTCCACCTCCGAGAACAACGTTCCGTACGTGGATCAGATCCCAAAACCTCCTGACAGTGTGGGGCCCGGTCTCTTCAAATACCTCGTCCTCATGGGTATTTTTCCCACACCACCACCGCACACCGCTCAAGTTAACATGATCTCTAGGTCTGACGACCCATGGCTCATCCCTACGCCTGAGCAGGTGACTGAGTTTGGAGAATCGATGCCCTTAACTCCAGTAGAGATTAGCTACTGTGAAATCGTCGCCGCATCCGATCCTCCCCCTCCTCAGCATGCTCCTTTGAGCATGGCTTTAGACATCTATTCTCAATCCCCCTGGCTCGGTCAGGCTGATTCACCTGATCCTCTCAAAGAGATTTTTCCTTCTGATGAAGCCATTTTTGAAACAATGTCTCTTGAGGAGCTGCCTTGGAGTGATGGACATCATCATTCCTCCTTTATGCCCTGCTTGGGTGCAATGTCAGATTGTCTAGAGCGTTTTACATCTCAGGTTCCCACTCCACCTCTCCAAACGCCCATTTTGACGCACAAGGTTCTTTCGGAAGGAAACCTGAGTAATATCACTTAAACCATCCCTATCAACATCTCCATTAAACCGGGGATCGTTGAGAACATACACGTGGGAGTGACTTGTTCTCCTGATGAGATTCAAGTCTATACTGGTCTTTTTAAAGAATTCAGAGATGTGTTCGCCTAGTCCTACGAATAAATGCTTGGGATTGATCCCAGTATCGTATTGCATGAGATTCCAACCTACCCTGGTGCGAAGCCCGTGCTCCAACGTTTACGCCTAGTGCATCCTCGCAAAGCCGCCATAATTAAGGCAAAAGTTGAAAAACTTCTGAATGCGGGCTTTATTTATCCCATCCCCCTCACAGAATGGGTTTCAAACATTGTCCCTGTCGATAAAAAGCAGGGTACTATTAGGGTCTGTGTTGATTACGATATTAATCGCACCTGTCCGAAGGATAACTATCCCACTCTGTTCATAGACCAAATCATCGACGAATGTGCCGGAAGTGAGATTCATTCCTTGATGGACGGCTTTTCCGGGTACAATCAGATAAACATTCTACCTACTGATCAGCACAAGACTGCATTCATCTGTCCGTGGGGTACTTTCGCTTATAAAAAGCTCCCGTTCGGCTTAAAGAATGCTGGAGCCACTTTCCAACGGGCGATGTCTTATGCTTTTCATGACATACGCCATATCGTTCAACCTTATCTGGATGACTTTCCAGCTCACTCAGCTAGGCGAGAGGACCACCATGAACACCTCCGCCAGATTTTCCTTCGCTGTAGGCGCTACAATATTAGGCTTAATCCTCATAAATGCGTCTTTTGCGTGGATTTTGGCCATCTTTTGGGATTCGTAGTCTCCAAAGACAGAATTTTCCTTGACCCTTTAAAAGTTGAGGCTATCATCAATCTCCCATCACCCTCCTCGTTATATCAGTTGCAGAGTCTGTAGGGAAAAGCTAACTTCCTTCGATGCTTTATCCCGAACTACGCGGAGGTGGCCAAAGGATTCACGCGTCTTCTAAAGCAGAATGTTCCCTTTCATTGGGATGACATTTCTCAAGAATCCTTTGAGAAGCTTAAGACATTACTGTTTAATGCTCCTTTGCTTCGTCCTCCTGATTATCACCGCGATTTCACTTTGTATCTCGCCACCATGTTTAGCACCATAGCTATGGTTCTAGTGCAGGATGACGATGATGGAAATGAACATGTCGTTTATTATCTGTCACGGAACCTTCTCGACACAGAAACATGTTATGCTCATGTCGAGAAGTTGGCGTTAGCTGCCGTACACGCTGTGCAGCGTTTTCGCCACTACATCCTGCTGCGTACGATAATAGTGGTTTCGGATTGCAACCCCATGACGTATATTCTCACTCGACAATTACTGGGGGAAAAATACTCCAAATGGATTGTTATCCTGCAGGAGTTTTACTTAGATTTCACTACTGCTAAGTCAACCAAATCACTGGTTTTCACGGATCTTATATCCTCACTCCCAACAGACTCCACTCCTTCACACTCCGAAGATCATATTCCGGACGAAACTCTTTTCCTTATCAGTACTCGCGACCCTTGGTACGGTGACATAATTGTGTATCTTCAGACCTCCACATTTAGGTCTGAGTTGACTAAAGATGCCCGACGTCGGATTCGGCATCAATCTCAACCCTACCGCATCGTAGGAGATACCTTATACCGCGTTGGAGTAGATTCGGTGCTCCGTCGGTGCCTAACCTTGGAAGAGGCTAAAACGGTCCTAAATGACTACCAGAGTGGCGCCTGTGGCGTTCATATGTCCGGATATGCCACTGCCCAGAAAATTCTGCGAGCAGGTTACTTTTGGCCGTCAATATTCAAATACTGTATCGTCGCGGTCCGTAAATGTCACGCGTGCAAGGTCTTTCAGCGCAAGATGCATGCGCCGCCTCTCCCTTTGCATCCTGTTATTACCGTCGGCCCTTTTGCGAAATGGGGCGTAGATTTTATGACATGTAACCCTCATTCGGCTGGGGGGCATGCGTATATAATCGTCGTCGTAGACTAATTTACGAAGTGGGCCGAAGCGATGCCTACACTAGCTGCTGACGGTAAGACAACTGCCTAATTCATCTTCAACCACATCAGTGCATGTTTTGGGGTCCCTCAGGCCATCGTTACCAACCATGGTACTCATTTACGAGATTATATGATGGCCGAGCTGACTTCAAGATTGGGCTTACGCCACGATAGCTCAACGCCATATTACCCTCAGGAAAATGGCCAGATTGAAGCTGTGAACAAGGTTCTGGTCACTATGCTTCAACGAACAGTTGGTATTCACAAATCCAATTGGCACCTCCAACTGTTCTCAGCTCTATGGGCCTATCGGACATCTGCAAAGAGTGCAACTAGATTCACACCATTTCAATTGGTGTATGGTCTGGAAGCAACTCTTCCGGTTGAATGTGAGATTCCTTCTTTGAAATTAGCTGTGGAACTGCTACCTGATACTTCTGCTGAGGAAGAACGTCTTTTGTATTTGGAACGGTTAGATGAAACCCGCCGTTTGGCTGCTTTAGTTATTGAAGCACAAAAAAAGCGGGTCAAAGCACACTTTGATTAATCAGTTTCTCCACGTTCCTTTGTCGAAGGGGACCTCGTCCTCTTATACGATCAAGCACATGACAAGCTTGGGGCCGGCAAGTTCCAACCTATGTGGCATGGGCCCTACATAGTAAAACGTGTTTTGAAGAATGGGGCTTATGAGCTTATAGATTATGGAGTTCCACTAGCGTAGCCCAGAAATGGGCTGTACCTGAAAAAATACTACACTTGAAGTGATTTTTGGTGTGGTGTGTGTACATAGGTGTGTTATTTCATTTGTGTGCATGTGTGGTGTGGTGTGCATTGTAAACATCTTTCTGCTGATCGGGTCTTCCTGATTGTGCAGATGTCCATCAATCCGTTTGTTGGTTTCGCGGATGGTGCCTCCCGCAGTACCAGGAATCTGTCTTCGGCAGCCTGGGTAATCTACGATCCTGCTGGTGAGTTGGTCAACCTGCAAGGTGGGTGTCTGGGATGTACTACAAATAACATCGCGGAATATAGTGTTGTGTTAGAATTATTAACCGAGGCTGTAAACCTTGGTATCCGTGAATTACTTGTGTATCTAGACTCACAACTTGTAGTATTACAGCTCAATGGTCACTATTCAGTCAGAAATCGATCCATTTTACATCTGTATCTGCGTATTCGTCTGCTGGAAAGAAACTTTGACTATATTACATATCAACATATACCTAGACATATGAATACATTAACGGATGCAGTAGCTAATTTGGTTTTAGATAGACATTTGCGCAATTTATAAACATAAAATCATCACATGTGAAGAGATCCATCCAAAAATATGTATGTATATATATATATATCGAAATGTTTACATAGTGTGCATTACATAAATAAAAAATATACATGTTCGTCTTAATACATCCGGAGACGACATGTCTCTCAAAAAATATGCATGAAATAAAGCCCTACGTGTCTAATCTGCATGGTTCTCATGATAACAAGCCACAACACGCACTAAGCATCTCAGAAGACGGTGGAGGCGACTAGGCACTCCCACCGTATGTCTCTGGTATGCTAGTGGAACATCTGCTAGCCGAGTGTAGTCTGGAATCCCCTGGGCAATCCCCTCGAGGTTCTGGACTAACTCTCCTCCCTCGGCACCCTCCGCCTAAGGGTCAGCTGCGGGATGAGTTCTCCGTGAAATGGGAGACATACCGGCTGGTCTCTCTGGGCCGACATCTGCATATGCATATAACTGCTGTTAGAAACTGACATGTATTAACAAAAAATCATAAAACACAAAAATGAATAGATGATCTTACCCAACTCCTTGTCCCAGTCATCTCCCTCCGGGAGTGGAAGATCTGGATCACCAGTGAAATCGGTCCCTGCATATGGCCAGTCTTCGACTACGATCAACTGACGCCGTAGCCACCCAAAAAACTCCGGCCTCCAGGACATCTGTTGGCTCCCTCCTGCTCTGGGCATCAGTGCTGCCCAGCGAGCCATTCTCGGCTCTCGTGGTACCGGCTCAGCTACTATGGCCCCTTGGCCCTGGAAGATTGGTATTCGTTCCAGAATGAATGATACCAGGATAGAACCGTAGCCAAACTGCTTCAGTTTGGCTTGCTTGCACTTCGTGAGCTGTCTCTTCATGTTGACTGTCACCGCTGTAGCCTAGTCAAACAGTGTAGGACTCATACACTTTGAGGCTAGTATGAGTTGGGCCTTGGTTGCCTCATGTGGAGCTTGCGATCCTGCAGCTCATGTAATGGTGTGTAGCACTACTCTGAGTGCTAGATGCTCAACGGTGTGAATGTCTACCTTTCCGCTTCCTGATCCGGTTCATGCCCTTAGGCACACCCTCGCCATTACCTGCTCCATATTTTCACCAGATGATCTGCTCCCTGTCAATATGGGCACTGGACCTCTGCGCGATAGTCCGGTTATGAAGTATACGTCAGAAACCTCCAATTCTAATACTTGATCCTGCAGCTTGAACACTTGTTCATTCTCATCCCAAATACTGATCAGGTATTGTAGGAGCTCGGGATGAGCTCGTAAGCAAGGTGTCATGAAGAAATTTTTAAGCCCGCAATTATTGAGAGCATTCATACAAGTTTCGCTCTCCATGGCTAGTTCGTCCTCTTCCCCATGCTCTCTCTCTTTCTATTCGATCACCATTGTACTCGGTTGCCTGCATTAACATGGTCAAAAACTCTTGATTAGACCTCTGCTATGCTTGGAAATCCATTCAAATCACTAGCTATTTGGAATTTTTAAACGGAAATCCGCGCTGCGCCATTGGCGCGGGCCCTTTGTATCAAAAAGGCCATTGGCGCGGGTCTATGCCTGATACCTGCGCCAATGGGCGGAGCCCTAAAATTACAAAAATATTCCACAAAAATCTAATGAGCAATGGAAAACTATGAAAAATGGATTAAATTGGAGTTCAGGGAAGCACCTCTTACTTGGAATGAACGGGAATCTGAATGGTAGCCCGGATCTGTCGCAATTGTCATCAGAAGGTTTGCACAAAATGGACCACTGCTGCTCTCCAAATGAGGTAAATAGTAAAAGTAATTTTGTTTTTACCATTTGAGACTATTTATAACTTTTTGAAATCTAAAATAGGTTTTAAAAGGCATTTTCATTAATATTTTGATGTATTTTGTCAAAAATGGATTTTACACTTGCCTCTGTGTGCAGCGACAGGTTTTTACGTGACTTCAACGGTGAAACGAGTTGTATTTTATACTTTTTCGGACTCGGTAAAAACACGAAAAAGTCATTTTGGAGTCATCTTTCAGCTCTTTTCTGACTCTCTAAACATGAAAAGATTTTCGAGGCGCTTGTCGTTTCGATCTTGTTAAAATGGCCGCGAAACGACATCTGCCTAGTATACGTTTACCCCTTTTTCGGGCTGGGATGGATTATTTACGAAAAAGGAATACCCTAGCCTATCGTGACTAGGAGGTTTTCTCGGACATAGTTTTCTACCTTTTCGGATCTGAGGAACTATTTACGAAAAGGGATTGTTGGAGTTTACTTTTCAGCTGTCTTTTCAAACTCTCTAAACATGAAAAAACGTCGATTTCTTCCTTTGTCAGACTCGTTAAAACCTGATGACATCGGATTCAATTGTGATGACGCTCTTTGAGTCGCTCCTTCCTAGGGCTCGTTAAATGTACTAGGATGGATTCGTCCGAAGGACGGACTTACATTACAAGCATATGCTATCCCCTTCAAGCTTTTTATCAAAAATAATTGGGGTACTCGCCAGAAATGGTGGGGGAAAATGGAACCAACATCATTGTCGTGTCGGCAGTATGTCGCTCTTGAACATGGCACTTGTCTGCATTCGTGTCGGGTTGGGGACATCTCATCTTGTTTTCACTTGCCTCCATGGGTTTGGGTAATCCCTTTTGACCTCTCATCAGCTCTTTGCCTCGTCACCATGACCTCCGATATTTTGATGTCAAATACTGCCAAGTCTACTATCGTGCCGTTTATATGTTCAAGAGAAGTTGACCTCTGCAAAAAATCAACCTTCCTCTGATTCTCATCTGATTGTGATTCACAAAGACACTATGTTCCTCTGTCTCGCGTTGATGATGTGGGAAACATTATGGCCCACCTTCGATCAAGGTCACTTCCTGTCGACTTTAGCTCATTATCCAGGAAGCTGATCTAGAGACTCCCTTCTGGTGCCTTGGAGCCTGCCTGCCTCAATGGCAGGTTCTTTGCATTCGACGCGAGGTTTTCATCATTGGCTTCCGATCGAGTGATTCTATGGGTGTTCGACACCAACTCATTGATTCACATGCCGTAGATTGTACCTGTAGTACCTTGAGGGCCATTGTCATTATTGGTGGTACCTCTCGCATCTGTTAATAGCTTTCATCATCGGCTGGTAATCAGACGATGTTCTTGCATGTTCGACTTCAACTCATTTCTTCACATGCTTGGACTTGTACTGTGTTTGGATTGAGATGGAGCGCAAGACCCTGGATTGTGTCTACTGTAATCCAGGCTGCGATTTTGTGGATTATTATGATTATTTACATGACTCACTTACTGGATGGCTGCGACCATACCTGAGTCTATTTGTCGATCTTCTTTGGATGGCTGCGTCCATGCCTTGGATCTGGATTATTGTATACTCTGTTATGGATGGTTGCACCCATACCACATATATATCATGTATTTGAGACATCAGTTGTACTTCTTCACGCAGGTTTTCCGATGGCAGAGTTCTCAGTTGGACATGTTCTCGTAAAGCATTTCACCCCTCTCTCTCTCTCGGGCCTCATGCTTTAGGGGGCATCTGTTACACAATAATTTGTCACCGTCCCTGCAATCCCCGTCTCGCACATTGGAGGGCTCGTTTTTTGACCTGTGAGCAGTGACATAACTTGAAAATACTTTCATGGCATTCCCCTGAACATGTACTTTCATCCCCCTGAAGACATCTCCTGCTGAAAAACCCTAAAAACACCCCTTTTTGCATTGGTGCGGGCAGCCAGTTCAGTACCCGCGCCAATGGGGGAAATCCTTCAAAGAGGTCGTGCCAATTGGCGCTCTGTCCCAGAGTCGCACTCGCGCCAGCCAATTTAAGGAGTGTTTTTTAAAAATAAATGGCGGAAGTTTCGTCCTAACTGATCCAAGAACTGATATCTATCTTGAGTTGGGAGGTTTGGCTACGGATTTCCATAGAGAAGAAGTGGTTTTCCACCTCTCATGGAAGCTTCCTTGATGATAGGGCCAATCCCATGATTATAGGGATCCCAACTCCCCTTCCTCCATCTATAAAAGCTTGCCCATCTCCATGGCAAGCTAGTCTTCAAGTTCCCAAATTCCCAAGAGCCTTATGCTGCAAGAGCCTCCATAACTCCCTTAAGGCCAAATTCAAGCAAGGAGACTATTGTCAAGATCCGAAGAGAGAGGTTTGTCCCATCCTTGACAGGCTTTTCGAGACGTGTTCTGCTAGCGACCCTCCGAAGGAGAATTCAACGTCAGAACTATGGTTGTATTCTTCCTTTGATTGATTAATAATAAACGACTATTGGTTATGGTTCCACTCTTGTTGTTGTTTATAATGATGAGTTATGTCCTTTCTGACTAACATATAGTTGCATCTACTAGATTTTACGCTTGCGTTTGCTTCGTTTCTTGCATGTGCAGGTGTCCATCACGGAGATCGTGGGGATCATGATCTGCCAGGGCTAAGGAACAGGAGCGCTACCTCTTTTACAAGCAACATCGTTGGATTCCAGGTAAGCCTTCATCGCTAGTTGGTTTATTTGCAATTAGGAACCTGCACTATAGCGTGAACGATTGTTGCTAGACCCGGCCTGGGCTAGTAGGGATCGCCTCTGTCTGCAGAGGGGATTTACCTCCATAATAGCGAGGCTGGACATTTTTGTCGTATTGTGCCTTTATACGTCTCTTATGCACTTCGTTGGCCAATTGGGCTTCGCGACGCATTTCATCAAGATGGATGAGTTTAAAAATATGTGCTTCTTATTCTGAGGTTTCAGGTAACAAGTCAATTGAAAGTTTTAACAACGGTATTTCACATTGGATTGGAAAGATAGCTTCTAGACCATACACCAATTGAAAGGCAGTAAATCCAGTTGCATTTCTCACCGAGGTTTGGTACGCCCACAAGGCTGAGTATAGGATCAAATGCCAGTTTCTTTTACGAACTCCTATCATTCGTTGAAGCACACGTTTAAGAATTTTGTTGATAGCCTCAAATTTTCCATTTGATTGTGGATAATAAGGAGTAGAATTATCATTTGACAATCCTAACTTGGCAGTCAATTCAGCTATCATGTGGTTGTGAAAATTCTTCCCATGATATATAACTATAGCCTGCGGGACCCCAAACCGTGCAATAAAATGATTAAATAAAAACAATGCGGTTGTCTGTCCTGTGTTGTTTAATGTAGGCATCGCTTTGGCCCATTTGGTAAAGTAGTCTACTGCGACAATAATATAACCATGACCACCGGATGAAAGAGGATTATAGGTCATGAAGTCAATACCCCATTTCTAAAATGTTCCTACAGAGATAATATGATGCATTAGCACTGGCGGTTTGAGGATTTAACGATAAAAAATATGGCAAGCATGACAACTTCTGACCGCAAGGATGCAGTTGTGAAATATTTTAGGCCAAAAGTAACTGGCACAGAGTATCTTCTATGTGGCAGTGTATCAAGATAAATGTCCACTACAAGCCCCAACATGACAATCATTTAAAACCATTTCGGCCTCCTCATGAGTGAGGCACCTCCTTAAAATGGTATCGACACCACGATGATAAAGTGTATCGCCGATGATCAGATAATCTTTGGCTTGGTATCGAATACGTCGTTGTTCAGAGCAAGAGGTATTAGGGTGAAAAGTTTGAGTTTGGAGATAAATGATGAAATTTCCATACCAAGGATCAGATGATCCAATCATAAACAAAGACTTGTCAGGAATTGATGGTTCCGATGTAGTAGCAGTACTATCAGAGGGAAGGTCACAGAGAAGCTCAACCAAAAATAAAGACTGCTTTGACTTGGATTTGATGAATTCAAAATCAAATTCCTGCAAAATGACAATCCATTTTGAATATTCCCCCCCCCAAAAATTGACGTTATAATATATAAGTCATGGGGTTGCAATTCGAAACGATAGTGGTCTTTCGGAGCAGGATATAGTGGCAAAATCTTTAGACAGCTTGAACAACTGCGAAGGTAAGCTTTTCTACGTATGAATACTTAACTTCCATATCATTGATATTACGACTCAAATAATAGATCGGATGTTCAATTCCATTTTCTACTTGGACCAGAACCATAGAAATGGTCGTTTCATCCGCGACGATATATAGGAAATAGTAATTTTGATAATTAGGGGGATACATTAATGACGCCCAGACAAGAGTATCCTTGAAAAAATCAAAAGAAGCTTGTGCAACTTGGTCCCAATGGAAGGGAACCTCCTTTTCAAGAGTTGAGTAAATCCTTTAGCCATTTTGGCTTAGTTTGGAATAAATCTTCTCAGGAAGTTAGCCATTCCTTGAAGTTTCTGTATCTGAAGTAAATTTGATGGCGCAGGAAAATCAAGAATGGCCTGGACCTTCAATGGGTCAATTCAAATTCCTTCTTTTGAAACTACAAATCCAAGCAAATGACCAGAACCAACACAAAACACACATTTATGTGGATTGAGGTGTATTTTGTAGTGTCAGCAGCGTAAGAAGATGGATCTCAAATGCATTGGGTGATCAATTCGACTTCGTGAATGCGTAGGTAAATCATCTAGATAAGGTTGAGCAATGTGCTTGATGTCATTGAAAGCATAATCCATTGCTCTCTAAAAATTTTCCCCAACGTTCTTTAAACCAAACAGTAGTTTCCTATAAGTGAATGTGCCCCAGGGACAGATAAATTATATCTTATGTTGATCCTCTGGGCGGATATTGATTTGATTGTAGCCAGAAAATGCATCCATGAATGAAAATATTTCACATCCAGCACAATCGTCAATAATCTAGTCGATAAAGGGAGTAGGATAGTTGTCTTTTGGACAAGCAATGTTAACGTCTTGATAATCGATGCACACTCTGATGGTTCCTTTTTTTTCATGACAGGAACGATGTTGGAAACCCACTCAGTTAGCAGAACAGGGTAAATGAAACCAGCACGCAAAAGTTTTTCAACTTCTGCTTTGATGGCATCGGCTTTCTTTGAATGAACAGGACGAAGCCGTTGATGCACCAGTTTGACATCAGGATACATATTAATAGTGTGTTCAATAATACTAGCATATATGCCTGGCATTTCCTCGTAAGACCAAGCAAATACATCACAGAATTCATGAAAAAAAGAGTGATATGTTTCAAGTTCTGATGGAGAAAAAGACACATCGACATGAATATTTTCTACAATGCCAAGTTTGGTTGAAATATCGATAGAAATGGTTTCTTTAATATTTGATAGATTTCGCTCGGAATTGATTGCATTAATAGGTAAAGAATTCGAAAAGAAATTTTTGATTGATGGGTGATATAGTTCACTAAGATAATTTTCTTCATAATCAGGAAGATAGGAATGATGATGATAATCTTCCCATGATTCTCCTTCTGACATCATGGCTTCCAAAATATTCTCATCTGTCAAGAAAATTGAGGAAAATGGATTAGATGGAGTACCAAAATCTAAGGAATGATCAACCCAAACAATCGGCGATGTTGGTTTCAGATTCACCACCCAAGCCAGATAGATTGATTGCTATGCCATCTTAATAGGGTTGGGAAACAAAAACTCATCCAACGTAATAATTTTAGAATCACCCGTACTCTCCCTTAAGCCAGATGGAGTGGAAGAGATCATGTTGCAGGTCTCTATTTTTGCAATTTCTGTCGATGTCACGGGCGGTGGTAATGCAAAGGTTCCCATGAGAGTGGAATCCTTTAAGAGTCCTACACCAATGTTCTGAAGTGATATTTTGGGTGCGTGAACGAACGAAACACTTCCAGTTACCTGTGAAGCAGAGGCAAAGAAGGATAGATGATTGATGACTATAATTGTACCTTTATATGGAAAGGCAATAATTCTGAAATATGTAGAAACAATTGCAGTCATAGCATATACCCATGGCCTTCCAAGTAGAATATTATAGTCAAGGGGTCTATCAACAACCTTGACATCAACATTCACTGTTTTTCCCCCAAGTTCAACATGCAGGTTATTAATAATACCACAAGGTTTATACGTACGTCCATCAAAAGCCTTCAACATCGTTGATGATTATGATAAGCACAGCGAGCCAAGTGACTTCCAACAATTTAGAGACATAATATAGGTAGATGCTCCCTCATCAATAATAGTACGATGAACAAGGTGATTGAGAACATTTACTTGTATGGAGAATGCCAGTTCTGCTGGTAGTTATGACACATAGCCTGTATGATTAAAGCTGACTAGATTAGAATCAGTCGGAACAATTCCACCAATAGCCAACAATAAAGCCTGTTTTTGGGAGGGAAAATTTTGTAATACCTCAAGAGCAGACATAGCTAAAGGGGATTGAGCCAAATCTTCAACTATATTATAATTTTGAGCAGCTCTTGCTCAAGGATTATATGTCGATTTATGAATTACTCCCTTTGGTGGCTTAATTGTCAATTCAAGAATAGTAGTAGGTGGTACCGATTCCGTAGATGTATTCATAGTTGAGGTAGTAGGTTGATCAGTTTCCTGACTACCATAATATTTATTATGCGTTGACACAAAAATATATATTGAAAGTTTTGTAATAGATAGCATAAGTACTTGGGAACTAGAAGCTGGATCTGTAGCAACCAAATTTGTGTTCGGATTCAGAAATGGATCTGTCAACACAGCTGATGCATGGGAAGTCTTAATGATTTTTGAGACTTCAACGTGGTGAGGACAATCCCTAACAAAGTTTTCCTCATTACAGATTATGAATGGATAACGAGGTTTCCTAGGTCTAGACGATTGATCAGATGATATTTCCTACGGGTTAGAAGTTTTCCTTTTCTTAGTTTTCCCCATTTTCTTACTTCCGAGTTGCTTTTCACTTTTTCCATTGTCAAATGACATGGCATTAATTTTGGAAGAAGGTGCAGGATCAGGTGCAGTAGTATGATGTGTGCTTGCAGTACCAATCAAGCTATCTATGGCATGAGAGTCCTTTAATTGAGGAGGAATAGTAAAATTAGATCACAACGCTTTAGGAATTTTTTCATAGGGCGTGTCAGATTGAGTATAGATCAAATCTAAATATTGGGCATGAGAAATGAATTTCTCTTAAGTGACAACGCCACCCTTAGCCACATCCTTAGTTATAGATGGTAACAAGGATTTGATGAACCACTTCGCAAGGAGTTGATCAGGAAAAAATGTCTTAACCATTCTACGATGATGACGCCACTCATGAATATGATCATAAATGTGAGTAGCATTAGTTTGTTTGAAATTAGTCAAGAGTTCTGTTCCAGTTTCATAATGTATGGGTAACTGGAAGTGAGTCAAAAAGGTAGTAGCTAGGGAAGTGAAATTATTAAAAGAAGCTCTAGGTAATTCAATATACCATTTTGCAGCTAGACCAATAAGCGTACACTGGAAAAGTCATAGTCGAACAGAGTCATCATTCAGGGAGTTTGATGAACACCATAAATGATAAGTCATAACATGAGTCAATGGGTCTTCCCCAGGATTTCCATTGAACTTAGGAATATCCGAGGGTAATTTGTTAGGTATCACTGGCCACCATGGAGAGTAGATGATTGGATCATTGGTTAGCCGATATAAATCTGGTAACTCTAAAGTTGCAACAAAGGGAAAATGTCTATTAAGTTCAGGTTGAGCATAGCCAGGGTATGATGGAATTTCTTGAGAAACAGGCCTTTGAGCACCAACATAAGGAATCTGCTGTTGGTAACCCAGATAGGGGTTGTTTTGATAAGAAAATGCTTGAGGATTCTGTTGACCAAAACCTAGATATGGTACTTGTTGAAATGAAGTTTGAGGTATTTGCGCCTGAGGCTACCAAGGGGTCTATCCACCAATGTTATAACCCAAATTAGAATAATTTGGATTCGGTTAAGGATAAGTATAACCTAGTTATGGCTATGACATCCCATAAAATGGTAAACCAACTTGTGAATAAATGATTCCAGATACAGGTTGTTTTTGTAAATTAACTGGAGGATTTGGAATCTGTGGGCCCAATACTTGAGGGTATTGAGTTGAAGGACTCACCTAAAAAGGTTGTTGTACAACATTTTGATTCTGTAACAGAGGTAAAGATGTATTGATAAGTGGAAATGATGTGGGTGTAACAGGTTGAACTGGTTGATACGAGTGTACAATCGTTTGTGGTTGGATAGACAGAGTGGGTTGCCATTGACAAACATTCATTTCGACATTAGGTTGACCAAAAAGTGACGAAGTACTATCATAGTGGGTGACCAAAGGTTTCCCCCCTGCATGAGGAGGATAATAAGACGGAAAATATTGCCCTCCAAATGCAGGGAGTCCAGTTGATATGGTACTAGATGGAATAGACCTAGAAGGACCAGCTTGATATTCCCCTGATGATGTGTATAAAGAATCAAGCCATTCAGTACTCACTATAGGTTTACCAGTTAAAATACCGGACGATGAAATTGGTGAAGTCCATGGGTTTGAAGATGCGCCAGAAAAAATTCCAGATAAATATTTATAACCTGATGGGATCATAGGGCCACCATGAAAATATGATTCTGGTGAAGTTGTAAACATTGACGAGGTAGCGAGGGCAGGTACTGACGTAATTGGAACAGATGGCCCAACCAAAGATGTTGGTTCAGGCATGATTGCTTGACCAAATGTATACCATTTTGAATCGACAGGAATATGAATAGGAACATGATCAACACAAGTAGAGGGAGGTGATTGAGGAAAAGACTCGTACAGGTAAATATCCTCCCCAAAATGGGTTGGAGTTAAAGGTGTCTCGTCTTGTGGGATTTCTTCAATCGAAATCAAACCATGTCAAAGTATTTCGCCGTCAGCCCCAAAGTATATTTAAGGGGGTTGACTATGTGATATGGGAGACTCAATGGCTACAAAAAATTGTGGAATGACAAATGGAGGAACAACTTCTGGTTGTTCGACTTTGGGATTCAAATTTTCTGGCAAAGAAGAGACAGGATCTGGATCAACTTTTGATTGAACAGCGTCGGGTTCAAGAGGTATGGTCTCACTGATTGGATGGATCATGACCATGGGTAACTGTGAGGATTACGTCTCGACAACAGTAGACGAACCAGGATGTGTAGAAAAAATTTGTGCCAACTCTGGTATATGGGAATATGATGCTTCACCAGAGGTACCGATAGTACTGGTTTAGGTAGAGTGATGTCACCTTCGCCGACCAGGAGTAACTTCTGGTGGTAAAGGTGGTTTCAATGCTAATCTACGCGAACGATGGGGAAAAGGATTTTGTTCTTCCATGATGACTGATTTATTTTATCCAAAAACAAATAAACAAAATAAAAGGGTATTACTAGGCAAAAGGGTTTACCAAGAAACTATGAACTCCAGAATACCTCCTAGCAAAACAAGAAGTACAGGCAGACAATCTCCCCGAATTTTGTGTTCAATGTATCACAATTTACAAGGCAACCGACTCAGTTCATTATGGATGGATAGCAACCTAAATTTTTCCTCCCAAATATACCCGAAGGTACGTGGAGGCCCAAGTTCATATTAGCGTTGTCTAATGCGAAACCGCACAGTGAGAACACCCCTTTATACTTTTCGTACTATAACACCGCTTGATATACCCGAAAGTACGTCGATGAGCTACAATATACTTACGTACGTGGAGTGAGGTATCACACTCGGAATGTATCACAGACAATTAACGACAACTGCTATGTTTTACGACGCCGGAACACGTCTCTAATCTAGACCTTCTAAATGTTATCATTATGGTTCCAATGTCTTGTTAGGTAAATTGAGATAAATTTTAAGTTGATCTTGTTTATCAAATTTCCTTTCAAATTTCACCACGATGACGTATTGGAAATTCCTAAAATGCAAACTAAAATGATAAGCAATCTTTCACTTTTAGTTTTTTCAATGAAAATCCTAGCTACTAGAGGGAAAGAGCAATCAATTTGAGAGCAAACAATCAAAGAGCACAAAATAAAATGCAGCTTTCCTAATTGTTCCTATGTAAAACACACAATCCACTACATGCAAATGCAGGTTTTTCTTTTCAATCCCTTTAATGTGAATTCATAAAAGGAAACTAAGTGCATCAAATCAATAAAAGCAAATGCCTTTTACTTTTGAGAAATGAGGAATAGAACAACAATTTCTCTTTAATAGGAAAAATGAAGCCTATCGAACTACAATTTCTCCTATAGGAAATGAATAATTTAACGGCAATTTCCTTTTCAAAAGCAAATGGATCTAATGCAGCAATGAAAATACTTTGAAATTAATTCGCCAATGATAAAGAAAAACATTTTAAATAAACGTTGAACAAACTTTTCTTTCAAAGGAGGAAGAGGAAGATAGAGTGACTGGTCAATATGAGGTATCAAGCTCTTTAAAAAACAACAAACAACAAACTGAAAGAAAATGCAATGAAAAAATCAATGGAATTTGGTTTATTCTAGGGGTTAGCGTAGTCTCTAAGGGAAGATAGTGTGTTGCAACACACCCCTCGAAGGGAGACAGTGCTCTGCAAATCACTGTGTCATGTTCAACAATGCGTTGGGCGCATCAGAGAACAAAAAACTCAACTGTTTAACACACTTCTAATGCAAATTTTAATTTCAAAAAGCCTAATCTTTCATAGTAGATGCTACTAGGTAAATAAACTGAGATAAATAGAGGCAAATACACCAAGGATGAAGGGTAAACTCCCTAGTGGAGTTGCCAATTTGTTATGCGGAATTATGGATTACAAATAAAACATTCTTCCCTAGATGTGGTTCTCATCTAGAACAACAGGTTAAAAACTTTGCAGCTACTTTTCCTAACAGTAAATAGACACACAGAACAAATCAAGAAAATTACTTGGAGTCCAAGCGCTTCCAATTCTCCTTCTGTCACTCTTGCTGTAGCTTCAAATCCAAGCTAGATCGCCAAAATATTTCCTGCAAGAATGAACACTAAATAGAAAATAGATAACAATATATAGATGTATATTCAAGCTATTCAGTTAAATCAATGAAACATGAACCATATACATCAGATAAAAATTCATAATATGAAATACAGAATCTTATACAAATACATATGTGGGAAAGTAAGCAGAAATATTTATTAATGGATAGAAGGGGAGGTTACAACCCAGTGATTGATTTGATGTCACCATATCCTGCAGCATCCTAGCCTCATCACAATGCACATCTCTCCATCAGCATGTTACACAAATCAACTCCTCAATTGAAATTCCACCAACATTTCTCTACTCAAATTCTTCCTTCCAAGCACTAGGATCTGTGCTCAATTTATAGAGGAGCTGAAGGTAGTTTTATAATCAATGACTTTCTAATAATAGGCAAGACATGTTCCCAGTCTCAGAGGTATCAAATGGACACATGGATTCGAGGTTTGACACATATGCACTCTTCTAGAAGACACTGGCCAAGTGAAGATTCTGGAACAATGAGAATTTCGCTCTCAAATGACCAACGCACCGTTGAGTGTCGGGAAGTGCTTTACAAAGCACCTTTGAATGGAGGTACCTGCATATGCAACACATTTAGCCCCTTGAGAGATTGGGTTGGTGATCTCATAGGTGTTATAATATAAAATTTAAATCTTGGAAACCTTGCAAATGGAAGTCATAGATGATTTGTTCTTGTTCTTTGTCTTAGGGCATGTAGCAAATGAAATGATAGGGGTTGATAGACCCCATTCATCAGTCCTGGGGATGATGTCCAATTAGCCAGGTCATTGGGAATGGTGCCCAAATTGACCTATAGCAATTATTACTATTATTATTATTAAACAATGAGGTGTAGACTAGTTGGTTTGCCCATGGTTTAGTCCCCACTAGGTCACAGGGGTTGAGGATGGAAGCCATATTGGGGGAATTAGACTATCTCAAGGGGCATCCAATAACCCCACACACACACATGAATGATATATATATATATAACAAGATTCTTAACTTTAAGATCTTTAACTTGTAAATAGACTTTGTTCTCAACCTTTGATTTGTGACTAAGAACATTCTAGAATATTTTGTAGAGGTTAAAATCCTACCATCCACCTAATAATTATTAATAAGTAAAGGAAAATTTTGAAAGACCTATTCCAAAATAAATGTCATTGACTTAATTAGCACAGTCATATAAATTAAATACCTAGTAAATGTTGATACACATTAAAACGTTTCATTATACTTTTTTAAAGAGTGAGAAAACCTATCATAACTCATTTGTCAAACCAACACCAGGGATAACCATCATTGGTTCCTATCCACTAAAGCAAGAGAAAACCACTCCACCAATAACTACATGTGTGGTACATAAGGGGGTAGACTTTCACTCAAGCTAGATGCCTCTTAGCCTCTAGGTCTTGGACCATTAATATGTTTCCTTTCCTCTTAGGCCTCTAGATCTTGGTCCGTTAACCTGTTTCCTTACCTTCGAGGAAGACGAGCTCTTAGCCAAGCATAAGCAGTTTTAGGGCATACTTCAAGACCGAAATAAAACTTCACCTATTTCATTATAAATCCCAAATCATAAAAAAATAACAAATCTAAAAGTTTATTTTAAATTAAAATTAACTATAAAAATATTTGATATATGCCTTAAGTATATATACATTTAAGAAAACATGTAATAAATTTTTTTACGGTAGATATTTACCCCTACATTACCTTGAAGAGTTTTAATATATTAATAAACTTTGTTATACTATTATGGGCCAATACCATAGATTACTAATATTATACATCCAAAAAAGCTATAATTCAAGTTTATATGACACGTATTCCTATGATTTTATTTTTTAATTAATGAATGTAGTTACAAATAAAAAAAAAGGACATAACAATTTCAATCCTAAATTTGTGTACTACTCAGAATATTATACAATATTTATTTGGTATAATTATAATATTAAAATTACCCTCGATCTGGGTACCATGTGGTGAGGAGTGGGGAGAGATGTGGTGATTGTACACAACCGCCAAATCTACAACGAAGATGATGCGTGCTGACAGCGGAGGGTAGCTCCACCCACGAAGATTAATGACCACATTTAAGAATATGCCGAACAACCAGGCATGTCAGGGGGCCTGTCAGAAGGCTCTAGGGGAAATTTCCGGTGTGGGAGGTGGAGGTTCGATAATAACATTCACTCATCTGGTTTGTGGAGTAAGATAGTAGGTGGATCACAAAGCATCGAGAGACAATCAGGAGATCGGTTGTGAGCTCTATCAACTTTGGCGTGTCATCTGTGAGGGTATGTATTGAATTTTCTTCCTACCTCTATGATGAAGATTGTATTTGGTCCTTCATCCATGTTTAACAAGGCTGTCAATGAGGTCATTATGGAATTGTTTACTTTGGTCCTGGTTAATTTGTATTACTCGTCTCCTCTGCAATTCACAGTCCTGGCTGACGATTGGGGTAACCTGGTTCTCATAGATTTGTATTTCTCCTCCTCTCAGCATTTTGAATGTGGGGTTCTGGTGGGTACTTTGGACATTAAACTTCCTGAGGAGGTGGTATTGCAATGCTACCGCCCTCATAATTTGGAAACCTCTGTTATCATTGCATGTCCGCACTTTTCTGACTGTTATCTTTCTGTTGCCCTTGCATGGCTGTATTACATTGATTTTTGTCTGTCCGTAGCCCTTGCCCGTTACATCGAAGAAATTGCATGGTGTGGTAATGGAATTGCATGTCCTTATTCGACCCTGCACCTCTTTTTTCCTGGCTTTCACTGGCATCCTTCATACTTTTTCCCTTTGCATGCCTATGTATCTAATCATACCCGAATTCCATATAACTATCTCTATAATGATCTTTATGGTAGTTGACATCTTTGGGAAATTGATAGTATGGCCTATAATGATATCTCTATGGGTGTTGGTTTGATAATGTATGGTTACAATGGTTCAGGTAGTAGGGATGTCAGAGGTTTGGATAAAACCATTGGTCATGTTTTTAGAATGTCCAAAAGTTTAACTTTTGGGCTGGTAAGGGCTACTTTCTGTTCTTTCGTCTAGGTCTTTCATGAAGTTGCTATCTGTCATGAAGTTGTTGTAAAGAGAATGGGGGGTGTCTTCTTTGTAGTTAGGGTTAGTCATGATGTTTTGTTGAGTCTACTCTATAATTTTATGGTTTCGGTTAATAATTGGAAGGGTTGGAATACCAATAACTGGAAGGTTGTGACCTGTCTGAATGTTATGGGGTCGTCAAACGTGCAAGCTGTTATTTCTCCGGGTAGGGTTGTCAGGAATATGTTGGCTCACAGACAACATCATATTCTTGTTTTTAGCCCTTGTAACTTTCATATTGCTATGTTGTGTACTACTGTAAGTCTTCCTAGCAATTCTCACCCACACAGATATTCACTAGAAGATCGGGTTCTAAAGAAAATGATAAAAAATCAGTCAGCCAAGAAGGATGGAAAAGCCAAGGGGAAGGCTAAAGCCGGAATAGTCAGATGAGGACGGAAGTCTAGCAAAGAAATAATGGAGAACCTGTTTCAAGCTTACTCGGATGGCACACCCAACCATGTCAAATCCTTGATTCTCAGAGATATCTAGGAGATCCATTTACAACAACACCACTAGAACGTCTGTCTCAGACATATTGATAGACAACTGCAAAATATGCATCAGGTGGACATGCCCGGATCGAGTGTCAAAGACCCGGAACCCATTGAGTCTTCTGAGGACTGAATTCTCTGAGTTTCTGCTTTTTTGCAATGAATACACATAAGATTTACTCTTTCTATATGTTTATGTATGTTAAGATAGATAATAGACTCTTAATGGCTTTAAACTTTTTAAGTTTTGGATAGCCTGTAACTCTTTAAGATGACCACTTTTTAAGTTTGGGATGGCCTACAGGAAAGTTGAGGTCAAAAGTTGATGTTGTATATTTTGATGTAACCTGCATTTTGGTTTCATGAAATGAATAGAGAATAACGAGTCACTACTAAGTTTACAAAAAAAAATTATAATATGAAAATTAAATTAAAATTATGCAAACCACATTCCAAAATACAAGGATCTATTATATAATCACATGTATCCATACATTAAATTCATTTTAAACCATATAAACCTTTTTTTAAAATGATTTTTTTTAGAGTTGTACTTTTTGAAAAAAAAATAGATTTATTTTTCCTATAGAATTTGTCTAAAATTTGGAAGGAATTCATTCAAATCACAAGTTTGATGTGCAAACTCTGCACATTCCAAATACCCTAGGGTTTTTTCAAGGCCCTTAATCCATATATCTAGTAAAAAAACCAAACCACCAGTTTAAATAGCACAAATCAAGATTTGAATTCAATTTTTTCTGTCCTGTCAGAAAATCCATTCGGCCAGATTCCCTTAAAACTTCAAAAAATCTCATTGAATTATTTTTTAATAATTGAAATAAATTCAGCACCATCAAAAAAATTATTCTGAACACCCAAAATCTTAAACTTTAATGGCTGTAATCCAAAATTTCTATGGGATTTGAACAAAAATCAAGGAATTTCTTCTCGTAACCTACTCTTTAAAAAATTATTCCTCCGCCTAATTACATGGATACGCTATTTTAAAAATTATTTCTCAACCAAATTACACGGATACCGGATACGGATTGATGTGAATACCCCGTATGAAACGTTACGGAATAACGAGGAGCATCTCGAGCCGTAACAGCGAACTGTGATGCATGTCGCCTAGTTGTTTAGTGTCGTTTGGTCTGTGGTTCGACCTATTTTGGGTACCCATGATCAAATCTCAGTCAATAACAAGAGGCAATCTTGAGGTTTTAACAGCCGACTGTGATGCATGTAGTTGTACTATGCCCCATTTTTGTATAGTATCGGGTACACTGAGATTCCTGTTTCAACTTCAACAGAATGCTGAGCCACGCCACACGTTTCAGGAGAAAACCGCGGAGCCAAAGAAAACCACGGAGCCCATTGAATTAAGAGCAAGTAAAAACAGGGATACGTGCACTGGAACGGTCGCGTAATGAGTTTGAAACCGATGGATGAGAGGTCGTGTTAGTTTCAGTGAGGCCGTGGACAGGTACAGTACAAAACCCTAGTCAATGGGTGGGGCGAGCCTTATATCCCAGTGTATCGACCCATAAATGCATCGAGAGACAAAATGGCTACCGTAAGATCATTTATTGCTTTAATCTGACGGTGGCCATTTCGTCTCTCGGTGCGTTTATGGGCAGATAGACTGGGATATAAGGCTCGCCAATTGGTGGAGCTTGAAGTCCTTCATTTAAGGATGGATTGAAGGGAAAGGTGTTGTGTTGTGTTGTGTAAGGGGGAAACTTATTTTCCAAGCCATCTGCTCATAAATGAGTGGGGTAGGAAATACCTACCTTAGGATTAAAGCAGTTGGATTGGAAAATAAGCTTCTCGTTGTGTAAGGAGGTGATTTTTTTGAAAATTTTCTTGGAATTTGGTAATATTATTTATGGTTTGAGCCTTTTTAAAGATTAGTGTAAAAAATTTACAAATTAGTTTAGAAAATAAGGGAAATTTTGTAAGATTATGATAAATTTTTATGTTTTTGAAAAAAAGGTCACATCTGTTCAATTTGAGGATTTTGAGTGTCTAGGTTTCTTGATTTCTTCATGGTGCTGAATGCCCTCAGGCTAATTTGTGGGGTCAGTAGACAATGACTTCTTTTAATGGCATTTTGAATGTAAAAATGGACGAGGTATTTTTAAAATTGTATAGATTTAACCATTTAAAATTTTCAATTTTTTAATAAAAATTATATAAATTTTATCTCCACTTTTTAACTCAATATTATCTTATTACATTTAATTAAAATTTTATTTATTAAATAATTATTTAATTTTATTAATTAATAATATTTATGAACAATTAAAATTAATTTTTTTTTCTTCTAATAATTAATTTACTAATTTAAATAACGCTGATTTTTAACAGCTAGTTTTCTGGGAAATAATTCATCTCCACTATTCTATATTATGGATCACAAAAGTCTTAAATCTAATCTAATTTTTAACAAGATATTTATCAAATTTACTTATATAATTCATAATATTTGAATAAAAATCTTTCAAATCAATTACATTAAATAATTTTGGATAGATTTTTTAAACCAATTAATATAGTTATCATCAAAATAATGATGAGAAATCTGATAAAGTCTAAAAAAATCAAATAGCATAAAAATAGTAATATACCCCAAAAAAAAAAAAAAAAAAAAAACTAAACTACTAACTAACAAGGGTCAAACAAAACCAATCTTTTTTTATAAATAATAATAATAAATTTTAATAACATATTATATATCTTTAATAATAATAAACCTAAAATATTATAATATTATTATCAATATTTTTAATAAAATATTTTTATTAAAAAATTTGGAATAATCTAAAATTTGAACTTGTAAACTGTATTAATAATTTGGTAATAGAAAAATAATGTTTTTAATAAAGTATTATTAAATATTTTTATTAAATTGAATTTGGAATAATCTAAAATTTGAACTGTAATCAGACAAATTTGGCACTATCAAATTCATTTCTTCAATCATATGCAGTAACCACTTATATATGATTTTACATTAGAATTTTTATACCATCCAATATTCATATTGCTATGCAACTTTTAATTAGGTAGTGAATAGTATAGAAATGATTTAATTTGAACCTAATTCAAATTTAACATTCTCTATCACTCTATGCCAAAGCTTAGAGAAGGCTTGCCCTCAAGAAGGGAAGGAATTTAATGAGAAAATTGATTATTACGGAGTAATCTATTTATCAAATACAATTAAGTTTGAATAATTTACCCATCAAACACTGTTAAAATGAAATTGATGAGAGAATTTTTTATCACAGAATAATTAACTTTTAGTTAAAAAATTTGCAAAACAATCAAAATCTTAAATTATGAAAACAAGACCAGCCTCGTGAAAACTGTCAAATTTAACAAGTGGACCTTTGTTGAAGGATTTTCTCACTGGAATGCTGCTGATAAGAAGGTGGTGACTTAATTCAAAGCGAATGTTTGTGATGGAATAGCTATAGGTTCAACTCTGATGAAGATGTTTATGTCTCTGCTTAGGATCAAGATGATGGGATACTTAACAACTTTCATGTTTTGGATCCTGAATCCAATAATGAGCCGCCTGAAGATCTCTATTTTCCTCACCCATCTCAGTCTACGGGCCCAGGCAATACTTTACCTCCTGTTTCTAGTCAAAAATCATCACTGGACATCAGTGATGATGATGTGCCCATAACACATTTTGTGACTATTTTGGACGATAGTCCTATTGATTATCCGCTTGCTAGTGAAGGTCATACCCCGTCAAATGATGACCCCCTCCCCTGTCCTTCCACAAAATTCTATAAAGGTGAGTCGTCTACCCTCCCCATAAATTCATCTCCCAGTCCCCACACGACTCTTGAAGTTCCACCCGAATCTTATCATCACATCAACCTTCCGCAATCCCCTAGGAACTCTGTTGGTAGTGATCTTGAATCTATTTTGGCAAATCCCAACATCGACCTGGCCGCCCTCACTGTCTTTGATAGACCTCCCCCATCCACTGAATCTAGACCATCAACCCTTTCCTCCAATCCTTCCACAAAACGCAATTTGAAGTCGGTCAATAAGTACTCTAGGGGTAAATTCAAAGCCATTTCCCTATTCTTGGAGAATGATGAAAATATCACTGATATTCCGATTTCACTCAGTGAAGGCACATCGGACATTCCTCGGGCGCTTAGAGCAAGTATCTCGGTGCCGGATTCGTCATGAATCATATCTTATCCATGAATATAAGGGGGTTGGGCAATGCCTCCAAAGCACATTGCCTGAGGGATATTCTGTATACTGCAAATCCAATCATTTTTTTGGGACAAGAAACCATGTGCGCTAGGGCGCGGGCTATCAAGATGCTTCTCAGTTTGAAGTCTGGATGGAATGCTGTTGCTGTTGATGCTGTCGGGCTCTCTGGGGGTTTGATCGATATCTGGAATCCTGATCATGCATCTTTTAAGGCGTATAAATTCTTCGGGGGTATATTACTTTCTGGTCAGCTTAGAGGTATGGAAGAACCAGTCAATATTATCAACATTTATGCCCTTATTGCAATAGACTGGCCTTTTGGCAGAGAATGGCTGATTCAGGTATTCTCTCACTGCATAACTTAATCTTGATGGGGGATTTCAATGCCACTCTACGTGCTGACGAAGTTTGGGGTAAATCTGCCAGGTTGGACCCACTCTCTTCCTTTTTATGTGACATGTTTTTTGATCTACACTTGGTTGATATTCGGCCAATACCTCTTAAGCTGACCTGGACGAACAAGCGGGCTGGCGAATACTATATTGGTAAGAGACTAGACAGGGCTCTGGTCAATGCATGTCTTGTTGAAAGATGGGGATTGCTCAGATCTGATGTGGTTGTCTCAGACATTTCCGATCATATGCCTATTAAACTGTCCTGGAAATTTAATGTCCCAACTAAAGGAAGGCCTTTTAAATTTAACAGAATTTGGTTGGAGGATGAAGATTATACAAAATTGGTTAACAGAGTATGGCATCAGGAAGTCGCTGAGGAGGGCCTCATGGATTGGGATCGTTTTCATTATAAGCTACAGAGGATTAAGAAGGCATGCAAGGAATGGGAGATTAGGAAAAAGGCTGCTCTTAGGAAAGAATATCGGGAAATCTCTTCGAAGATGGAGGAGTTATATTCCTCATTTTCGACCACATGCCCTGACGATGCTGATTTACGCCTGTTGAATGATCTTGGTACAAGGAAGCGGGAAATATTGAGGATTGAAGAGGTGACCTGGAGATTGAAGAGAAGAGTTTCATGGCTAAAGGAGGGTGATTTGAATACACACTTTTTTCACAGAACTGCAAATGCTAGGCGTGAAAGGAATGCCATATGGTGCATCAAAAAGAATGATGGCAGTTTTGTGTATTCTACATCAGAGATACAAGATGAAGCTGTAGCATATTTTTCAAATTTCTACAAGCCCGATCTGTCGATAAATGCTAAGAATCAGTCCTAGGTTCTCGATAATTTTTCCAGATTCTTCAATGATGAGGCTATCGAATCAATTGATCAATGTATTTCCGGGAATGAAGTTCTTAAGGTCCTGAAATCTTTCCCCCATGATAAATGTCCAGGGCCAGATGGGTGGCCTGCGGAATTTTTCATCTTCTTCTTTGAGTTACTAGGGGCTGAACTAACTGATATGACGGAGTTATTCTGCAAAAGGGGTATTATGCCTGCAAATTTGAACTCATCATTCATAGCTCTCATTCCAAAGGTCTCGGATCCTCACACTTTCTCTGATTTTAGACCTATTGCTCTCTGTAACCTTATTTACAAAGTCACCTCTAAGATCATTTCCCTTCGTATAAAAGAGGTCTTATCTAAAAATATCTCTGTAGAGCAATACGGTTTTCTTAACGGTAGATCCATACACGACGCTATTGCAATAGCACAAGAAGTACTCCACTCCATGCATTCGGACAAGCAAGAAGGACTGGTAATGAAGGTGGACTTACATAAGGCATATGACTCCGTGGACTAGTCCTTCATCCTGGTCTTACTACTCAAGATTGGTCTCCCCATTCACATCATTCGCTGGATCATGTCATGTGTATCAAATGTTCGATATGCTGTGGTGATCAACGATTTTCCATCTCGTTTTTTTTGAAGCTGGTCGAGGGTTACGACAGGGGTGTGCCTTATCCCCCTCATCTTCATCCTAGTCATGGACGGGTTCAGTAGGTTAATGCATGCAGCTGTGTAGAAGGGTTATATTCAAGGTTTTTCTTTTTCTAACAGTGTTTCTACTACGCACTCCCTTTTTGTTGATGACTTACTGCTCTTTGGCTATCTGATAAGAAACCATTGGTTCTTTATTCATATCACTTTTTGTCGCTTTGAGACTGCCACAGGGCTGCGTATCAACTGCGGTAAATCTTTTCTTTTATATGGATTTGGGAATATACAGGAGGTCAACTTCATTGCGAAGTTTTTGGGTGTAGGATTTCGCCCAATCACAATGGGCTTCAAATATTTGGGTTATGTTATCAAACCCTGTGGATACAAAAACAGCGACTGGAATTGGATTATTGAAAAATTTCGGGTTCGGATTCACTGCTGGACCCATCGATGGCTTTCAATGGGCAGTCGGCTTATTATGATTCAATCTGTTTTATCGCAGATGATTGTGTTTTGGGGTCATCTTTTCTATCTTCCGGCAGGTGTCATATCTAAGATTAATAGCATCATCTCGCAATTTCTCTGGGGAGGAGTTAACATGGACAAGAAATATCATCTTTACAGCTTGTCTGCTATCAGCATGCCCAAGGATTTAGACGGATGGGGGATTTTGTCCACTCATGATTTCAATAGTGCTCTATTAACCAAGTCTTTCTGGTGTGTTGTTAAGGGAACCGGTCTTTGGAACGACATTAATAGAGTCAAATATTTTCGTGGTGATGCTTTGTTATTGATCAATGATAATAATTTCTCTTTCCCTCGCAACATCTCTTGCATTTGGCGCAGCTTTAAAATGATTATGGTGCACATCTCTCCCTGACTAAGCTGGCATTTTCATGATGGGAGTAGAATTCCCATAGGGTCGAACAACTTTCTTATGCTGTCGCCACTTATAGCTCCATCCCAGCGACTACTCCATGCCTTGACTCAGCGTGGAATCATGTATTACTCACAGGTTATTTATCATTGGTCTTACGGTGCGCCAATTTTTAAAACTGCTGATCAGCTTGGCCTGGTAGGATCTGTTGCCGATGAATGGGATATTTTCCGGGATCAACTGCGTTATGCTGGTCTATGCTATGCTCCTGGCGGTGATCAAATAGTTTGGAATGGTCCTCTCAAAGACAACATGGTAATAGTTAAGGAGGTATGTAGAAATATTATCGTTTCATCTCATCTGCCACATGCCTCCAAAATTTTCTTCCCCTTCTGGCACAGAAGGATTCCAACGAAAATCACAATTTTTGGGTGGCTGGTTTGGAGGGGGAAAATCCTCACATGGGAAAACCTTAGGAAGCGGGGTCACCATGGTCCCAGCCATTGTGTTATATGCTGTTCATCTGAAGAATCCATATCACATTTATTCTTCACCTGCCCCATCATTGGTTGTCTATGGAAGTTGTTTAGTCCTTTATTTCTGAATCCATCATGGAGTCCGGTGGATTTCATTTCAGCTGCATATGAGTGGGACAAATTAAGCAGTAATTACAAATCTCTCCCCTTTTATTTTATTTGGGAGGTGTGGCTAGCTAGGAATCATTTGATTTTTGAGCATAAACCTTTCCAAGTACATCGGGTTTTTTCGGCCATTAAATTATGGGTTGAGGATTGTCCAAGACTGCCTGCTGATAATGTTGTTGACGCTTCTCATCGCATTAGACCTCATGAGATTGGCATTCCTGCCATTTATTTTGATGGGGCATCCGTTGATGGTATGACGGGCTGCGGGGTTTGGATCAAGATTTTTGATCGGGAACGTTATCACATCTATTGGAATGGAGGTCCGGATTCTAACAACAAGGCTGAGATTATGGCTCTATGGGGGGGACTCCTCGCTGTTGCTGATCTGCAACTCCAGGACGTTCATATATATGGGGATTCTCAGTTGATCATTGGCTGGATCACCAACATATTTCATATGTACTCCCCACTTCTTATTGGCTGGATCGACAAGACTCTGCGCCTGTGGCATAGATTGAATCGTCCTCTAATTAATCATATTTTCCGAGAAAACAACACTCAGGCTGATCGGCTATCCAAGATGGGGCTTATGGCTGATTTTGGCTCCATGAAAGTTATTCACTTTTCAGATGGCAGACATATTGGGGAATTTACCATTCCCATTCCTTGAATACTTTTCTTATAGCTCCAAGTCTCTTTTTGTCTAATCTCGATATACAGGGAGTTTTGTTTTTTTGTCACAGGCTTCTCACCATGGGCTGTTGAATGATCTTACTTTGATTATATCAAATTCCTCAGAGTCTTTCCTCAATTCTCACTGTACCTGACTGAACTCTATTCATATCAATAGTATATGACTGTTTTAAATGAAGGCTAGTTGTTCGTTGATAATCTGCTCTCTTTATATCAATCCTTCTCATTGCAAGTGAGCCTGCTCTACACCTGTCCACACTATCAAGCGAGCCGGATACACATCACAAATGGGGCTGATTTCATATTGTACACACGAGCCTGTTCTCATCATCATTCCTAAACACGCTTATATCCTTACGGAAGCTTAGATGTCATCTCTTTCCAAAGTCCCTGACTATATAGATCAAGCGAACCTGTTTTGTGATAATGCGCGTCGGC
Source organism: Pinus albicaulis (assembly GCA_034641835.2). NCBI lineage: Eukaryota > Viridiplantae > Streptophyta > Pinopsida > Pinales > Pinaceae > Pinus > Pinus albicaulis. Next base: position 640,381,421 of record CM076569.1, on the reverse strand, counting down.
TATTTCCTACAGTTTTATGTCTTTGCTCTTTCACATCAAGCGAGCCTGTTTTGAATTCAAGCGAGCCGGTTTGTTAACATCAAGTGAGCCTGCCTGTTAGTTTCAAGCGAGCCTGATTAGAACATTTTTCATGCTTTTCTCATGGTTTCTATGGAGTTTTCAAGGACTATTAACATTGTACAAGCGAGCCGGTCGGCCGAGAAGCATGAGCAATGGTTTTGAGCATCTGTTTCAGGAATGGCATCTCCATAGGAGGAGCAATTCTGGACGTGATAATCTAGCCTCCTTTGCTATCCTACCTTTTTCAATCTCTTCTCTCTGTTTTACTTCTTATCTAAATAGTTATATTGCTTTCTCTTGTTGTTTCGCTCTATCATCCTCCCCTTGATATTCATATCTAAATCATATGTCGGGGATATTGGTATGGGATGGAATATATTCCGTTATGTGGAGGCCAATATGTAATTTATGCTCATTCACTCTATAAGTGAGCACCATTTCCTTGGCCTTTTATGGTGGACTTCTCGCTGAACTCCCTCAGCTGAGATTTTTCTGTATATGTACTGTTTATATTCTAATATAATCAGCGTTCTTTTTTCTTTTGAAAAAAAGAAAGGAATAGCTATAGTCTAGCTAGATTGCTTTTTTTTCTTGAAAATCATAGAAATTCTCATAAGATCTTAAGAAAATTTGGCAGAGATTTTTGTAAATCCAGGTTATAGCTATCAAATTTCAATGTTTTTGGTGTCATAGAGGTTTTTGGTTTTTGATGGTGTTGAATTCATTTCCATCATAAAAGTATGATTTAAACATTGCTACTGCAAGATTTTTTAAATTTTTTTGCCAAAATTCCTGCTAATTTTAGCCGTATGACAATTCCTCCACTCCCATAAACAACTCCCATAAAATATGTTAAATATTAATTTTTTACATTAAGAATGAAATTGAATCTGGCTGATATTGAATCTCACTAAATTTTAAAACGCAGTTTGAGAACAGAAGAGTGGAATTACTGCAAGAAAGAGAAGAGAAGAACGGTGAGAATATTATTCTCCTGTTAAACTGCATAAGGACAGAGAGCAAGATAACAGTGTGAATATACCAGAAAAAGCCAATTTGCTTGGGACGCTGGGTCGTGCTTCAGGAAAGAGTGGGATATCTGCCACACAACAGCACACAGCCCGAATGTTAAAACCTTGTAACAGTGTCAGTAAGATAACACTGTCAGTAAGATACCAGTGTCAGTGACCGCTTGGAATAAGCGGGGGTCATTCAAACTACATTTATTTTAGGCGTTGATCCAACTGCGATACGAGTAAATATATTCTTGCATTTTTGGTTGGTTGAATTTCGGAGATGCCACTGGAATTGGGATGGTAATTTGACCAAGTAAGATCACTCGGTATTTAATTGGTTGGTTGGAAAAAAAAAAATTGAAGTAAAGAAATTTTATTTGGAGTAATTATCGGTTATGTATAGTTTTGTCCGGAATTGGAATTGGAATTGGAATTGGATTTTGTGGGGACCCAATTTTTCTACCTAATCACTCAAGCATATTTTAAGAGGTTGGTTGAATTTCAGAAATGTTGTTGAAAATAAGATGATAATTTTACTTATAGGTTGAGATCCATCAAATTTTGAGGTTCAAATTTTATGAGAGAAGGGGAAGATGTAAGTTATTTTGGGGAATTAAAACTATGGTAATGAACTTTAAACTTGATGAGTTTTGTAAAAATTTTATATAAACATTTCAATATGGTTGATCATGATAATAAGGGTTAATCATTCTAATCTTAATGTAAATGAGAATTTAATCTATATAAAAAGCTCAATTATATATATATATATATATATATGAATTTAATCTATATAAAAAGCTAAATTATGTATATATATATATATATATATATATATATATATATATATATATATAGATGAAGATTAAAAATCAAAATGATTTTAATAAAAACTGTAAATATCATAAATAGAACTTAGAAGAAGGTGAAGAAGAGGTAAAGATAAGAACCACTTATGAGAAAAATAAACTATCCTAAAGAAAAGTCCAAATTCCACAATAATATCTCACTAATGTGCTAGGATGCTCATAAAAAGTGATTGATTATGGTTAAAATACCATACTATATAAGTGTTATACGGAATTTTAATCTACGGATAAACTAAATTCCCTGAGTGTGGTGTTCCTCCACTCACAACAACAGAGGAAAGACAATTACTATTTTCTCTAAAACAAGTAAATATACAGAAAGATAAAAGAGCCTACATGTGATACTTTCACTTTCCTTCTCCTTCTATCGTTGCTGTCGTCGCTCTCAATCCAACTCAAGTCACTAGATCGATTCCTACAAACAAAGACAAAGAACAACAAACAACATACAATATACAAATATCTACTTTTCTTAATCAAATTAAAATGATTAGATCTGAAATACATACATCATTCAAGAATACACTTCACAAGATATAGACATATGTTTGGGAAAATGAACATATATCTTTATTAAAGAGTAGAAAGAGAAGATTAAAACCAATGGATCAATTTGCCGTCAACCTGCTCCAACTTCATTCCAGCCTCATCACATCCAGCATCATCTTAGCAGCATATCAATACTTCCACTCTCTTATCAAATGAGAATCCAACATCATAACTTTGCACAAAATTCTTCCTCCCTAGCACTTAGATGAGTGCTCAATTTATAGGGAAACTGATGGTAGTTTCTCAATGAATGGTTTTCTAATAATAGGCAAGACATGTTCCCAAGTTCAGAGGTGGTGGATGGACACTTGGATTCGAAGTATGACACCTATGGAATCTTCTAAAAGGCACTAGCCATGTGGAGATTCCCAGAACAATGGAAATTCCTCTCCCAAGTGACCAATGCACCCTTGAGTGTCGGAAAGTGCACCGCAATGCACCCTTTCATGGAGATATTGGCACTACAACGTGGTTAGTCCTTTGTAGATGAGCGTTGGTGAGTTAGTGGATCATATAATATATACTTCAAACCTTGGAAATCTCACAATTGAAGCCCTAAATGGAATGTCTTCACTTAGGGCATATAACAGCTGAAATATAAGGGGATGATAGACCCTATTCATTGGTCCTGGGGATGATGTCCAGTTTGACCAGGTCTTGGGGGATGATGCCCAAATTGACCTATAACAGCTGCCCCCTAAAGGATGAAGTCAAAATAATAATAGTATTTGGATGAGATGCTTTACGATGTGATGAGTAGGATCTGAAGCAGACAATGACCTACATTAATCTTGGAATACATTACATCATGATGTTTTCATCTTGATCACGAATTTCTAAGGGAAGCATACCCATGCTCAACACATAAAATATCATAACATGTATATAATTCAGAAAGTCGTCTACATTAGAATGTTGCCCGATATAGACATGCCCACAGATATAGGCCCATGTTCAGATGACAATCTTCATGTAAAGCCATCGTACAGATGATGTGTACAACAATCTTGAAATTGTAGCCCGGATGGATGAAACTAGATCCGGGGTTTTCTTATCTCGTTCACTCGATCATTCAGGGACAAGTCTAACCATGCAAATATATGATTTGAAGTCGAACATGGGAAGACATCGTCTGATTACCAGCCAATGATGTGAGCTGTCAACAGACATGAGAAAACCACCATTGATGTTAATGGCTTTCAAGGTACTGCAGTACAATTTGTAAGGCGTGAGTATATGATTTGATGTCGAACGACAAAAAAAATATTTCGGTCAAAGGTCCGGAAGCAAGAAACCTGTCGATGATGTAGCAAGCCCCAAGGTACTGGAAGATGTTTCTAAGTAAACTTCCTCGATGATGAGTTGATGTCGACAGGAAGCAAATTTATTGCGAAACGGGAGTAATGGTTTTAGAGAGAAAATTTCACTTGATATAACAATGTTCAGGGATAACTGTCATGAAAATGAAGGTTTATGAGTATTGCAGAAGGATGAGGATTCACTGGATGACTTCTCTTGAACATATCGACGACACTGACATGAGTTGGCAGCATTGACCTGAAACCGAAGTGAAGATATGATGAACCATAGGTATAATGGACCATCAAGAAGATTACCCAACCTAAAAGTCACAGTGATGGAGTGAAAGTGTAATGTTCAAGAGCAACCTGCTACCATAAAGTGTTTTGTTTTTTTTATATCAAATTTTCCCCAGTCATTGCTGAAGAGTACCACATTATTTTTTAACAAGCTTGAGGAGGGTAACATATGCTTGATCTATAATTCGACTCTTTGGGTCAGGGAAAATTTTGAGGATGGAAATTTATTTTAAAGTTTAGAAACCTTGGCGAATCTCACTAGTATATAATATGAAATTTGTAAAATGTTTCACAATGTTTTTGTAAAAGTATTCCAATTTCTAATAATTTTATATAGTCTCTATATAAAATTTTGGCGATTTTAAAGGTAAAAAAAATTATAATATAAAATTTGGGCGAATAATTTTTGGTAAAAATGGAAATTAACGAATCTTGTTTTTGGAAAAAGCATGGAAAATTAGCCCACTTACGAATATTAGCCCTTAAAAGTTTCCCTGCTTCGGGTGAATCCATCGCTATTTAATAATTTAACGAGTCTAGTGATAAATGAAACTCGATCTTGCCATGATCGACAAGTCTGTTGCTATTTTATATTTTAATGAGTCTCATGACAGCGAAAACTCGATCCTTTCTCATGTTTAGAGAGTTTGAAAAAGAGGAAAAAAAAAGAAAACTCCATGAGTCCTTTTTCATAAATTTGTCGCTCAGGTCCAAAAAAGTGTAAAATGATACCTGAGAAAAGCTCTTAGCTATGTTTGAACAAGGTTTTCCTTTTTTGTAAATAATCTATCTCAGTCCGGAAAAGGGTTAAAACTATATTGAGTAGATGTCATTTCATTTACTTTTACAAGCTCGAAAAGACAAGTGCTAGGCAATCTTTTCACATTATCAGAGTCTAAAAGTAGCTAAAACAAGACTCTAGGAGGTTCCTTTTTGCAGTTATCGAAGCTCGAAAAAGAGATAAAAGTGCGCTTCAAATCCTTTTTCATTTTTATCAAAGCTTGAAAAAACAAGGATAAAAGTATGCTTTATGGTCAAATCATTCTTGAATAACTGTGCAGGACTAATCTCACTATATTAGCTATAAAACCTATTCAGAAAACCATCAAACGAATTAAAAATACCTGTTTCATAGAAAAAATGAATAAAAACCATAGTCGCAGCATTAAATATGATTTAAAATAATCAAATTAACTAATTAAAAGAATTTTTACCATTCATTTTTACCATTCCAAAGTTACCAGTTGAAAATTAGGAGCTTTGAACCAGTGTTTTCCCCCAAACTTCAGCGGTTGATTGCAATCATTCTAGTAGATGATTTCTCTTGATGTTCAATCCAAGTTGGAGCTATGAACCTTCTCTTTCTTTTAATATTATTTTCATTGCATTTCATGGTCAATTTTTAGGGTTCTGATCCCCTTGGGGTAAATATACTATGCTCAGAGGGTAACACAACCTTGAAAGTCGAAAGGTGTGTTGCAGTGCACTGAAATTGAAGGTCATATGCACTGCAACGCTCTGTCCCTTGTCATGGGGTGCATTAGGTGTAATTATCATTTTTGTTTCTTGATATGTGCCCAAAATTTCCCAAGTTTTTTGCATGAAATGGATCCTAATGAAACTTATAATTATGTTTCAGGTATTCATCAGATCAAAATGAAGATTACGTGGCGAGAAAGAGAACATGAAGAATAGAATATGATTTCCCTAAATGATACGGGTACAGTAAGAGCCCTAAGAGATTGCAGGTGGCTTAAAAACTTCAGATTGTCAAAGATGAGGAAGCAAATGGAACTATTGGAGTTCCTATTTCGTTCATGGGATCCGGTATTATAAAATTTTCACATTGGGGACAAAGTGATCCCAATATTGGTGGAGGACATTTATTTTCTCATTGGATTATCAAGGCGAGGTTCTCCCATCTCCCTTGTAGGATCTTCCCTTGGAGGAGAGACAGTGAGATATTACATACTGCAACACTGCCATCTAGTGATTGAACCAAGTAAAGGCGGGAAACTAAATATCCGTGTTGTACATGATCTACCTTCAAGGGCCATCTTGTTTACTATCACAAAGCTTGTTGGTTCCGCTGCACTACATGTGGCAAACAGATCATACATGCAGTATGCACTTGAGTGTTTAGAACCAATAGTATTTAACTGGGTTGAAGTTGTTCTCTTTCAGATGAAAGAAAATTTGACCAAAGAAAAGGGAAGAAGGAAGAATAATTTCAACTATGGCTCAATCCTAATTTCCTTTGACTTAGAGCAGATTCCATTGATGCATCCACAACATGTTACACTAGGCATATATGGCCCTAGAGATCCACGGATGCAGAGATGGGTTGAATTGATGGCTAGACATGCTAGTCAATCGACCATCATATTCTCTAATGCATTCTTTGCTTGGTTCAGAAGATATATGATCACCATAGATCAGTATGCATACGCAGGTGTAGATTTCTGAGGAGATCCAAACTTGAATCTATGAGACGATGCTCAATGGGGTGCAATTGGTAAGAATGTTTTGACCATGTTTTTTGATTTTTCTAAGGTTTCTACATGTTTTTTGTATTTTTATGTTTCCCAAGACTAAAATAAAGTTTTGATGTATAAAGATGTGGGTCAAGTTCGACCAGTTGGTTAGCTAGAGCAGGGAGTAGATGAGCCAGTAGAGAGGGCTGTTAGGAGAGAAGTCCTTCAGGATTTAGATATGACTGAGACTCTTGCTGAGCTACAACAACATGTGGAGGGATTTACTCTTGGGATTCTGGATTTACGGATCGAAGAGTTACCTATGAGACTGCAATGCCACACTATTGGTGTTACTAATTGTTGGATGTGGTTATTATGTAGGATAGCTAGATCAGTAGCTTGTTATCACGAGAATCACTATTTTACTTTGACATTTTGCATACATTTTGAGGTCAGATGACCAATGTGTCTTGGGCACAAATTTTGTAAAAAAATATAACTATATATCTATTTGTTTTCAGTGTTTTCCTATGTTTATTGCACAATCCTATTCAATTATGTGATGTGAATTGAAAATATGTCTTTACATGTGTTTCAAATGCCTGCTTAAAACATACTTTGCTAAGGAATCAATTAATGTGTTCAAATTTCTGGAAATGTGTTGATATTGAATGTAATCAATATGTATTTCCAAAATTCGAACTCTTAGGAACATACGATGTAGTGTTGGATTTCGGACGGTATAAATGCTAGTAAGTTGCAGTACAACAAGTTGTGAGTCTAACCTAATGATGATGCAGTTAATACCAAATGAAATGGCATTAGAGAGAAGTTCAATCAATGCGCTATACTCAGTGATATTGTTTGTAGATCGACCGATACAAATCCCTTGAAAATTCGCTAACTCGTTGCTTGGGGCGAAAATGGCCCATGCTGTAGAGGATAGATTATGTGTACTACGACTAGCACCATTAGCATATCCAACAAATGGTTCCAAAGATTTAGACATCTGCGATGAAATGTAAAGCGGATTACTAACTTCAAGAAAAATCTAGAAAAACAAAATAAGAAAAGAATATATACAATATAATACAAAAGTTTACTACACTTGACTAAGCATAGTAACGTTTAAGATACATCCCATTTCGAGGCTACACCAATGGAATTCCATCATAATTTACTAACTCGTAGGTGCCCTTGGCCAGAACTCTTTTGACAATGTAGGTGCCATGCCATAACGACTCAAATTTGCCTCTATCTATTACATCAACTTCCTGATCATAAAGTAAGATGAGGTCACCCTCTGAGAAGATGCGAGGCTGGACATGTTGGTCGTATTGCGCCTTAATTTGTCTCTTATGTGCTTCGTTGGCCAATGCGGCTTCATGATGTGTTTCATGAATATGGGTGAGGTTAAAAAGATGTGCTTCTTCAGTAGAGGTGTCAGGTAACAAGAAAACAATGAGTTTTAATGATGATATTTCACATTGGATAGGAAATATAGCTTCTAGACCATACACCAATTGAAAGGGGGTAAATCCGGTTGCATTTCTCACCAAGGTTCAATATGCTCACAAAGCCGAGTACAAGATTAAATGCCAATTTCATTTATGAACTCATATCATTCGTTGAAGCATTCATCTAAGAATATTGTTAATTGCTTCAACCTGTCCATTGTATTATGGATAATAAGGAGTATAACTATCATGCGATAGTCCTAATTTGGCAGTCAACTTATTCATCATGTGATTGAGAAAATTCTTACCATGATCTGTAACTATAGCCTGTGGAACACTAAACTGTGAGATGACATGATTGAAAAAGAATACTGCAGATGTTTTTCCTGTGTTATTGAATGTAGGCATCGCTTCGACCCACTTGGTAAAGTAGTCTACTGCAACAATAATATAACCATGCCCCACACATGAACGAGGGTTGCAGGTCATGAAGTCAATGCCCCATTTTGAAAACGGTCCTGTTAGCACTCAAATCTACCTCAGGCTGAAATGAAGTAAAACTCAAGGCTACATCAAACCACGCTCAGCCTCGTAGCTAGCCCTACGAGGACAGGAGAGGGCTCTCTCCGTCAATCTCGAGAAAATGAACAATAGGATGCGAGATGACTTACAATAAGAACTGATTTTAGGCTAGTAAAGAGATAAGAATGTTTGTTTTTTGGTTTTTTGGGTTTTCGCTGGAGTAACGGGAAAACAAGTTTTGGGTCCGGGGATAAGGTCAGACCTTTGCAGAGTTCAAGCTGAGGCGAGGTAGGTGATGATCTTGATTCTTTAAATTGGATTTATGGATAGATTAGACCGACGAGGAGCTGAAGAGGGCAAAGAAGAACTTGGATCCTCTCCAAACAGCTGAAAACATATAGAACTAACTGAATTCAAAGGCCAAGCACCGTAAACAATGGATTCAACCTTATTCACTCATTCAATTTAGTTCAGAAGCATAATGAAAGGATGGCATACATTAAACATGAAGAAACTTACAGTAAACAAAGAAGAAACACCATCAAGAACAGAACACCACAAGGATCCCAACAAGTGCCGCAAAACCTCTGATCTTTCCTTAGCCAAAATATGAAAATATGTACAATGATATCAAAAGTATCCCAAGAGTCCAACCTGTAGAATGCCTCAGAAATTACAATATATAGATCACTCTAACACCTTTCCCCACCTCTAGGGGTCGAATTCCCTCTTCAAGGATCAGTTTCAACCAATTCTAATCATGGAACTACAATCTAGGCAACTAACAACTTGCCTCTAAAAGAGTGGAAACTGATCCATTACATGATTTTTTACCCTTTTGAGAGTGAATCTTCTAGAAGAGATAAAAATAAGCCAAAGTTACATGCAAAACATGAATTTACATCATAAAAACCCAAAAATTCTATCCACAAACAAAACTGGTCCATACTAGGCGAAAAACTGAGCCGGGCAAATTCGAAAATCTGCAGGCTCTCATGGGTCGCTCCTGAGCCGTGTGGGTCGCTCATGTTCCAGGCTGAATTTGAGGTACTTCCCGGCATCCAAATTGAGCTCATGATGGCTCGTTGGAAAGCCCTGGATGTCTACTTTCCAAACCAAGTAGAATTTCTGAATTTGGAGCTCATTTGACCCTCCAAAACCTCATTCTCCCAGAGGTACTCCCTGCTGGTGCAAAAGGTGGCAGCAAGGTGGTTTTCATGGTGTTTTTGAGCTTTTTGACCATCCAGATTTTGATGAAATGCTAAGTTGACTTCAGAGGATGCATAAATAACCATGAAAAATCCAAAAATTTAAAAATTTCCTCCAGCAAGTGTCCCAAAAAAAAGTGAGCGCATGAGCGCGCGACCCGCTTAACTGCAAAACCTGTTTTTGAGACCAAAAATTTGAAAATGACAAAATTTTCTCCGAATTTGCCCAAATTCGGAGCGAAGATCCTCCATCATGTATCTTGCTCAGTCAATGAAGCCTCGGCCAAAATCCGGAGTGGATCAGGCATTTTCCGCCGTTTTAGTGCTCTCCTGGTGCATGCAGTTCCTGTGATGAAAACACTGTCACGGTTGTATGATGTGTTGTTGTCAGTCATGATGTGGCAATGTGTATGTTCAACCTGTTGAAAATGAGAAATGGGACCTTGGTGTCTTTGTCTCCATCATGATCCTGTGAATGTACCTACGCTGATGAAGAAGGCGAGACCCCTTCCACCCCATGTGGAGATAGTACTCTTCGTGATGCTGCAAACAAAGCTCTGTGGCCTCTCTGATATGCTACCACTACTGGCGCACTGCTATGCTCCATCTCAGTACATCAACCTCAACGATTGAGTCACTGTCCGACTGCTGCTCATATTCTGACTCTATCTCTGACATGGCTGCGAACAAGATATGTGCAATATGTATACTGATATGAAAGCAGTGCAAACAAGGTTATGATGGTGTGTTTCAAAACCCAACAAATATCCCACCGTCACAACACCATAAGGAAACAAACCATGATAAAATATCAGTTTTAAATGGATTGGAAAAGAGGCACAATCTCTGTTCTAAATGGAAGTGAAATTTTGACCAAAGGGAGCGGGCAACTTTCAAAATTTTGAACAAATCTTATCAAAGGAGAGCATGGCATCAATAGAATGTGTTTGTCTATGAGTAATAACAACAAAGGTGTCAATGGGAAGTTTGAAACAAAGTCATGAGAATGTTTTTACATTGGGAAGTGAGACATAATACAACCACAGTCACCATGGAACAAAGGTTTTAAACATGGTATAATAATAGCAATGGTCACAATGGCATAATGGGCATGAGAACAATATGGTTTTGATATTATATGCAAGGCTGGATGTGTCACTGATATAAGATAGAAAAAAAACTCATGCAACCATTCATTTTCATTTTAAAACCCTGAAAACGATCATGCTATGACTGTGGGGTTTAAATCCTCCGTTTGAAACCACCAATGATGCCACCAATGCATTCAAAAACATCAAGTAATTGATAGAAACCTGTTTGAAGGCCAGTTGAAGCAATCCCAAACAAGACTGGGCGCTCAAAATTATTTTTTGGACCTCTGTTGATGAGTGGGTCGCTCTGCCCAGGTGGGTCGCTCCTGTGCAAATTTACACTATGAAAAATGCCCAGGTGGGTCGCTCTGCCCAGGTGGGTCGCTCCTGTTCCCTCTTGCCACATAGTGCATTTTGCAGAAAGCTTTTGGAGGCCTTCCCGGTGTCCAAATCGAGCGTGTGATAGCTCGTTGGAAAGATATTGGAGTATAATTTCCAACACAAGTGGAATTATGCAATTTGGATTCCATTTACCCTGTCAAAAATCAAATCTCCCAACACTAGTCAAAATGAGCAGAATGGGGCTGCCTCAAGGCAGAGCGCTGTTGCAATCAACTTTGGAAGGTCTTCCTCAACTCAAAATTGAGCTCATGATAGCTCATTGGAAAGGTCTTTCTCTCTAGTTATCATTTGACTCATCAAGAAAGTCATTTGGCCAAACATGCTAGGAGAAAACTTGCTTTTCCCAAGGTCACTTCAGAGGTGCATTCAATTCTCCTGAGGCAACGGAGTTTTTGAAATGTATCTAAAACCATGATACCTGTGTAAAACGTGAAGGAGGTTTTTCTTCCTTGGGATGTTGTGGACAAAAACCTCTCTCAGTTTTCCAAAATTCATCTTTTATTGCTCTGAAACATCTTTTGAGTGAAACTTACCCCGATGTGTGAAACAAGGAATTTTGTCGAAATGAAGCGAAATGAAGGGGATAAAGGGCTTCTAAATTCTTGGGGAAATTTTGGGAAGTAGGGAGAGATGTTAGGAAGCAGGGGAAAGTGGAATCACAGAGATTGAGTGAGGGGAAGGGGTCCAAAAGGGCGAAACACAGGCCTAGCCTAGAAAATTGCCAAGTTTTGGCTAGAAACTAGGGTTTGTGCAAAAATGAGGAATTTGGGGGATCTCAGTGATGGGAAGTGTCTAATAAGGTGAATTAAGTATAGGGGAAGGTGTGTGATCATCAGGATACAAGTTTTTCCGACGATTTAACCGTCCAAGAGAAATTACCTCCAAAACCCTAGGAGAGGGAAATGGACCTTACCAAGGCACAACTGAAGCATGAACAAGGTGTAAAATGACTCAATGGAACTTGACATGATGATGAAAACCCTTTGAATGATGGTACACTCAGCTGAATGGTGACATGGACCGACATTTGGACAACTTTGGAAGGAGTGAAAGCAAACCCTAGACCTAATGCCTAGTGACCAAATTTTGCTTGAAGACTCATTGAAATGACAAAATTTGACCTTGACACCTTAAAATCACTTTGTAAGAGCATGTTTGATCACTGAAGGAAGGCTGCAAAGGCTGAATCTAACATTGGCTCCAATGGGGATGGTAGCTCCTTGGAGGTGCCAAGAACGGCAGATCTTTGGGAGAGCAGACCAGTGCTTTATCCATTGGGCCATGGAATCAAAAACTCAAACTGAAATGCATGACTGAAAACTGATGACAAAAATTGACTCTCACTCAACTAAAAACTGACTCGATACTTAAACACAACTGACAAACTGAAAAAGATGCTCAAAGTAGAGCTTATTCAATACAACCTACTCTAATTGTACTTTACACCACCTGATCAACTGTAATGGAACAGCCAATGCAACCATGTAAGCATGTTGCCGGCTGTTTGATTTCTTCCCACATGCTTACTGATGCACAGGAAAAGGAAAGAATCGAAAGGCAACTCCCATGGAAACTTTGAACTAAGTGGACTGCTGATAAACTTGCAAAGCATAAATTGACTGGAAGACATCAAGAATACTGCGAATGGATCTTCATAAACGTAGCTCTGGTCCAGATAATCTCCATACCTTGATCTTAAACTTTTCCTCACAACTGCGGTGCTTTTCTTTGGTGATTGCAGCAAGCTGTCAAAAGGATCCTGAAATTCATGAAAAATGAAACTCTGTTGCTGATTCCAGACTGAACAAAAGCCTCCTTTATCAATCTCCTCATATGAATGGAAATCTTGACATGTGATATGCAATGAACATTCTGTTAAACAAGACAATGAAGGTGACCTTTGAACAAGATTATCATCAACATTCTTTTCCAGCACATGGTTAGCTAATGGAGCAGAATTTTTATAACAAACATCATCCAACACACGAGCAATGGGATCATCAAAAACTTGAGAAGAGTGTTGTAATGTATCCATTGAAACTGTACGACCTCCTTCTGGCTGTTCATCTTTTCTTTGAGATATATTATGAAGATTCTGCCTTATAAACTGAAATGCTTCAAAACAAAAGGGTATAGAATCTTCCTGCATCATCAAATTATGTATTTCATCTTCCATACCTTCATCTGTAATCGGATCCTCAATTTCATTTGTTGGCTGCAAATCTGATGTTACAAGCTGCTCATTTGAAGATTTACCATGCAATTTTTCTCTCAAAAACTGAAATGATTCAAAACATAAAGGTACGGAGTCACCTTGAATCATTAAATCATGTGTGCCCACTTCCAAATCTTCAGCTGCAACTTGACAATCAATGACTTTTGGGGGCTGCAAATCTGAATATGAGAAGTTTCCGTTGCCCTCAAGACGATCCAGATCAAGACTTGTTGACGTTTGATTTCTGATTGCATGGAAGTTATCTCTAATGAACTGAAACGAATCAAAACACAAAGGCAAAGATCCTTCACTTACATCAAAACTTTCTGCACTTTCCTCATCATTGCCATAGCTGATATGCATCGGTTGATCACTGTACTCGAGCTGCTGAAAGTGAACTTCCTCCTCGCACAAACTAGCTGCTGATTTGTCTGCAAGATTAGATTCTTTTTGGAGAACATAATCATCATCATACTGATCAAACTGAGGCAATTCATCATCAAACATACACATCATATCAACAGCTCTCTCTTCTTTACAATGATCTATAAAACAATCACTATGACAACTGGGATCAGAAACAAAATGTTTTGGGTCAGCAACTTGTTCTTGAATGTCATTTTCATTTTTTGCAGTCATTTTCCGCACCATCTCTTCTACTACATTTACGAAAAGATCAAGCTTTTCCTCTGAAGGTGTCAGCTGCTCTGAAACATTCTTCTTTTCTTCTTCCTTCAACCTTGCCCTTCGGATCAGCAAATGAGCCTCTACATTCACTGCCTTGTTCTGTATCTCGTGAAGTGTTGTAATATTCTTTTCTCTCAGCTGAAACTCCATTTCCGGATCAAAGGCACCCGGGTAGTGCAAGAGAGCAGATCTAGGAGAAGGCCTTATATCAACTGGCATCGAATAATAAACTTGGTTAAATCTAGCAGAAAATTGTTGTACTGTCTCACCTGGCAATCTTTTCAGCTGGTTATACTCCTCTATAATCAACAAAAAGTTCTGTCCGATCATCCACCTGTCAAGGAAAACTTTGACAAACTGCTGGAAATCTGTAATGCTCGCATCAGGCAGGGCTTTAAACCAACTCTTCACTTGGCCTTGCAAAGAAAGAGCAAAAATCCTAATACTAACATCTTCATCATCAACTTCAAAAAGATCTAGAAAAGTCTCAACATTCTGCACATGTTGCTCAGCGTTGACATTGTTACATTCACCGTCAAATCTTGGTAGATATAGGTCATAATTTGCAGGAAAAGCATGAAGAACAGAAGGTAAAACAAGAGGTTTGTACCGATCTAGAATTTTACAAGGTGTAGGGGCATGTACAAGAGCTGTGGGATTAGTTTTGTTTTCTGGCTCATCACTCTGTAGAGAGTCATCATAAGATGTGGGAAAAGTAAGGAGACCGGGATCAAAGGGAAACTCAACATTTACACTTTTTGAATAGGTCGAGTGAAGATTTTGATGACCTTTCTCATACAACAAACTTTGAAAAACTTTCAGGATAGCTTCAAGACCAGCAAAGAAGTAATTTACGAGAAAGCAGATTAGATCCTGAATACCATTCCACTTTAGATACCTGAACTTTGTGTAAGATCCTTCCATTTTCTCAGAGAAAAAGTCAATCCTCCAGTGGAGTCTCTACAGGAGTCACCAGGTGAATGATTTCAGCCTTCTTATGTCCGATCGTTGTCCACCATCAACCATCAGATCTGAACTCGATACATGTACTGGGGGAATTCGCAAATCAAGGGACACATTCACAAGCTAAATCGGAGATCGACTGAAGCAGCTTTTATCTACTATGCACTCACAGAGCAATGTGCAGTTCGAAGGCTACCTGGCGTGACTTCAGACTCCGTCTATAGAAAATGACAGTAACAAGCAAACCATTTTCTTCCCCAGTATGGTCGCCACTATGTTAGCGCTCAAATCTACCTCAGGCTGAAATGAGATAAAACTCAAGGCTACATCAAACCACGCTCAGCCTCGTAGCTAGCCCTACGAGGACAGGAGAGGGCTCTCTCCGTCAATCTCGAGAAAATGAGCAATAGGATGCGAGATGACTTACAATAAGAATTGATTTTAGGCTAGTAAAGAGATATGTATATTTTATTTTTGGTTTTTTGGGTTTTCGCTGGAGAAATGGGAAAACAAATTTTGGGTCCGGGGATAAGGTCAGACCTTTGCAGATTTCAAGTTGGGGCGAGGTAAGTGAATGTCTTGATGCTTTTGATTGGATATATGGACAGATTAGACCGACGAGGAGTTGAAGAGGGCAAAGAAGAACTTGGATCCTCTCCAAACAGCTGAAAACATATAGAACTAACTGAATTCAAAGGCCAAGCACTGTAAACAATGGATTCAACCTTAATCACTCATTCAAATTAGTTCAGAAGCATAATGAAAGGATGGCATACATTAAAAATGAAGAAACTTACAGTAAAAAAAGGAGAAACATCATCAAGAACAGAACACCACAAGGATCCCAACAAGTGCCGCAAAACCCCTGATCTTTCCTTAGCCAAAATATGAAAAGTATGTACAATAGTATCAAAAGTATCCCAAGAGTCCAACCTTTAGAATGCCTCAGAAATTACAATATATAGATCACTCTAACCCCTTTCCCCACCTCTAGGGGTCGAATTCCCTCTTCGTGGGATCGCCTCAACCAATTCTAATCATGGAACTACAATCTAGGCGCCCTAACAACTTGCCTCTAAAAGAGGGAAACCGATCCATTACATGATTTTTTACTCATTTGAGAGTGAATCTTCTAGAAGAGATAAAAATAAGCCAAAAGTTACATGCCAAACATGAATTTACATCATAAAAACCCAAAAATTCTATCCACAAGCAAAACTGGTCCATACTAGGCGAAAAACTGAGCTGGCAGCTGAAAATTCAGAAAAAATTTCAAGTGGGTCGCTCCTGAGCCGAGTGGGTCGCTCATGTTCCAGCCTGCTTTGGAGGTACTTCCCGGAATCCAAATTGAGCTCATGATAGCTCGTTGGAAAGCCCTGGATGTCTACTTTCCAACCCAAGTGGAATTTCTGAATTTGGAGTTCATTTGACCCTCCAAAACCTCATTCGCCCAGAGGTACTCCCTGCTGGTGCAAAAGGTGGCAGCAAGGTGGTTTTCATGGTGTTTTTGAGCTTTTTGACCATCCAGATTTTGATGAAATTCTAAGTTGACTTCAGAGGATGCATAATTAACCATGAAAAATCCAAAAATTTAAAAATTTCCTTCAGCAAGTGTGCCAAAAAAAAGTGAGCGCATGAGCGCGCGACCCACTTAACTGCAAAACCTGTTTTTTTTTAACCCAAAAATTTGAAAATGACAAAATTTTCTCCGAATTTGCCCAAATTCGGAGCGGAGGTCCTCCGTCATGTGTCCTGTGAATGTACCTACGCTGATGAAGAAGGCGAGACCCCTTCCACGCCATGTGGAGATAGTACTCGCGTTGCTGATGAAGTCAACAAGACCCCTTCCACCCCATGTGGAGATAGTACTCGTCGTGATGCTGCAAACAAAGCTCTGTGGCCTCTCTGATATGCTACCATTACTGGCGCACTGCTATGCTCCATCTCGGTACATCAACCTCAACTATTGAGTCACTGTCCGACTCCTGCTCATACTCTGACTCTGTCTCCGACATGGCTCTGACCAAGCTATTGGCACTATGTATACTGATATGAAAGCAGTGCAAACAAAGTTATGATGTGTGTTTCAACACCCAACAAATATCCCCACCGTCAAAACACCATAAGGAAACAAACCATGATAATATCTCTGTTTTAAATGGATTGGAAAAGAGGCACAATCTCTGTTTTAAATGCAAGTGAAACTTTGACCAAAAGGAGCAGGCAACCTTCAGAATTTTGAGCAAATCTTGTCAAAGGGAGCATGGCATCATATGAATGTGTTTGTCTATGAACAATTACAACAGAGTTATAAGGGTCAATGGGCAATGAAACAGAGTTATGAGAGTGTTTTTAACAATGGGCAGTGAGACACAATACAACCACAGTCACCATGGAACGAAAGTCTTAAACATGGTAAAGTAATAGCAATGGTCACAATGATATAATGGGTATGAGAATAATATGGTTTTGATAATATATGCAAGGCTGGATATATCACTGACATAAAATAGGAGACAAACTCATGTAACCATCCATATTCATTTTAAAACCCTGAAAAACGATATTGCCATGACTGTGGGGTTTAAATCCTCCATTTGAAGTGTTTGAAATCATCAATGATGCCACCAACGCATTTAAAAACATTAAACAATTGCTAAAAACCTGTTTGAAGGCCATTGGGGGCGATCCCAAACAAGACTGGGCGCTCAAAACGATTTTTCGGACCTCTGTTGACGTGTGGGTCGCTCGCCTCTGAGTAGGTCGCTCGGCCCAGGTGGGTCGCTCACCTTGTAAGTTCACACTGCGGAAATAACCCAAGTGGGTCGCTCTTCCCAGATGGGTCGCTCGCGCCCAGGTGGGTCGCTCGAGCTCCAAGACTCGATCCACGATGTTTCAAAACGTGAATTCGGCCCTCCAACTCCAAATCTCGACTTGGGTGCTGTAGATTGGTGCAAATGAAATTGGTTTGGCTTTTATATATGCTGCAAATATCTTCCACAATCAGATTTGTTTCAAATCTAATTGAAAACCCATATTACAATGTTTTTGTAATTTCACATTTGGCTTTTTTAAATACAATCTTCTTTTGGCTTTTCTGAGCTCGATTTTGATGATTTTGCTGTCTTCTTGCAGGGATATGGCTATTCAGCTAAGGAAGAGACCAGGGGTCTGCTTTTTACATTTTCTTCTTGGTGAAATAAATACAATTTTTTACAAAATAATAATGAACAATTTCTAGTTCCAAAACAGAGTTTTGGACTAGAAATGTTTTTTTTTTTAAATGCTGATGATAATAAAACAAAAAATCAAAATATGCGGAACCTTCCTCACCTTGCAGGCTTTATGACTGGTATACAAATGACTCAAAAACCCTAGACACTAGGACCAAAGACACTTATTGACATTTTAATGACCAAAAATGAAATGACAATGATTTTGAGTGATTTTTGAGGAAATTTTTAAAATAGCACTGCAGGTGTAAACATGAGGAAACATAAGACAACAGACCCCTTCGTCAGTCAATGGCATGCTCCTAGTGAAATGCAACGAAGTGGAACAAGCGAGACACCTAAGAATGAATATGCAAAAAACGAAATGATCACTGACGGAGGGCTGTAAGGACCGACTCTAACATTGGCTCCAATGGGGATGGTGGCTCCATGGAGATGCCAAGAACGACAGATCTCTGGGGGAGCAGACCAGTGCCTTATCCATTGGGCAATGGAATCAAAAACTCAATCTGAAATGCATGACTGAAAACTGATGACTTGACGACACAAATTGACTCTCACTCAAATAAGAACTGACTCAATACTTAAACACAACCGACAAACTGGAAATATGCTCAAAGTAGAGCTTATTCAATACAACCTACTCTAATTGTGCTTTACACCACCTGATCAAGTGAAATGAAACAGCCAATGCAACCATGTAAGCATGCTGACAGTTGTTTCATTTCTTCCCAAATGCTTGCTTGTGAACAACAAGAAATAACTACTGAAAGGCAACTCCCATGGAAACTTTGAACTAAGTGGACTGCTGATAAACTTGTAAAGCACAAATTGACTGGATGACTGCAAGAATACTGCGAAAGGATCTTCATAAACATAGCTCCGGTCCAGATAATCTCCATACCTTGATCTTAAACTTTTCCTCACATCTGCGGTGCTTTTCTTTGGTGATTGCAGCAAGCTATCAAAAGGATCCTGAAATTCATGAAAAATGAAACTCTGTTGCTGATTCCAGACTGAACAAAAGCCTCCTTTATCAATCTCCTCATATGAATGGAAATCTTGACATGTGCTATGCAATGAACAATCTGTTAAACAAGACAATGAAGGTGATCTTTGAATAATATTATCATCAACATTCTTTTCGGGCACATGGTTAGCTAATGGAGCAGAATTTTTATAACAAACATCATCCAACACACGAGCAATAGGATCATCAAAAACTTGAGAAGACTGTTGCACTGTATCCCTTGAAACTGTATGACATCCTACTGGCTGTTCCTCTTTTCCTTGAGACATATTACGAATATTCTGCCTTATAAACTGAAATGCTTCGAAACAAAAGGGTATAGAATCTTCCTGCATCATTAAATCCTGTACTTCAGCTTCCATACCTTCATCTGTAATCTAACCTTCAATTGCATTGGATGGCTGCAAATCTGATGCTACAAGCTGCTCATCTGAAGATTTACTATGCAATTTATCTTTCAAAAGCTGAAATGATTCAAAACATAAAGGTACGGAGTCACCTTGAATCATTAAATCATGTGTGCCCACTTCCAAGTCTTCAGCTGCAACTTGACAATCAATGACTTTCGAGGGCTGAAAATCTGAATATGAGAAGTTTTGAACAAGGCTTTCATTGCCCTCTAGATGGTCCAAATCAAGGCTTGTTGACGTTTGATTTCTGATTGCATGAAAGTTATCTCTAATGAACTAAAACGAATCAAAACACAAAGGCAAAGATCCTTCACTTACATCAAAATTTTCTGCACTTTCCTCATCATTGCCATAGCTGATATGCATCGGTTGATCACTGTACTCGAGCTGCTGAAAGTGAACTTCCTCCTCGCACAAGCTAGCTGCTGATTTGTCTACAAGATTAGATTCTTTTTGGAGAACATAATCATCATCATACTGATCAAACTGAGGCAATTCATCATCAAACATACACATCATATCAACAACTCTCTCTTCTTCACAATGACCTATAAAACAATCACTATGACTACTGGGATCAGAAACAAAATGTTTTGGGTCAGCAACTTGTTCTTGAATGTCATTTTCATTTTTTGCAGTCATTTTCCGCACCATCTCTTCTACTGTGTTTACGAAAAGATCAAGATTTTCCTCTGAAAGTGTCAGTTGCTCTGAAACATTCTTCTTTTCTTCTTCCTTCAACCTTGCCCTCAAGATCAGCAAATGAGCCTCTACATTCACTGCCTTGTTCTGCATCTCGTGAAGTGTTGCAATATTCTTTTCTCTTAGCTGAAACTCCATTTCCGGATCAAAGGCACACGGGTAGTGCAAGAGAGCAGATCTAGGAGAAGGTCTTATATCAACTGGCATCGAATAATAAACTTGGTTAAATCTAGCAGAAAATTGTTGTACTGTCTCACCTGGTAATCTTTTCAGCTGGTTATACTCCTCTATAATCAACAAAAAGTTATGTCCGATCATCCACCTGTCAAGGAAAACTTTGACAAACTGCTGGAAATCTGTGATGCTCGCATCAGGCAGGGCTTTGAACCAACTCTTCACTTGGCCTTGCAAAGAAAGAGCAAAAAGCCTAATACTAACATCTTCATCATCAACTTCAAAAAGATCTAGAAAAGTCTCAACATTCTGCACATGTTCCTCAGCATTGACATTGTTACATTCACTGTCAAATCTCGGTAGATATAGGTCATAATTTGCAGGAAAATCATGAAGAACAGAAGGCAAAACAAGAGGTTTATACCGATCTGGAATTTTACAAGGTGTAGGGGCATGTACAAGAGCTGCGAAATCAGTTTTCTTTTCTTTAGGCTCATCACTCTATAGAGAGTCAACATAAGATGTGGGAAAAGTGAGGACGCCAGGATCAAAGGGAAACTCAACATTTACACTCTTTGAATAGGTCGAGTGAAGATTTTGATGACCTTTCTCATACAACAAACTTTGAAAAACTTTCAGGATAGCTTCAAGACCAGCAAAGAAGTAATTTACGAGAAAGAAGATTAGATCCTGAATACCATTCCACTTTAGATACCTGAACTTCGTGTAAGATCCTTCCATTTTCTCAGAGAAAGAGTCAGTCCTCCAGACTTTGAATTGGAGTCACCAGGTGAATGATTTCAGCCTTCTTATGTCTGATCGTTGTCCACCATCAACCATCAGATCTGAACTTGATACACGTACCGGGGGAATTCGCAAATCAAGGGACACATTCACAAGCTAAACCGGAGATCGACTGAAGCAGCTTTTATCTACTATGCACTCGCAAAGCAATGTGCAGTTCGAAGGCTACCTGGCGTGACTTCAGACTCCGTCTATAGCAAGCAAACGTTTTGAGTTTCTCCCCAGTATGGTCGCCATTATGTTAGCACTCAAATCTACCTCAGGCTGAAATGAAGTAAACTCGAGGCTACATCAAACCACGCTCAGCCTCGTAGCTAGCCCTACGAGGACAGGAGAGGGCTCTCTCCGTCAATCTCGAGAAAATGAGGAATAGGATGCGAGATGACTTACAATAAGAACTGATTTTAGGCTAGTAAAGAGATAGGTATATTTGATTTTTGGTTTTTTGGGTTTTCGCTGGAGAAATGGGAAAACAAATTTTGGGTCCGGGGATAAGGTCAGACCTTTGCAGATTTCAAGTTGGGGCGAGGTAAGTGAATGTCTTGATGCTTTTGATTGGATATATGGACAGATTAGACTGACGAGGAGATGAAGAGGGAAAAGAAACTTGGATCCTCTCCAAACAGGTGAAAACATATAGAACTAACTGAATTCAAAGGCCAAGCACTGTAAACAATGGATTCAACCTTATTCACTCATTCAATTTAGTTCAAAAGCATAATGAAAGGACGGCATACATTAAACATGAAGAAACTTACAGTAAACAAAGAGGAAACACCATCAAGAACAGAACACCACAAGGATCCCAACAAGTGCCGCAAAACCCCTGATCTTTCCTTAGCCAAAATATGAAAAGTATGTACAATAGTATCAAAAGTATCCCAAGAGTCCAACCTCTCCAACCTCTCAAAATGATTGAGAAATTACAATATATAGATCACTCTAACCCCTTTCCCCACCTCTAGGGGTCGAATTCCCTCTTCAGGGATCAGTTTCAACCAATTCTAATCATGGAACTACAATCTAGGCAGCTAACAACTTGCCTCTAAAAGAGTGAAAACTGATCCATTACATGATTTTTTACTCATTTGAGAGTGAATCTTCTAGAAGAGATAAAAATAAGCCAAAGTTACATGCCAAACATGAATTTACATCATAAAAACCCAAAAATTCTATCCACAAGCAAAACTGGTCCATACTAGGCGAAAAACTGAGCTGGCAGCTGAAAATTCAGGAAAAATTTCAAGTGGGTCGCTCCTGAGCCGAGTGGGTCGCTCATGTTCCAGCCTGATTGTGAGGTACTTCCCGACATCCAAATTGAGCTCATGATAGCTCGTTGGAAATCCCTGGATGTCTACTTTCCAACCCAAGTAGAATTTCTGAATTTGGAGTTCATTTGACCCTCCAAAACCTCATTCTCCCAAAGGTACGCCCTGCTGGTGCAAAAGGTGGCAGCAAGGTGGTTTTCATGGTGTTTTTGAGCTTTTTGACCATCCAGATTTTGATGAAATGCTAAGTTGACTTCAGAGGATGCATAATTAACCATGAAAAATCCAAAAATTTAAAAATTTCCTCCAGCAATTGTGCCAAAAAAAAGTGAGCGCATGAGCGCGCGACCCACTTAACTGCAAAACCTGTTTTTTTTTAACCCAAAAATTTGAAAATGACAAAATTTTCTCCGAATTTGCCCAAATTCGGAGCGGAGGTCCTCCGTCATGTGTCCTGTGAATGTACCTACGCCGATGAAGCTGTGGCTGCAAGACCCCTTCACGCCATGTGGAGATAGCATCGCGTTGTCGATGAAGTCAACAAGACCCCTTCCACCCATGTGGAGATAGTACCGGCCGTGGATGTCGCAAACAAAGCCTGCGGGCTCCCTCCGATATGCTACTAATATCGGCGCACCGTTATGCTCCATCTCTATATTATCAACCTCAACTATTGAGTCACTCTGTCCCACTTCACATATTCCCGACTGCCTCCGACATGGCTTGACCAAGCCATTGGCACTATGTATACCGATATGAAAGCAAGCAGCAAACAAAGTTATGATGTGTGTTTCAACACCCAACAAATATCCCCACCGTCAAAACACCATAAGGAAACAAACCATGATAATATCTCTGTTTTAAATGGTTTGGAAAAGAGGCACAATCTCTGTTTTAAATGCAAGTGAAACTTTGACCAAAGGGAGCAGGCAACCTTCAGAATATTGAACAAATCTTGTCAAAGGGAGCATGGCATCATATGAATGTGTTTGTCTATGAACAATTACAACAGAGTTATAAGTGTCAATGGGCAAATGAAACAGAGTTATGAGAGTGTTTTTATCATTGGGCAGTGAGACACAATATATCCATAGTCACCATGGAACAAAAGTCTTGAACATGTTAAAGTAATAGCAATGGCCACAATGATATAATGGGTATGAGAATAATAGGGTTTTGATAATATATGCAAGGCTGGATATATCACTGCTATAAGATAGGAGACAAACTCATGCAACCATCCATTATCATTTTAAAACCCTGAAAAACGATATTGCCATGACTGTGGGGTTTAAATCCTCCATTTGAAGTGTTTGAAATCATCAATGATGCCACCAACGCATTTAAAAACATTGAGCAATTGTTAAAAACCTGTTTGAAGGCCGTTGGGGGCGATCCCAAACAAGACTGGGCGCTCAAAACGATTTTTCGGACCTCTGTTGACGTGTGGGTCGCTCGCCTCTGCGTGGGTCGCTCGGCCCAGGTGGGTCGCTCACCTTGTAATTTCACACTGCGGAAATAACCCAGGTGGGTCGCTCTGCCCAGATGGGTCGCTCGCGCCCAGGTGGGTCGCTCGAGCTCCAAGACCCTGTCAACGCAGTTTTAAAACGTGAATTCGGCCCTCCAACTCCAAATCTCGACTTGGGTGCTGTAGATTGGTGCAAATGAAATTGGTTTGGCTTTTATATATGATGCAAATATCTTCCACAATCAGATTTGATTCAAATCTAATTGATAACCCATATTACAATGTTTTTGTAATTTCACATTTGGCTTTTTAAATACAATCTTCTTTTGGCTTTTCTGAGCTCGATTTTGATGATTTTGCTGTCTTCTTGCAGGGATATGGCTATTTAGCTAAGGAAAAAACCAGGAGTCTTCTTTTGACATTTTCTTCTTGGTGGAATAAGTACAATTTATTACAAAAATAATAATAAACAATTTCTAGTTCCAAAACAGAGTTTTGGACTAGAAATGTTTTTTTTTTTTAAATGCTGATGATAATAAAACAAAAAATCAAAATATGCGGAACCTTCCTCACCCTGCAGGCTTTATGACTGGTATACAAATGACTCAAAAACCCTAGACACTAGGACCAAAGACACTTATTGACATTTTAATGACCAAAAATGAAATGACAATGACTTTGAGTGATTTTTTAAGGAAATTTTTAAAATAGCACTGCAGGTGTAAACATGAGGAAACATAAGACAACAGACCCCTTCGTCAATCCATGGAATGCTCCTAGTGAAATGCAACGAAGTGGAACGAGCGAGACACCTAAGAATGAATATGCAAAAGACGAAATGATCACTGACAGAGGACTGTAAGGGCCGACTCTAACATTGGCTCCAATGGGGATGGTAGCTCCAGCTCCGTGGAGGTGCCAAGAACGGCAGATCTTTGGGAGAGCAGACCAGTGCTTTATCCATTGGGCCATGGAATCAAAAACTCAAACTGAAATGCATGACTGAAAACTCATGACTTGACGACACAAATTGACTCTCACTCAACTAAAAACTGACTCGATACGTAAACACAACCGACAAACTGGAAAAGATGCTCAAAGTAGAGCTTATTCAATACAACCTACTCTAATTGTGCTTTTCACCACCCGATCAAGTGTAATGGAACAGCCAATGCAACCATGCAAGCATGCTGGCTGCTATTTGATTTCTTCCCAAATGCTTGCTTATGAACAACGAGAAACAACTACTGACAGGAAACTCCCATGGAAACTTTGAACCAAGTGGACTGCTGATAAACTTGCAAAGCATAAATCGACTGGATGACTGCAAGAATACTGTGAAAGGATCTTCATAAACATAGATCTGGTCCAGATAATCTCCATACCTTGATCTTAAACTTTTCCTCACATCTGCGGTGCTTTTCTTTGGTGATTGCAGCAAGCTGTCAAAAGGATCCTGAAATTCATGAAAAATGAAACTCTATTGCTGATTCCAGACTGAACAAAAGCCTCCTTTATCAATCTCCTCATATGAATGGAAATCTTGACATGTGCTATGCAATGAACAATCTGTTAAACAAGACAATGAAGGTGACCTTTGAACAAGATTATCATCAACATTCTTTTCCAGCACATGGTTAGCTAATGGAGCAAAATTTGTATAACAAACATCATCCAACACACGAGCAATAGGATCATCAAAAACTTGAGAAGACTGCTGCAATGTATCCATTGAAACTGTATGACCTCCTTCTGGCTGTTCATCTTTTCCTTGAGATATATTACGAAGATTCTGCCTTATAAACTGAAATGCTTCGAAACAAAAGGGTATAGAATCTTCCTGCATCATCAAATCATGTATTTCATCTTCCATACCTTCATCTGTAATCGGATCCTCAATTTCATTTGTTGGCTGCAAATCTGATGCTACAAGCTGCTCTTTTGAAGATTTACTATGCAATTTTTTCCTCAAAAACTGAAATGATTCAAAACATAAAGGTACAGAATCACCTTGAATCATTAAATCATGTGTGCCCACTTCCAAATCTTCAGCTGCAACTTGACAATCAATGACTTTCGAGGGCTGAAAATCTGAATATGAGAAGTTTTGAACAAGGCTTTCATTGCCCTCTAGATGGTCGAAATCAAGGCTTGTTGACGTTTGATTTCTGATTGCATGAAAGTTATCTCTAATGAACTGAAACGAATCAAAACACAAAGGCAAAGATCCTTCACTTACATCAAAATTTTCTGCACTTTCCTCATCATTGCCATAGCTGATATGCATCGGTTGATCACTGTACTCGAGCTGCCGAAAGTGAACTTCCTCCTCGCACAAGCTAGCTGCTGATTTGTCTGCAAGATTAGATTCTTTTTGGAGAACATAATCATCATCATACTGATCAAACTGAGGCAATTCATCATCAAACATACACATCATATCAACAGCTCTCTCTTCTTCACAATGATCTATAAAACAATCACTATGACTACTGGGATCAGAAACAAAATGTTTTGGGTCAGCAACTTGTTCTTGAATGCCATTTTCATTTTTTGCAGTCATTTTCCGCACCATCTCTTCTACTGTGTTTACGAAAATATCAAGATTTTCCTCTGAAAGTGTCAGCTGCTCTGAAACATTCTTCTTTTCTTCTTCCTTCAACCTTGCCCTCAAGACCAGCAAATGAGCCTCTACATTCACTGCCTTGTTCTGCATCTCGTGAAGTGTTGCAATATTCTTTTCTCTCAGCTGAAACTCCATTTCCGGATCAAAGGCACCCGGGTAGTGCAAGAGAGCAGATCTAGGAGAAGGTCTTATATCAACTGGCATCGAATAATAAACTTGGTTAAATCTAGCAGAAAATTGTTGTACTGTCTCACCTGGCATTCTTTTGAGCTGATTATACTCTTCTATAATCAAAAAAAAAATCTGTCCGATCATCCACCTGTCAAGGAAAACTTTGACAAACTGCTGAAAATCTGTGATGCTCGCATCAGGCAGGGCTTTGAACCAACTCTTCACTTGGCCTTGCAAAGAAAGAGAAAAAAGTCTGATACTAACATCTTCATCATCAACTTCAAAAAGATCTAGAAAAGTCTCAACATTCTGCACATGTTGCTCAGCGTTGACATTGTTACATTCACCGTCAAATCTTGGTAGATATAGGTCATAATTTTTAGGGAAAGCATGAAGAACAGAAGGTAAAACAAGAGGTTTATACCGATCTGGAATTTTACAAGGTGTAGGGGTATGTACAAGAGCTACGGGATCAGTTTTGTTTTCTTTAGGCTCATCACTCTGAAGAGAGTCATCATAAGATGTGGGAAAAGTAAGGAGGCCAGGATCAAAGGGAAACTCAGTATTTACACTCTTTGAATAGGTCGAGTGAAGATTTTGATGACCTTTCTCATACAACAAACTTTGAAAAACTTTCAGGATAGCTTCAAGACCAGCGAAGAAGTAATTTACGAGAAAGCAGATTAGATCCTGAATACCATTCCACTTTAGATACCTGAAATTTGTGTAAGATCCTTCCATTTTCTCAGAGAAAGAGTCAGTCCTCCAGACTTTGAATTGGAGTCACCAGGTGAATGATTTCAGCCTTCTTATGTCTGATCGTTGTCCACCATCAACCATCAGATCTGAACTTGATACACGTACTGGGGGAATTCGCAAATCAACGGACACATTCACAAGCTAAACCAGAGATCGACTGAAGCAACTTTTATCTACTATGCACTCGCAAAGCAATGTGCAGTTCGAAGGCTACCTGGCGTGACTTCAGACTCCGTCTATAGCAAGCAAACATTTTGAGTTTCTCCCCAGTATGGTCGCCACTATGTTAGCGCTCAAATCTACCTCAGGCTGAAATGAAGTAAAACTCAAGGCTACATCAAACCACGCTCAGCCTCGTAGCTAGCCCTACGAGGACAGGAGAGGGCTCTCTCCATCAATCTCGAGAAAATGAGGAATAGGATGCGAGATGACTTACAATAAGAACTGATTTTAGGCTAGTAAAGAGATAGGTATGTTTGATTTTTGATTTTTTGGGTATTCACTGGAGAAATGGGAAAACAGATTTTGGGTCCGGGGATAAGGTCATACCTTTGCAGATTTCAAGTTGGGGCGAGGTAGGTGAATGTCTTGATGCTTTTGATTGGATATATGGACAGATTAGACTGACGAGGAGCTGAAGAGGGAAAAGAAGAACTTGGATCCTCTCCAAACAGCTGAAAACATATAGAACTAACTGAATTCAAAGGCCAAGCACTGTAAACAATGGATTCAACCTTATTAACTCATTCAATTTAGTTCAGAAGCATAATGAAAGGATGGCATATATTAAACATGAAGAAACTTACAGTAAACAAAGAAGAAACACCATCAAGAACAGAACACCACAAGGATCCCAACAAGTGCCGCAAAACCCCCGATCTTTCCTTAGCCAAAATATGAAAAATATGTACAATGATATCAAAAGTATCCCAAGAGTCCAACCTGTAGAATGCCTCAGAAATTACAATATATAGATCACTCTAACACCTTTCCCCACCTCTAGGGGTCGAATTCTCTCTTCAGGGATCAGTTTCAACCAATTCTAATCATGGAACTACAATCTAGGCAGCTAACAACTTGCCTCTAAAAGAGTGGAAACTGATCCATTACATGATTTTTTACTCATTTGAGAGTGAATATTCTAGAAGAGATAAAAATAAGCCAAAGTTACATGCCAAATATGAATTTACATCATAAAAACCCAAAAATTCTATCCACAAGCAAAACTGATCCATACTAGGCGAAAAACTGAGCTGGCAGCTGAAAATTCAGAAAAAATTTCAAGTGGGTCGCTCCTGAGCCGAGTGGGTCGCTCATGTTCCAGCCTGCTTTTGAGGTACTGCCCGGCATCCAAATTGAGCTCATGATAGCTCGTTGGAAAGCCCTGGATGTCTACTTTCCAACCCAAGTTTAATTTCGGAATTTGGAGTTCATTTGACACTCCAAAACCTCATTCTCCCAGAGGTACTCCCTGCTGGTGCAAAAGGTGGCAGCAAGGTGATTTTCATGGTGTTTTTGAGCTGTTTGACCATCCAGATTTTGTTGAAATGCTAAGTTGACTTCAGAGGATGCATA
Organism: Pinus albicaulis; assembly: GCA_034641835.2. Lineage (NCBI taxonomy): Eukaryota > Viridiplantae > Streptophyta > Pinopsida > Pinales > Pinaceae > Pinus > Pinus albicaulis. The sequence continues at coordinate 640,352,090 of CM076569.1, read as the reverse complement.
ATTAACCATGAAAAATCAAAAAATGTAAAAATCTCCTCCAGCAAGTGTCTCAAAAAAAATTGAGCGCATGAGCGCGCGACCCACTTAACCCAAAACTCGTTTTTTTGTTCCAAAAAATTTGAAAAATGACAAATTTTTTTTCCTAATTTTCCCAAATTCGAGCGGAGGTCTCGTCATGTGTCCCGTGGGAATGTACTCATGCTGATGAAGAAGGCGAGACCCCTTCCACGCCATGTGGAGATAGTACTCGCGTTGCCGATGAAGTCAACGAGACCCCTTCCACCCCGGGTGAAGATAGTACTCGTCGTGATGTTGAAACAAAGCTCTGTGGCTTCTCTGATATGTTACCACTACTGGTGCACTGCTATGCTCCATCTCAGTACATCAACCTCAACGATTGAGTCACTGTCCGACTCCTGCTCATACTCTGACTCTGTCTCCGACATGGCTCTGACCAAGCTATTGGCACTATGTATACTGATATGAAAGCAGTGCAAACAAAGTTATGATGTGTGTTTCAACACCCAAAAAATATCCCCACCGTCAAAACACCATAAGGAAACAAACCATGATAATATCTCTGTTTTAAATGGATTGGAAAAGAGGCACAATCTCTGTTTTAAATGCACGTGAAACTTTGACCAAAGGGAGCAGGCAACCTTCAGAATATTGAACAAATCTTGTCAAAGGGAGCATGGCATCATATGAATGTGTTTGTCTATGAGCAATTACAACAGAGTTATAAGTGTCAATAAGCAATGAAACAGAGTTATGAGAGTGTTTTTATCATTGGGCAGTGAGACACAATACACCATAGTCACCATGGAACGAAAGTCTTAAACATGGTAAAGTAATAGCAATGGCCACAATGATATAATGGGTATGAGAATAATAGGGTTTTGATAATATATGCAAGGCTGGGTATATCACTGCTATAAGATAGGATACAAACTCATGCAACCATCCATTATCATTTTAAAACCCTGAAAAACGATATTGCCATGACTGTGGGGTTTAAATCCTCCCTTTGAAGTGTTTGAAATCATCAATGATGCTACCAACGCATTTAAAAACATTGAGCAATTGTTAAAAACCTGTTCGAAGGCCGTTGAGGGCGATCCCAAACAAGACTGGGCGCTCAAAACGATTTTTCAGACCTCTGTTGACGTGTGGGTCGCTCGCCTCTGCGTGGGTCGCTCGGCCCAGGTGGGTTGCTCACCTTGTAATTTCTCACTGCAGAAATAACCCAAGTGGGTCGCTCTGCCCAGATGGGTCGCTCGCGCCCAGGTGGGTCGCTCGAGCTCCAAGACCCTGTCCACGATGTTTCAAAACGTGAATTCGGCCCTCCAATCTCCAAATCTCGACTTGGGTGCTGTAGATTGGTGCAAATGAAATTGGTTTGGCTTTTATATATGATGCAAATATCTTCCACAATCATATTTGATTCAAATCTAATTGAAAACCCATATTACAATGTTTTTGTAATTTCACATTTGGCTTTTTAAATACAATCTTCTTTTGGCTTTTCTGAGCTCGATTTTGATGATTTTGCTGTCTTCTTGCAGGGATATGGCTATTCAGCTAAGGAAAAGACCAGGGGTCTGCTTTTGACATTTTATTCTTGGTGGAATAAGTACAATTTATCACAAAAATAATAATGAACAATTTCTAGTTCCAAAACAGAGTTTTGGACTAGAAATGTTTTTTTTTTAAAATGCTGATGATAATAAAACAAAAAATCAAAATATGCGGAACCTTCCTCACCTTGCAGGCTTTATGACTGGTATACAAATGACTCAAAAACCCTAGACACTAGGACCAAAGACACTTATTGACATTTTAATGACCAAAAATGAAATGACAATGACTTTGAGTGATTTTTTGAGAAAATTTTTTAAAATAGCACTGCAGGTGTACACATGAGGAAACATAAGACGACAGACCCCTTCGTCAGTCCATGGCATGCTTCTAGTGAAATGCAACGAAGTGGAACAAGCGAGACACCTAAAAATGAATATGCAAAAGACGAAATGATCACTGACGGAGGGCTGTAAGGGCCGACTCTAACATTGGCTCCAATGGGGATGGTGGCTCCATGGAGATGCCAAGAACGGCAGATCTCTGGGGGAGTCAGACAGTGCCTTTCATCCATTGGGCGATGGAATCAAAAACTCAAACTGAAATGCATGACTGAAAACTGATGACTTGACGACACAAATTGAATCTCACTCAACTAAAAACTAACTCGATACTTAAACACAACCGACAAACTGGAAATATGCTCAAAGTAGAGCTTATTCAATACAACCTACTCTAATTGTGCTTTACACCACCCGATCAAGTAAAATGGAACAGCCAATGAAACCATGTAAGCATGCTGCCGGCTGTTTGATTTCTTCCCACATGCTTACTGATGCACAGGAAAAGGAAAGAATCGAAAGGCAACTCCCATGGAAACTTTGAACCAAGTGGACTGCTGATAAACTTGCAAAGCATAAATCGACTGGATGACTGCAAGAATACTGTGAAAGGATCTTCATAAACATAGCTCTGGTCCAGATAATCTCCATACCTTGATCTTAAACTTTTCCTCACAACTGCGGTGCTTTTCTTTGGTGATTGCAGCAAGCTGTCAAAAGGATCCCGAAATTCATGAAAAATGAAACTCTGTTGCTGATTCCAGACTGAACAAAAGCCTCCTTTATCAATCTCCTCATATGAATGGAAATCTTGACATGTGCTATGCACTGAACAATCTGTTAAACAAGACAATGAAGGTGACCTTTGAACAAGATTATCATCAACATTCTTTTCCAGCACATGGTTAGCTAATGGAGCAAAATTTTTATAACAAACATCATCCAACACATGAGCAATGGGATCATCAAAAACTTGAGAAGAGTGCTGTAATGTATCCATTGAAACTGTATGACCTCCTTCTGGCTGTTCATCTTTTCCTTGAGATATATTATGAAGATTCTGCCTTATAAACTGAAATGCTTCGAAACAAAAGGGTATAGAATCTTCCTGCATCATCAAATCATGTATTTCATCTTCCATACCTTCATCTGTAATCGGATCCTCAATTTCATTTGTTGGCTGCAAATCTGATGCTACAAGCTGCTCTTTTGAAGATTTACTATGCAATTTTTTCCTCAAAAACTGAAACGATTCAAAACATAAAGGTACAGAATCACCTTGAATCATTAAATCATGTGTGCCCACTTCCAAATCTTCAGCTGCAACTTGACAATCAATGACTTTCGAGGGCTGAAAATCTGAATATGAGAAGTTTTGAACAAGGCTTTCATTGCCCTCTAGATGGTCCAAATCAAGGCTTGTTGACATTTGATTTCTGATTGCATGAAAGTTATCTCTAATGAACTGAAACGAATCAAAACACAAAGGCAAAGATCCTTCACTTACATCAAAATTTTCTGCACTTTCCTCATCATTGCCATAGCTGATATGCATCGGTTGATCACTGTACTCGAGCTGCTGAAAGTGAAATTCCTCCTCGCACAAGTTGGCTGCTGATTTGTCTGCAAGATTAGATTCTTTTTGGAGAACATAATCATCATCATACTGATCAAACTGAGGCAATTCATCATCAAACATACACATCATATCAACAACTCTCTCTTCTTCACACTGATCTATAAAACAATCACTATGACTACTGGGATCAGAAACAAAATGTTTTGGGTCAGCAACTTGTTCTTGAATGTCATTTTCAATTTTTGCAGTCATTTTCTGCACCATCTCTTCTACTGTGTTTACGAAAAGATCAAGATTTTCCTCTGAAAGTGTCAGCTGCTCTGAAACATTCTTCTTTTCTTCTTCCTTCAACCTTGCCCTCAAGATCAGCAAATGAGCCTCTACATTCACTGCCTTGTTCTGCATCTCGTGAAGTGTTGCAATATTCTTTTCTCTCAACTGAAACTCCATTTCCGGATCAAAGGCACCCGGGTAGTGCAAGAGAGTGGATCTAGGAGAAGGTCTTATATCAACTGGCATCGAATAATAAACTTGGTTAAATCTAGCAGAAAATTGTTGTACTGTCTCACCTGGCATTCTTTTGAGCTGGTTATACTCCTCTATAATCAACAAAAAGTTCTGTCCGATCATCCACCTATCAAGGAAAACTTTGACAAACTGCTGGAAATCTGTGATGCTCGCATCAGGCAGGGCTTTAAACCAACTCTTCACTTGGCATTGCAAAGAAAGAGAAAAAAGCCTAATACTAACATCTTCATCATCAACTTCAAAAAGATCTAGAAAAGTCTCAACATTCTGCACATGTTGCTCAGCATTGACATTGTTACATTCACCGTCAAATCTTGGTAGATATAGGTCATAATTTGCAGGAAAAGCATGAAGAACAGAAGGTAAAACAAGAGGTTTATACCGATCTGGGATTTTACAAGGTATATGGGTATGTACAAGAGCTGCGGGATCAGTTTTTTTTTCTTTAGGCTCATCACTCTGAAGAGAGTCAACATAATATGTGGGAAAAGTAAGGAGACCAGGATCAAAGGGAAACTCAGCATTTACACTTTTTGAATGGGTCGAGTGAAGATTTTGATCACCTTTCTCATACAACAAATTCTGAAAAACCTTCAGGACAGCTTCAAGAACGGCGAAGAAATAGTTTACAAGAAAGCAGATTAGATCCTGAATATCATTCCACTTTAGATACCTGAACTTTGTGTAAGATCCTTCCATTTTCTCAGAGAAAGAGTCAGTCCTCCAGACTTTGAATTGGAGTCACCAGGTGAATGATTTCAGCCTTCTTATGTCTGATCGTTGTCCACCATCAACCATCAGATCTGAACTTGATACACGTACTGGGGGAATTCGCAAATCAAGGGACACATTCAAAAGCTAAACCGGAGATCGACTGAAGCAACTTTTATCTACTATGCACTCGCAGAGCAATGTGCAGTTCGAAGGCTACCTGGCGTGACTTCAGACTCCGTCTATAACAAGCAAACGTTTTGAGTTTCTCCCCAGTATGGTCGCCACTATGTTAGCACTCAAATCTACCTCAGGCTGAAATGAAGTAAAACTCAAGGCTACATCAAACCACGCTCCGCCTCGTAGCTAGCCCTACGAGGACAGGAGAGGGCTCTCTCCGTCAATCTCGAGAAAATGAGCAATAGGATGCGAGATGACTTACAATAAGAACTGATTTTAGGCTAGTAAAGAGATAGGTATATTTGATTTTTGGTTTTTTGGGTTTTCGCTGGAGAAATGGGAAAACAAATTTTGGGTCCGGGGATAAGGTCAGACCTTTGCAGATTTCAAGTTGGGGCGAGGTAAGTGAAGGTCTTGATGCTTTTGATTGGATATATGAACATATTAGACTGACGAGGAGCTGAAGAGGGCAAAGAAGAACTTGGATCCTCTCCAAACAGCTGAAAACATATAGAACTAACTGAATTCAAAGGCCAAGCACTGTAAACAATGGATTCAACCTTATTCACTCATTCAATTTAGTTCATAAGCATATGAAAGGATGGCATACATTAAACATGAAGAAACTTACAGTAAACAAAGAGGAAACACCATCAAGAACAGAACACCACAAGGATCCCAACAAGTGCCACAAAACCCCTGATCTTTCCTTAGCCAAAATATGAAAAATATGTACAATGATATCAAAAGTATCCCAAGAGTCCAACCTGTAGAATGCCTCAGAAATTACAATATATAGATCACTCTAACACCTTTCCCCACCTCTAGGGGTCGAATTCCCTCTTCAGGGATCAGTTCAACCAATTCTAATCATGGAACTACAATCTAGGCAGCTAACAACTTGCCTCTAAAAGAGTGGAAACTGATCCATTACATGATTTTTTACTCATTTGAGAGTGAATCTTCTAGAAGAGATAAAAATAAGCCAAAGTTACATGCCAAACATGAATTTACATCATAAAAACCCAAAAATTCTATACACAAGCAAAACTGGTCCATACTAGGCGAAAAACTGAGCTGGCAGCTGAAAATTCAGAAAAAATTTCAAGTGGGTCGCTCCTGAGCCGAGTGGGTCGCTCATGTTCCAGCCTGCTTTTGAGGTACTTCCCGGCATCCAAATTGAGCTCATGATAGCTCGTTGGAAAGCCCTGGATGTCTACTTTCCAACCCAAGTTTAATTTCGGAATTTGGAGTTCATTTGACACTCCAAAACCTCATTCTCCCAGAGGTACTCCCTGCTGGTGCAAAAGGTGGCAGCAAGGTGGTTTTCATGGTGTTTTTGAGCTTTTTGACCATCCAGATTTTGATGAAATGCTAAGTTGACTTCAGAGGATGCATAATTAACCATGAAAAATCCAAAAATTTAAAAATTTCCTCCAGCAAGTGTGCCAAAAAAAATTGAGCGCATGAGCGCGCGACCCACTTAACTGCAAAACCTGTTTTTTTTTAACCCAAAAATTTGAAAATGACAAAATTTTTTCCGAATTTTCCCAAATTCGGAGCGGAGGTCCTCCGTCATGTGTCCTGTGAATGTACCTACGCTGATGAAGAAGGCGAGACCCCTTCCACGCCATGTGGAGATAGTACTCGCGTTGCTGATGAAGTCAACGAGACCCCTTCCACCCCATGTGGAGATAGTACTCGTCGTGATGCTGCAAACAAAGCTTTGTGGCCTCTCTGATATGCTACCGCTATTGGCGCACTGCTATGCTCCATCTCAGTACATCAACCTCAACGATTGAGTCACTGTCCGACTCCTGCTCATATTCTGACTCTATCTCTGACATGGCTGCGAACAAGATATGTGCAATATGTATACTGATATAGATGCAGTGAAGGCAAAGTTATAATGTATGTTTCAAACACCCAACAAATATCCCCACCGTCAAAACACCATAAGGAAACAAACCATGATAATATCTCTGTTTTAAATGGATTGGAAAAGAGGCACAATCTCTGTTTTAAATGCAAGTGAAACTTTGACCAAAGGGAGCAGGCAACCTTCAGAATATTGAACAAATCTTGTCAAAGGGAGCATGGCATCATATGAATGTGTTTGTCTATGAACAATTACAACAGAGTTATAAGTGTCAATGGGCAAATGAAACAAAGTTATGAGAGTGTTTTTATCATTGGGCAGTGAGACACAATATATCCATAGTCACCATGGAACAAAAGTCTTGAACATGGTAAAGTAATAGCAATGGCCACAATGATATAATGGGTATGAGAATAATAGGGTTTTGATAATATATGCAAGGCTGGATATATCACTGCTATAAGATAGGAGACAAACTCATGCAACCATCCATATTCATTTTAAAACCCTGAAAAACGATACTGCCATGACTGTGGGGTTTAAATCCTCCATTTGAAGTGTTTGAAATCATCAATGATGCTACCAACGCATTTAAAAACATTAAACAATTGCTAGAAACCTGTTTGAAAGCCGTTGGGGGCGATCCCAAACAAGACTGGGCGCTCAAAACGATTTTTCGGACCTCTGTTGACGTGTGGGTCGCTCGCCTCTGAGTAGGTCGCTCGGCCCAGGTGGGTCGCTCACCTTGTAATTTCACACTGCGGAAATAACCCAGGTGGGTCGCTTTGCCCAGATGGGTCGCTCGCGCCCAGGTGGGTCGCTCGAGCTCCAAGACCCTGTCCACGATGTTTCAAAACGTGAATTCGGCCCTCCAACTCCAAATCTCGACTTGGGTGCTGTAGATTGATGCAAATGAAATTGGTTTGGCTTTTATATATGATGCAAATATCTTCCACAATCAGATTTGATTCAAATCTAATTGAAAACCCATATTACAATGTTTTTGTAATTTCACATTTGGCTTTTTAAATACAATCTTCTTTTGGCTTTTCTGAGCTCGATTTTGATGATTTTGCTGTCTTCTTGCAGGGATATGGCTATTTAGCTAAGGAAAAGACTAGGGGTCTGCTTTTGACATTTTCTTCTTGGTGGAATAAGTACAATTTATTACAAAATAATAATGAACAATTTCTAGTTCCAAAACAGAGTTTTGGACTAGAAATGTTTTTTTTTTTTTTTAAATGCTGATGATAATAAAACAAAAAATCAAAATATGCGGAACCTTCCTCACCCTGCAGGCTTTATGACTGGTATACAAATGACTCAAAAACCCTAGACACTAGGACCAAAGACACTGATTGACATTTTAATGACCATATATGAAACGACAATGACTTCAAGTGATTTTTTGAGGAAATTTTTAAAATAGCACTGCAGGTGTAAACATGAGGAAACATAAGACAACAGACCCCTTCGTCAGTCCATGGCATGCTCCTAGTGAAATGCAACGAAGTGGAACAAGCGAGACACCTAAAAATGAATATGCAAAAGACGAAATGATCACTGACGGAGGGCTGTAAGGGCCGACTCTAACAGTTCCAACGGAACCTCGTCGATCCAGGTGTCATTTGGACCTCCCCCCATTATCAGGAGGGGTTCTAGGTATTTCA